>ML058483.1:1283101-1989947 GCA_003013855.2 Liriodendron chinense
AACTTAAGTCCTCCATCCATCCAAAGAGAAGACATGAAGGAAAAGAAATCCTACATGAACAAAGTGTAGTGGTGCACACATGGTCCAAAGAAATGCACAAGTTTTAAGGGAGGCCCGAAAGCCCATCTACATGGAGGAATTCCAAGGAACCCATTGTGAACAAAGATATGCATCATAATCAAGAAATGATGGAAGATTTGGGCTACTTGTCCATAAAGGCCCAACTACGGAATCTAGCCCACTTGAGATCCAAGTGAAGAATGGGCTATTCACTTTTGTCCATTTACATGTGAAGAAAGATGGGGCCACCCAAAGTGAGCCCCATGAGCCCAAAACTTGAGGTGGGCCCCACCATTCTCATGGGCCCAAACCTTGAAAAGAAGATGGAAAAGAAAAGAAGAGCTTTAAGGAAAAATGACAAGGGCAAGAAAGCATGAGGGAGCCCAAAATGAAGCATTGGGCCCATCAAATACACCAAGGGCCATAACTTCACTTTGAGCCCATTGATACATATGAAAAGAGGCCCAACTCCCATGAAAAAGATAGGATATTTTGCCATGCACACTTGATGGACATGGCAAAATTACCCTTTACATACACATGAAGGGAGTGTGAAAGAAGAAAAGAAAGAATGAAAAGGAAGCTTGCAATGTCCTTCTCCATGCACCACCTTTAAAAGAGATTTGAGATCTAGAAAATGGCCAAAAATACTTGGGCCCACCTTCACTCCTTTTGGAATAGCTACATGGAAAAAAAAGAGTCATGAGAAGAGACAATGAAGAAGGAAAAAGACAAGAGAGAAAGGGAGTGATCCATACCTTCACCACTCACCAAAGGGTGACCACCTTGCTGTCCCAAAGCTTCACTAAGGCCCACCACTTGACAAGAGCAAAGAACCACCAAAAGAGAGAGAAAAACTTCAAGAAAGAGAGAGTATGAGAGAGAGAAAAGAGAGATTGCACGTTGGAGGGGGCAAGAGTGCCCCATGTTATATAGAAAAGGGGAGTGCACCCCTTTACCCGACCCACTGGAAAAACCAGTGGGCAGAGACGGTCCGGGCGGCGCCCAGGGGGTCGTCCTATCCTCCCCCTAGTTGAAACGACCTCTCCCCCTCTCTCCTTGGGAAAAACTCCCCCTTGGGAAGGGTGGTTGCAAGTGAATCTTGTACCTCCTTGTAAGAATGAAGTGATTGAAGAGAATTGTGAGAAAAAGTAAGGAATCTCACCAAAATCTCATCTTGTGAGAAATTGGTGAGAAATTGGCTTGATGATGTGGAAAAAGCTCCTTAGAATTTTCAACAAAAAAGAAAAAGAATTGACTTGGTCAAACAGTGATCTCAACCATCCAAAGTCATGACCTGATGATCTGAACCAGTCTAAGAAGAATCCCCGGAATCTCCGCCCTTGATTACAGTTCAGCTTGTACAATATTTTTGGTCCGAAGACCTTAAACTACGTCGGGATCGACATCCCGAGAGATTTTCAATAAAAACCGGCATCGGTCTTCATTAAGACCTGATGACTCCGGGCATTTTCTAAAAAACAAAAAAAAATGTGATTTCCAGCATCGCTTGTACATATTCTTGGTCCGAAGACCTTAAACTATGTCGGGATCAAGATCCCGAGGGACTTTTTAAATAAAAATCGGTAGCAGTCTGGATCGTTCGAACCAAGATCCGCTGATACCGGACGTTTTCCAAAAAACAAAAAAAAATAATATGTTTTCCCTGTTTTGTACATATTTTTTGTCCGAAGACCTTAAACTACGTCGGGATCAAGATCCCGAGGGACTTTTTAAATAAAAACCGGTAGCAGTCTGGATCGTTCGAACCAAGATCCGCTGATACCGGACATTTTTCAAAAAAAACAAAAAAAATATGTTTTCCCTGTTTTGTACATATTTTGGTCTGAAGACCTTAAACTACGTCGGGATCGACATCCCAAGAGATTTTCAATAAAAATCGGCATCGGTCTTCATTAAGACCTGATGACTCCAGGCATTTTCTAAAAAATAAAAAAAAATGTGATTTCCAGCATCGCTTGTACATATTCTTGGTCCGAAGACCTTAAACTACGTCGGGATCAAAATCCCAAGGGACTTTTTAAATAAAAATCGGTAGCAGTCTGGATCGTTCGAATCAAGATCCGCTGACACCGGACATTTTCCAAAAAATAAAAAGATGTGTTGCCCTATTCTGTACAAAGTTTTGGTCCGAAGACCTTAAACTACATCGAGATCGACATCCCGAGAGATTTCCAATAAAAACCAGTGTTAATCTTGATCGCTCAAATTAAGATTTAACAACCTGGAACATTTCACAAAAATCACAAAAAAAGAATGTATTTTCAACATGTACAAAGTTTTGGTCCGAAGACCTTAAACTACACTGGGATTAATTTCTCGGGGGACCTTTTCTTGCTTTCAACCAAAAACCGGCATCGGCCTCAACCGCTGGGATCAAGGTTTGATAGCCCGGATCATTTTCAAAAATAACCAAAAAGATTTCAAGCTTTCCATAAAAACCAGCATCAACCCTGATTACCCGAGTTGAAGTCTGGAACTTTTTCAAAAAAAATACAAAAAAATATAAAAAAATAAAAAATAAAAATAAAAATCTCACCATCAATTTCAACTGCACAAATTCCTCTCCAGCGGTCCGAAGACCTAAAACTACACTAGGATTAACTTCTCAGCGGCTTTCTTTCCTAACCTGTTCCGGACATGGCCGACAGTTGATCGTACGGGTGTCCGGAATCTTTTAAACAGGTAAAGGCTGAGGCGGGCAGAGCCCCGCAATCCTATTCGTGTTGAACGCACTGTGATAGACAACCTTGATTTGAAAGTCGCTGTTGAATCTGACGAATGTTCCCTGTTCCTAAAACTCATGAAGGGGATTAAGGCTGTTAGGAGGTGGAGCGCACCCTCACGGAATTGTGAGCAACGTAAGGCCCCAAACTGGATTGACTAAGGGAAATGTGAGGATGTGGCTCATTTTGTGGCCGAAGGAGTTCGTTAGACGAAAAGTGGTCTATGTGCATTGCACATGAGGAACAGGCAACTTTGTGGGTGTGTTGACTGAAAACCCTCAAAATCCCCTCATTCGAAGATGTAAAACTACGGCACTTAACTGTGTGAGACTCGTCTTGCTCGCTGACGTAAAATGGATCGGGTGCCTTACCAGCAGTAGAAGCTGGAAATGGATGAAAATTCTATACCTTTTCCCTGCATTTCAGAAAAATCACAAAATACCAAAACATTGCAAAATCACCTTTTCAAAAATCACAAAAATATTTCCCTTGCTTTCAAATCAAATATTTGTGAAAATCACAAAAAAAAAAATTCCCTTGCTTTCAAATCAAATATTTTCAAAAATCACAAAAATATTTCCTTTGTTTTCAACAACCAATCTCCATCCTGACTACTCAGGTAAAGATTCGGACCAAATATTTACAAAAAATCACAAAAATTATCACTATCCCCCAGCACTACACTTCAGGAGTCTTGAACTCCACCCTCTTCACAATTTGGGATGACGGATCCAATCGCCCGCAAATTGGAATCTTGACCAAAACTGGCGACCAAGCACCGTCTCAATCGCATTTATGCCCAGAAGAACATCTTGAAGTCGGATAACATCCTCGTACATTCTCATTAGCAAAGAAACAGTATCTTGGGACGATGGACCTGATCGATCACGGGTCGGGATCTTGACCAACCCGCTGACTAAACATCCGCATTAAAAAAGAAAAACCCCAGGAAAGCACAACCCTGGAAGCAATAAGCTCAAAATTCTCTGCATCTCCAGCAAAAGCAAAATCATCAAACTGAACCAAAGCCATGCATTCATCATGCATCTCCATGCATCAGCATCCATCGCATCAATCATCATATTTACCTGCTTTCAAAATAAAGTCGGTTAGCCAAAGACCCCACGGCATCCCTAGTGGAGGCACGTGCAGACCAGATTTCCATTTCAAAAAGATTAAAAAAAATATCTCTATTTGCAAATAAAAATCGCACGGAGTATCACTCCCCAGAGTGGGTATCTTTTCAAAAACCCAAAAATATTTTCCCAGTAGAGCGTTCTGCCTCCAAAACACCAGAAGATCTTCCATATCTCTGGGTAGGAGCCGACGCAAAAATTAAATAAGATCCGATGTCTCGCGGTTTCCCCGGAGACCATCGGATCCAATGCACTCAAAGTACGGTCGAACTAAACTCCGGTGTCAGTGCGGTCGTACCACATGCCGAGATACGAAAAGATGAAAGCCAAAAGGCTCGGTCAAAGAAATCATTTGGACAGGTGGAAACGATGAATTGTAACCCAAGTATCAAAATCAGCAGATTGGGTGGAAAGAGTTCACCCGCACATACCTAGGCGTGGATGCCTGAAGCACCTTGACTGAGTCCAAGTCGGCGTAGTAGAATCCCGTAAGACTACATGACGCAGGGCATCTAACCACTTTGACAGTCAAGCGAAACAAGTACTCCTAGAGTGATCTGGGAAAACATCAAACATCACAATCAATCTCAAGGTCAGTATCCTCGTAAGACTACGGACGCAGAGGCACTGCTGTACCTTTCCAATGTTAGTACCGATCGAGAATGGAAGGGTTGCGATTGGGTACCCAGGTTGTAGCAAACTGCAGGGACAATCGCAACGTTTTCTCCAAACTCCCGCGGTATGTGCGAGTTATCAATCTCCAAACAATCAACTGACTCAGATACAAAGGACAACAAAGATTCCAGACCACAATCTAGGAAAGAATGAATTGCAAACCAAGCATCAAAACCAGCAGATCGGGTGGAAAGAGTTCACCCGCACATACCTAGGCGTGGATGCCTGAAGTATCTTGACTGAGTCCAAGTCGGCGTAGTAGAATCCCGTAAGACTACATGACGCAGGGCGTCTAACCACTTTGACAGTCAAGCGAAACAAGTACTCCTGGAGTGATCTGGGAAAACATCAAACATCACACAATCAATCTCAGGGTCAGTATCCTCGTAAAACTACGGACGCAGAGGCTCTGCTGTACCTTTCCGATGTTAGTACCGATCGGGAATGGAAGGGTTGCGATTGGGTACCCAGGTTGCAGCAAACTGCAGGGACAAGCGCAACATTTTCTCCAAACTTCCGCGGTATGTGCAAGTGATCGATTTTCAGACGATCAACTGGCACAGATGCAAAGGCAAGCAAAGATTTCAGACCATGATCTATGAATGACCAGGTCAGAAGTGGGGTGTCCACTCGCTTTGGCATTCGGTTGCACGCAACCTCTGCCAAAGAGGGGCATCTGTAGACACCCCACCTTCGGCTACACTGTTGGTAGAAATAGCTGGATGAATGGAGGACCATACCCCCAAATCCCAAGTCCAAACTCAGCCAAACTCACCTTTGTAAGCCCCAATCCATAGCCCAACTCAAGCCTGAACCCAGTCAACTCGCCCCTAAGCATCAGCCTAAAGAACCCCCCATAAGAAAAACCAGTCAAAAAATCCCAAAAAAGTCAAACTCGCTGAGTCAACCCGCTGAGTTAACCCATTGAGTCAACCCGCTGAGTCAACCCATTGAGTCAAAACACCGAGTCAACCCGCCGAGTCAACCCGCCGAGTCAACTCACCGAGTCAACCCACCGAGTCAAAACAGCAGCCCCGAGACATGACCGTACCACGCGCTGGAAATCGAGGAGCATCCGTACGCCTAAACATATTTACGCAAACTGCCACTGCCCTCTGCTATAAATTCACCTCTCCCCTTCTCATTTCAATAGACAATCCAGCCTGGAGAGAGTTCGTTTGTTCCGAGTCTTTCTCCACCCCCTTAGCCCACCTTTCCACCAAGGAGAGCCCGAGTGAGGAGAGCCTAGCCCTGGTCCAGCCCAGCCTGACCGCTGGTCCAAGTCTCCCAAGCCATCCAAATCTTGATCCAGCCACTCGAAGCCAATCCTTGCGACACCTCCGTCCATCTAGCTACTCTTTTACCAACATCATCTCATTCACATCTAACATAAGTGCAATATTTACTTTTCTTCCAACCTCCCTGCTTCACTACGAGCATCTTGATTATTTAAACACACTGCATGCATCTCGCATAAAGCACCTGTCAGTTCGAGCGTATGCTCTGGGCTTGCCTGTTAGTGGAACCTGCCCATCAGAAACTCTTACTGTTCAGACCCGCATTCATATACATATCACTACAAGCACTTTGATCATTCAAATACACAGCATGCATTCCGCATAAAGCACCTGTCAGTTCGAGCGTATGCTCTGGGCTTGCCTGTTAGTGGAACCTGCCCATCAGAAACTCTTACTGTTCAGACCTGCATTCATGCATCATGTCATCTATGAGAATATACGAGGATTAAAACAGACTTTCAAGTATTAGTTCGATTCTGTGAAGTAGAGACCGTACTTCGGTATGGGCAGTGTGTGGGGTACTTAACCTCTTCCCACCCTGTAACCGTGATCCGTTACCTCGAATCCCTGACCGCAGATCAATAGGAGTCATTTAGAGGAAGGAATCTTCGGATCCCCTTCTCTAACGTTTCTACGGGGTCTAGCCGACTGTAGATTCGAAGTAACTGGCTAGTGGCGACTCTGGCCTTATATAAACTCATTTAAACACATCCAGCTTAAACACGACTACCAAACAAAGCCCTCGAGAACGAGGCAAGCCAGTGGCACAAACGGCGATTCGCACTCACGCATCCTCTTCTTCTTTTCCCAAAAGGAAAAGGGACGAACGTCATGTGGGAGCACGGAACGGCGAGGGTCCACATTTACTTCTCGAGCGAATCCATCCTGGATCAGCTTCTTAATTTCTTCTTCAATTTTGGGCACGATGTCAGGGTGAAACCGTCGCTGAGGTTGCTTTACTGGCTTCTTCTCCTTCATGATGCTCAGCTTGTGCATGGCGATTGTCGGGCTGAGCCCTGGCATTTCCGAGTAAGTCCAGGCAAAAATATCCTTATTCTCCTTTAACAGCTGTATGCATTTCTCTCTTTCATCTTCCGGAATGTTTCTGCTTAAGTATGTGTTCCTGGTTCTTCGAGAGTGCCCAAATTTACTTCTTCAAGTTCATCAATTGTCGGTTGTCCACCCTCTTTCAGTTGCACAGGCGCGACACTTGGCTGGATAATGTCAGTAGGATCTTGCAGCTGTATTTCTTCTACAGGGCCGATGGTTACCATATTCACGCTTGCCTTAGTTCTTAGACCTTCTCTGTTTCTGTATACTTGCTTGTATTCTTTAAATGGAGCTAATAACCTCTTCTTTGTGTTTGAATCTTGGCCGGAGAATCTCGTGTTTCTCATAATCTTCCGACTGGCTCTGCTGTACCTTTTTTCCTCTATCGGCCAAGGTCGGGTAGATTCTCTCCCCTCTTCTTCTTCTTTTGATGATGCTAGCAGACTTGGCCCTGAGTGAAACTTGATATCCTTCTGAGTGATATCTCTTGATGGCACGATGAATTGGCTAGAAGCTTTTGAGAATGGCTTGACTTTTCCTATCTTGGGTACCAGCATGTTGAAGCTGGACTTAAGCACACTCATGTGTTGATCTGAGATCAGTTTTAACACAGACTGTCCTGGCTGACGCAAATGTGGTGATACCACATAAAACTTCTTCGTGATCAGCTGAGGTTGATTTTCTAAATGATATTGGGATCTTCCCTGAGCGATAGGCTGAGGTTTACCTTTCTGCTCAAACTTTTCAACCCGAGGTCTTGCCCCTTGCCCTTTCTTCATTACATCGGCCTTTTTTGCCGGTTTTACCATTATCAGTCAAGTTATAATATTTTGCGTCGGCCAAAAATTGAAATTGCGTCGGGTAGTCTAACACGACACCCTATGCATACACGTGCGGAAGCTTAAAGAGCAACTAGAATTATGGCGAAACCTATAGGAGGGGGTTATTAGGACCTTTTAAAAAATTTCGCCTACTTAACAAATTTAGCAAATTAAACTACGTAAGCGATTAACACTTTGGCTTCCAAGCCTAAGTGGGTCCAATCAAAAGACTAGCAAATGATAAGTGCAATCAGCAACCTAGTCTAAACAACTCATGTGGACTATAGAGGATGGATCAAGAAATGCTCAAGTCAACATGCGGTAGTGAAAGTACATCTTGTGAGTGTGGATATGCCTATCAAGAGCCTAGCATGCATTCTTAACTAAGCATTTATAATTAACCAATTAAACACAATGCATAAAGAGAAATGTGCTCAAGAACAATCACAAACACAAGGATGTATAGTGGTTCGACTACTTGTCTACTCCACTCCCGGTTCAAGTACTCAAACCCTTTGAGCACACCGGCATTCACTGGGGAGTTTAAATCTGGTTCCTCCCAACCAAGGTGTTTTAACTCGGATCCACCCAACCGAGGAGTTTATAGGTTCCTCCCAACCTACACGTTTGCACCCGTGTTGGTGGCTACCCCTTGGAGACTTTGTTTAGGCCCGACAAACGTGTCAAGGAACGGCTAACGTCCCTAGATTTTAGGCCCAACTAATAGGCAAAGGATCGGCTAACGACCCTAGTTCGAGTTTGTCAAACAAACTCTACACTCAACTCCCACAGGGAATTGAGTGGATGGACTCCTAACAAGACAACCTTACGTGTCGGATTGAGCCCCTTTGTAGCACCGCTTTGGGTTGCTTCTTCTCGCTCTCCCGTGCTTGAATCAGCTCCCCTTGTACTCCCCCGATCTTTGACGCCGCTGCTTTGCCAATGCTTCAGCTCCAAGATCAGCTACCTTGCATGTGATGCTCCATTGGAGATGCCCAAGGTGCTAGGGAGGGTAGGTTTGAGATCTCTACAACTTATGGGAATGTGTTACCTAGAGAGTCTCACCTACAAAGATCTCATCATAGAGTATTGGATAGGAATATGACTATCAAGATCAATCCAATCTCTAGAGATCAAAAGAGGGACAAGTGCATCTTCTTCTTGAGCTTTGAATGCTCCATACTTGTGATGAATCACAAGGAAGATCACTTTTTTGGGTTAGGAATAGGGCTCTTAATGATCTTTAACAATGGTGACTCCTATCTCCTCAAAATCCCCTCAATCAGCTCAAAAATGAATCGCCTTCTTTAAATAGATTTTCTTCCAACGGTAAAAAAACGGGCAGATTCACGCATCTCCAATTGATCGAAAAAGGGTCCGATTGATCGCAGACCTATCCAATTGATCGGAGACATGTCCGATTGATCGGAAATCAGTCCAGTGGATTCTCTGGTATCGGACTGACCCCTTCCGATGGATCGAAAGTATGTCCGATTGATCGAAAATTTGTCCAGTGGATTTTCAAATTTTGCTGGAACAAATTCCGATTGATTGGAGATTCTGTCCGATGGATCGGAGTCCAATCGGAGCCAACGTCCGATTGATTGGAGATCAATCGAAAACTGTTGTTTGAGCTGTAGATTACAGCAGCTTCCACCTCTTTAATTAGTCTAACTTATCATGTTTTTCATGGAGTTTTAAGACTAATAATGACGACTAAGGGTATACCTAGTTGGTCCAAGCCATCTAAGAGGTTATGGGTTAGGTTTTGGTCAAGGTAAGGCACACCAAGGCATCACTTTTACCTGATTCTTCTTCCTTGATGCAGCTGGGCCACTTGAGTCTCCGGTCTTCGTCTTCATTAGGCTCAACTGACACTAGACTCACTGACGTAAGTGATTGACAAACAAGGTGCACTAGTATGCCACAAAAAAGTGCACTAACAAAAATGACTCAGCTATTGTGTATAGCTTTGGGTCTGCTGCTACTCTGTATTGGATCATGTCCCTATTGTATTTAAAGCATTGATGATACGTAGAAGGGATTACGTGATTCTGATAGAGCAAGGTCCTCCCTAAGAGGAGATTGTATGTTGTCACTGCATCGATCACTTGACATGTTATTTTTGTCTTCAGTTCTTCGATTTCTAACATTACCATGATTGATCCAAGTATACGCTGACTGTCTTGGTTGAACCCTTGAATCATCATGAAACTCAGGCGTAACGCCAATTACCTATAACCCAACTTCTGTAATTTCTTCAATGGCATGATATTTACGGCAGACCCATCGTCCAACATGCACCTTTTAACCTCTGTGTCCCTGATCATTCCCGTGACCATCAATGGATGGTTATGGTCTGTTAATTCGATCGTACGGTCTTCTTCTAAGAAAGTGATTGCCGAGGGATGGTTGACATGCATGACTTGTGACACTGGTATATACCCCTTCCAAAATTTATCTGTATTATTCATTTCTTCTTCTATTTCTATCATCATAACCGCCCTGACTTCACTGTCAAGTAAGGCATTGATTAATATTTCTCTGTACACTTTCGAAAGACATAAAGCATCGTATACACTTAGGCGAGCAGTTCCACAAATGCGACACAACGTTGTATGCTACTGGTCTCGGGCTCAATTGACTGGTCGTGGCCTCGACGACTTTCTCTTTCAGTTTCTGCATTCAGAGTCTTTCCTGCGGCCTATCAGGGATAGTATCTTCTTGCATTGGGTCATCCGACCTTAGATGGGTACGGTCAGGCATTTGCCTTTCTGATCGTAAGATGACTGCGACAACTTCTCCCTTAGTTGCTTACAGGGTTTCTTTGGACGGTGCTTGTTCGACAAATGACATCATTCCGCAATGTGCCGTGTTCATCATGGGTCATCTCTGCCCCTGTACTGTTTCTTTTCTTCTTCTCCCTCCACTCTTTCTTCGGTTAATGAGCCTTTGGCTGTTCTCGAGTCTTCTCTTACTGTTGATTAAAGTCCACGGTTCCTTTGGCTCAGAGAATGAAGTTGGTTGATTGATGTCATTTCCTATCAAGATTATTGAGATTGTCCCGGCTGTTTCCTTTGTTGTCTCAGGTACTTTCATACTAATGACCCCTTGGTTGATTAACCCTTGTATCCTTCCCTTCAAGGAAAAGCAATCTTCGGTCTTATGGCTGACACATTGATGATATTTGCAGTATTTGGGGTCATTCAATCGTCCCACCTCATGGGGGCAGACTGGCTCTGGCAGACGCATTAAGCCTTCTTCGATCAATTGTTCCATGATCAGAACTAAATCGGCCATATCAAATGTGTATGGGCCATTCGTCCTTTCTCTCTCGACTATCGATATATGTCATGGTGCATAGGGCCTTTTACCCTTGTCTTGAGCAACTATTGTCTTTATCTCTGGCTTATGATCGGCAGCGGGACGTTTTCTATCTTTCTGGTCCCTGCTCTTGTTGACTTGATGGGTTTCTACTACTCTTCCCATCTCTCTCTTCTGTCTTTCGGGTCTGAAGTTCACCTGGGAGGCTGCTTCCTCTACCAGGCGTGTTATTGTCGCCAGCTCGCGAAAGGAGTTGAAGGTATTACCTGACAATCTGTACAAGATCATCGGGTCCAGAGCCCTTAGGCACATCTTCATCTGCTCACCTTCACTGGGCAACTCTCGACACTGAGCTGCGATTGTTCCCCATCGATCAATAAATTTCTTGACTAATTCTCCTTATCTTTGCCTAACTATCGCCAGGTCTATCAGGGAAATCTCTCCCTCGGTGGCGAAGAACTTCGAGATGAAGCTGTCTTGCATATGCTCCCAAGTTCTCATAGAGCCTGCTGGTAATGACATATACCACTAGAACGCTTTCCCCGTCAGGGTTGATCCGAACAACTGCATACAATACTACAAGACGGCAGACCA
Source organism: Liriodendron chinense (assembly GCA_003013855.2). NCBI lineage: Eukaryota > Viridiplantae > Streptophyta > Magnoliopsida > Magnoliales > Magnoliaceae > Liriodendron > Liriodendron chinense. Next base: position 1,294,807 of record ML058483.1, read on the forward strand.
ATTGCCTAAGGCGATTAAGAAGTGGGTAATATACTCTTCCGACGATCCTCTGTTGTCGAACTTTTTGAAGTCCGGACATCTGAAGTTGGCTGGGAATGGCACTTCCTCTACTTCTGGTGGGTACGGGACCCGATATTTATAGCTGTTTCTCCTCTCTTTATCTTTTTCTTGTTGCATCATGTGGGCTATCATCTAGGATAACTCTTCTCAAGAAATGTGCGATGTGGAAAGTGACGCACGTTCTATTGGCGTGATTCTGAGCTGGACTGGTGGTTCAAGCACAACCAGACCCTCTGCTGCCCCTTGGGATTCTTCTGCTGACTAACGAGTAGGCGACGCTATACTTTTAGTGGTGTTCTGGGCTATTAAAGTAGCCAGGGCTTCCTGCATAGCCCTCATGTGATCATTTGTTTCACGATTAGATCAATTAATCTATCGATCTGATCTTGGACTGAAGGTAGTCCTTCTGCTTCATATGGTCCTTCTTCTTCTTCTTCGGCCACTTAGACCATAGCGCTAACTGGATCTTCTGAGCTGGCCTGTCGCAGTTAGAAGACGTCGTAGGCTTGGATTTCCTTACATGCGCGGGTGTTGGGGTCCCAAAAGTCGGGATCCTGAAAACAAGGGTTACAAGTGTACAATTTGCCCCATCACTGGATTTAGGGGCAATGCATCAGAAAAATTCAACAAAATCACAACACAAATCAGACTTGACCAAAAATGAAGAGTTGACCCAGTGGTGGGCCCCACCATTCATCATGATCAAAACCCTCCAAATTTGGGAGGGTTACTTCAATAATGAAGAAATAAAGACAGTGCATCAGCATCCATCGCAAAGCGGGCCCCACAAACCATCATTTTTGCAAGATAAACACAAATAGGTACGCCGGCGCATCAAGAAATTCACCCCAGCGCATCAAGAAATTCAGACGGTTTAAAAAAAAGTGAATTTCAGCACGCACTACCCTCAGCGCATCATGAAATTCACCCAGTGCGTCAAGAAATTCAGACAGTTTTACAAACTGAATTTCAGGACGCATTGACCCTCGGCGCATCAAGAAATCCACCCAGCGCATCAAGAAATTCAGACAGTTTTACAAAGTGAATTTCAGGACACACTGCCCTCAGCGAATCAAGAAATTCGTCCAGCGCATCCAATAATTCAGGAATTTCAGGACGCAATGACCCTCAGCGCGTCCAATAAATCAGGAATTTTCAGCCAGTGCGCCTTAAAAATCAGCATTCAAACTAATGCATTTTAAGACGCGCCGAGTGATTTTCTCGACGCGCCAACCTACTTTCTCGACTCGCTACACGTGGCGGACTCCTATTGGCCGACTCCCGGCATTTTTGGGTGTAAATACCCCCCTCTACGGTTCATTCGGACAAATCCAGAAAGAGAGAGCCGCGTCCCTTTGCCGGAAACCCATTTTCGATCACCGGAATCCCCTTCCGATCGACGGAATCCCTCATCGAAAACCCCATCTCTGACCACAGCAGGTCCGGCGATGAAATAACTTCAAATTGCGCAAGTATAGTAGCGCATCACGAAAATCAATCATCTTTAAAACAAAGTTATTTTCTGACGCACTGGCCCCAGAACATCAGAAAATACCCTCAGCGGATCAAATAAATCAATATTCCAAAACTAATCATTTTAAGGACGCACTGGCTCCAGTGCATCAGAAAAATAGCCCAGCGCATCAATAAAATCAGTCGTTTATAAAAACAAGTCATTTTTGGACGCACTGGCCCCAGCACATCGCAAAAATAGGCCAGCGAATCAGGAAAATACATATCTTAAAACAAGTCATTTTTGGACGCACTGGCCCCAGCGCATCACAAAAATAGCTCAGCGGATCGGGAAAATAGAACATTTTAACAATCATTTTTGGACGCGCTGGCCCCAACGCATCAGTAAAATCAGGCCAGCAGATCGTAAAAATCAGCACTTTGAACGTTCATTTCAGCACCTTTAAATCTTCATTTTATGATGTTTTCGAGCCCCGTTTGGACTTATTTTGGGTATTTCGAGCGTTCCGGACGCAATGGAGTAGTCAAATAACTCATCCGTGCCACCTAATGAGCAGAATGCAAGCCTTCGGAGTCCAATCCAATCCAACGAGATGAACGAAGTAACTTCTCGAAAAGAGGCCGCCAGTGCCCAGAATCATATTGATGTATCATCATTACATGTACTATCATAATATGACCCGGATTCAGGTCCGGACTAAGCAAATGGGACTATGGTTAACACGATAAACCATATAGAGAGAGTTCTGAACCATTACACACAATTTGTTAAAGACTGACACTTCAAGAACAGTCGATGCCCTACCCCTTCAAACGGCATCCGTTGGTTGAGCTGTTCAGGTACATACAACTGCAGATCGGTCTTCCCTCAGTCACCCGTCACAAATGACGGGCGTAGGCCCAGAGTCGCACCCCTCGATTAAAAACCCTGACAGTCTCAGCCCGGATCTCCGGTCAAAACATGGGACACAGACATCTGACTCGTATAAAGATGGATCAGTCCATAACAAAACACGACAAATACAGGTATCCACGACCATACAAATACAGGTCTCCTCGACCATACAAATACAGGACTCTACGACCACACAAAATACAGGTCTTTGCGACCATGAACTCTGAGAGCATAGTCCCCGCTGACTAGTCTTTTACCTTTTAATCAAGGGTCATCAATCATTCGATGTAATTAAGGGCTCATGCCAGATCACGGCCTGAATGTACAAGATCTCAGGATCTCTGAAATAAAATTCACCTTGCGATATCTCCTCTTGTGTACTTTTGTGAATGCTTGTGATTGTCGATGACTGTTTCTATTATTCAGAACCCCAGAACAACCAAACACCAGAAAACTGCGTCCGAGCACTTTTCTAGTTCTAACAAACTGGCGACTCTGCTGGGGATTGAACCATACCAGAATCCCTGGTTATATCTGAATACAGAAATACTCTAAGATCAATTACTTACAAACATGAATCTACGCATAAGAAAGTTACCGCGAGGGCGTAATGTTTCGGCGCCCCTCGGGCGTCAAACTGGCGACTCTCAATGGGTGGGAACGTTCTTCCCTTCATCTTTAAGGCAATAGACATTTAAAAGGTTTTTCAAACCCACAAACTTCCACGACTACACGTATTTGCCTCCTTCTTGCTAATTTTCGTGTGTTTACGCACCGCGATCGATGAGTTCATTCTCCCAGCCGCATTTGTGAACTGTTCTAATAATTTTTATGACACAGCAGAATTAGCAAGATACTAAGACAGACAGAAGAAATGGCATGCTCAATAAGCAGTGTTAGAACTAGAAAATGTACCGCGATGGCATTTTCTGAGATGTGGTGTTTTTGTTGCGCTGGGGTTCTGAATAATAGAAACATTCGTAAACAATCACAAACATTCACAAAAGTACACAAGAGAAGAGATATCGCAAGGTGAATTTTATTCCAGAGATCCTGAGATCTTGTACATTCCAGGTCGTGATCTGGCACGAACCCTTAATTACATCGAATGATCAATAACCCTTGATTAAAAGGAAAAAGACTAATCAGCGGGGACTATGGTCTCAGATTTCATGTTCGCGGAGACCTGTGTTTGTGTGGTCGTAGAGACCTGTATTTGTATGGTCGCGGAGACCTGTATTTGTATGGTCACGGAGACCTCTATTTGTATGGTCGCGGAGACCTGTATTTGTTGTGTTTTGTTATGGACTGATCCATCTTTGTACGAGTCGGATGTCTATGTCCCATGTTTTGACCGGAGATCCGGGCTGAGACTTTCAGGGTTTATGGCCAGGAAGGACGACTTTAGGCCCGCGCTTGTCAATGTATGGACAGGTGACCTCGGTAAGTCTATTCCACAGTTGTGTGTACCTGAGCAGCTCAACTAGCGGATGCCGTTTGGATGGGTAGGGCATTGACTGTTCTAGAAGTGTCAGTCTTTAACAAATTGTGTGTGATAGTTTAGAACTCTCCTGGCATGGTTTATCGTGTTAACCATAGTCCCCTTTGCTTAGTCCGGGCCTGAATCCGGGTCATATTATGATAGTACATATAATGATGATACATCAGTATGATTCTGGGCACTAGCGGCCTCTTTTTGAGAAGTTACTTCGTTCATCTCGTCGGATCGGATCGGACTCCGAAGGCTTGTGTTCTACTCATTGGGTGGCTCGAATGAGTTATTTGACTGCTCCGTTGCATCCGGAATGCTAGAAATATCCAAAATAGGCCCAAACGGGGCCCGAAAATATCATAAAATGAAGGTTTAAAGGTACTGAAATGAACGTTCAAAGTGCTGATTTTTATGATCCGCTGGCCTGATTTTACTGATGCACTGGGGCCAGTGCGTCCAAAAATGATTGTTAAAAATGGTCTATTATCATGATGCGCTGGGCTATTTTTCTAATGCGCTGGGGCCAGCGCATCCACAAATGACTTTGTTTTGGAATGCTTATTTTTCTGATCCGCTGGGCTATTTTTGTGACGCGCTGGGGCCAGTGCGTCCGAAAATAACTTCGTTTTGTAGGCGACTGATTTTACTGATGCGCTGGGCATTTTTGTGATGCGCTGGGCTATTTTTGTGATGCGCTGGGGTCAGTGCGTCCAATAATGATGAGTTTTAAGATGTTGATTTATTTGATCCGCTGAGGGTATTTTCTGATGTGCTGGGCTATTTTGTGATGCGCTGGGGCCAGTGCATCGATAAAACAATTTTAGTTTAATGTATTTCGCGATGCGCTACTATACTTCTATAATTTTTGTTATTTCCACCAGACCTGCTGTGGTCGGAAGTGGGATTTCCGGCCTTCGGCGAAGGGTTTCCGGCGGTCGGAAAAGGGATTCCGGCGAGGGATTCCGGCAATCTCAAAATCCAAAAACTCTCTCCTTCTGTCGATCCATGCAAATGAGGCGGTGGGGGGGGGTATTTATAGCCAAAGTCGGCCAATAGGAGGCCGACACGTGTAGCGCGTCGAGAAAAAGGGTTGGCGCCTCGAGAAAATCACTCGGCGCGTCTTAAAATGAATCCTGATTTTTAGGGCGCACTGGCTGTCAGTGCGTCCTGAAATTCCTGAAAGTGCCTGATTTATTGGACGCACTGAGGGTCAGCGCGTCCTGGAATTCCTGAATTATTGGATGCGCAGGGCGAATTTCTGGACGCGCTGGGGGTAGTGCGTCCTAAAATTCACTTTCTACGAATGACTGAATTTCATGATGCACCGGGTCAATTTCTGGACGCGTTGGGGGCAGTGCGTCCTGAAATTCATTTTGTAAACACTGCTGAATTTCGTGATGCGCTGGGCAATGAGTTTCTGGACGCACTGACGTACTAGTGTTTTTACAAAATTGGGTTTTGCGAAACGGAGGGCTTGCGGGGCCCGCTTTGTGACGGAAGTCAATGCACTGGCTCTATTTTTTATGATTGAAGTAACCCTCCCAACTTTGGAGGGTTCTGATCATGATGACCGGTGGGGGTCCACCACTGGCTCAATTTTCCATTTTTGGTCTAGTGTGATGTGTGTTGTGATTTTTGCCGCGACTTCCGATGCACTGGCCCTAAATTAATCAAGCGATGGTTTGGGCACTCATAATCATTGTTTCAAAGACCTTTGACTTTTGGGACCCCAACAAGCAGTTTGTGCACCTTCCTTGCCACCGGAGGCTTCAGCTTCCCCCGCTTCATCCCAGCCACGACAACTACTTCCAATTCAGAATGGTAGTTGGTCGAAACGCGCCGACAGAAGAAAGTGCAGAAGAAAGCGGCCAACTTAATAGCGTATAAGAAGGCGAATGTTGTAAGACCTCGCCCTGCAATCAGGAAACAATGGCAGCCAAAACAGGGTTAAAAGATCCCTATCAGCAGTCAGGTCGCATCAACCAGGTCCTCAGTGCCTATGACGACGACCGAATAGTTTCCACCATTGTCCAGGACCACCTGTGTCACATGTAAGTCGACCGGGACCACACTTGTGTAGAGCTCCAAGCCCGTGACAGTTCTCGACCCAAGACAGGGGTAGGGTCAGAAGGTACGACTACTGCTGATCACAATGGTTCAAGTAGCAGGGGAAGAAGAGGGACCTTATGAGGCAGAAGAATTGCTGACAGTCCAAGATCAGATCGATAGATTAGTTCAGGCCAATCGTGAGACGAATGAACGAATGAGGATCATTCAGGAAGCGTTGACCACTCTGATAGCCCAGAACGCGACTAGAAGTCCTGTACCACCTACACGCCAGTCAGCCGAAAAATCTCAAGGGGCAGCGGAAGGGCCAGCCGACGCCGAACAGTTTACCCAGACCAGGAGAGTTCCAGCGGAGCGAATATCAGTCCCGACTGCGCAAATGTCAAGAGAGGAATTGTCGCAAACAATCACGAGTCTCATGCGGCAAGAGAAAGAGAAGGAAAGAGGAACCGGGTATAAATATCAAGTTCTATACCCACTGGAGATAGAAGAAATACCATTTTCGGTCAACTTCAGATGTCCGAATTTTGAAAAATTTGACGATAGAGGATCACCGGAGGAGCATATTACTCACTTCCTCACAGCATTAGGGAATTGGTCGGCTATCCCACAGTACTGTATGCGGCTATTTGGGTCGACGCTGACAGGGAAAGCTTTCCAATGGTACATGTCGCTACCAACCGGATCAGTGAGATCGTGGGAGCAGATGCGAGACAGTTTTATCTCGAAATTCTTCTCTACAGAGAGAGAAACATCAGTGACAGATCTGGCCTTGATCAGACAAAGACAGGGCGAACCCGTGGAGAGGTTCATGGACCGATGGGGGACGATAGCAGCTCAATGCCAAGAGTTGCCCTGTGAGAAAGAACAGATGAAGATGTGTATGCAAGCCCTGGACCCAATGATATCGTACGGGTTATCGAGAAATAGTTTTCACTCTTTTCGAGAATTGGCCACCAAAGCACACCTGGTAGAAGAAGCCGCAACATGGGTGAACTTCAGGCCCGAAAGGCAAAGAAGAGAAGGAGTAAGGATTACAGAAACGCACAATATAAACAAAGGCAAAGGTATAATAGATCGGAAGCGGCCCGCCGTGGATTCCAAGACAGACATGAAAGCAACACCTACCCAAGACAGAGGCAAGAGGCCTTACGTTTCTCAAGGAATAACAATAGCCAAGAGAGAAAAAGCCAATGGCCCGTACACATTCGACATGGCCGATCTGATCCCCATCATGGAACAACTAGTGGAAGAAAATGTAATCTGCTTACCAGAACCAATTCGTCCACACGAAGTTGGGAGGGTGAATGATCCCCCGGTATTGTAAATACCATCGATGTCTGAGCCACAAGACAGAAGACTATTTTAGTCTAAAGGGAAGAATACAAGGGTTGATCAACTAAGGGGTGATCAGTATGAAGTCACCAGAAACAACAAGGAAGGAAACATCTGGGGTAATTTCAGCATTCCCCTCAGAAGAAAGCATCCGTTTGGACACCCCGCTCCCTGAACCGGAAGAACCCTGGACTTTAGTTAGCAGCAGCAGGAGGCTCGAGAATAGACGAAGACTCCTTAACCGCAAGAAGCAAGGGACGAGAAAGAAGAGTAGCCAGGAGAAGAGCCGACTTATCGAGGCTCAGGTGCCTTGTGCAATGGTATCATTCACAAAACAGCCGTCAGTAGGAGAGACATCAGGGGCAGGTGAAGAAGAAGTTAATGCTGTCATCCTCTGATCCGGAAGGCAAATGCCGGAACGCGTTCGGCCAGAACCAGTCGACCCGATGCAAGAAGACGGAAACCCGGATATACCATTAATAAGGCCCCAAGGGCAGAAGTTGAAAGAGAAGGTTGTCGAAGCCACGCCCAGTCGGCCGGAACCAAGGCCAAGGGCATCCCCAGTAGCATATGATGTTGTATCACACCTGCGAAAGGTATCAGCTCGCTTGAGCATATATGATGCCTTGTGTCTCTCAAAGGTATATAGGGAGATGTTGATCAACGCGCTACTAGACAGTGAAGTCAGAGAAGTGATGATGACAGAGATCGAAGCAGAAATGAAGGATCCAGATAAGTTCTGGGAAGGAAATGCACCAATTCAGCAAGCAATGCAGATAGATCACCCCTTTGTAATCACATTCTCCGAAGAAGACCGCATGATTGAAGCAACAGACCATAATCGCCCGTTGATGGTCACTGGAACAATTAGAGATACAGAAATTAAGCGATGCATGATTGACGATGGATCCGCAGTAAACATCATGTCGTTGAAGAAACTACAGAGGTTGGGTTACAGACCGTCAGCCCTACGTCCCAGCACCATGGTTATTCAAGGGTTTAATCAAGATAGCCAACGCACTCTGGGGTCGATCACCGTGATGCTGGAAATCGAAGAGCTAAAGACAAAGGTAACATGTCAAGTAATCGACGCAGTAACAACGTATAATCTCCTGTTAGGAAGGCCATGGCTCCATCAGAACCGCGTCATTCCCTCGACCTATCATCAATGCTTCAAGTACAACAGAGAGGGAGTTCAGTACAGAGTAGCAGTTGACCCGAAGCCATATACGATTGCGGAATTATTCTTGGCTGATGCCCGATATTATGACTTGGTCGACGAAAGGGAAGTCACAAAGAAGCCCGATGTAATGCAGAAAGGGCAAGGGGCAAAACCTCGAGTCACCAAGTTTGAACAGAGAAGTAAGCCTCAATTTGTTACTCAGAAAGAAACCGCAAGTCAGTCAGCTGAAGAACCTCAAGGGACTACCAAGAAATTTTATATAATCCCGAAGCACTTGCGACAACCAGGGCAATCCGTCCTAGAGATGATATCGAATCAGCACATGAGTGTGGTCAAATCTAGCTTCAACATGCCAGTGCCGAAAATGGGAAGAGTTAAACCTTTCCCAAGAGCTCCTAGTCAGTTTGTGGTACCACCAAGTGCCAATGCGAAGAAAGAAATCAAATTTTATTCAGTACTCAATGAACCTGTGCAGTCCAAGGACGAGGCTGAGAAATCATTCCGTTTACCTCAACCAATAGAAGAGGAAAGATACAGTGAAGCTAGCCGCAACATCATGAAGAATGTGGGCTTCTATTACTCAGAATCAGCCTCGAATGGTAGAATGTTAGCCCCATTCGAAGAAAACACCGAAGCTTACTAAGGAAGAGAAGGGTTAGGGCCAAAGATGAATATTAGACATGTCAACATGGTGACAATCAATCCCACAGAAGAGGTGCAGCCACAAGAAGCAGTCGACATCATTCAACCCAGTGCCGCACCCGCACAGATAGAAGACGGGGGACAACCCACTATAGATGAGCTTAAAGAAATAAATCTGGGAACCCCAGAGGACCCTATAAATAAATACCTGAGTAAGAATGTCCCAGAAGAAGAGAGGGAGAAATACATCCAACTGTTGAAAGAGAACAAGGACGTGTTCGCTTGGACATACTCAGAAATGCCAGGGCTCAGTCCAACAATTGCGATGCACAAGCTGGGCATCAGAAAGGAAGAAAGCGGTCAAACAACCTCAATGACAATTCCATCCAGACATAGTGCCCAAGATCGAAGAAGAGGTTGAGAAGTTAATCCAAGCTTGGTTCATCCGAGAAGTCAAATACAACGATGGATTTCAAATATTGTGCCAGTCAAGAAAAAGAGCGTTCAAATCTGAGTGTGCGTAGACTTTCGGAACCTCAACGAAGCATGCCCTAAAGATGATTTCCCACTGCCTATCCTGGAACTACTGATTGACATCACGACAGGATACGCAGTGATGTCTTTTATGGATGGTTACTCGGGGTACAATCAAATTCGTATGGCCCCAGAGGATGAAGAATCGACGGCCTTCCGTACGACGCTGGGCATATATTGCTACCGTGTGATGCCGTTCGGGTTGAAGAATGCAGAGGCAACGTATCAGCGCGTGATGCAAGTAATCTTCTAGGACATGATGCATAAGCACGTCGAATGCTACGTAGACGATCTGGTAGTGAGGTCGGCCGAGCATGAACAGCATAGAGAGCATCTACGGCAAGTGTTTCAAAGACTGAGAAAGAAGAGCCTCCGTATGAACCCGTTGAAATGCGAGTTCGGGGTTTCCTCTGGCAAGTTCTTGGGGTTTGTTGTCAGACACCGAGGCATAGAAATCGACCCGACGAAGATTAAGGCGATCAGGGAAATGCCACCTCCGAAGAATCTTAAAGAGCTGAAAAGCTTCCAAGGCCGGGTCGCGTACCTAAGAAGATTCATCTCGAACTTATCCGGCCGTTGTCAACCGTTTTCGCGCCTTAACAAGAAAGGAGACCAGTTTGAGCGGGATGATGCTTGTTAGAAAGCGTTCGACTCTTTAAAATGCTCGAAAAATCTCCGGTCTTAACAGCACCGATCAAGGGGGAGCCACTAATTCTCCACATCACGGTTGGTAAAAATTCACTAGGAGCCCTCTTAGCCCAGAAGAACGAAGAAGGAAAGGAAAGCGCACTCTATTACTTGAGCTGCACGCTAGTGGGAGCTGAATTTAACTACTCAGCAATCGAAAAGATTTGTCTGGCATTAATCTTTGCCGTCAAGAAACTCAGACACTACTGTCTCTCTCACCAGATAACATTGATATCCAAAGCGGATCCGCTCAAGTTTCTCATGAACAGACCCATGTTGTCTGGGCGGTTGGCCAAGTGGGCCCTTCTCTTATCAGAATTCGACTTGACATACATGCCGGCTCGGGCTATCAAAGGACAAGCAATTGCAGACTTCCTTGCCGCACATCCAGTACTGAGTGGTGAAGAAATAGAATATGACCTCCCAGATGATCAGGTTATAGCAGTTAATGAAGCACGCCATTGGGAGATGTATTTCGATGGTGCAGCCAGAGCAATAGGGTCAGGGGCAGGAGTTATATTCATCAGTCAGCAAGGGGACTTGTTACCCTATTCATTCACAATAATCCCGGCATACACCAACAACGAAGCAAAGTATCAGGCTCTTATTATTGGATTACAGTTGGCCTTGGAAATGCAGATCAAGGAAATACATATCTATGGAGACTCTAGGCTTGTCATCGGACAACTGACGATAGAATACGAAGTCCGCAAGCCCGAGTTATCGCCCTATTGCCATCAAGCACAATCCATGTTTGATCAGTTTCAGAACAGCAGTATCTCACACATACTGAGACAGGAGAATGTACAAGCAAATGCACTTGCTAGTTTAGTCGCTGCTTTGGCGAACCCTGGGGGCAGCCCGCTTCAGGTAACAATTGAAGAAAGAAGAATTCTGCCGACAACCGCGTTGCGTAGTGGAGAATTGAGTGTCGATCCCATTTGTTGCTTCGAGATTACTGAGGAAGATGATTGGAGGAAATCATTTAGTGATTATCTGAAGTACAGATTTCTACCTGAAAATCCCAAAATGCACACACAGATCAGAAGACGCGCCAACTCATTCGTACTCCAGAATGACGTGCTTTACAAACGATCATATGAGGGAGTACTGCTACAGTGTCTAAGCCGAGATGAAGCACATGATACACTAAGAGAAGCTCACAGGGGAGAATGTGGTGCCCACCAGGGAGGCAAGAATCTACATCACCGTGTACGACACATGGGTTACTATTGGCCCGCAATGACGAGGGATGCGATAGAATACGCCAAGAAGTGTCACCAGTGTCAAATCCACGCAGATATCATACATTCACCACCAGAGGAATTGCACCAGTCAGTAATGTCATGGCCTTTCGTAGCGTGGGGCATGGACGTGATTGGGCTAATTAGTCCACCATCCTCCCAGGGGCATCAGTACATCCTTGCGACGACCGATTATTTCTCTAAATGGGCTGAAGCAGTCGCCCTGAGAAATGTGAAAGCCAGACATGTCGAAGGTTTTATTCGTCACACCATATTGTACCGACATGGTATCCCTGAGAGAATTACCATGGACAATGGATGTTAATGTCAAATTTTGTAACGAGATCCTCCGGCTTTTCTCCTTCGCTCCAGCAGGGATTTCCACCACCAGACCTGAAGCAAGACAGCGAATAAGGGTGGCTGGGGACCAGCCGTTAGCCCTCCGATGCTTAAGTTAGACCACAGAAGAGAAGCCAAGCAAAACGGGACCAAGATTGAATGGTGTGTACGTACCTGCTCTCAATGGAGCCACCCCTTTATATAGATCTGAAGCAATCCAATCTGTTACGTGAGATGTCGAAATCCCGTTGATGTCGCATACGATACTGAAAATTCGCTGATTTCTTGGGATAAGATCCTATCTTTTTAGTCAGATCCAACCCAATGACTTATTCCAACAATCACGCCCCTAGATGGTAATCCCTTGAAATCCGGCTGGATCCGGCTGGAAACCATAGTTGGAGTCATGGCCTCCGAAAAGGAAGGAGACGCCCGTAGTTGGAGTCATAGCCTCCGAACTGGTTGCAACCCGTAGGAAAGCTGCTCGCAGGTTAAAATGTGGTCGCGAGTCCAAGTACATATTTTGGATGTAACATCTTTCAACGACTTGTGAGAAGGTCTGCTCGCGGATCGAGATTTGCCGTATTTGACTATCGGTTATGAAGACTCGAGACTTGCGAATAGCTGCTCCATATTTTTCAATCTATGACTCCTGATCAGGTGAGCTCGAGAGTCGAATGGTCGTCCCGCACTTATCCAATATTCGACTCTCGATCATATAATCTCGAGAGTCGAATGGACGTCCCACACTTATCCAATATTCGACTCTCGATCAGATAATCTCGAGAGCGAGAGCGAAGTGGGCATTTCCGCGTGAAATCTTATCTCCATCATTTTGCCTATAACAGATGCCCCCCAAGTCCTTGCCGCCAAGAATTCTCAAGGAAAGGACTTAGCTCACTATCATACGAAACCGCTCGCTACTTTCATCAAGAACGGCACCCCTCATGATGGGCTGAAATTAATGAGCGCCAGCTTTCCGCAGCCTTTTCGCTGATGGAAAATGAAGGGGCGCTCGCCACGTGTTTGAGGAGTTAATGGGCATGCCTGTTCGAGCGCTGTGTCCAAAGAGGGACTGCCACGTGCCATCAGATACGGCGGAATGATTGCCTATAAATATACGGAGTCCGCCATTTCTTTGATTTTCTACAGAAGTTTTTTCGAAAGAAACCTGCAATCCTTTCTTTCCATTCTTCTTCCTCTTCCGGTGCTCATTCTTTCCTTTTTCCGGTATACTTCCTTTTTCTTCTTCTTTTATTTTCATCTCCCCATGGCTGGGAACTCTGACGAGACTACTGTCCTCCTTGGTGATGCCACTCCGGAGTCCTCTGCCTCCAGCAGTGCAAGGGTTTCGGCGGGGAGATACACAGCAGTCGGATATCCTTCCGTTTTATCGGAGGACCGGCTGGCTGAGCTACGGGAGAGATACCAAATCCCTGACTCTGTAACTCTCCGCTTGCCCGGAGGTGGAGAAACACCCGACTCCCCCCCCCCCCCCAGGATGCGTAGCATTTTACGAGTACCAGCTCATCCTGGGGGTACGCCTTCCCCTCCATCCCTTTGTTCGCGATGTACTACGGTGTTACAAGATTGCCCCTGGGCAACTCATTGTGAACGGGTGGAGGGTGGTTTTGGGCTCCTTTGCCCTTTGGGCTCAGGCTGGCAACGGGGAACTCACGGCGGAGGAGTTCCTCCGTATGTTCCGTCTGAAGAAAGCTCCATCCAGCGAAGGCTGGTATTATTTATGTTACTGGCACCGGGATAATTTCGTGTTGGGCAAGCCCTCCTCGAACTATCCCGGCTGGAGGAAGCGGTGGTTCTATGCTTCCGGGAGCTGGGAGTCTGCCTTCTCCAGGGGTCCAGGAGTGACCCGGTTTTTCTGTGAAGGTAGACACAATCCCGTATTGTGCAGTTTTCTTAGAATAATTTTTAGGGTTTTGCTTCGTTTGACCATTATTTGTGCTCGCAGGTATCCCGGCATTGCGGAAACCGAATTTGAAGGGTGGGATCAACGAGAAGATCGTCAGAGTGTATAAGGTGCCTGTCGGAGATAGGCATATCGAGGCTTGCTTATCTCCTTCGCGACTTGCAGCAGTAGGCCTCATATCCAGAAGAGAAGTCGAAATGACGAAGGCTGGAGAGAAGAGAGGCCTACTGCCCCGTCTGAAGGGCACAGGTTCCAAAAGGCAGAAGAGAACCCCTGCCGAACCGTCTCAGTCTTCCATCCGCACGGGCAGCGATCAGCCTGCCCTTCCCGCGAGCATGGCGGGGGCCCCAGCTGGGCCAACTATTCCTTCACTGGTTGTCGCACCTGGGCCACCAGTGATCAACATTGCAGACAATTCCCCAGATGGGGTGGGGTCCAGCTGCCCCCCAGCTGAAGAGGCTCGAGAGCAGGTAGAGCCTCAAGAGCCGACTCCTGCTCGGGAACTGGTCCCAGCTGCCGAGCAGGGACCTGCTCGCGAGTCCATGCCTCCACCTCGCGAGCAGGCCGGTTTGGTCGTTGCCCAACCGTCTGGGAGCGGGACGTACTCGATTCCACGCCACCTCCACCCTGTATGTAAGTTTTTGTTCGAGAACGTCCCGCCTCACGCCTTCGGCTCTCTCCCCGAGCCAAGTCCTGAGAACCTTATCCTTGAAGCGGGGATGAGGATGGTTCAGGTAAGACTTCGTCAAGATCTGTTTTGACCTGTTGTTACGTTCCAGAAATCTTATATTTTTCATCTTTTTGCAGGGTTTAGATCTTATTCTGCGAACGAGGCGTGATATTGTTGCCGCCCGTCGCACAATAGAGGAGGCCGAGGGAAAGAGGACTGCCTTGGAAAAGGCAGTTCAAGGAAGAGATCAACTGCTCAAGGCTCGTGAGGCAGTGATCTCGAAGAGAGATGAGGAGAAAAAGATCCTCATCGAGAAGATCCAAGTCCTGACCGACAGGTATCAGGCCTTGGACTCAGACTACGTGAAGCTCACGGGTCTGAAGGAGAAGGCAGAGAGAGAGAGGGAGATCTTCCGATAGGACAAGATCTCGTTAGAGGAGCAATTCGCGGGGGCCAGGTCGCAGCTCAAGGAGGCCTACGACAACTTGACTAGGGAGCGCACCGCTCTTGCGCAGCTTAAGGACGACTCGATCCACTGGGACGAGGAGAGAGTCGCCCTTGTAAAAATGCTCTCGGAGGAAGGTGCTCGGGCAGTTTCCGAGTTCCGGACTTCGCAGCTGTATGACGATGAACGATATGAGTCATACGATGCTGGTCGAGACTTTGCACTAAGAGTAGTGCAACGAATGATCCCATCCTTCGATATGGGGGAATTCGGTCGAGTCGCGACCATCATAGCTGCAGAAGAGCAAGCTGCTGCCGAGAACGAGGTGACCGAAGCCACGCAGGCTGGAGGGGCTCCTGAAATGGGCCCTGAAGTCGAGAGCGTGGCTCCTCCTAGCGATTGATTTCCTTTATTTTCTTCTCTTGTATCTGCGCTCATGTATATGTAATCATCTGATTATCAATGAAAAGATATTTTTGGAAGTGTTGTTGTTTCGTTGTTGTTCTCCCTTCATCTTTCATTTTTTTGCTTGTTAATCTTGAATGGATTCGTCAGAGATGTGACCCTTTAATTCGAGCATGAGCTAAGCTGCTCGCGATCAGGATGTGACCCCGTTTGCTGCCCTAATTAGAGCACGAGCTGCGGTGCTCGCATTTTGGAGTGCGATCCCCCCTCTCACCAATCGCGAGTAACTAACTCATGAAAAAATGAATTAGACTTAATCCGGGGGTCGTGAGACCATGTCCGCGTTGAGATAGACTGATCTATCGATTGAGATTTTGATTCTACCAAGGGCAGAAGGTTGGTCAAGAGATGGTATTCATTCTCTTCGAGGCTGTTCAGGTCCATGAGAATGGAGAAGCGACCAACTAGTAATGATTTCAGTCCTACCAAAGGTAGGCAATTGGCCAAGAGGACGTGTAAGCACTCTTCAGGGCTATTCTGGTCCATATAAATGGAGTAGCGGCCAAAAGATATCTTTTACTTTATTCATAAAATGTTATGATAAACTACATCGAATCTAGGGGTAATATCTTAGCAAATGCTCCACGTGCCAAGGGCGACGTACAGGCTTCCCTTGCATGTCTTCAAGATAATAAGTACCAGGTCGCACAACCCTAATAACCCGATACGGGCCTTCCCAATTCGGATCCAATGAACGAACAGGAATTCCAAGATTTTGCCTTAGGACCAAATCTCCGAACTGGAAGGATCTAGGTCGAACCTTCGCATTCCGATAACGAGCAATACGTTGTTGATATGCCGCCACTCGTACTTGGGAAGCATTTCTTCGCTCTTCCAAGAGATCGAGATGAAGTCGGAGATTTTCCTGATTGCTCGCGGGATCATACTGTTCGATCCGATATGAGGGCACTTGAATTTCCACTGGTACCACTGCGTCAACACCAAATGCTAAGGAGAAAGGAGTTTCACCTGTCGATGTACAAGCCGTGGTTCTATAGGCCCATAACACTTCTGGCAGAAGTTCTGGCCACGCCCCTTTACATTCACTTAGCTTGGTCTTTAAATGATGCTTTATAATTTTATTCACTGCCTCGACCTGCCCATTCGCCTGTGGATGATATGGAGAAGTGCGGAGATTACGTATCTTCCATTTGTCGCAAAATTCATCAAAGGCTGCGTTGTCGAACTGCGTTCCGTTATCGGTAATTATAGTATGAGGAAGTCCGAAGCGACATATAATATTTCTCCACATAAACTTAGTAGTTTGTTTTTCAGTAATTTTGGCTAATGGTTCTGCCTCGGCCCATTTGGTGAAATAATCAACCGCCACGATCGCGAACCTATTCTGTCCCTTTCCCATAGGTAAGGGCCCGATGATATCGATCCCCCACTGAGCAAAAGGCCAAGGGCTGTCGACTGGGGTCATCCGCTCAAACGATACACGAGGTATAGGTTGATATCGTTGACACTTGTCGCATTTTTTAGAAAATTCTATGGCGTCTGCTTTCATAGTAGGCCAATAATATCCTTGCCTCATCGCTTTATATGCTAGAGATCGCCCCCTGGGATGATTACCACATGCCCCCTGGTGTACTTCATCTAGAACACGATGTGCTTCTTCTGGATGAAGACACCTCAAATAAGGCAAGGAGAAGCTTTTTCGCAACAAGATTCCATCTTGTAAGGTGTACCTGGCAGCTCGAAGCTGAATTTGTCTTGCAGCTTTCTTGTTTTCTAGTAGGTATCCATCTCTGAGATAAAGGATGATAGGATCCATCCAGCATGGAGACGATTGTACCGATATAACTTGCTCGGGAGTCACTTGGTCGATACTCAAGTGTTGACGGTGGTCGATGGGGATCGAATGTGATAGTTCTGATTCTGGAGCAGAAGCGAGTTTTGCCAAGGAATCGGCAAGTTGGTTCTGCTCGCGAGGGATATGGAATATTTTGTAAGTCTTCAGTTTGGCGAGCAGGATGAGGACACGAGACTTGTATAAGGCCATTCTTTCTTCTTTGGTTTCGAATTCGCCAAGAACTTGGTTGACAATGAGCTGGGAGTCGCTATGAATTATCAAATTCTGGACTGCGAGGACAACGGCTAGCTCGAGGCCAACAATAAGGGCCTCATATTCTGCTTCATTATTGGAGACGCGTGATTCGAAACGCAGAGCGTATTGAAAATGCGACCCGTCTGGAGCCACTAAAATCAGGCCCGCTCCACTGCCACTGGCCCGTGACGACCCGTCCACGAAGAGCGACCAAGGGGGCTGGTCGCTGGTCATGACGCTATCTTCAGAAGAATATGTAAATTCGACGATGAAGTCAGCCACGGCCTGGCCCTTGACTGCGGTCCTAGGACAGAATGAAATATCATGCTCGCTGATCTCGACCGCCCATTTAGTTAAGCGCCCGAAAGCCTCAGGCTTTTGAAGGACTTGACGTAGTGGATGATTTGTTGGTACTAAAATAGCATGGGCTTGAAAGTATGGTCGCAGTTTTCGAGCTGCCGTGATTAAGGCTAGGGCCAGTTTCTCCAAATCAGAATACCTAGTTTCTGCATCAACCATTGCTCGACTGATATAATAAACGGGCCTTTGTACCCCGAAATCTTCTCTTATTAAAGCGGCACTAACGGCCGTGGGAGACACAGATAAATAAAGAATGAGTTGCTCATGTGCCACAGGCTTAGATAAAATGGGGGGAGCGCTCATATATTGCTTCAGTTGTTGAAAAGCTTCTTCACATTGAGGTGTCCAGTTCCAATCAGACTTGGCCGTTGCACGAAGGAGTTTGAAGAAGGGCAGGCACTTGTCAGATGCTCGCGAGATGAACTTGTTCAATGATGCGATGCGACCAGCTAGACGCTGAACGTCCTTCAGAGTCACTGGGGATTTCATCTCTATCAATGCTTTAATCTTTTCGGGATTCGCTTCAATTCCACGTTGGCCAACCATGAACCCAAGAAATTTCCCTGCAGATACTCCAAACGCACATTTTTCTGGATTTAATTTCATCTGATACTTCCTCATCAGATCAAAGGCTTCTCGAAGATCAGGAATGTGGTCATCTTCATCGATGCTTTTCACGAGCATATCGTCAACATATACTTCCATATTCCTACCGATTTGAGCAGCGAATATTTTGTTGACAAGTCGCTGATAAGTGGCCCCTGCATTTTTGAGACCAAACGGCATTACCTGGTAGCAATATAGTCCTCGATCTGTGATGAAGGCAGTATGTTGGCCATCAGGTGGATGCATCATAATCTGGTTGTAACCAGAATAAGCATCCATAAAACTGAGGAGGGCATGTCCAGCTGTCGAGTCGACCAACTGGTCGATTCGTGGTGTCGGGAAGCTATCTTTGGGACATGCTTTGTTTAAGTCTGAATAATCGACGCACATCCTCCATTTGCCATTAGCTTTCCGGACGAGAACTACGTTGGCGACCCACTGTGGGTAGTCAACTTCTTTTATAAAATTTGCCGCGAGCAGCTTCTCAACTTCAGTTTTGATCGCCATTTATCTTTCTGCAGTAAAGGCACGTCGACGCTGATGTACGGGTTTATGCTTCGGGTCAATGTTGAGACGATGTACGATGACATCAGGATCGATGCCCGGCATATCTTTATGAGACCAAGCAAACACGTCCTGGTATTCAGTGAGGAAACGGATCAAATCTTCACGGTGGATACCGTTTAAGGAGGAACCGATGTACACGATCTTAGACTGGTCGTCTTCGGTCAAGCGGATCGCCACTGTTTCCTCCCCTGGAGTTCCTGATTTCAGAGCATTTTCCCTTGGATCCAACGCGGTGGCGAGAACGTCGGATGAACCTTGAACTATTTCCATGACAGGTGTCGCTTGAGCCTTCTTTCGATCTTGGAGGGCTATTTGGTAACAAGACCGTGCCTCCTGCTGACTTCCTCGCACGACCCCGATGCCATTTGGGGTCGGAAATTTAACACATAAATATGAAGGGTGCAAGGCCGCTCCAACCTTAGTTAGAGACGGTCTCCCCAAGATGGCGTTATATGCTGATTTTCGATCCACGACGAGGAAGTTTACGAAGACGGTGGTCTTCACTGGACTCTCCCCAAAGGTGACTGGGAGATCGATACTTCCTTCAGGTGTTACCACTTCTCCTCCAAAGCCGACAAGAGGGGTCGATACTGGCTTGAGGAGGTTTCTAGCAAGTGCCATCTTGTCGAAAGCCTCCAAATACAGGATATCGGCCGAGCTACCTGTATCCACCATAATTCGATGAGTCAGATAATTTGATACCTTCAGTGTGACTACGATGGAATCTTCATGAGGGAAATGAATTCCCGCTGCATCTTCGAGGGTGAAAGAAATTGGGGGATGGCTAGCCTTCGATGAGTTGGACGTTTGTTCCAGCCAATAGATCTGCTGGGGTTCTTTGGACGCCTTTCGGGCGTATGCCTTTCTTGAAGCTTGAGAGTCACCCCCGCAAGCTGGACCCCCGACGATAGTGCGAATTTCTCCTGTGGGCTCAGCATCCTCTTGGTCGGTTTGATGATGAGACGGTTCCTTTTGGCGAGATGAGGTCTTCGCCCTTTCTGGTGACCGATTCTTACGAGCAACATAATCCTGGAGATGGCCTTTTCGAATAAGGGCTTCGATATGGTCTCGTAGAGAGATACAGTCCTGGGTCCTATGCCCGTGATCTTTGTGGAAGTAACAGAACTTACTCTTATCTCTCTTCTCGGGATCGGATTTAATCTTTGCAGGCCACTTCACATATGGCTTGTGTTTTATCTCCATTAGAACCTTTTCAGGAGACCGATTAAGAGGAGTGTAATTATGATATTTACCAGAGTAAGGCTTCCTGGGAGAACGATCGCGCTGATCGCGATGGTATTTTTTATCTGTAGAAGTTCCTTCTGGCTTGCGTTTCTTACTCTGTACTCCATGGCGTGTCAATGCGACTTCTTCTGCATTGATATATTTCTGAGCTTTGGCTTGGAATTCCGCCATAGTTTTCGGCGGGCTCTTATCTAAGGCAAACCTAAATTTCTCGCTCGTTATTCCAGCAATGAGGGCTGTGAGACCCTTTTCTTCAGTGTAACCCTCAGTTTGAACGGCTTCGGCAGTGAACCGTACTGTGAACTCTTTTATTGTCTCCCCATGTTGCTGTTTCAGATTCATCAGATGGGAGGCTGGCTTTTTAATGCGAATACTTCCCATGAATTGAGAAAGAAATATCTCCAATAATTGGGAAAAGGAACTGATGGAAAGAGGCTTTAACCCCCAAAACCACGTACGAGCCGCTTCCTTCAATGTAAGGGGAAAAGCCCTACACATGATTTCTGAACCATGTCCCTCCAACTCCATGAGGGACCTATATGTTTCCAGATGTTCCAGAGGATCGCCAATACCTGTATATGGAGCGATAACAGGCGTTCGATACTTTCTGGGCAACGGGGCTTCCATGACCTCGCTTGTGAAGGGAGATTCAGATTGATGTATTGCCGCCATGACAGCAGATGGCCGATTTGCCTGGTATCTCTGCTCCATGACATCAAAACGATCTTGGATTCTTTTGAGATCTCCTTCCCATGGCAAGGTATAGCTAGACGTTTCGGCGGTGGAGCCTTGCGGTTGAGGTTGTCGAGACGAACTGGAATGTATAGAATGCGGAGACGGCACAGGGGGATGGCCGCCAAGTGGTGGGACTTGTGGTTCATCCATAGAATGTCTGGAAGCAACTGGTATGGGTGGCGGTGGTAACCCTTCGGAGGGTTGTCTTTGCGGTTCAGGGAAGTGCTGATCAAGCCGATTTGACAGTGCCTGAACTCCGGCGTTTAAAGTTAGGAGAGTGTTCCCGAGGAATCGTAGGACATCATCCTGATTTCCAGAGGCCTCCAATAATGGATTTGTTGATGGCATATTTGGGGCTCCTTGAGGGATATCCGTCGGAACAGGTGGGAGGGCAGGTGCGGATTCCGTCTCACCGGGCGGAGGTGGTGCCTGCCTCAAAGTTGAAGGATGAACAGTCTTTTTAGGAGGCATCACCGAAGGATTTTGATCAGTGGTTAACACGATTGATTTTGATGATCAAGTCGATCCCACAGACGGCGCCAAACTGTTAATGTCAAATTTTGTAACGAGATCCTCCGGCTTTTCTCCTTCGCTCCAGCAGGGATTTCCACCACCAGACCTGAAGCAAGACAGCGAATAAGGGTGGCTGGGGACCAGCCGTTAGCCCTCCGATGCTTAAGTTAGACCACAGAAGAGAAGCCAAGCAAAACGGGACCAAGATTGAATGGTGTGTACGTACCTGCTCTCAATGGAGCCACCCCTTTATATAGATCTGAAGCAATCCAATCTGTTACGTGAGATGTCGAAATCCCGTTGATGTCGCATACGATACTGAGAATTCGCTGATTTCTTGGGATAAGATCCTATCTTTTTAGTCAGATCCAACCCAATGACTTATTCCAACAATCACGCCCCTAGATGGCAATCCCTTGAAATCCGGCTGGATCCGGCTGGAAACCATAGTTGGAGTCATGGCCTCCGAAAAGGAAGGAGACGCCCGTAGTTGGAGTCATAGCCTCCGAACTGGTTGCAACCCGTAGGAAAGCTGCTCGCAGGTTAAAATGTGGTCGCGAGTCCAAGTACATATTTTGGATGTAACATCTTTCAACGACTTGTGAGAAGGTCTGCTCGCGGATCGAGATTTGCCGTATTTGACTATCGGTTATGAAGACTCGAGACTTGCGAATAGCTGCTCCATATTTTTCAATCTATGACTCCTGATCAGGTGAGCTCGAGAGTCGAATGGTCGTCCCGCACTTATCCAATATTTGACTCTTGATCATATAATCTCGAGAGTCGAATGGACGTCCCGCACTTATCCAATATTCGACTCTCGATCAGATAATCTCGAGAGCGAGAGTGAAGTGGGCATTTCCGCGTGAAATCTTATCTCCATCATTTTGCCTATAACAATGGAACACCTTTCAAGAATGTTACTATCGATAAGTTGTGCGCGAAGTTCAAAATCAAGCACTGTTATTCATCGCCTTATTACCCTCCTGCGAATGGATTAGCCGAAGCATTCAATAAGACTATCGTGAAGATTCTGAAAAAGACAGTGGCAGAAAATAAGAAAAACTGGGACAGATGATTACCCGAAGCATTATGGGCATACCGAACTACGCACCGCACAACCACTCGAGCTACACCCTACTCACTGGTGTACGGTACGGAAGCTGTGATCCCAATGGAAACGCAGGTTGAGTCACTACGGGTAACACTTCGGCACTCCCTGACAACCGAGCACAATGCCAAGATCAGAATGGCCGAACTCGATGATCTAGATGAAAAGAGGCTCGCTGCCCAACAGAGGCTCGAAATGTATCAAAAGCAAATTTCAGCCGCGTACGATAAGCGCGTCAGGGGCAGATCATTCAAGAAGGGTGATCTCATGCTAATGATGAAACGTTCAGCATTGGATCGAGGACCAAAAAGTAAATTTTACCCAAAATGGGATCTCGTCTGCATCATCGATGAAGTATTCCAATGGAGCCTATCGGGTAATAGATTGCAAAGGGCAGGGCATCAGCTCATTGGTGAATGGCCGATTTCTTAAAAGATATTATACTTAACATAGGCCTATCGTTGTGAGTTGTAAACACCCCACTAAAGGGAAAGTGTAATAATGTAGACACCAAAAGAAAGGATACCATACAATGATTAAATCAAAATACTAATCATCTACCTTGTGCTTGCACAGGTATTAGAAAAGTCAACAAGACTCAGGACACGTCGAGCATGGCACCCTATCCTTTCCAAGGCCATCAAGGATTGGGATAAGCCCTGAACCAAGACCCGGTTATGTCTTTACTCACATGAGCGTAGGTTTGAGTCCTAACAGGGGGACATTCCTTTCCAAAGGGCCCAATTTATTCGCATTCAAATTCAAAAGAAATGACAAGTAGGCTAAAAACACAATATAAATTCAGAACTACAATAGTATACATATTGTTACAATATCCATTACAACATGCTCCAAAGTACAAATAAAAAAATCATTATAGCTTAACTATCTAAAGTCTTCAAACATTGTTCTAATAAGTTGACTGCAGATTCTTCGATCGCCTTCTGTCTCGTCTCAGCCTCGGCCAAGACTTGGGCAGGGTCAGGAGTGTCCTGAAGAGACTACTTCAGCTTTGTAACTTGTGCCCTCACAGCATTACACTTCGCCTCATGCTGATCGATGGAGGACTGTAGGCGTGCCTTTTGACCACAGAACTTCGAAAGTTTGAGATAGACGACAGAATGTTCAGCTCGTAATCGGGCCATCTCATTTTTAATCTCCGCGAGATGTCCAGTGGCCTCTTGGTATTCAGCGTCAACAGCCTGCCAATCCTTCTTTACTGCAGCCACGTCCGCCTCATGTAACTTAAGTTTCGGAAGGAGGGGTGACCGCGTTTTTTTTCGACGGAAGGGTCAACCTTGAGGTGCCTCACCTCGTTCACTTAAGCCATCCCATCCTTGAATAGGGATACGTGGCTGACTATTAAAGAGATGTCAATCCCAAGCCACGTGGCGTTAAGCTCTAATGCCTGTAGTGCCTCGTCCAAGATAGACCATTCATCCCCGTTCTTCAACGAGTCAACGATGTCGGACAGTAAGCTCTTCAGAAGATTCGCTTTCGTCCTTGACAGGCCTCGGAGAGATGAAAGGAATACCTCAGGCAAGACTACAGGAACTGGGACACAGGTAGGAGCAGTGACTGACAAAAGGAATGATAAACATTAGCACACTGAAGAAAGAAAAGAAGTAAACAAAGTAATAAGGCAAGCAGTTTACCAACAGGAACTTCATCGACCGGTGCACTAGTGGAAGCAACAGACATTGATGTTGTTGGGACACATTCGGTTGCAGTCTCCGTTGCTGGTTCGGGCAATTCAGGAGAAGAAGGTACGATGATCTCAGGGGCAGTGGTGGCCGGAATCGATTCAGCAGCAGGAGTTACTTCCGTGATAGGCTCCGATGCACTAACAACGTTAGAGGGCATGGTTTCTTGAGTAGGAGGTGCTGCCTCTTCCAAAATAGTAACAGGGCCTGCCTCGGGGGTAGGGCTAGGGTTGATTACAGCCACAGTACTGACAGGGTCGGCAAGAGGAGGATCTTCAGCTTGTAGCCCACTGTCAGGGTCCATAGGGATGGGCCCTGTGTCTGCTTCGGGAGCAGATCTGTCATATATTGGCTCGTTGTCTCCGCCCTCCTCCGTGGGGCGATTTCCACTCAGACTTACTTGAGAACTCATCTCCCCTTCCTCCCTTGGCTCACTAACATCATTAGTCGGGACGCTGCCGGCAGTCTTGGAGAGTCGACTTCGTGCTTTTTCTGCCCTGTATAGCCTCCACATATCCTTGAGTTTCTTCCCTCCATCAATGACGGGGACGCGATGAGCGGTCTTTACTCGAGGACCAGACCGCTCAGGAGACGGCTCAGAATCGCTATCTCCTGGAACAAAGCGTCTGGATAGACTTGTCTGACTCGCTGGACTCTGATCATAACCTCCCCGACCACCAGTCGACGGAGTCCCTGCTGCAATATCACCCTCACCATCACCTCCTCCATCACCCTTGATATTGTCACCGCCCTCAACACCGCCGCCACCTCCTCGATCATTGCCACCACCAACATCTTCGTCGTTGTCACCATCACCACCAACATCGTCACCCCCATCATCACCTTCATCATCGCCACCTTCATCATCATCATCAATATCATAACCCTCTCTCTGCCCCTCTGTCATAGGACCCACAAGTGGAGAACTTTGATCTTCTCGCAGTGTGATCCTCTGCCCATAAGCCACCCATCCTTCTAGTGTATGCTCAGGCTTTTCGTGATCAATAACCACGTTCAGAGAAGTCAGAAATTTCTTCACACCCAGAGTGGCCAATTGATGGAGCGGCTCTGCCACATAGCCCAGACCGTCAGCAGGAGAAGGGTCGACGATCGGAGGAGAGACGAAAACTGGGTCAGTTACGTGACGATTGTTACGAATTAGGGAATATTGGTGAGCCCACCACCTCATCCACCCATATGTAGCACCAGGGGTATACTCCGTACCCAGAACAATGAAGGAACAACCTGACCTGGTTAGTAAAAGTTGCCGCCATATCCACTTCCAATGGATCGGTCCTGTGCCATATGCTCGTTGCTCTCTTGTCACTGGTTCGAGCGTCTTCGGTACCCCTTGGTCATAACCAAATTGTCTGGCGAATCTGTTTGGGTAGTACGGCTCCCTTCAAAACTCAGCCCCCTCCCTCAAAGGCAGTGAACTCGGGCGGATGGATACCAAAAATGAGCGCTGGTAGGAGCTAAGGCTCTCATCATCATCGAGCAATTCTGGATCCTCACTGTTGGTCCCAGAGAAAAGGAAGAAGTCGACGTCGTCATGACGAGCTATCTTTGTCTCGATAGTCGCCAAGTTTTCGCTGTTCATCTTCCGCTTCTGAAAGGCATGCAGCGGAACTGATCCTCTCCGAACGAAGTCCTTGAGTTCCATACCATAGACCCATGAGAAGTACACCTCGAGCCAGCCGCAGAAGGATGAGTTTATTCCAAAAGAATTGGAGCCTTTGTTACTGATGACACCACCGAAGGCTCGGTAGATCGAGCATAAGACTGCCGGAGCTAGTGCGTAGCGATGCCTGTTAGCCGAGCTCCCCGCCACAGCAAAGCAAGAAACTCTTACGCTATCCGCTTGTTTAGAACTCGATAAAGCCACATAGCATAGCCAATACGCCAAAAAACCAGCTAGCTCACATGTGGGAGATAATTTGTTTGACTGCGGGAACTTTGTCTTCATCTTGGCTTCTAAGACCAATTTGTCTATGCTTCCTTTGTCATATGGGGTGTAGTTCAAACTAAAAGAGAAAGGGAATCATCAGTAAAAAGAAGACGGAATAGAATACAGAAGTACAACTCACGTCGAGAGACTCACTTTAAACCATGGCTGAAGTAAATCAACCAATCTTCAAACGGTACTTTATCCTTGGAACCCAGGAACTGCGACAGCTCTGCAAACAATTCATAGCAGGCTTCGGAGTAGAAGCCTTCATCCATGCCCTTCCTTTTCTTGGACAGCTCACCATCACTGGGCGTCCATTCATCGTAAATTCGGCAGCGGATAGGGAGACCTGCTATCCGATACAGGTCCCAAAGGGAGACACTCATCTCTCCGTAGGGTAAGTGGAAGGAGTTTGTGACAGAACTCCAATGGTTCAAAAATCCCTTGTAGACACACGGCTCCCGGTAGAAGTAACTTGATGTCGCCTGAATGACCCTTAGAAGACCCACCTGCTTCAGGGTATCCTTATGTTGTTCGATAATTCTATTGGCCCACGCTTCATAACCAGGATGAGGACTCAGATGTCCTCGTGTTCTGAACCCACCGGTTGGCCAAATCTCTGCGTCTGACAAGGGGCGGAATCTCTGACGCGGTGTCTCGTAATAATGAGTCGGAAATGGTTGGTGGGGATCGTGGTTGGGCTCCAGGAATATCATGTCCTTCTCCCCAAGGACAGATTGCAGCGTGCCGTTCTTGGATACAGCGCAATTGAGTAGTGTCTCCGGAATAGATGTCCACGAATCGACACTGTAGAAAGAATTGGCTCGGCATACGTCTGAAGGTTCAATACTAGGGAGAGAGCGATATCGCTGAAAGCTCTTTGGGAACCAAATGTATTGCTTCGTATACGGATTGCGAATCATGAGAGAGGACACCGCCAATTTCACAGAAGACCAGACAACCCTCATCCGGTTAGACTTTGACTTCGCCTGTTTCTCCATATAGACCTGCTTGGCACTCTTACCCATCGCCTTCGGGCGACCGTACTTAATCGACTGCAAAGGCACAATTGGGCTCGCCTCACCTTCTTCAGACCCGATGGTGTCATCTGTCCGGAAGCCTCGCAGGGAGCGTACCACGCGTCCCATTCTTCTTGTGTACCTTCATCCGAAGGGGTGGGAAGGATCTTGTCACAAAGGATCTTTCGCTTAATCTCCTTGGGCAACGTCAATATCCGCTCGTAGAAGTTGAATTTTTCCGGTGGGTGGAACCACTGCGGGTTCTGATCAGACGGTCGCGTCACCTTTTTGGGCAGGGTACGCTTGCGCTTACGCATAGGTACCTCAGAGCCAGAAGGACCAGCGTTGGAGGAACCACCAGCCATGAAGATCTGCACAATCACGTCAAAACATCAGGCAAAGCACAAGTACCAGAAAGAGTGCATCTAGGTACGCATCAATCCCACATAACTTAAAAAGAAACATCACGTCCAGTCTAGCACGATCCGAGAATTATAAGGCGTATGGGGTCCAGCATGTCTCCAAGACTATAAATATAGACACGTGACAGTTTAAAAGGAAGGGAGTGCTGGGCTCTATGCGCCCTAAAATAACAACCCTTATACCCAATGGAAGTGATCTGATGGGTAGAAACGCAAACACAATGGACTAGACTGAATTACCCAACGAATTGAACCAACGTATTACGAAGTAAGACCGTTTCATTAAGTCCAAACACAGGTGCGTGCTAAACCTAGCACGCTTGCCAAGTCTGAACATCATGAGCTCTAACCCGTAATACATCATATATGATCAAAATATCCATTGCTTTGCTGATTAAAGCATGCCAACTCTAGCGCATCAGGTGGGCCAGACAAACTCCGCCCAGAATCCAAGTTTCGGGCTTATAGACTGAACGAGCTGAGCCCAACGCATCACCAAAAAATAGCCGATTTTAACAAGGCACGCTGGTCTCAGCGCGTCCGTAAAAAGCAGATAATTTCCCAAGTCCAAAATAGTGTGCGCGCTACCCCTGGCGCGTCTAGAAAAGCGAACCGATGTCCTTAGTCTCAGAAAATCTCACGCGCTGGGAGTGGTGCGTCCAAAAAATGAGTTTCACCAAACACGCGAGTGCGCGCTGGGACCAGCGCGTCCAATAAATCAATCAAGGCTGAATTTCGATATGCGCTGGCCCGAGCGCGTTCAGAAAACCATACTTTTACACGCGCTGGGGTTGGCGCATCTGATAAATAAATCACACCCGATCAAGTTCTTTTGTTGACGCGCTAAGGGTAGCGCATCGAATAAATACCCACCTTTGAATTTATGTACGCGCACGATAATAAACGCGCTGGGGGTATTAAATCGATGCGCTGACGATTCTCTTAACGCGCTGGCGAGAGCTCAGAAGTGCTGAAAAAGTGAAGTGAAATGACGAAAATGACCAACTCCCCTATTTATAGTGGGACCCGAAAATTCCGATGTGCCGCAATGGACGATCATGCCCATCCCAACACATCGGAGGGGCATTTGTTGGGGTCCCAAAAGTTGGGATCCTAAAAACAAGGGTTACAAGCGTACAATTTGCCCCATCACTGGATTTAGGGGCAGTGCATCAGAAAAATTCAACAAAATCACAACACATATTAGACTTGACCAAAAAGGAAGAGTTGACCCAGTGGTGGGCCCCACCATTCATCATGATCAGAACCCTCCAAATTTGGGAGGGTTACTTCAATAATGAAGAAATAGAGCCGGTGCATCAGCATCCATCGCAAAGCGGGCCCCACAAACCATCATTTTTGCAAGATAAACACAAATAGGTACGTCGGCGGATCAAGAAATTCACCCCAGCGCATCAAGAAATTCAGACAGTTTTAAAAAAAGTGAATTTTAGGACGCACTGCCCTCAGCGCATCATGAAATTCACCCAGCGCGTGAAGAAATTCAGACAATTTTACAAACTGAATTTTAGGACGCACTAACCCTCAGCGCATCAAGAAATTCACCCAGCGCATCAAGAAATTCAGACAGTTTTACAAAGTGAACTTCAGAACACACTGCCCTCAGCGCATTAAGAAATTCGTCCAGCGCATCCAATAATTCAGGAATTTCAGGACGCACTGACCCTCAGCGCGTCCAATAAATCAGGAATTTCCAGCCAGTGCGCCCTAAAAATTAGCATTCAAACTAATGCATTTTAAGACGCGCCGAGTGATTTTCTCGACGCACCAACCTACTTTCTCGACGCGCTACACGTGGTGGACTCTTATTGGCCGAATCCCGGCATTTTTGCGTATAAATACCCCCCCCCCTCTACGGTTCATTCGGACCAATCCAGAAAGAGAGAGCCACGTCCCTTTGCCGGAAACCCATTTTCGATCACCAGAATCCCCTTCCGATCGACGGAATCCCTCACCGAAAACTCCATCTCCGACCACAGCAGGTCCGGCGATGAAATAACTTCAAATTGCGCAAGTATAGTAGCGCATCACGAAAATCAATCACCTTTAAAACAAAGTTCTTTTCGGACGCACTGGCCCCAACGCATCAGAAAATACCCTCAGCGGATCAAATAAATCAATATTCCAAAACTAATCATTTTAAGGACGCACTGGCTCCAGCGCATCAGAAAAATAGCCCAGCGCATCAGTAAAATTAGTCGTTTATAAAACAAGTCATTTTTGGACGCACTGGCCTCAGCGTATTGCAAAAATAAGCCAGCGGATCAGGAAAATACATATCTTAAAACAAGTCATTTTTGGACGCACTGGCCCCAGCGCATCAAAAAAATACCTCAGCGGATCGGGAAAATAGAACATTTTAACAATCATTTTTGGACACGCTGGCCGCAGCGCATTAGTAAAATTAAGCCAGCGGATCGTAAAAATCAGCACTTTGAACGTTCATTTCAGCACCTTTAAATCTTCATTTTAGGATGTTTTTTAGCCCTGTTTGGGCTTATTTTGGGTATTTCAAGCGTTCCGGACGCAATGGAGCAGTCAAATAACTCATCCGGGCCACCCAATGAGCAGAATGCAAGCTTTCGGAGTCCGATCCAATCCAACGAGATGAACGAAGTAACTTCTTGAAAAGAGGCCGCCAGTGCCAAAATCATATTGATGTATCATCATTACATGTACTATCATAATATGACCCGGATTCAGGTTCGGACTAAGCAAATGAGACTATGGTTAACACGATAAACCATATAGAGAGAGTTCTGAACCATTACACATAATTTGTTAAAGACTGACACTTCAAGAACAGTCGATGCCCTACCCATTCAAACGGCATCCGCTGGTTAAGCTGTTCAGGTACATACAACTGCAGATCGGTCTTTCCGTGGTCACCCTTCACAAATGACGAGCGTAGGCCCATAGTCGCACCCCTCGGTTAAAACCCTGACAGTCTCAGCCCGGATCTCCGGTCAAAATATGGGACATAGACCTCTTACTCGTACAAAGATGGATCAGTCCATAACAAAACACGACAAATACAGGTCTCCACGACCATACAAATACAGGTCTCTTCGACCATACAAATACAGGTCTCTATGAACACACAAAATACAGGACTCTACGACCATGAACTCTGAGACCATAGCCCCCGCTGACTAGTCTTTTGCCTTTTAATCAAGGGTCATCAATCATTCGATGTAATTAAGGGCTCGTGCCAGATCACGGCCTGGAATGTACAAGATCTCAGGATCTCTGGAATAAAATTCATCTTGTGATATCTCTTCTCTTGTGTACTTTTATGAATGCTTGTGATTGTCTATAAATGTTTCTATTATTCAGAACCCCAGAACAACCAAACACCAGAAAACTGCGTCCGAGCACTTTTCTAGTTCTAACAGCGGGCTTGGTAGATTTCTGCGAGGTACGAGTGGTCTTGGACAACGGCGGAAACTACTCGGCTGTCATTGCAGGCACTGCGGACTTGGCTGATACAACCTGGCTGTTGATAGTGGATTTATGCTCGTGTGTTGGCCGCCATTGTTTCCTGACCATCGGGCGAGACCTCGCCACATTCACTCTCTTATATGCAGCTATGACGGTTGTTTTCTGTTCTTTCTTCTATCATCAGGTTTCAACCAACTGTCATTCTTGGTTGGAGTTGGCTGTTGTGGTCACGTTGAAACGGGGGATTGTGAAACCCCCGGCTGCAAGGAAGATGCATGGATTCGTTATCGAGTATGCCATTACTTCTGTTTTCCTAATGTCTTGTTAATTCTGCGATGTCAGAAAATCATTAAAACAGTTCATAAATGCGGCTGGGAGCGTGAACCCATTGATCGCGATGCATAAACTAACATAAATAAGTAAGAAGAAGACAAATACGTGTAGTTGTGAAAGTTTTGTGGGTTCGAAAGCTTTCGATATAATGTTTATTGCCTTAAAGATGAAGGGAAGAACATTCCCATTGAGAGTCACCAATTTACGCCCGAGTGCGACAAAACATTATGCCTTGCGAAATATCTCTTACGTATATATTCGTGTTTACAAATTATTAATCTTATAGTATTTCTATACTCAGAGCTAACCAGAGATGCTGGGTTCAATCTCCAGCAGAGTCGTCAATTTGTTAGAACTGAAAATGCGGCAAATGACATTTTATGTGTATTATTGCTATGGGGTTCTGAGTAATGGAAACATTCATAGACAATCACAAGCATTCACAAAAGGTACATAAGAAGAGATATCACAAAGCAAATTTTATTCCAAAGATTCTGAGATCTTATTCCAGGCCGTGATCTAACACGAGCCCTTAATTACATCGAATGATTAATGACCCTTAATTAAAAGGCAGAAGACTAGTCAGCAGGGACTATGGTCTAAGAGTTCATGGTTGTAGAGACCTACATGTTTTGTTATGGACTGGGTCATTTTTGTGTTAGTCAGATGTCTATGTCTCATGTTTTGGTCAAAGATCCGAATTGAGACTATCAGGGTTTATACCTGAGATGGACGACTCTAGGCCCGCCCCTATCATGTATGGACAGGTGACCTCAGGAAGTCCAATCTACATTGTGTGTACCTGAGTAGCCCAACCGACGGATGCCATTTGGATGGGTAGGGCATCGACTGTTGTGTTGTGGCAGTTCATAACAATTGCTTTGTAGAGAATTGAAACTCTTTGATACGGTTTATTGTAATAACCATAATCCCATTTATCTAGCTTCCGACTCTAATCGGGTCATATCTTATAGTACATGTGAATAATGATACATTTGTACAGTTCTGGGTATTGGCGACTTCTTTCCGAGAAACTATTTCATTCATAACATTGATTCAGGTCAAACCTCAAAGGTACGCAATTCTATTGTTTAGAGATCCCGGATTGTCCGTTTGACCATTCCGTTGCATCCGGAATGCTCGAAATATCCAAAATAGGTTTAAATAGGGCCTGAAAACACTCAAAATTGAGTCCGGCGCACCCTGAACGGAATTTGAAAAAATTTGATTTTTAGGATGCACCAGACCTATTTTTCAGGTGCGCTGGACTCGGAGCACCTTGAAAATATGAAGTGCCTAGTGCTGATTTTTGGGGTGGGCTAGAGTATTTTTTAGGGTGCGCTAGAGTCGGAGCACTCTAAAAATAGTTAAGTAGAAAAATGTTGATTTTTCGGGTGCTCCAGACCATTTTATAGGTGTACTAGAGCACTTGAGCAATTTCGAAAGATATCATATTTTGTTGGTTTTATGCCGGACCCGCAATGATCGAAGGTAGATTTTTGGCATGGGATTTCGATGATCGGAAAAGTATTCCGACAATCGAAGAGTATTCTGGTGATCGAAAAGGGATTCCGATGGTCGGAAAAGTATTCCGACGGGGTTTCTGGCGAGGTTTTCGAATGTCCAAAGGGTAATAACTCTCTCTCTCTCTCTCTCTCTCTCTCTCTCTCTCTCTCTCTCTCTCTCTCTCTCTCTCTCTTAGTACATGCGTACAAATGAACAGTTCAGAGGGATATTTATACCCAAAAATTCCGGAGGGTGAGCCAATCATCGTGCAACATGTCCAGTGCACCCTGAAAATGACTCATTTTTAGTCTGGCGCACCCAAAAAATGTCTGGAGCACCCTGAAAATAGTTTAAATTGGTGTTTATGAAATTCTTATTTTTTGGGTGCGCCGGACTCTGGAGCACCCTGAAATTAGGTATTTTTCGGGTGCGCCAGAGTTAGAGCACCCTAAAATGGTCTGAGTGGATTTTGTTGAGATCACTTATTTTCTGAGTGCGTCGAACCTATTTTTCGGGTGCACTAGACTATTTGGTTTGGGTCTCGTGGAGTTCTGTAATGCTATATTTATTAAATACGCCCGACCTATTTTATAGGTGCTCCAGACTTTTGTAAAGTAAAAAGGTAAGTCTGAAAATCATGTATTTTCTGGGTGCGCCGAACCTATTTTTCAGGTGCGTTAGACTTTTGCGAAGTAAAAATGGTAAGTCTGAAAATCACGTATTTTTGGGGTGCGCCGGACCTATTTATTGGGTGCGCCGACAGCCGTTGTATTGTATTTCTTACCTTAAATGCTATTTATCTTTGATTTGTCGGGCCCGCTTGATGATGAGTGTTCATGCACCCTTTCTAGTGGTCCACCTATCTGTCCATGACCCAATTTTAGAACTAGTTTGGTCATCATGCAATATGGGGCCCACCAAAGGTCATTTTTGGGCCAATGTATGGTTTGGCGCACCTTGCAATTTTTCTTAATTTCTAGGTGTGCCAGACCTATTTTGTTTCTTATTTGGCCTGAATTGTAGATGTATTTGGTGTAATTTTGGAGGTGTTCCGGACTTGTTTTCTATGTGCACCCCCTCAAGTATCTTATGAGATTTCGTTTTAACGGGTCGGATATTTTGGGACCCCAACAGGAGGCTAGGAAGAGTCCAGTGAGTTTCAGTCAAAATTTAACCCATTCAGCCTCAACGGCCGACCGGTCTTGGATCGGTCACAGTACATCTAGTGACCGGTCCTCGACCCCTGGTGTTGATGTGACAAAGTTCTATGCGCCTCACCATGATGTATTTAATTCCCATCCACGTTGCCCATCCATTTTGATGGATCATTTGAGGTCTTGATCCAAAAAATGAAGCAAATCCAAATCTCAAGTGGACCACACCACAGAAACCAGTGGTGATTGAAAACCCACCATTGAAGAAAAAAAAAGGACCAGTGGAATGTTTATTTTCTATCTAACCTATTGATAACGTCACAAAAACTTGGATGAAGGGACCAAACAAATATCAGCTTGATCACTTTTGTGGCCCATAAGAAGTTTTTAGTTGTCAATAACAACTGTTTCCTATGGTGTGGTCCACCTGAGATGTGCATCTACTTCATTTTTTGGACCATGAAATTCTTAATGTTGAAATCTTCCAAGAGTCCACCTTAATGTTTATATATCATCCAAACCAATCATAAGGTCGTTCCCACTGGATGAACTGAAAATAGGAAAAACTTAGCTTGATATGAGATTCCTATGGCCCTGTGAATGTCTCAACAGTGGTTGTTCCATCCCCACTATTTCATCTCGTGTGGCTCGCTTAAGTTCTAGATCCCCCTCATCTTTGGTCTTGTCCTAAAATGTGCTCAAAAAATGGATGGATGGGGTGGATTTTGCACAAACATTAAGGTGGGGCCCACCTAGCTTCTGAGTGTAGTTGATCACTACAATTCCAGGGTGAGGATTAGGTGTTACCAAGGCAACATCATAGTGGGTGGTACCCTTATTGTAGGGCTCGCCTTAATGATTTTCTGTATATCTATGCCATCCATCCATTTTTCCAACCCATTTTAAGATGTGGTCCCAAGAATTAAGCAAATCCAAACCTCATATGGACCATACCACAAGAAACAATGATGATTGAATGTCCCCCATTAAAAACTTCTTAGGGTCCACCGTAATGTTTATTTACCATCCAATCTATTGATAAGGTCAACTCTGGTTGAAAGGAAAATACAAAGATCAATTTGATCCAAAACTTTTATTGCCTATGAAAGTTTTTAGCTGTCATTCACCACTTTTCTAGCAATAGGGTCCACTTGAGATAATAGGGGCAAATGTGACAAATTGTCAATTGTCGAGTATTTATAATTTATGTTTACCAAATCGTTTTTTTTTTTTTTTTTTTTTTGAAAAAGTG
This sequence comes from Liriodendron chinense, assembly GCA_003013855.2. Lineage (NCBI taxonomy): Eukaryota > Viridiplantae > Streptophyta > Magnoliopsida > Magnoliales > Magnoliaceae > Liriodendron > Liriodendron chinense. The sequence continues at coordinate 1,330,251 of ML058483.1, forward strand.
CTTAATTTTATATATTAGGATTTTTTTAAGATAAATTACCAAACAAAATTTTCAATACTTATAAATATTAAAATTCAGCACTTAAATTAAATTTTAGACCTTATTTTTCAGCTTACCAAATGACAGCTTAGGGCCTGTTTAGATTTACAAAAAGGGTGGGAAAGGAAATTGTATTTCTTGGGAAACCTTATTTCCAAGAAGAGGAAAAGAAATATTATTTCTCATGTTTGTTTATCAACAACATTTTCATGAGAAAAATAAATTTTATTTTCAAATCATATGTTTGGCAAAATAAAATTTTCTTGAGGAATTCTTTTGGTTATAATTTCGTGTCTTCAAAATCTAGAAAGCAATGTGAGCCATACTTTAAGCACACTTGATTAACAACTTAGATGAAATATTTGGTATCCACATACAAACCTATGTTCATCCTATTCGTACAAATTCTTGTGGATTTGCTGTGCATCGGTAGGCCCTAGGAAGTTTTTAATGTTATGGCATTCAATCGCCATTGTTTCCCATAGTCTGGTCCACTTGTGGATCTACTTCAATTTTGTGCTCATGCCCTAAAACGATCTGGAAAAATAGATGGACAATGCGGATGTAGAATACATACATCGAGGTGAGCCCCACGGCAAGGGCTACACCGTCTTGGGTGAGGCCGGAGCATCACCTAATCCGCTCCCTTTTTTTGGTGGGATACAGTAGTGACCCTTCAAATTCCATGTTGATGCTAGAAATGGTATGTGGGCTCAAGATGATGTATGTGTTTTATCCACATCGTCCATCCATTTTTCGCTTATTTTAGGGCATTAGCACATAAATGGATCATATCCAAATCTCTGGTAGACCATACTATGGAAAACAATTGTGGTTACATGCCCACCATTAAAAACTTTTTTAAGGCCCATCATAATGTTTAGTTACCATCCAACTTGTTATTGGGTCACACAGACCATTATGAAGGGACACCACAAATATAAGCTTGATATAAACATTTGTCGCTCTAAAGAAGTTTTTAATAGTGGGCATTCAATCACAACTATTTACAATGGTGTGGTCCACCTGGGATTTAGATCTTCCTCATTTTTTGGCATGAAATGAGCTGGAAAAATAGATGAACAACATGGATAAAACACATGCATTATAATGTCCTACAGAGCTTTTCTAATGTTGATTTGCACAACTTGTTGTTCATGAGGAGTCAGTTGCGTATCCACCAGTTCCTAAAAAACAGGAAGCCAGGTAGTTGCCACAACGGCCTCACCTAAGACATTTTAGCCTTTACCATGAGCTCACCTTAATGTTATTCTATATCCACACTGTCCATCTGTTTTTTCAAATCATTTTAGGGCATGATCCCAAACATGAAACAGATCTAAATCTCAAGTGGACCATACCATGTGAAATAGTGTGAATTGTCATTAAAAACTTCATGTGGTCCATAAAGTTTTGGATCATGATGATATTTTTCTTTCTATCTTCATCCAAGATTTTGTGACCTTATCGATAGTTTAGATGGAAAATAAATTATAGAAACATTAGAATGGTGGGGCATTCAATCACCACTGTTTGTTATAGTATGGTTTGCCTGATATTTGGATTTGCTTCATTTTTTTGTTCATGCACTAAAATAATTTGAAAAGATGGATGGACGGTGTGGATGTAGGATACATACATCGAGGTGGGCCTATGGTAAAGGTTGCACCATCTTGGGTGACGCGAGGTCGTACCTCATTAGCTACCGAGTAAACGTAAGAAAGGACAGTTAGCGAGAAAACGCAAGAAAGAAAATGTCCTTTCTCATGGGTATGGGTGAGAAAATAAAAAGGCAATTTTAAAGGAAAATTTACAAGCGTCAAAAATCAAATTTTCTCTTTTTTTCTATAATTTCGATGTTTACAAACATGGAAAAGATGGTTTCTCAAGAAACCCTATTTCCTTTCCCACAATTTCATTGTATCCAAACAGGCCCTTAACTGATTTTTTCCATTCATGACTCTTCCTACAGTTTATCCCATTGCATACTATTATATCATTTCTGTTTTGTACCATCACTTTAGTGGCCACAAATCTGATGGTTGTGATTTTGAAATGAGCTTATTTCATTGTAGTTAACAGTAATTGTGTATTGGAGATTTTGGTACGAATTAAAAGCAGTCTTGATAACCCATAATTTATGAAAACTATGATTTGCAATACATAATTACCATTAACTACAATAAGACTAAATTATTTGTGGCAGCCCAACTGGGCAAGACTCCATTCAAAATAAGGCATAAGCTGCAATTATGACATATTTAAATGGTATTGATTTCATATTTGAAATTAGCTTTAATCTAGCTTGTGGAAACCATATTTTAAATTGAAAAGATGGGTTAAACCATGCTGGATGGGCTAAAAATATGCAAGTGAACTCTTATGAATTGTTTAAGGTAAGTTTGGTAGCACTATTGATCTGAACTACAATAATTACTATGGTAAACTAAAAATTCCATATTTATCTTCCATAATATTCCTAGTGTGGGTCAGCTCCAAAGTGCAATTGCATTACTTTCAAGATGGACCTTAAATGTGTGGAGTTGAAATTTACGGGTCAGTTACTCATTAGTGAATAATAGAAAATGTCGCTTGTTATGGAAAAAGACTCTCGCGTGATCAATGTAGGCGACGCCAAAACACAAAAGAAAATGGCCAAACTAAATCAAGAAACAAGAGGCATGAAAATTTACATGATTCGACAATATGCCTACTCCGTGGGGCAGCAACATAGAGCTTTCTTCTTTACTAGAAATAAGAGAAATAAAAATATAAGGCTTAATTCTCTCACACCTATACAACGAATCCCACACTAAGGAATACCCCAGAAGATAAATTAATGGAATAGACTACCTCTCTCTACCTGTGACCCTCATTGTATAGACCATATGAGAGTGCACATGCCAAAGTTCTAGGAGAATTAGGCTTTAGCCATATACACCTATGTGCCAAGATAAGTAGACGTCACCTGTTGCCGTAACATTCTCCCACTTGAAGACTACTTTTTCTAATAATGCAAAAGCACTCCCAATAATGCTGCCCAAATGTTAACATTCACTATAACAACAAGCCCAAGAGAATTCATGCACCAAACAAACTTCTCCCTTGCAATATAGACTTCGTCAACATATTTGTTATATTATCGTTGATGTGAATCTTCTACAATGAGATGTGACTGTCTTCCACTACATCACGAACAAAGTGATACTAAACATTGATGTGCTTGGTCCAAGCATGAAATACTGAATTCTTAACCAAGTGTAAGGCAATCTGACTATTACAGTGAATCATCACTACTTTATACTTGAATTCCAATTCTTCTAGCAACCTTTTTTACCAAATACTTTCTTTGCATGCATATGTAACTGATATGTACTCTACTTCTGTAGGAGATAAGGACATCACTAACTGCAGTCTCGACATTCAACTAATCATACCGTCAGCCAAAGAGAAAATATAACACATGATAAATCTTCTTTTATTACGATCTCTTGCATAATCTGCATCCACGAACCCAATCAACTCTAAATTTTTATTGCCATAACAAATAGCAACCTCAAAAGTACTTTTCAAGTCATAAATGATTCACTTCACAATAGTCAAATGATCTCTCCCTGGGTTCACTATGTATTTACTATGTATTTGGTCTAGTGCACACCATGGAAGACATAAGACCCCTTACCGCCGATGAATATGGTATATGAGACATATCTGTCTTCTTAGCTTCTATGCTACAACACTGATCTGAAGACAGCTTACAATTAACAAGGAATGGAGTGCAAACTGGGTTAGAATTTTACATGTTAAAGTGGCATAGAACTTTGTTCGTCCATGCGGCGTTCTGTTTATGAGATGCACCGCAAAGAACACAAATTGTCCATACGTAGTACCCACCCAGGTGACCTGAACTCCGTTAAGTAAGAAATCCTCTAGCCCTTACATGTATACTGTAACAGCCCAAGATTTCGGCTCCCGTGGATAATACGATGGGTCGAGTTTTGGGGTGTTAACTCGAATATGTTAAGGACATAATCACACATATTTTCTTTTATACCCATATATTTTTCATTCTCATGACATTCATAGCATAAATGATGGAAAAATAAATTCTCATTTCATATGCTTTCTACTCTAAGTTCTTAATAATAAAATTTTTAACCAACAATAAAATTAAAGTGTTTGGCCTCTCATTGAGGGCTGATTAAATTTGTAAACAAAAATTAAGCCAAAGCTAGAACATAAGGGCGTGTTTGGTGTACTAGAGTAAAGGGTATTAAGTGGGATGGTATTTGTAAAAGTGCAATTAATGCACCTGTCAGTGAAGTGTCCCCTAGCTCATGAGATTAACCACGGAACAAACGTGGGATCTGCGAATCAATTGTGTTTGGAATTCGATTGTATGGTGTGCCACCGTGATGTGTGTTGACATCACCAAGTTTCATGGGCCCCACCATGATGTATGTGTTATATCCACACTGTCCATCCATTTTACGATATCATTTTAGGTCATGATACAAAAAATGAGGTAGATCTGAATCTTAAGTGGACCACACCACAGAAAGTAGTGTGGATTGAAAGTCTACCATTGAAAACCTTTTGAGAGCCACAGAAGTTTTTGATCATTTTGATATTTGTTTTCTACGTTCATCCAGGTCTCTTTGACCTTATAAACAGATTGGATGACAAACAAAAATCATGGTGGGCCCTAGGAAGGTTTCAACGGTGGAAATTAATGTAACCATTGTTTTCTATGGTGTGGTCTATTTAACCTTTGGATATGCCTTAAAGAGTCGATCATGGAAATTTATAACTCCGACAATTAAATAATTCAAACTAATATAAACTACTCCATACCTCCATCAGATTAGGAGGTCAATCTTAATACACATAATCATCTAAATGAATGAAATCTCGCAGGATTATGAGGTGGAGTAAAAGATTTTTCAGTAATATCATCCACCATCTTGCTTCATAATGCACATGGGTGATGTTTGTCATTCTAATCCATTTAAAATCCTGCTGAAAAATTTCAGCAGGTTTTTCAAAATTATCACCCCATGTGTCAGGAAAGAAGAATTTCTTCGGTTGGAATTCATCAAATATGAATCTCCTTTCCAACTTGTCTGGTGTTGGGGTCCCAAAAGTCAAGGTCTTCGAAACAATGATTATGAGTGCCCAAATCATCACTTGATTAGATTTAGGGCCAGTGCATCGAAAATCGCGGCGAAAATCACGTCGAATTTTGTAACAGGGTCCTTCAGACGTTCGCCTGAGATGAGGGCCATCCATGCCCGAAACCAGAAACCACGACCGCTCATATGTCGGGAGCTGTTCATATCAAGAGTGCTCGCATTCTGGGTGCGACCCCTTCGACGATAAACGAGCCGGGCTGGTCGCATTTTGGAGATGCGACCGCTTTCGTCGAGCACGAGCCGGGCTGGTCGCATTTTGGAGATGCGACTCCTTTCGTCGAGCACGAGCTGGGCTGGTCGCATTTTGGAGATGCGACCCCTTTCGTCGAGCACGAGCCGGGCTGGTCGCATTTTTGATATGCGACCCCTTCGTCAAGCACGAGCCGGGCCGGTCGCATTTTGGAGATGCGACCGCGATTCCTCACTTCTCTTTAAAGCTAAATTTGTCTACAACAGACCGAAAATGAAAAATTGAGTCAGTGGTGGACCCCACCGGTCATCATGATCAGAACCCTACAAATTTGGGAGGGTTACCTCAACCATGAAGAAATAGGGCCAATGCATCGACTTCCATCGCAAAGCGGGCCCCGCAAGCCCTCCGTTTCGCAAAACCCAATTTCGCAAAACACGAGTAGGTCAGCGCGTCCAATTCATTGTCCAGCGCATCATGAAATTCAGTGTTATAGTTAAAATAGCGGTGATCGTATATCATCACGACGTCCTGATCCTGCGAGCAGTCCTTCTCGTAGCTGTTAAAAGGCGTCACATCTTAATATGCGAGCAGCTTGTCTCGCGAGCAGTTCCCGATTTATAAGCAGTTCTCGACGCGCCAACCCATTTTCTCAACGCACTACACGTGGCGGTCTCCTATTGGCTGACTTCGGCTATAAATACCCCCCCTCGCCTCATTTGAAAGAATCGAGAGAAGGAGAGAGCTTTAGATTTTTGAGCTCGCCGGAATCTCTCGCCGGAATCCCTTTTTCCAACCGCCGGAAACCCTTCGCCGATCACCGAGAATCCCACTTCCGACCACAGCAGGTCTGGTGGAAAGCCTAAAAACATACAAGTGTAGTAACGCATCGCGAAATACGTTGAACCAAGCTTATTTTACCGACGCACAGGCCCCAGCGCGTCACTAAAATATCTCAGCGAATCAGAAATATAAACATTCCAAAACGAAGTCAATTTTGGACGCACTGGCCCCAGCGCATCATTAAAATACCTCAGCGGATCAGAAAAATACACATCTTGAAAACAAGTCATTTTTGGACGCACTGGCCCCAGCGCATTAGTAAAATCAGGCCAGCGTATCATAAAAATCAGCACTTCGAACGATCATTTTAGCACCTTCAAATCTTCATTTTATGATGTTTTCGAGCCTCGTTTGGGCCTATCTTGGGTATTTCGAGCGTTCCGGACGCAACGGAGCAGTGAAATAACTCATCCGGGCCACCCAATGAGCAGAATGCAAGCTTTCGGAGCCCGATCCGATCCAACGAGATGAACAAAGTAACTTCTCGAAAAGAGGCCGCCAGTGCCCAGAATCTTACTGATGTATCATCATCACATGTACTATCATAATATGACCCGAATTCAGGCCCGGACTAAGCAAAGGGGACTATGGTTAACACGATAAACCATACCAGGAGAGTTCTAAACTATCACACATAATTTGTTAAAGATTGACACTTCTAGAACAGTCAATGCCCTACCCATCCAAACGGCATCCACTGGTTGAGCTGCTCAGGTACACACAACTGTGGAATGGACTTCCTGAGGTCACCTGTCCATACATTGACAGGTGCGGGCCCAGAGTCGTCCTTCCTGGCCATAAACCCTGACAGTCTTAGCCCGGATCTCCGGTCAAAACATGGGACATAGACATCCGACTCGTACAAAGATGGATTAGTCCATAACAGAACACAACAAATACATGTCTCTGTGACCATACAAATACAGGCCTCCGTGACCATATAAATACAGGCCTCCGCCACCATACAAATACAGGGTCTCTACGATCACACAAACACAGGTCTCCACGACCATGAACTCTGAGACCATAGTCCCCGCTGACTAGTCTTTTGCCTTTTAATCAAGGGTCATCGATCATTCGATGTAATTAAGGGCTCGTGCCAGATCACGGCCTGGAATGTACAAGATCTCAGGATCTCTGGAATAAAATTCACCTTGCGATATCTCTTCTCTTGTGTACTTTTGTGAATGCTTGTGATTGTCTACGAATGTTTCTATTATTCAGAGCCCCAGAACAACAAAACACCACATCTCGGAAGATGTCACTGCGATCCATTTTCTAGTTCTAACATCTGGAAAAAAATTATTCAAGTAAGGGTCATCCCAAAGATGGTGCTCTTTGGTTTGAACAAATCAAAGAGATGTGGAGACTTGGATTTCTTCTTCACAAGTCGTTATGGTCTCTACAAAATCAAATTGTACCGGCGCTTCCACTATTGATACTTCATTGTTACACTCTATGGAAGGAGTCTTTCTAAGCACCGGTGAAGTTTCCTTTGAGGCATTAACAATGTCACGGATCATAGGATCATCCTAATCCTCAAAATATGCCAAACACTCTTCTAGAGTGTAGGAAACTTTGACCTTCTTGGTCACTTGTGTAGGTTGGAATAAGTCTTCAGCTACTACACTTTCAGAAATTGGCCTCTCCATAGGCAAATCAAGCACTAACCCATCAAATTCCTGCACAAAATTATTCAAGTCAGCGATTGGTGTCTTGTGAATTAAATTTTTAGATTTTGGCTCTTCCAAGGCTTCATCAATATCTAAAATTACTTCTTCCTTGGAATGAGCCAAGCAAACTTCTAAGGTTTTGGAAAATTTAATTGAGGGTGGCTCATCATCATCCACAATTGTATCTATGAAGTTAATCATGTGAATCTCATTGTCATCCTCATCCTCATCCTCTTGTTGTTTATACAAATTAAACACATTCAGCTTTATTGTCATATTTCCAATGGATATTTTCATGACTTCATTCCTACATTGATTCTAGTATTGGCGGTTGCTAGGAATGGTTGGCCTAGAATGACGGGAACTTGAGTGCATACATTTGTAACCGCATGTGTATCCAAAACGTTAAAGTCTACCGAGTAGTAGAACTTATCAATTTGGACTAACACATCCTCAATTACTCCTCTCGATATTCTAATAGAGCGATCCACAAGTTGTAAAGTTATCTTGGTGGGTTTTAATTTACCAAGTCCAAGTTGCTCATATACCAAGTAGGGGATCAAGTTAGCACTAGCCCTTAGATCGAGAAGTGCTCTATTGATCCAGAAGTTACCTATCATGTAAGAGATTGTAGGGCTTCCGGGATTTTTGAATTTAGGGGGAGTGTTTTGTTGTATGATAGCACTCACTTGTTCCATTAAAAATGCCCTCTTATGCACATTTTGCTTACGCTTTACGGCATATAAATCCTTTAAAATTTTGGCGTATGAAAGAATTTGCTTAATTGCATCCAACAAGAGAATGTTAATTTTAACTTGTTGGGAGACCTTTAGGATGTCCTGATTTTCACTTGGCTTTTTGGTTAAGACAAGACGTTGGGGGAATTGGGCCACTGGTTTATACACACGCTCCAACTCTTCATCTTGTGGAGCATTATTCAATTCACCTTCACTCTTAGAATCATCCAGATCATTAGGCTTTGCAGCCTTCACCAGTTCAGATTTTTCAATTGTTTTACCACTTCTAAGGGTTGTGATGGCTTGAACATGTTCCACTTGAATGGTTGGAGAATTAGAATTCGATTCGAGTTGTTCCTTGTGGTTAGGATGAGATTGGGTTAAAACAGCCCCTTTCTCCCTGACTCCTAGGTGTTTATCAATTCTTTCGACCGAAATTTTAAGTTCATTCATGGCCTGCATGTTGGACCAATTTATCTGAGTTTGTTCAATCATGAATGCGTTTAATGTATCCTCAAGAGTGCTCTTTTGAAGAGGCCATTGAAAAGCATTGTTTGTATTTACCATAGGTCCGTTCTTTCCATCGAGATTCGATTTATACCACCAATCAGGATTATTCAAGTTAGAATTTGGTCCATTAAAGAGGTGTTGGTAAGCGTTTGTGGCGTTCGATTGAGTATGCAAAATCTCTTGAAACGTAGGGATTGTTGGGCAATCTTTTGTTAAGTGGACGTCACTCTCACAAATACCACATACACTTTCAACGATCTCCCCGGTAGTTATCATGTTAACACTACTTAATTCTATGGCCTTAACCTTCTTCGTGAGACTCGCCACCTTTGAATTTAAATCATCATCCCCATCTAATACATGTACTCCTTTCTCTCTTAGGGCTGACTTGGGATTACTAGTTGGAGTGGAGATGTCCCAAGATTGGGCGTTCTCGGCTAGCATATTAAGATTGGGTGATGTAGTAATAATTCTCGGTAAGACCAAGGTCGATCTTCAGGGATTGTCGTAACAATTCTAAACTTTATAATTAGGATGGGCTAAATTCAAATTTGTATTAATGAATAGATTTTAAGAACATAAAACTATCTACTTTAGAACTAAATTAGAAAAATAAGCACTAGAGCGCTAAGGATCCACTTATAATTATTCACAATGCCAATTCAAATTCAATTGGAATCAGAGTTCTATCCCTATCCAACCGGAATATAGAGCAATCAAATCATCATAATGCATCTAACATAGATGGATCATCCACTAATATGGTTCTCTCATAAATAACTAAGGCATTGGGTGTATTCAACCACACAACACAATCCTTCACAAAACAATTAAAATCACGTTCATGATTCTTCCTCAAGGCTTGTCACTAGACTTGATTTAGAAGAATGAATTGAACTTCTATTGAACCAAAATCAATACATAAACACCTACCTCAAATCCAATCAAAAGATAAAAACTTCTTCTAGTTTAGTTCTAGATAAGCACTTAGGAAACTTGGTTTGTAAGATCCTTTAGCATCCGACATATCATGATGGATCTAAGATCTCTACAACCCAAATCCTATTAATCAACACCATTATTAAGCAATCTCAGTAATCAAAACATTTCATGTAAGAGCAATCACAAGAATTAGAAGATTAACTAAAAATACTAACTTTATTTCAAACTAGAACTAGAAGTGTTCTTCATAAAATTCAAAAGTACTTGAACTAATTCAAATTATACATTGCAAATAACTAGAAGCTTCACCTCTTAGCCCTAACTAAGATGTTTAGCCAACCGTTGACAGATTGAACTGAAACTCAAAAGAAAACTACTCTAAAAGCATAGAAAAACATAGAAATCCTAGTTGGAGGAGTTGCGAACGCTCCATGATGCTCCTCTCTACCTTCCACGAACTTCCTAACCTTCAATGATGCCTTAGGAACAACGTAGAGGTGTCATTTTATAGCAAAATTCCGTCACCGACGCGGAATCTTTCAAAGATTAGAGAGTCCTTACGCAATCTGGACGTTGGCCGGCCGGTCGGACCCCACTGTCCAGCCGACCGAAGGTTGCACTTTAATATTTATAATTCTCTAGAGGTAAGAATGCATAAGCTGACCCCTCTGCCGGTCGGCTGGACCACAGGTTGGCCTTCATAAAAAAACAGTCTAGCAAAAATGCTGTTTCTGGAAGGTTTGGCCGGCCGGCCGGCCGATTAGGCCGTAAAATGTGAATTTTCTTAACTTTTCTTCCTCCATCTCTATTGCATCTTTCCTCCACCTCTTGTCCTTTGTTTCTTTAATCTTCAAGGCATGTTAGAAGGGCTTTTTTAAGCATCCAAATGACAAAGTCTCCCTCTCATTCCTACAATCACAAAACCATGCATTAGGTAGGTCTTTAAACATGTAATTCATGCATAGTTAGTGATGAAATATGGTTAGAATATGCACAATTCAGAGTTCAATAATGACCATAAAAGCTCAAAGTACATATTTGCGCAGAAAGACTTGAATATGCGCCAGCGTCGGTGGATGGAAACTTTAAAAAACTTCAACTTTGAAGTGTCATACCATCTTTGGAAAGGCAAATCTGGTGGCCAATGCCTCGAACCGAAAGAAGAAGCTTGAGATGTTGGCCTCCCACATGATTAAGGAATGGGAGATGAAGGAGCTTGTTCAAGACTTCAACGTCTGGTTAACATTAGCTGAACCAAATGCAATCTTGGCCCATTTGAAGGTAGAGCTGACCTTAGTGCGTCATGTTATTGACCTGTAAGATAAGGACGAGTGGCTCAAAAAGATGAAAGAAAGATGCAAGAATGAAGACTTGCCTGATTAGCAAATTGGCCCAAGCGACCAACTTAGATTTCAGGGTCGAGCTGTATACCAAATATTCTGGAAGTGAGGCAGCAGGTCATGGTTGAGGCTCACCGGTCTAGGCTCACTATTCATCTAGGCAACACGAAAATGTACATGAATGTTAGGCGCCAATACTGTTGGAATATCAAGAAGCGGTATATCAACGCTTTTGTAACAAGGTCTATGACATGCCAACAGATAAAAGGCTGAACACTGCAAGCCCCTTCATCTTCTTCAACCTTTCCCAGTAGCAGAATGGAAATGGTATAGTATATTCATGAATTTCATATCGGGGCTGCGATCTGGGTTATGGTAGATTGGTTGACGAAAACAGCTACTTTTTTTTGCCAATTCATACCCCCACGTCGGCAGAGGACTTGGCTCAGTTTTACATCAACCAAATTGTGCGCCGAGCTCAAGTATAACACAGCATTCCACCCGTGTGCCCCAGCTACGGCAAGTTCCTGTGATCCGAAGCTATGTGGGGGCCATAAAGCTGCCCATGAGAAATCCACTCCATTTATTGGTTTCTCAAGCTCAAGGAAGGACAAGGATCCAAAAATCAGGTAGATCCAGGTGAGCCACACGAGTCCACCGTTGAAACCTTCCTGGAGGGTACCATGACGCTTGCCATCCAAACCGTTAGTAAGGTTATTACCAATGGGATAGACCGTAATGACAAACATCATCCTGATCTAAAACTTCTATGACCCCACAAAGTTTCCAACGGTGGGCGTTCAATCCCTGCTGTTTCCTGTTGTGTGGCCCACCTGAGTTTTAGATCTTCCTGAATTTTTTTGGTTCCTGTCGTATCGTGAGCTTTTAGAAACCGATGCACGGAATGGATTTGTCACGGTCATCTCTGTAGGCCCCACAGAGCTTCCGTCCGTTTAAAAAGCACTGATAGTGGTAGGTCCCTGAATTCCACACATTCCCCATCTCCCGTCTCCATTTCTCCCCCAAATTCCCGCTTCTCATGTACGCAGTTTTCTTCTCCATCTTTCTCTTCTAGAGCGTGCAAGATGCCGCTCTTCATCACAGACGAGGAGTTGGAGCGGTGCTCCCACAACGCTTCTCTCATTGCAGACAAGGCCGATTCCTTCATTCGAGCCCTCCAACACGAGCTCGAGACCGTAAAGGCCCAGTCCGACGCCTCCTCCATCACCGCTGAGCAGACGTGCGCTCTCCTCGAACAGAAATACCTCTCTCTCTCCTCCGATTTTGCCGAGCTCCAGTCCCAGAACGCCCAGCTCTCCAGCTCTCTCGAAAAAAGGCTTTCCGAGCTCGCCGAAGCCCAGACCAAGAAGCACCAGCTTCACCTCAAGGCGGTAATAAGATCGTTTCTTCCCTCCTTCTTATCTTCATTGATGTGGCTTTTTGTTACAACCTCACATGTGGATAGGAAGAGCTAGTTTCCTTTTGAATTTGAGTTAGTTTCCTTTTGAATGTGAAGAGTTAGTTTTCTTTTAAATATGGATTTCCTATGAATAAGGTAATATCTAGGTGGCTACCAAAGGATGGGTAGGAAATTGGGAAATCTTGGGTTATGGTTTATTACTAAAATAGGGGTAGGAGTTCTATGGAGAATGAATATACCATATAAGCATCTTTATGATTATCAATGGATGGGTAGGAAATTGGGAAATCCTGGGTTATGGTTTGTTACTAAAATAGGGGTAGGAGTTCTACGGAGAATATACATACCATTTAAGCATCTTTATGATTATCAATGGATGGGTAGGAAATTGGGAAATCTTGGGTTATGGTTTGTTACTAAAATAGGGGTAGGAGTCCTATGGAGAATAAACATACCATGTAAGCATTTTTATGATTATAAATGAAATTTCAAAGTTCCCAGGAGATGTTGTTCCCTCTCTAATGAGAACAAGAGGTTGAATTCTCCCTCTAATGAGATTTCAGTCCCTGATTCTATCTAAAACACTTACTTTCTGGTATCAACAGTAATAGGTTTGTTACACCTTTTCCCCACCTATTTGGTGTTTCTGAATCTGTCTTCGCTAATGAACCCTACATTGATTAACCGTATATCATGTGGGCTTAGTAATGAATCCCACATGATGATTGGTCGCCAACGAATTCCAAATGATAAGCAATCTTACACAATCATAGGGCCTGGTCTTCATTGCACATGACAGAACCATCTCAAGAGTTTTGCTAAGCGCACATGCATGTACAAGGCATCCCATATACACACCTTTGCATGTCCTAGGGTGGCATGTGGGCACGAGATCCAAGCCAACCATTGGGTGGGTGCCATATTGTAGATGCCCTGACCCAAAAATTCATTCTGGTGCAATCATCAGATGAGCCACAATGTAGAAACAAAAGATGGCTTAGGAAAATTTGGTTAGGCTATATATATATGCTCACCTGCGCCCCTTTGGGCACCTTTGCACACGTGTGACCTGTCATGGGTACAAAATCTGAATGGTCCACGTGATGCGGCATCCCCTGAAACCCTACGGGCCCAACTTTCAGCCCGATCCAAAGCTCTGGTGGGCCATGGCAAAAGGAAACAATTTCCTCCCTTGATTTGCATCTCTCTTTGCTATGTCCCACCTTATCAGTGGACTGACCTGGATTTGGGTCAGCACAGCTAAGGGGTGGGACCCACCTGATAGATGGCTTGGGTATCATGCTGATGCACCATGCTGGTGCTTGTGGATGCTTGTACACAGGCTGTCTTCATGTGCATGTGGGCTTAGCATTCTTAATTCTATCCACCTACCCCCCCCCCCCCCCCCCCCCCCCCCCCCGCCCGCTTTGGGACCACTAAGAAGTGTAGGCATATACATGCTCTGCCTTTACCATATCATGAATGGGTCACCAGGTTAAAAAGTTCATTGCTCAGATGGTTTTGACTATCTGACTCATGACCTATGGCAATGATCATGTGTCAATGTCTCAGTAGCTCTGGATCTGATTCATTCATCTGATGGGCCCTGACATTGGTGGGTCACATGATTTAAATTATACTTCTGAACAGTCATGGTTGGCAGCCTTCAAATGGACAATGGCAAAAGATGTTGGAGACCATGGTCGGCACTGAATGAGAAAATGTCCATCAGTCGGGCAAGTAGCATAGGCCAATCTGTGCTGTTTCCATAGAATGACCCATCTTCCATGGGACCCTAGACTAATGTCCTGTCCTGTTTTTGCAATTATATTGAATCTGTAAGCTGTAGACTAGTTACAGAAGCTCTTATGTATTTGCTCAGTGACTCATCATTCTTCTTCATCAGTTCATTGATTGCTTTGTGCATTGTTTTCAGATCAGCAAAGATGGAGATGTTGAGCGGTTGTCTATCGAAGCCTCCGAGCATCATAAATCGAAACGGCAGTTGTTGGAATTGCTGGAGCAAAAGGATATAGAGATTGGAGAGAAGAATGCTACCATTAAGAGCTATTTGGATAAGATTGTAAGTTGCATTTTCTTTATTTTTGCTTCAGTGTTTGCACGGTTATTTGCATTTTCTGTTCTTCCAGATGAGAAATCTGTTTACTCATGCCTGCAACTGAACCATTATTGATAAGTTTATGCTACTTACAATAAAAGTGTGAATGCAAGTGTGGTCTTGTTTGGGTTTAATAAAATGGAGAGAATCTTGTCAGAATAATGAGTGGAGTATTTAAAAGAAAGCATTGATTCTAACTGGGTTCTAAGCTTTTAATTTAAAGCATCTATTGTCAAACTTTTGCATGCAGTCCAGTCTGCTTCTCATTCAATAGATGATCTGGTTCAAATTTTCATTTGTTTATGCAATGCAATTACATGGCTGCGGATATCACACCAACTCAATTGCATTAGCTCATTTTTGCACCTCTCAGGCTGTTGCTGTTCTTGCTATCCCGAGTTCCTAGTAAGTAAGATTTAGCTAGTCATGAATCTTTGAGCTAGCAGTGCCTTACTGCTGTATGTGGTTTTTTTCCACCCATTTTGTGGGCTGCAATTCTCATTGTGTGTCAGTGCATCATCAACCAGGTATATATACATGATTAAATGACTAAAATATACCTGTTGGTGTTCTTGCTATGCTGAGTTCCTGGTAAGAAACATGTAGTTAGTCGCCAATTTTTGAGCCGGCAGGGCCTTCGTGATTTTTCCAACAATTTTGGCTGCAATTCTCCTTGTGTGTCAATTCATCATCAACCAGGTAAATTTACATGATTGTATGTCTACAATTCTTTTAGAGCCTTAGATAGCCGTAGCTCCGATTGGAGTCCTCCCACTTGGTTGGGCTCCAAAAAGTTTTCCAATTTATATATCCATATTAGAAGCTGTCACTTTGATAAAAGTGGATCTTGCTAATCTTGGTAGATATGCTTGCCCGTCGCACCAATTTCTTGAATGGCGATACAAGGTTCTATTTGACAGATGATTCCAAGAGGTAACTAGAAAATTTTTACTACGTCTTAAGTTCCCAAACATACTTATTTTGCATTTTGGCTTATTTATTTTTTAAAGATTGGGGGAAAAAAATCTTTGAGAACTACAAAAAAGCTTACAAAAGAGGGAGCCTCTGACTACAAGACTGAGGTCGATGCCTTTTTAGCGAAATCATCTACTACAAAATTTAGCATCCCCATGAACATGGGAGAAGGCAACTGAGGTGGTTTCCTTGAGCTCTTTGATTTCTTCTACCCATTCACAAGGTGCCAAGGGTAAGCGTCAGAGGAGTTCACCCACCAAATATCATTAGCCGAATCGTGTCGATAATAGAGGGAGGGGATTTGGTGCAACCCAATTATCGAGTTAATGAGATCTCGACACCCAAATTGCAAAAAAATTAAGAAAAAGTATACCCACAAGAGCAATGGAGTAGAGAGGGAAAGAACTTTATTGATATCAATCTTCTTCTCTTACATCACACTTGGAAAATATTCGAATGACTAACTCCTACACCACTACACCCTTTATAGATCCTAAATGAACTTTAATTAAAATCCCCTAATTAAAAGATTGATTTCAAATCAATCACAATTTATTTCAATCCAATCTAATCTTCCTTAATATGGCAAAAATCTGATAATAAAAAGCAAGCATGGAAAGTAATGATATCTCTAAAATCAGCCCATATCTTCAATCATATCAATCACATCTTCAAATCGACCCTCCATATCTCCCAAAAATAGTCAATTACAATATTTGATTTAGGCCCCCAAATCTGTTAATAATCAACCAAAAAATTAGCACATGTTGGGCTCCATGGTGGGCTATAGGACCCACGTCTTGCCGGGCACTACAGTGGGTCTAGATGGGCTTAAGTGTGCTGGGTAGTGGGTCTGGACGGGCCTAAGTGGGTTGTGGGCCTGCATCATTCACCTTGAGTTGGAAAGAACTCAACTTTGACGAGTTGGACTCTTCATACAAAGTAGTAGAAGTCCAGATCCAATCTTTACAATTCATCGCCCGTGATCCATGTGCATTCAAAATAGATCTTGTTCCTCCATTTCATCAAGTATTGCTTGTACTAGCCCGGTCGAGTGTTAATAGTCTTCATTCACACACTTGTTCAACTTCTTCCTTCTTTTTCTGTGGGAGCTGTTTATCCATATCGATAATGGCTTCATTTTGTACGTCAGATGCCTCGCCATGATACTCAAATAAGTCCATCACATTGAAAGTCTGTGAGATATCTTTGTCATCTAGCAACTTGATTTAATATGCATTGTTACCCAACTTCCTCTTGTCTCGGCATGGATCGGTCTTTTTAGACTTGAACTTATTGTAAGTTCCCCCCGGGAACCTTTCTTTGCGGAGATATACCATAACTAAGTCACATGTGTTATATATATTCTTACGCCGATGTTTGTTCACAGCTTGTTGGTACCTAGTGTTGTTGTCTTCAATCTTCTCCTTTATGTGAGCTTGCAAGTCTTGGACATACTTGGCGAACACATTAACATCTTCACTCACTTGATCTTATATTGATAATGGTACTAAGTCAAGTACATGATGTGGACTTCTCCCACTTATGATCTTAAATGGAGATTTTCTGATAGGTACGATTTACTGAGTTGTTGTAGGCAAACTTGGCTTGAGATAGAGCCAAGTTCCACTGAGATACATTGTCGCCTATGATACTCCTCAAGAGGTTACCAAGGTTCCTGTTGACTATCTTGGTTTGGCCATCTGTTTGAGGATGATATGTGCTAGAGAATTGAAACTTAGTCCTTAAACGCTTTCATAAAGTGTGCTAGAAGTTGTTCACAAACTTCGAATCATGGTTTCAAGTTATTTTCTTCGGTACCCTGTGAAGTCACACAATCTCTTTGAAAAATATGCTGGTGACATGCGTAACGTCCATCGTCTTTTTGCATGGAATGAAGTGGGCCATCTTTGGAAAATGGTCTATGGTCTACCACAACGAAAATCGAATTTGCTCCCTTTTGAGTCTTAGGAAGACTTAGAATGAAGTCCATAGAAATATTCACCCAAGGTGTGACTGGAACGGTAAGCGGCGTATAAAGGCTAGTATTTTGCATATGACCTTTAGAAACTTGGCATCGGCGGCACCGTGCTATGAATTGTTCAACGTTATATCATATACGGGGCCTGTAGTATTTTTCTCCACCATGGCTCAAAGAGGGTGAAAAAAATACTAGTTTCTTCCATGGTATCACAAGTGCTATGGCAAGGAACAACCAAATAAGCAGGATTATGTTAGACGACCAAAGAGTGGAAGAAAAGGAACACGTTTATGAGACCATTGTGCACTTTTACTCCCAAGTTGTTATCTAGTGAAAGTTGTAGGTGGCCCTTGTTGGATAATTTACCATTTCAACATATGTTGGATGTTGAAAAGGAATCCCTCAAGAAACCAATATTGGAAGAAGAGATCAAATGCGCTGTAGACTCTTTGGTCAGCGATAAAGCCCCAGTCCCCAACGGATTCCCCATGAACTTCTAAATTTTTTAGGACGTCCTTAACAAAGAAGTTTTGGACTTTTTTCAAGAATTTTGCGACAAGGGTGGATTAACCAAAGGGATGGGGCCTCATTCATATCTATCATTCCAAAGATAAAAGGTGTGGAATCACTTTCTGATTTCTGACCTATCAGTCTTATTGGGAGTCCTTATAAGATCCCTGTAAAGATTTTGGCTTCAATGCATGGGACGGTTGTCTTCGGTTATTTCAGAAATCCAAGGCGCGTTTGTAGCGGATAGACAAATTTTAGACAATGGTTGCTTGCCTATGAATACATCGATACGAGACACAAGGGGGTGGTTTGCATGTTGGACATCGAAAAAGCATATGAACACGTGGATTGGGGTTTTCTAGAGTACATGTTCGACATTTTGGGTTGTGGGTGCAAATGGATTAGATGGATGATTGAATGCGTCTCATCGGTTTCCTTCTCTGTGTTGATTAACGGCTCCTCAAAGGGCTTTTTCCAAGCTACACAAGGCTTAAGGCAAGTCGATCCTCTATCCCCTTTTTTGTTCATAGTAGTAGCGGAAGCTTTGGGTAGAATGCTTCTTCAAGGTCAAGAGGTGGGCCTTATTTCTAGCTTCCGATGTATGAATGATAGGGCTCGAATTACCCATCTTCAATTTGCAGATGATACATTGTTGTTTTGTGATGCAGATGAAGCAATGGTAGACAACCTCGAGAAGATTGTGGGATGTTATGAAGAGGCTTTGGAGTAAAAGATAAATGTTAGAAAAAGTGAGATGCTAGGCATCGGGTTATTTGTCGATGAGGTATCCATCTTCGTAGGAATTCGCCTCATTCCCATCTTCCTATTGGGGCTACAACTGTGTTTGGGCAAGCCACCTGAACATTTGTGGACTTGGGTCATTGAAAGGTTTGAGAGGAAGTTGTCAAAGTGGAAGAGCAGGCACTTATCTATGGCTGGACGCATTATGCTTATTAAATCGGCCCTTTCGAATCGTCCTATTTATTTTATGTCATTGTATAAATGCCTGAAATCAGTATTGGAAAAGCTAGAGAAGCTTTGTAGGGATTTTTTATGGCAAGGGGCAGAGCCACGGAAGATAAGCATAACTTCCATTTATTGAGGTGGGAAGATGTTCATAGGTCTGCAGCTGAGGGAGGCGTATGCATTCGAGAACTGGAGTCTATGAATGTGGCTTTGCTTGGCAAATGGCACTAGAGATTCAGATTCGAAGAGGGTAAGCTTTGGAGAGGTATGGGGTCTAAGAGGGGGGGATGGGAGATTAAGAAATCTTCTCACTATCGCCTTTCAGGGATTTGGAAGGCTGTCATTTTAGTAGCTCCTCTGGTTAAGTTGGGTGTGAGGTTTGCATTAGGAGATGGCAGCACGATTTGCTTTTGGGAGGATCCTTGGTGTGGTGGGCGACCGTTGATGGAGGATTTTCCTCACTGGTGGGAAAGGGTGTGGTGCCCCCCTTGTCGTAGGAATTTATCTTATGAGGAGGCGGAGGATTTTGCTAGGTTATTAGAACGTCTTCAAGTCATTCAGCCTGTTCCGGATTCTAAGGATGCATTGGTTTGATCTGCCACTCCATTTGGTTCTTTCACGGTCAAATCATTCTACTTGTTGCTTTGGGAGCAGGCAGCTTCTTTCAGCAGAGAATTCTTCCATGCTTTTTGGTTCTTCTATGGTGCTCCTCCCAAGTTGGCTTCCTTCAATATATGCCAGCTTTGTGTTCTTCTGGTTGGTTGGAAGGAAACGTATCCTAACAATAGACAATCTCCGGAAAAGGGCTATGGTCCTCCCTAATATATGCCAGCTTTGTATGAGTTTGCGTGCCAGGGGTGGTTGCCCTTCATTGGGATCTTTGGTGTGGATTGGGCAATGCACATTCGGTAGTGGACCTGCTATGGATGTGGCACAGGGTTAAGTTTTAATAGCAAAGGCTTGCGTTGTGGTGCTTGGTCATTCTCGCAGTCTTTTGGAACATTTGGATGGAGCGCAACTGTTGGTGCTTCCACAACAAGCAAGGTCCGTGGGAAGAAGTACTGTGGAAGACAATGAGGGATGTACTAGATTAGGCTTCCGGGATCAAACATGTAGATGTTCGTGATGCCACAACGATGTCTGGATTGTAATGTTTTTTCTTTTTACTGTTTTGGTTTGAATTCTTTGCTGTCTTGGGTATGCCCAGCAGCTCTTTAATAAAAGCAACTCATTATCCTCCAGAAAAATATTGATTGTACTGTGGGGGTCATTGACTGGACTTTTCATCATGTGGGGTTTACATTGATTATCTATTAATCTCAAACATCACTTTGATCAAATGATTTAAGTCATCAGACCAATGTTTACAAATGGACGGTTTGTTGAGGGTGGAGAACCATTCTCAAGCTTAACCTTTGCAAGCTGCCCTTGATTCGTGATTTGTGAATGAATTTTATGTTTCTTTTTAATTGCCTAATTCATGATTCATGTCCCTTTTGCTAATTGGGCAACTAGTGAATTTATCAATTAACGCTAACCCAAACACATCAATTGCCAAACTCATTAATTTGGCTATTAAAAATTTGCCGAATTCATGAATTTGGTGTGCATCAAAACAGTCCCTAAATTTATTATGGTCATTATATGGTAGACTCATATTTACTAGTTGAATAGTCCTTGACAAAATTGCTGCTTGTTGTTCTTGGTTTTGTGCATAGATGGAAATAAATCTGCATTAATGTTTAACTGATTCGTAATAAAATTTTCAAGTTGAAAATTAATTATGGTATTGAAATTCTCTTAATAAATTGTCATTGTAAATCAATTATCTTCTGGTTAATAACTTTTGACTTTAGTTGGCAATGTTCCTCAAAGATCACAAGATTGTTTTGATTTCTCAAAATTTTGTATATGATGGGTTTGCGCAAAATCTTGAGGGAGATTGTCTTAAGACTGCTTGTGATAGCATACGATAATTACTTTTGAACATATACGTGGTCATTTTGGATTTTTCACCAAATATATGTTCCATCTTCTATTCAAATGTTTATATGGAAGTAAATGTCTATCAGTTTTCCATACAAATCCATCCCTTTCCTTGTGGTGAAGGTAAACTTAATCGAGGACGCTGCTTTGAAAGAGGCTAGGTTGCACGACAAGGATGCAGAGTTGGCACGCTTGCGTTCTGGATCTGCTCGTCTTTCACAGGTCAGTTGATTATTCTCTACTACTTTATTTGACGTCTACTTCTTCATCCATGCTTTTGTTTACTAAATTGCTTTTTTATTTTATTTTATTTGAAGGATAATGGTTTTATTTTATTGAAAGGCTACTTGACAAAAATCAAGACAGCAAAGAATATAGAAAAAAAAATAACCATAAGAGAAACAACATTACAGCCCAAACATAGATGAGACATCATGGGCATTGATGTCTTTAACCCCAGATGCCATTCTATTACATCCCCCTTTGATTTCCAAACTACTTCCCATGGCCCCTGTTTGTTAAGGAAGCATCAACTATTGCCCCCCCCCCCCCCCCCCCCAAGCATATGTTCCAAAGGACTGAAAGCATCAGGTAACCATGAATTTAACGGAGGGGGAAGCACTCCAACCAAGGAGTCTTTGGAAGCTAGAGAAGGATGGATGTTTTGAAGCTGCTCTAATAGCTTAATATTGTCCCCCGCCTCATCATCTTTTAGATCCCTATGACATGAAAGTTACCGCACCCGTCTCGCACTAATGGAGGAGAAACAACTAACCACTGTCATATTCTTCATAGGGGCTAGACATGCCAAGGATGTAAATTCTGCCGATAGAGGTCTATCACCGCACCATGGATCTTCTCAGAAACGTATTCTGTTTCCATCTTCGAGAGAAAATGAAGCTTGTTTTAACCAAAGGAGCTACATAAATGATGGCATTCCAAATCCCCGAAGCCCGGTAGTAAGATGATTTCTTAATCCCCCAAACCCCCTCTTGGACGCTATATTTGGATGCAATAACTTCCCTCAAAAGCTTGCTTTCTTCAGATCTGAACCTTCACTGCCACTTTCAAAGGAGAGCCACGTTCATTGATTCCAACTCTCTAATGCCTGCACCTCCCTCGGCTAATGGCTTGCGTACTTCCTCCCATTTGATCATATGGAATTTATGCCTCTTCAGCCCCTTGCCATAAAAACTCTCTTCGTAACTTTTCTAACTTCTCTAGAACTGACATTGAACATTTATACAAAGACATGATGTATATAGGAAGATTGGAAAGGGCTGATTTGATAAGAGTTATGTGACCTGCTATTGGCAGATATCTATTCTTCCACTTAGCTTCCTCTCAAACCTTTTGATCACCCTACTCCAGAAGTGTTCAGGTGGGTTTTCCAAGCACAGCAATGGGACCAAATAAGTGGATGGAAAAAAATCAACTTCCAACTCGAAGACCTCTGCAAAGGTGGATACCTGTTCATTAGAAAGCCCGATTCCTAGAATCTCTCTTTTTCCAATATTTATCTTAAGCCTCGAAACCTCTTCATAACACCTCAATATCTTCCTTAAATTATTAACCATATTTACATCCTCCTCACAAAATAATAGTGTATCATTCGTAAATTGCAAGTTGGATACCTGAGCTCCTTCGTATAAACTTTGAAAACTAGATATAAGACCCACCTCTTGATCTTTGGCTAACATTCTACTCAAAACTTCCTCAACCACTATAAACAGAAAAGGTAATGCTGTATCCCCTTGCCTTAATCCCCACGATGCTTGGAAAAAGCCTTTTGGAGAACCATTGACCAAAATAGAAAAATAGGCCGATGAAACGCATTCATACATCCAACTAATCCATTTGCTTATGGATTTCAATCTTCCCAACATATACTCGAGGAAGCCCCAATGCACATGGTCATACGCCTTTTCAATGTCCAATTTGCAAACCACTCCTTTCCTGATTCCTTGTATCTTGAATCAATACATTCATGGGCGAGCAAAGTGCTATCTAAACTCTGTCCATCCGCTATAAAAGCTTTGGTTCTTAGCTATAACCGGAGATAGCACCAATGAATCTAGATGCTAATATCTTCGCCAGGATCTTGTAGGGGCTACCAATTAGACTGATAGGGCGAAAATCTACAAGTGCCGCCTGCTCCCTTCTTTGGGATGATTGCTATAAATGAAGCCTCCATCCCTTTGGGCAGCCTACCCTTGTCATAAAACTCTTGGATAAATCCACCACATCTCTCTTGAGCATATCCCAAAAGACTTGATAGGCCATAGGGAAGCCGTTGGGGCCGGAGCCTTATCTCTACCCAAGGAATCCACTGTGCATTTAATTTCTTCTTCCACTATCGGCTTTTCAAGAGATTCCATATCCGCAAGTGAAATATGTTGAAAAGGGAAATTATCCAGTAAAGGTCTCTCCACCCATCCCTAGATAGCTTGGAGTAGAATTACATGATAGCTGAACAAACTAGGTCCTTTTTTTTTCTTCTTTCTATTCTGTCCATTAACCATTACACTGCTTATTTGGTTGTTCCTTGCCCCTTGTACTAGCAATACCATTAAAATAACTAGTGTTTTTATTGCCTACTTTCAGCCATATAGCCCTTAACCTCTACTTCCACATGATCTCTTCTTCTTTGAGGTACTTAAGAGTACTTGGCTGATAAGAACGAACACTTGTTCTGGTCTTCTACAGATAGTACAACCCCTTCCTCCTTCATATCAATCTCATTTAATTGGGAAATAATGTGATCTGCCTTTATAGATCTATTAGATAGAAACTCCTTTTTCCATGCATTTAATTTTGAGATAGCCACAACCCAACCGTTCTTGAAACACTGAAGGATTGCCATCATTTTCAAATGAATCTACAAAACTGTCCACTTTTAGCAATGCAAGTTCAAAGTGGAAGGGCTTGGGCCCCCCTTTATCCTCAACTTCCAATAAAATAGGTTGGTGATTTGATATAAACCTGGGCAATCCGTGAGATGATTAATGGGCATTTGTTAACCCAGTCAACGAATAACAAAAGTCTATCTAATCTAGCCGTTATCACCTGCTCCCTCCCATTAGACCGTGTACTATCCAAGAGCATCTTTGATGCTCCCCGTCCCACTCTGATTGAAAAGCTAGTCTCATTACTATTGTTGCCACTACATGGTGGGTCTTCGTTGACATGTAATACTTCAAGGCAGAGGCTCGACATTGAGGCTAGCATCCATATGCCCAACCGAACCATCCTCACTTCTCCCTTGCCATCTATATCCCAAACTTGCATCCGGGCCTGATTTATCTCCCAAGCCTCTTGTGGGTACAACTTAAAAAGGCCGCCTCTTGCCGACACCAACCCACACATGGTCCAGCATCAACCATGTGTCCCCTTTGATGTTAGGAACCCTGGTACGTGTCGATGGGAGAGGCAACACGTACCCCCTTCTTTCTGCGCATACCCTCTCTTGCTGCCATGTAGCGGCCCCCCCCCCCCCCGGCACACACACACCTTTATCAAAACGATACTCCATCACCCCCTGTTCGCCTGGCTCCACCTGATAATCTCCTCCCCTTCACTTCCACTCCTCACCCCAGCGACATGGAACCCCCCAATTAAGTTCCCTCACCACTCCCACCACTACCTTCTCATCCCCAACCCGGACCGCTACTGATTTGGGGTCGACCTAAATTGATCGTCATCTCACTTGAATCCGTGCTGCGCTGATTTAGTCTCCCTTCTTTGTCAAGGGGTCGATCACTGTTACTTCCCTCAGACAAGAGCCTACCGTCCTAATACCTCGGTTACCCAAAGCTCTAGAGGAATCCCCCATAGTAAATACCATACCTCCGCTTCTTCGAAAAGCGATATCTCCTCCCATATGTGTACTTTCAGTACTATCCCGTCGTTGAAGAGTGTGCCAACGGCGACGATCTGGTTTAGGTTGGCGTTAGTTCTAACGGAAACCCACAATTCCTCACCTAGGGGTTTGATTAAATAATCTTCCTATTCAGGACCTCGGGGTCTGACGAATACAAGAAGGGAGTGCTGCAGCTAACTCCGAGTCCTCTTCGGGACCTCAAGGTTAACCTTAACCATCGAAGCCTCCACTCTTCCTTCCAGGTCCAAATCTTCCATTCGCTCTGCACCTCTAGTTGCTCTTGTGGATCCTTCAATGCTCCAACCAACCCCTCTTGAGTACCCTTCATCCCTTCGTCCCTACATCCTCGCTTCCTTCCCCACCACCACCTCAGTGATGGATTTAGGCACCCACACCCCTCCTCCTTTCTCTTTCCCTCCATCCACAAGCTACTCTCCCTCCCTTTATCCCCACCTATCTTCCTGCACCCAACTTGGAACCCTGTTTACCACTTCATTCAAGTCTTTTATAAAGGGCATTTGACTTGTAGGGGAATATAGGAGACTCAACATAGCTTCCATATAGGAGACTAAGTGGTAAGGGGCAAAAACTTGGGAAATTGATGGATATAAACTTTGGTATGTAGGAAAGGATAATTATTTAAATTGAGAAGGATTCAAAGGATAAAATTGTAGATGTTAAAGAGAGTAGGCAACGAACTTTTATTAATGAACCTTTTATTGGGAGAGGGTATAATCAATGTCATTAATGCATGTGTATGGAGAGCAGTGTTCGCAGTATCAGTATCGCGTTACGTTTCGCACCCTCGGGATAAAGATACGTATCGCGTATCGGTGGGAAATATCGTTTGTATCGCGGAATGTATCACACTTTTTGGGAAACATGGGGAAACATTGGGAAATTGATTGAATTTTTCAATGAAACTTCAGGGATTGTTAAAATGGACCTCAATACACACATTTAAATCATAATATTTTAAAAAAAGTCCACATAATGGTGTTGTAAAAGGATCCTAAGCTATGCGCTATTTGATTGAACTGATGCAACTATTGTTTAAATTGATTCCATAAGATATACAAATGTAACAAGACATTAATGTAAACACAACCAATGCATTGACAAAGTAAAACAAGCAAGAGAGTTGAGAAATATACCTATGGATAATGCAACTGAGTGAGTATCCTCCAAATGCAGTTTTGACTATCCTAGTTCAATGCAATGCAAGCTACCTTATATGGGCTAGATTTATATGAGGATTCAATAAAATCTAGAAAATAGCTAACTGGACTCAACAAACTATGACCCCTACACAGAATCGGAATGCGGTTTGAGCTGCGCGGTCAGCTTGCCGGGGGTGCAGGGGGCGGCGCGCCCTTGCCCAAGGTTCGGGGCGGAGCGCCCGAAAGCCCAACGGTTTTTTTTTTTTTAGGGAGGAGAAACTGGAAGAAAATCGAACAAAAAATCTTTCTTTTCTACAAAATGGGGGACTCTTGTGCGTTTGACCGATATAGTAAAGTAGGAGAAAATTGAAAAAAAATAGGCCTCCCCAAGTTTTTTTTCCAAAAAAAAAAAAAAAAAGTTTAGAAACGTTCCAGCGTCTCTGACCGATACCTGGATGATATTGTCCAGGTATCGATGATATTTGGAGCCCACTGTGCAAAAAAGGGCCGATATTATGACGATATATTGTGCAATATCGATACATAGTGCGATATTATCTATATCGCACGATACTAAGGAATCATTCAATTTTCACGTTATTACTGGGCCGATATTTATCGGCGACTACCGATACCGATAATATCGGCTGATATTATCGATACTGCCAACACTGATGGAGAGCAGTATTAGATGATAGAATTAAGGGACAATTTTGGGAGGACATGGATGGAATAACACAAGGAATTCCAAGTGGAGAGAGGATATTTATAGAAGAGGATTTAGATGGTCATATAAGAAAATCTAGTACTTTAAAAAGTGAGATTTAACATTTAAGAACCTTCCAAAGTGGATCATATACTAGCCATATATACTTTTTTTTTTGAAGGGTAATCAAAGTTTTTTTTATTAATAAGCCACACAACTAAGCAGAAAAAATAAAATCTAAGATCATTACAAACTAAGCGAGGACGATACTAGAATAGGTCCATCCAATGGATGTGTGATCTGTAAATCCATCCAATAGAGCAGTCCTCATCTGCTCCTCCATTGTCCGATTGCTTCAGCGGTTTGAGCTTTCTTCCTTACTGAGTTCAAATCTTCGTGGTCCAATATCTTCATGTTGCAAGATCAATTCATCAGTTGGTGCAACAGCCCGCCCAGCTGGAACAAGATCTTGTGGAACATTTTGCTTCTTGCTATTGGTTGGGAGATTTGGAAAGAGAGGTGTAACAGAAATTTCAGCGAGCGAATTGGCGTCATTGCCTTCCAAATCAAGGGGTCTATCATTGAATGGGCGTCATTATCTTCAAAATTCTGTGGGTGGTTGATGTCAAAGATATGGAACGAGTGATCCAGTATTGTGAATAGTGTTTGGGTCTATTGTTCATACTAAACATTTCGTTTAATCTGGCAAATTTTCTGTATGCCATGATGTATTGGGGCTTTGTTATTTCCTGCACCACTCTTTGTAAGTTATTCCTTTAGTAATAAATTTCATTTATCTAAAATTCTAGTTGGCCTTTGATTGCGGCCATTTGGTTTTTACGGTTTGTTGCTTGAAAATGGATGCAGTTTATTATTATTATGAGAGTATTATGAGAGAAACTTGTACTGGACAGGAGAAAGAACTTATTGCAAAGCATAATCTCTGGCTTAACGAGGAATTAACGACCAAAGCTAACAGCCTCATTGAACTTCGCCGAACACATACTGAATTCGAGGCAGATATGTCTGTTAAGCTTGTTGATGTAAGTTTATTCTACTAATTCTTTCAAAATACCAGGGTTAGTGGTGGTTTAATCATTTTTTTTTTTTTTTTCGTGTTTGGTCTTTCAGGTTGAGAAAAAATTCAATGATTGTTCTATCTCTCTAAAGTTGCATAAAGAGAGAGTTAGGGAACTTGAAAGGAAATTGACATCTCTGCAGGAGGTTTGACTTGTTTCTATTTGGACTCATTAAATTTGCATGCTATTCCATTTCTTGTCCTGTTAACATGCTCCATGGATCCATCTTTGCCCCAATGAAGGAGTTATGCTCCACCAAAGATGCTGCTGCTGCTAATGAAGAGTGCTACTCTGCTGAAAAATCAACTGTAAGTTGCATGTGAAGTATTTATTTTTAGGTCAATAGATTTTTTTTTTTTTTTGTTCCAGTTTTTCGAAGTTATGGATACAAACCTGTTATGTAATTATTTGATGATTCTTTTTTGGTTTAGAGTGTTCTTTGGTGGAAGCACATACATTATTTCGATGATTTTTGGTTGCCAATTATTAGAACTTATCATGATTAGTGTAATTTACTTTATCCTTAATAAAACTGAATAGAAGATTGGGTCCTTGTTACAATCAGATTGTTAACAGCCTATATGTGTTGTACTATTACTGATTTAGAGATGATTGAGAGCTCAAAAAGATTCAGTTCATTGTTTTAGGCAAATTCGAGGACCAAGGTTGTGATGAAAAATGGTATATAACTGATCACTGGAAAGGATATTTCAACCCAACTGAGGTGATGTTATTAAATTCCATTTTTGTTTGCCTTTTCGAAAAGGCAGAACACAGTAACAGTTTATAAAGTTCATCGAATTCTGAGATTGTTATGATAGGAACACAAGAGGTATGCACAAGCAACATAACTTGGTTAGGGTTTGCATTCAAAGGCTTCTACACAATAGCAGTCTATGAAACCAATTTGTCATATCTTTTTTCACTCCTACATTATTCTATCTCGCATTTGTGGTCGATTCTTGAATTCTTAACAAATTATCAAAACTTTTTATTGCTTAGAGATGATCAATGTCTATCCATATGAGTTCTTGTTTGTATATTCTACTTGGAATCCTTGCGATTTTCTCACCTAACGTGTTCTAGTTTTCAATGTTTCTTGTTTAAATATGAGATCAATTTCCTACATAGTGAAGTTTCACCATCATGTTTGTATATTTCTATCACTTTCATTCATTAATAATCCAGTTGAATTTTCTCTGCCTCTTGAAGATTTCTAAACTTGTTGACCTTTACAAAGAGAGTGCTGAAGAATGGTCTAGAAAGGCTGGAGAACTTGAGGGCGTAATTAAAGCATTGGAAGTAAGGATGTTTCTGCAAGACTTGTGCATTCTAACTCACTACATATTATCCAGAAGCTTATCTGAAGTCTTTTGATTTTGTATTGCACATCCAGACACATTTGAGCCAAGTTGAAACTGATTACAAAGAGAAACTTGAGAAGGAAGCATCTGCCAGAAAAGATTTTGAAAAGGTCTGGTATTTTGTTGTTTTGGTCATGTAAATACATATTTAATGGTGCATTTGGAAGTGTGCTTAAACTAGGTCCTAGAACATTTTGGGGCCACTGCCTTTGGATAAGTATGGCATTTGGAAAGCTTGGAAAGAGTAATCCGCATTATGGTGGCTATCTTTTTCTGTTTTTGGTATTCGACTATTCGGTATTCCATTCATTCCTATAGGACATGAAATGAGTGGGCTATTAATTTTGGTTGGAAATTAATATTGCCTCATCGCATCTTCAAGATACCTGGACACGCCTAACATTTCTTCTCTTTTTGATTGGTCAAAAGGCTTTCCAAGGTGCATTGACACTCTTGCTTGTATTCTTGATTTTGGCATCACCACCACCACCATCATCATGATCATTTATTATTTTG
Organism: Liriodendron chinense; assembly: GCA_003013855.2. Classification (NCBI taxonomy): domain Eukaryota; kingdom Viridiplantae; phylum Streptophyta; class Magnoliopsida; order Magnoliales; family Magnoliaceae; genus Liriodendron; species Liriodendron chinense. The sequence goes on from ML058483.1 coordinate 1,360,379, forward strand.
GTCTGGGTCTTGGTTATATCATTTTCCTTTCATTTTCCTTTGTTGATTTGGTTCTATTTTATTGGTTTATATCATCCTTCATTGTTTGAGCTCTAGAGAGGATAATTTTATTGATCCAGTGAGTTACGGGCTGCATGGATTAATTGTTTTTGTTGTCTCTGTTGTTGAATTTCCTTTTTTTGTGGTTGCAGGAGGCTTCTGACTTAAAAGAAAAACTGGAAAAGTGTGAACTTGAAATTGTGAATGCTCGAAAGCCTGATAAATTGAGCCTTCTTCCACCATCCAGTTTGCAGAGTGACTCGAGTGCAGAAGAATTGTATGTTGTAATGGAATTAGTAGTAAATGTATTTTAGTTTACTTCACCTGCTGATTGGATTCATGCTGTTGTAACATATGCTGCATGTCAGGTTTAGCCTATGGGCTATAGGTTCTATTCACTTAAAGCTGCTGTACCCACTATGGAAATTAGTCGCTTAAGTGTTCTTCCTCTTTCATTTCTACACTCTTATTCATCACAGAGTGAGCTCTAATTGATCCTTAAGTGAATTGAAATTTAGCCTTGAATTTTTGCTGTCAATATTTCATTGTCCCATATATGTGCATATATATTGTTTGTTCATCAAATTTGTTAATATTCACATACTTGGAGATATAAAATCTTATATCGAAGTTTCAGAAGCTGTGGTTAGATTTAGGAGCTAAGGTGAAACTTGTCATTGGTATCTACACCCTACGATCAAAATCCTTACAGTCTTGTAAGTGCAATGCCATGCATATTCTTCTTCTTTTGGTTATTTGTATCAGCTTTCTTACAATCTAATATAATAACTTGCTCAACAACATTTCGTGAAAGACGCAGATTGGGAAAGAGAGATGCAAATGTCTGTCATTGCTTTAATCCTCAAAAAAGGGGGGATTGTAGGAATCAAGGATTTTTGTCTAATATGCCTTATTGGAGGTCCTTACAAATGGAAGGAGGACAAGGAAAGTTATGGAAGCATCATCTAGTCGAGTGGCAAGAAGTTTGCAAAGCAAAGATAGGAGGTTTGGGCATTACAAGGTTGAAAACCTTGAATGTAGCATTGGTTGGAAAGCATTTTTGGAGATTCCCGTAGAATGAGGATATCTTGTGGAGCAAGGTCATGTGCTCTAAATATAGCCTGGGTGATTTAGGTTGGTTTCCAGTCTTGTCCTTCTTGTAAAACATCAGGAACATGGAGAGCTATTCAGAAGGCAGTGTGTTATTTAAAGAAGGAATCAGATCTGCAATTGTGAACGAGGCACGTGTTTGTTTTTGGGAAGACTCATGTTGTGAAGATGGCCTCCCTTGTTGGTCTTTTGAATGCCTTTACATGTTTGTGGAAAAAGAAAGTAACAGTGGATCGTTGGTTCTCAAGGGAGGGAGAATTTGTTTTTTTTTTTTTTTTTTTGGGTCAGTCATGCAACCCACCCATCCAGTCAGTCATGCAACGCACCCACTGGTGCTGTCAGCAGCATGGATTTTCACCACTAATGGGTTTCGAACCCAAGGCCCCTTGTTGAAACTCTGCAGAGTCTACCAACGAGGCAAGACTCCTTACAGGCATTTTAGGTTTATAGAACTTAAATGATGATGAGTTTGCATCATAAGCTCAGCTTCTTTCTATTTTTGAGGCAGATTTACGTCACATGTAAATCTGCAACAGGGAATGGGGAGCGTCTGTTTTTGGGAATACTCATGGTGTGAAGATGGCCTCCTTAGTCGGTCTTTTGAAAGCCTTTACTTGTTTGTGGAAAAAAGGAAGTAACAACGGATAGGTGGTTCTCGAGGGAGGGGATCAAATCATACGTCATTCGAGGTTTATAGAAGAAATTTATATGATAATGAGTTTGCATCATATGCTTAGCTTCTCTCTTTGTTGGAGAGAGTTTACATCACATGTACTAAAGCTGGGGTGGAAGAATATGGGTTTGGACATATTGAAGTTTTTCTAGCCGATCATTTTACATGAAGGTGCTTGGTTTGCAGAAGGTTGGTGATCATTCTTAGACAGTAAAAAAAAAGAAAAGAAAAAGGTTTCCACAATTTGCCCAATGCTAGGAAAAAATAAATTGTGATCATGGGTTCTCTACAAAAGACAGTATTAGTTGATGGATGTTATTTGTGTCCCCCCCCCCCCCCCCCCCCCCCCACAAAAAAAAAAAAAAAAAAAAAAAAAAAACGCACACACACACACAAAAACTTCTACATTCTTAGGGATTTTGGTTAAAAATTCTTGAGAGTCTGTATCTTGTGGCGATCCTCTTCTAGCGTTTTAGAGGTTGATTTGGTAGGAGAGAAACTATGGTTCTTAAAAAAATGTGTTGATGTTAGCATTCCAGGTGGCAACTTGGGTAAGTAGGATTCACGAAAGGATTACTAATCGGGTTCTCATTCTGAAGGAATTTGTGGGTGCCTCAGGTAGTGATTTGAAGAGGGGCTTGTTAGAAATCATTGGGGACATGCGCCGTTGATCAAGTCCCATGTGTCTTGCACTCTCTCCTAGGGTTAAGTGGAAAGTTTGATGGCAACCAAAACGGCAATCTAGGTCTTGTACGAATTGGAGATGCGTATTGGATGTTCGTCACATATTCTTTGGGCGAATAGGAATCTAGGATGAAGTGTAATTCGAACCTTGTCAACGATTGGCACGAAAGATCTTGTCTGAATGCATTCTCTACAAAGTTTTCCGTATCTGTTATGATACAGCCGTAAAGGCTGATACATATAGGTAACGACCATGACCGTTATACAATATGGGGGTGAAACAACTCATTTGGTATTTTGGGACTGTATCGGCCGTTACAGGGCATAACGACCATTACCCCCGTAAAAAATGGCCACTTTTTTATATTTAAATATGTTTTTCTCGTTTTTTTTTTTTTTTGTTTTTTACTTTTCTCATTCCAAAAACTCACTTAGATCATTCTATAGCAGATTTTGACCACCCTTACTTTAATTTTTAGGATTAAAATCATAGATTGAAGCGATTTTAGTGAATAGAAGATTCGAGGGCCATTTTTTAAAAGAAAGGAAGAAAAAAGTGGTATTTATGCCTTTTTTTTTTTCCGATTTCTACTTCTAATGCTTGATTGTGATGTGTAAACATTAAAGACATATAACCATGTTCATAAATTCACTTGACAACCCAATACAATACTCTCACCAAAGAGTGGACCGTTACACTATCATCAACATGTTCAAAACAAAAAATGAATACAAATTTGGAATACTTACATTGTTATGGATTTTCTATATATTTTCCCTGAATTTTTCGGGCAAAAAAAAAAAAAAAAAAACCTGTTATGGGTCATAACGGTTGTTATGGCCGATACCTGTATCGGTACTGAATCGGTAATGGTGGTAACCGTTACAACCACCATTATCGATACATAATACCTTGATTCTCAACCCTCATAATTATAGAAGGTGAATCGTCATGAGCCATCGTTTGGTATTCCTCGAAAGGTGCCCTCTATGGGGTTTAATGAAGATGGGTAGAGGAACTTAGGCACTTAAAGTTGGGCACATACTCGTAACGATCCGTTATGACCATGCCCCTTTTAGGGTTTGTTTTTCATTCCCCCCTTATTTTTCGTTCTCATTTTGACATTTTTACCTCTTGAGACTCTTTTAGAGCCATTTTTGAATAGATTTGTGTAATTTTTATGATTAAAACACAAGATTTAAACCATTTTCGAAGAATTGAAGATCCAGGGCTGAATTTGGGAAAAATCGAAAAAGTAAGTAAATTTTTTTTTTTTGTATTTTGTTTTTACTTCTTGCAAATGTATGGATTCAATGCTATATTACCAAATCAACTAAATCTTGCTAGAATTGTGTTTGATTTGGCCATGTTTGTATACATTTTCATTTTTTAATGTATTTTTGCTGGTTTTTATATAACTTACAACAAATTTCATTTTATTTATTTATTTATTTTTTTTGTAAAATATTTGGATTGGTGATTGTTCAAATGCATTTATGGAGTTTAGATCTACATATGCATGAACTAAATCAATGTTTTTCATCTCTTTTTCCTTTTTTTTTGTTGTTTTTTGGGTACTTTCGGATCATTTTTGGATGAATGGTGATATTTTTTTCCCTTAAATTCCTTGAAGGGAATGTTGTAAATGCCTACGGATATGTATTAGTGGGATGAATCCCATGGATTGCATGAATTTTGGCTCGTTTTGAGGGCACTGGTTCGAAATCGGTTCGACACTATTCATCCGAATTTATTTTTAAAATTTTCTCTAATTTCTTGAAGGAAATGGTGTTTAATGGTTGGGGATATGTATTAGTTAGATGAGTTCCATAGACGTCATGAATTCTGGGTTGTTTAGTGGAAGTGAAGATTAGGGCCGTTTTCTAAAAAAAAAAAAGGGTAAAATTCTTAAAAAAATAGTAAATGATCTAAAAAAATTATGGAAAAATAATCATAATGCTCTCCATCCAAAACCGCACCTGAGGGAAGAGTTTTCGACCCAAGCCAGTCCGTAAAGGGTCGTTCGGCTGACGTCAGCAACCCCCTTGCGTCAAATCTCCTTGTGGCTTTGAATCCCCTTGTGATTTCACGTAGAATGGACCAATAATGTCTCTGATACCAAGTGGAAGTGAAGATTTGTAGAGGAGAGAGAGAGAGATGAAAGAAGAATGAAGAAGAAGAAGAAGAAGAAGAAGAAGAAGAAGAAGGGGAGAGAGAGAGAGAGAGAGAGAGAGAGAGAGAGAGAGAGAGTGGTGCTCCACGTGCCATCTCTCCTATCTTATTTTATTTTATATGCAGGGTTTCCCCTATTTACAAAATAAAGCTTAATAAAATCAAAATTACAAATAGAACCTTGCTTGCATATTTACAAATAAGTCCCCGTTCCAACAGTTTTTGGGCTATTTGAGTGTAATGAAATCAGCTCGACACTATTCATTTAAATTTAATTTTTAATTTTATCCTCAAATTTATATTGAATCATTGATATGAGATATTTAGAATATTAAATATAGGAGTTTTGAAGTTAGTTTAAGTCTCTTAGGTTGATAATATCATTAGGCAGCCTGAGACAACATTTTGACCAAAGAATTGCCCGTTACACCATCATAAACATGTTTAAAAAGAATACATATTTGGATTCCTCCCATTTCCCCAAAATTTTCAAGTATTTTTTTTTTCACATTTGTCACAAAAAAATTTCAACCGTTATGGGGCCATAATATGATGGTCCAACGGCTAGCCATTACATTGGCCTAGTTATTGAATACCTTGATAATGGGCACATCGTCATGGCAAAAGAACGATATGATACGGGGTGTAACAAACTAGTATCGGTTTATCATTAAGGATTTGATTTGATCTTATTCAAGCTTATCTTTGTAAGCAATTATTATAAGTAAAGGGTCATTAGAGAAGGGAGGTTTAAGCCCCCCTCCAATCCTCTTTCAATTGCACATGTTCTCTTTCTTTCTCTCATCTCCACATCTTCCATAATGCAGTCTCTTGAATTTAACATGACTCATCTCCCAAGAAACTCTCATGACGAGAAATTGTCGAGAACACGATTCGTCACTGTGGTCATGACAAATCAATGGTTGGGGCCTCTTGCGTAAGGGTGCAACTCGGGCGGGTTGGGTTAGGTTAAGGGTCAACTTGAGCCCAACCTGACCTCAAGAGGACCCAAACGACAACCTCACTTGACTCGATTTCAATCCGAGGAACTTGGAGAAGGAGAAATCGAGGAGTTTATTGAGCTCCTTTCTCTGTTATCTAAGGTGCTTCCATCTTCAGAAAGCCCTGATTCTCTCAGGTGGTTAAAGGATAAATCGGGAAAGTTCTCGGTGAAATACCTTTACTGGGCTTTGATTGAACATGATAGTAGATGGTTATAGAAGTGGTTGAAGGGAGATCTCTCAAAGATGCAATGGCAAAGAAAACAGAGCAAGAAGCGAACACAGAAGGGATAAAACAAAATTCAGAAAATCCCGACAATGGATGGGTTTGGAGGATAGATAGGAAGGACCGGAGGTGTCAATTCACTCTACTATGTTGGTCGATTCCGTGAAGAACTTCCATCACTGCTTCGCGGCTGTTGTAAAATCCAGAATAGGAGAGTTGGACCTCGTTCAATTGTTTAGTGGACAAATGTGGAGAGATAGAGGAAGAAGATCTTATTGTCAAAATGATATAGGGAAATTCAATGTGGTATCGCTAGGATGCCATGAGCATGTTGAAACGGTCTTCTCTATTTGCACTTCGAGCGGAAGAGAAATGCTCACAAAGATACAAAAATGGGATGACTAGTTGATTTTCAAATGGGAGGAACATTGGTACCAAATGTGGTACATTCCTCTCGAACTCTGGATGGACAACGTTTTTCAAGTGCTTGGAGCTTGCGTTGGTATGGTAGTGGAGATTGACAGTTGCATAGACAGGAGTGCGGAACTTCGCTTCACAAGGATTCGTATTAGAAAGAAGGAATTATTCCACTATTCGAAATAGATCAGCTTAAAGGTTGGTCCTGCAAAGCTCTCGGTGGCGGTGATACAAGAGAGTGAAGAGCAAGGTACGTGTGAAGGAGAAAAGGGAATGGGTTCGGTCATGGCGGACGCTCCAAATTGAGACGACGGAGTACCTTTTCCAAAATCTTGCGGAATACCAAAACTGGGAGGGGACATGTGTCAAGACGTTATAAAGCTTCGAAAAGGTGAGGTTACGTGTCGCGATTTCAGTGAGTTTCAAAATGATATGGAAGACTTCTCTTGGTATGGCGTGATGTGTTGCAAAAGGGTGGAGGAAATGCAGGCATGAGTTTAAAGCATTAATGAAGGGGTTAAAAAAGTTGTCTTTCCAACAAATAGAACTATGACACGTGGCCGGGTTGGGAATGAGATCTGTCTTTCGACGTTTTCAAGTAGCCCGAGTACACAAATTAATACTCAGCCTTGTGTGAAAAATTTGACACGTGAAAACCTATACTCTGTTTCCGCATGTGAGCTCGAATGCTTAAGTCAAGGCACGTGTGTCTTTGACTCACCTCAAAACGACTCAATCCGACCGCAAAGCCCGAAAGGAATTCAATAAAGAAGCTCTATGGTACGACCATTTCAGCTTAGTCAGCAACTCGTCTGACGTATGACAATGACCTAATCTAAACATATGCATGTGAAACATGTAAAATTTAGCGGAATCATGTAGCAAATCAAGTAAACATCCACCTTTCATCATCATAAATTAGAAAATCACAAGGGAAACATGCAATAGACGGGCCATCATCACAAATCATGCAATACTAGGTTCAAATCATGCGTGGATTGGATCCGGTGAGGGATGAGACCTCCCGATCTTGCATGGTTATCACCCAACAACCAAGAGGATTCAGTAGTCCAAGAAATCAAGGAATTTCTGGATTTTAGGGAATCTCAAAATCTGAGAAAAGTAGTGTAGGTCTAAATTTTCAGATTATAGGATGTTGGAGAAGTGAAAAGAAAGGTTAGAAGAAAGAGGAAGATGTGAATATTACCTTAGGAGAAGAAGGTTTGGAAGAAGGAAGAAGAAAAGAAGAGAGAAGATGAGAAGAGATCCACCAGAGAGAAGAGGGAGATGAGCCACCAAAAGCTTTCAATTTTCATAAACAATAGCATAATGAGAACTAAGGTTAGGGCAACACCCTTATAAAATTCGGAATTAACATAATTACCAAAATACCCCTACTAACAAAATTAAAAAAAAGACATTCGCACCGAAAAACGTGCGCACACTGACCCAAAACTTAAATAAGTAAACTTGCATAAAATAATATCAAATCTAAGATGCCCGATGGGCTCCGATGATGGTGTGATGAAAGTGGGCCACGACGAACCAACGGTCCAGTCATCTCCTCTAAGCAACTTACACGTCTTCCCAAGGTGGGGTCTTTTCAAATGTCTCGAACCACATGTGTAAGGTCTTCGATGCTCCTCAAGTCGTCACGAACGATCCAGGCTCGTCATCATTGAGCCATAAAGATATAGGTGTCACTTGCCTCCTACGCTGATAAACCCTAAAGGGCATGATGTCCTCATCATCGTCCCTCCTAACAACGACTTCAAATATGATCTACAATAAGAGAGCATGTTCATTACGAACAAGTTATTGGTGGTCAGCAGACGGCCAATGTCAAGGGACGACACAATAGTGTGTGCTACAAAATACACAGGGGAAAGCTTCGGAGTTTGGACAGATGTTATTGAAAGCACTTCTAATGCAGGTACTTCCTGTCGGAAAAGTCCTTCAAGGCAGATGGTGATCCGTAAGAGCGACCACAACTCATACCAAGGAGGGACCCCACGGAGTAATGGGGAAGATGTCCAACGTCAGTTTCGGTACGATGAAATTTGTTTTGGCGAGCCTAATGATCCAGTGTCGGTAACCACTTTGGCTATCACGCATCAAGTGGAAAATAGGGAGGTCAAGGATACGAGTAGATTACAAGCTAATTCAACGGCGACAGAAGTAATGTAGTTGCATACCAAAAGGATTACAATGGCCCAAGGTATGAAGAGGATAAAGCTGGTAACCATGGAGGTTGCGCGTTTGTGGGGGTGACTTTTGGGGACAGACTGGAGGGTTATGTTTCTTATTTTGAATGGGTTGAAGAAAGGGGCAAGTAATGTTTTAAATATTGACGATATCGGCCGATATATCTCATGATATATCTCGTCTCCCACCTGCGTGATACGAAAAGCATAGGTAGTGCCGATATATCCTACATGTTCGATCTGGGGAGCATTTTCAATTTCTGAATGGATGTTAAAAATGAGATGAGGGACCTCCTGTTAAGAGGTGCTAAGTTCACATGGTTGAGTGGGCAGGCATCACCAATTAAGTGTAGGTTAGACAGATTCTTAATATCCCCAGAATGGGCAGAGAAATATCCGTTGATCAATCAACATGGTCTACCTAGAGTCCTAGACCTTTTTCAGATCATCAATGTAACGACCCTAAAATTTCGGTAGGAAAATTTTCTTTTAGGAACAAAAAAGGAGTTTAGCTAAATAAATTTAAGATGATAAACAAAAGAAAAGCATGGACTGATTGGTTAAAGCCCTCTTAAGTGAGAGGGAAGACCAGGGATCGAGTTCTATCACTAACAAGAATTTAATTTTCTTTTTTGCTCTAAATACGAATTTTGAAATTTAAAATTAATCTCATCTTATCTCAACCAATCCATCTTATCCGCAACAAATTCCAACAAACTTCTCTTTAAAAAGAGAAATAACGAGATGGTATTTCATCCATCGTAAAAGAAAGGAAAGAAAAGGAGAGAAAGAAAGAGGAATGAAGGGATCTTGTGGCTAAATCAAGTAGGTGCTCTTTCTATTTCATTTAAGTAGGCCGGATCCAGCCAATGAACGGGTCCGTCCGTTCATTGTACGGATCTAGGGACCTTATGTTTATCTTAACCCTTGAATATGTAGTCGTGATTGGTGGGGACCATTTGGGTGGGCTAGGAATCGATCTGGACGGGTCATAATGACCATATAGCCAAAATGTACATGAGCTACAAAATTCAGATCGAATGGACCTTCAGATGGGCCACATCGATTGAATTAATGATACCCTTTAAAATTTGTTTATTATTGTTTTATTTAATTATTAAATTAATTATGATAAATTATTTTATTCCAAAACATTATTGGGCCACAATGAGGTGGTAGACCCAATGGTCGGACCAGATCTCTCGTAGACCCCACATACAACTTTTAATAATAATAATAATAATAATAATAATAAAAGAAAAAAAAAAAGAAAAGAAAAAAAAAAGGTGGCTGGACGTCCAGCGTCAGACTCTAAAAAAACGTGAAGTCTAAAAAAACGTGAAGTGGGGGCCCCACTCATGGGACCCACCTTAATGTATTTTGTACATCCACTCCGCCCATTTATTTCTTCATCTCATTTTAGGACGAGTGTCCGAATTTGGACCCAAACCGAGGTCCAAGTGGGACACACCACCTGAAACAAACTAATGGTGAAAAATTATAAAATAAAAATGAAATTTAAAAAGATAGAAATTTTGGGCGTGGACAGCGGTCCACTTGTGGACCCCTGTGTGATGAAATCAGTAGATCCAAGCCGACCATATGTTGTATTATAATGTTTTACAGCTTGGGTCCAAAAATCAGATAAATCCGAATCTCAGGTGGCCCACACCACTTAAAATAGTAATGATAACAACACACATGGTTGAGGCAGTCCGATTTTGGATTGCTGTCCACTTTTGGGACCCATTTGATGACATTTTAAGAAATTTAATCCGTCCAATATCTTAATAAATAAGTTTTCTGGTTAAGGACCAAAAATGGCTCGTACAGGATATTCCAGTGGGCCATACCAAGATAAACAGTGGGAACAACACCTGTCCACTGGTTGGGAGCTTGTGGGCCCCACTGTATAGTTTTTGAAAAATCCGATCCACCCAATCTCTGGAGTAATGAATTATTAGTCTTGTGACCAAAAATCAGCCCAATCAGAGTTCCAGGTGGGCCATGCCAAGTGAAATAGTGGGGAGGTACGGTATGGATTCTCATAAATGGATCATTTTAGGATATCCTACGACAAAATCTTTGCAAAATATAATTAATCATATTTGGTAGTGTACCATTGGGGAACTTGTGACCAAGTATAGGATGACCCACCGTTCAAGTGGGCCGTACCATCAGAAAATAGAAAAAAAGGGCCATTCCTTTTGAAAATGTGGGTCACAATAATCGAATCCGGACCGTCCATTAAGGAACCAAAATTCAATAAAGTATAATCCAAATTGAAAATAAGTATATTAAGGTTAGATTGGTGATTTATAAATATAAATTACATTTATTGTAGATTCAGGACCGATTCTACTCAGGACGTGACAAAATTAACAAAGTAATCGCCACTATCAACAGGTGAGTACATCCCAACACGTTTCCTAGTCATTTTAATTAAGTAAGTTGTGTGATGGATGCAATATGTGATATTGATTAATTCATGCTTGTTTAAATATTATTTAAATAATTTCCATTTATAAATGTCATGAAAGATTGCCTCTCAAAATGAGAGATGAAATGTACGGACGTGAATTATGGTATGGCTATAAATTATTGCATGCATTATGAATTATTGTGCCTGGAGTTCGACTTTGGAAGACCGGTAGGTACTTAAGTACCCGGTTACTCAGGGACATCCTGGAAGCCCACTAATATGTGGAAGTCCGCCCTACAAGGAAGGGGGAGACGATTGATGGGATCCAATCGAAGCAAGTGAAAGACTGAATATATGCCCACTTGATGCATCATTTCATTCATTCTTGCATTAATTATATGTTACCTATATTTGATGGCATGTGTTTATCCTGTTTAATTGAAATGCCTGTGAACCGTATTGGGTTACTCACTGGGCTTTCCAGCTGACGTTGTGGATTAAAAATATACAGATGATGTGGACGTTGAACCTTCAGAGAATGCCCCTGATAATGAGATGAGACCACTAGAGGAACCGCAAGACTATTGGCCTAATTTAACAGATGAAGAAGTGGTGGCCCTAAACCAAGACGTTTAGACTAGTTTCTTTTATTTTATTATTTTCAATAATTAGTAGACATCTAATAAAGTCCCAAATGGGTGGACTTAGTTTATGGTTGAATACTTCATGAGTAAATGATAACTTAGTATTTCATTATTTTATGCCTCTTAAAGTTGTTTAACGTTATAAATGCATTTAGTGCACCAGTTATACCCCGTAAACTGGGCCGGAGGGTGCACACTCTGAGTCCGGATTTCGGGGCGTGACAGTCCGGTTCTTCTGGAAGTGGATGGGGATTGGGGGCCACGACCTTTTTGTTTTAAGTTAGCATGGTTAGAGATTGAAGGTTTTGGGACAGATTGTTGAGTGGTGGTCGTTAGTGTTGTCATGTGCGACCGCATATGCGATCGCATATGCACATATCCATATGCAGATCGCATATGCGATCATGGCACATATGCGGTCGCATATGCGAAAATATGCGGTCGCATATGCGATGTATGCGATTGCATATTGGCCATGGCACATTAAATTTTTTATTTTTATTTTTTGGAAGACACTAGCACATAATGGGTCCTAGGCTCCAGTTTTCATTGGCCTACCATCTCAGACTGACGGTTAGACAGAGGTGGTCAATGGGAGTCTTGGTAATTTGTTGAGATGTCTCGTGGGTGAGCATACTAGGATGTGGGATGCCGTCTTGCCTATCGCAGAATTAACTTATAATAGTTCGGTCAATAGGTCTATAGGCATGAGTCTATTTGAAGTCGTACACAGTTACAAGCCTAGAAAATCAGTTGATCTCATTCCCATGTCACTATCACATAGGCCATCAGAGTCTGCAGAGTCTTTTGCACAGCATATTCATGCATTACATCATGAAATCAGGCAAAAGATTAATGTGAGCAATGAACGATACAAAATTTCTGCTGACTCACATTGTAAATTCAAAGAATACTAGGAGAGTGATTATGTGATGGTCCGAATTAGGCTAGAACAGTTTCCACATGGAACCGTAAAGAAATTCCAAGCTCGTAGTGCTGGACCTTTTAAGATATTAAAGCGGGTTGGTCCTAATGCGTATGGTACAGATCTTCCACGTTGCAAATCAGCTCTACATTCAATGTGGAAGATCTTGTAGATTTTAAAGGGACTCCTGATATCTCTTCCAGCACCCCACTTGACCATGACAGAGATCCAGACCCGTCCCAGCACCCATGGCCATTTCCTGACTTATTGATGAGGACATCAGTGGTGCACCATTTAGAGTGTACAAGAGGAGGAGGTGTCGTCGATCGCGTGTTGGAGTAGAGGAGCTGATGTAGATGGGCACCGGGCCCATCGGGCCACTTTTGATGGACCACGAAGACCCTGCACGCGTACATACACATTTGGAGGCTCTTTTCTTTGGAGATGTGTGCGGGCTGCTGATTTTGGAGCGTATTGACCATGGATCCAAGATTGGATGGCAATCGGACCGTTGGATTCTTTTAATCGGGCCATCCAACCATTGGATCGACCCAGACCCATTTTGGTGGCCCGTTCCCAGTTTTTTTAGTTTTTATTTATTTCAATTATATTTTTGGACACCATGAACGGTTCAGATGTTATTTTGTGATTACGATTTAGTTTATTGATTTAGTTTATTTTAAAGTTTGGACATCAGGGAACAGATATGTAATTTTCCTCTTAAGTTTCTTCTATAAATACAAAAGGAGGAGGCGTGGGAGCCCTAGCTGATTTTTATGAAAAAAAATATCTCTCTTGAAGTTCTTCATGTAGGTTGGGGTTTCAGGATTGGCCCTTGGGTGTTGAGGATTCCACCCTAGAGTTTCATGTTTTTTTTTTCTCTTTCTTAGATCTTCAAGGTGTGTGGGAATGTAAGATCCATCTTCTTTCTTTGTGGAGAACCCTTGTCTTCTCCTTCTTAAAGCCAATATTTTCCCTTTTCCTCTTTCTTTCTTCCTCGAATCTTCCCCTTTGGGCATAATCGGTAGAAAATGGATTGCTAGTCATGAGAACTTGATTCAGACGTGAATGTGGGCTAGCCTATGCTAGATTTAGGGATGTCCTCATATCCCTAGGTCCTCAATTTTACTCGTTTATGTCCGTTTATGCTATGAGGTATGATCCTGACGGGTTATTATCATCTCATTATTGAAATCTCATAATCTCTTTAGTTGACAGTGGATAGTTAAATGACTTCCTTGCTCGAATGTCTACTTATTGATCACACGTACATATAGAGTTAAGTCATCACATGCCCCTGCATCATTTATCTTCCCAGCCTTTACCTCCTATGCCTACAATACCTACTAAACGCGAAGAGATTGAGGAAATCTTGGACCACCAGGTAGTATCTACACACCAGGGAGGATTTCAGAAGTTGTTTGTCAAGTGGAAGAACAAGCCAACATCGGATGGCACGTGGTTGACAAAGATGGAGCTTCAGAGACTTGATCCAGATTTACTCAAGTAGTACAAGAGCTTTATTTCGCCAGTGGCGAAATCTTCTCAGCCAAGGAGAGTTGATGGGGACATCACAGCACGCACGCCTTTACGCACATACCAGAGGAGGCGGGCCCCGATCTCTCTTTGGCTTGGCGATGACCCATTTTGAAGACCCCACATAGCATGTACGTGCATCTGGAAGACCCCACACTAGGAAGATGCATGTGGGTTGCTTTAGGGAGTGATTTGGACCGCTGGATTTGATGGACATGATGATCGAACCATTGGATTGTATGGAGGACTCGATCCGACCGTTGATCGTGGGCCAGTGGCATCATGGGCCACCTTAGATTCTAGGATTTTTTTTAATTTTTTTTTATTTAGTGGACCATATTACGTTATTTTGATACTTGTTGCACTAATTTTTTGAGACAGGACATGTTTGGGAGGAAAAAAATCTGAAAGGGCATTTTGGACTTTTAAGGCCAAATAGGCTATAAAGCCCCACACGTTTTCCCCCTTAGTTTTTTTCTTTTTCTTTTTTTCTTAATGGTATTCAGAATGAAAAAGTCAAGAGCTTTCTTCTTCTCCTTCCATGGTGTATGAAGATTTTTAATGTGTGAAGCCTTACCTTGCTGTGAATCCAAGGGTTTACTTCGTGGTGTGAAGCCACAACCTTATCTCTCTTTCTCTCTCCTTCTCCATCAAGGTATTTGCCTATCAAAACTCATCTCCATCTTCCACCTCAAGCCTAAACTTTTTTTTTTCCATCAATCAAACCCATCCAAACCACAACCCCAACCTTCCCTCCATCCAACCGATGACACGCACGCACGCACGTGGCCCCACCCATGCACGTGGGCATGCACAGGCAGCCCCGTGCATCCATTCCCTTTCCCCTTTTGTTGTCCCTTTTGATTTCCCTACCCTTTAGGTTAAAACCCCTCTCAAATCCCTATCCCTAAACCCTCATTAATCCCCAAGCTAAAAACCCTAACCCTAATTTGAGATTTTCCCCTTTTCTTTATCAAACCATTAACCATAACCATACCAAACCCTAATTCCCTTGATCCCCTTTAGGTATAAGTAATTTCCCTTGAGTGTAGGGTTTACCCTATGTTAATTGTGGAATTTCTTAATTCCATGGGACATTTTCCTTTAATATCTTTTTAGTTCCTCACACCGATCATGCAATAGCCTAGATTTTTTTTACATGATTTCTATTTGGTACTATTTGAATTCACATGAGAAAGCTGAAATTCTGTTTTTTTTTTTTTGCTCATACTACTTGAAATCTGATTTCATCCTCATCCTAGAATAGAAATCATTGTCCTGCATCAAAGAGGAACTATTGGAGGAGGAAAAGGCTTTGAGGGAAGTGTACAGAGTAAAATACAACGCTAGGCTGAGGGAGGAAGCGATTAAATGATGAGAAAGGTCTAGGGCAACCTGGTTGAAAGTGGGGGATAAGAACACCAAGTTCTTTCATGAGATGGCTAGTGCGAGAGCGCGAGCAAATAAGATCTCTTCATTAGTGGTGGATGATAAAGGATTGAGGGAAAGTAAAAATTCTGTGAATCTATATTCCAATTCTATAAAGACCTTTTGTCTAAGGATAGGATACTTAGGCTGGCGCTCGATAACTTGCATTTTGAATCAATTTCAACGTAAGAGGTGGACTCGTTAGAACAAGGTTTTTCTGAAGATGAAATTAAGAAATTAAGAAAGCAGTGGCATAATTGGGTAGTGATAAGGCACTAGGGCCAGATGGTTTTTCAATAGCATTTTATCAGAAATTGCAGGGAGATGTGATTGGATTCATGCAATTTTTTTTTTAGAATGGCTTAATCGCGACTCAATTAAGGACTACATTTATAGTAGTGATTCCCAAGAAGGAAAGAGTTGAATGTTTAAAAGACTTTCCATAAAAGATATTAGGAAAGGTGTTGGCATCAAGATTCAGGAAAGTGTTGGGAAGCGTTATTTTCAGAATCTCAAGGGGTTTTTGTGGATGGAAGACAAATCGTCGACTACTTTCTCTTGGCCAACGAATGTGTGGACTCTTGTTATAGAAAAGGGAGGGCATGATATGTAAGCTTGATGTTGAAAAAGCATATGATCACGTTGACTGGACATTTCTAGACTATATGTTGAGTAGGTAGGGGTGTGGACCAAAATGGCACTTTTGGATTCAGGCCTGTGTTAGATCGGCAAAATTCTCCATATTGGTAAATGGATCGCTGAAAGGTTTTTTCATTGCTTCCCATGGGCTTCGTCAAGGCGATCCATTATCCCCTTTCCTTTTCGTCACAATAATGGAGGCTCTTAGTAAAATGATAGACAAAGGTATTAAGGTTGGATTGGTTAAAGGCTTTGGGGTGGATAACATGAATTTTCAGATTTCTCACATTCAGTATGCGGATGATACCCTTTTGTTGTGTAAGGTGGATGACTTTTTTGTGGAAAATCTTTGCTTGATTATAGTAAATTTTGAGGTGGTTTTCGGTTTGAAAGTCAATGTCCAAAAGTGAGATTTTAGGGTTAGGCGTTTCCAAAGAAAGAGTTCATGCCTTTGTGGAGGTATTTGGTTGTAGGGAAGCTTCTTTTCCAACACCGTACTTGGGTTTACTGCTCTATATAGGGAGACTAGCGAAGCACACCTGGGACAAAGTTATAGAAAGATGCAAAAGAAAGATGTCAAAGTGGAAGTCTAGGTGCTTATCTATGGGTGGGAGAATGGTTATGATAAAAACATCTATGTCAAACCTCCCGGTCTATTTTATGTCTCTTCAAATGTCCAAAATCTATTATAAACGCCTTGGAGAGACGAAGAAAGGATTTTTTGTGGGAAGGGTCAGGAGAGAAACATAAATTTCATCTTATGAATTTGGGACGAAGTTTGCAAACCAACGATTCAAGGAGGAGTGAGAATTTTAAAGTTAAAAGAGATGAATCTAGCATTGTTGGGGAAATGGGTTTGGAGGTTTGGTTCAGAGGGAGAGGCTAGATGGAGGGAGGTAATATTGAAAAAATATGGGGTAGAGGAAGGGTAGTGGTGGATTAAGGCATTATTTTTGTACCGATCTTCTTACTTGTGGAAATCGGTAGTGTCCTTAAAAGAGAGAGTGTGGCAGGGAATGGACTTTCATTTGGGGGATGGTAAGAGAATCAGATTTTGGGATGACAGGTGGGTGGGAGATGTGAGGTTGGGTGAGAGGTTCCATCATTAGTAAGGCTAGCTAGGGAAGAGGGAGAGAAGGTGAGTAATTGTTACTTAGTAAAGGGTGAGGAGGTAACATGGGCACCTATTTTTAGAAGGAATATTTGACTGGTGGGGAGTTTGAAGAGTTGGTTCAATTGCTTGAGATGTTAGCGAGTGTTATCAGAGGAGGATTCCATAAGGTGGTTAAAGACTAAGGCTCATTCTCAGTTAGGTCCTATTGGGTTTTGAGTGCGAGCGAGGAAAACTATGGGGCATCTTCAATGGCCTTCCTTTGGCATTATAGTGCTCCTTTGATGGTGGTGGCTTTTGGATGGCTAGTAGGGAGGAATGAAGTGCTAACAATAGACAATCTGTGTAAGAGGAAGATGATTCTCCCAAACGTTTGCTTGATGTGCTTCAAAGATGCGAAATCTGTGGTTCACTTGTTCATTCACTGCGTATTTGCCAGGGATGTTTGGGATCATTTTCTCCAAGCAATGGGGGTTTCCGAACACGATAGAGGAATTTCTCACTGCTTGGCACGACGGGGGGATAGGGAAAGAAGGGAAAAGGATGTGGCGATTAAGCTTGTTAGCGATTCTATGGACTTTATGGTGGGAAATAAACGAGTGATGCTTCAGAAACAAAATGAGTGGAGCATTGCAAGTCTTCAGTCGGGCAATTCTTAATATGGAGTGGGTGGAAGCGTATATTTCACAATCTCCTCTTCATGTCCTTTAGGGGACGTTTCTATTGTTGCGGTTGTATTTTTGTATATTTGTACATCTTGGCTTCGGCCTTTTTATATGAAATCTCATCATTGTTCAAAAAAAAAAAAAAAAAAAGCTTAGCGGTCTCTCCAACGTCATATGTGTGGCGGTATGGTGCTCTGTTGAAGGTGGTGGTGCTTGCTTGGCTCATGGGGAGGAACTAGTTGTTAACTTTGGATAATCTATGCAGCAGGAAGCTGATTTTGCTAAATGCTTGTCTGCTTTGTATTCGGGACGCAGAATCTGTGAATCATCTCTTTATTCATTGTTCTTTCGCACAGGAAGTAAGGGACAATTTCTTCGACCTATGTGGGGTTTCATGGGTATTGCCGGGTTCTATCAAGAGCTTTTTCTTGTCTTAGCATGGTTGTGGTTCCGGAAAGATTGGAAAGAAAATTTGAGGGATTTGGGCTTTGTGGCTAGAAAGAAACGATCGCTGTTTTAAAAACTGGAAGGCGAAAGTTTCAGAGGTGTTCAATAGAGCTAAATGTTTTGTAATAGAGTGGGCGGTAGCGGCGAATGTTTCTGATCTTTTCCCGGTCATGTAACATAATGGGGGGTGGGTGCTGTATATTTGAGTTTTCTTTTCTTTTTGTATATTCTTGGCTTCTGCCTTTTATCAATGATACTGTTAATGTTCAAAAAGAAAAATAAAATAAAATTTGTGGTGCATAAACTGTGATAACCATTGGTTAAAAGTTTGCATATCGGACAGAACAGACTGATTGGCCAAAATTTTTACTGTATCTCCAATGTATTGAGTTGTACAACCCTTTTCTTGTTTATATTGGCTTATGTGTGAATATTTATTTTTTAACTTTACTGGGTTAATTTATTGGAAGGGGCTTTGGTTGGTTTGGTTCAGCTTGTTCTGGTGGGACTTACAAAGTGTTCTTGTGTCTCATGGTCTCTAGAACTACTTATCTAGAGCAGGTTTGATTGCGAGTTATTTATCTCTAGCTTCTTATCTTAAAAAGAAAAAAAAAATCTCAAGCTTCTAGTTCTGGCACCACCTTTATTTCTTGGTCAATTCGTCAATTCCCCAACATGTTTCTTGCGAAGCCTGCCTCTACTCCTGCCACAACTTTTCTCATCCAGAATTTTAGCTCCAATATCCTTGGCTTGGAAGTAAATTCATCACAATGATTAAAAATCGGTTACAACGTACGGTATCTGTCAACACTAGAACCTATTTGTATTGGTCAATATTGGTGGATACTGCCCGATGCGCCCAATCGGGTCCCCTTTCCTCAAAATCAGATGTGAGATATACTCAATTTGTCCCATAATTTGGATGGTGTGAGTGCTACCTTTCAAAGAAAAAAGTGAGTACCGTGTGTGAGGATGAGGAGCCATCCTTGTGGTCCAATGGTCCTATTTCAACAAAAAAGTATGCACAAAGAAGGGGCTAGGATTGTTCAACCAGTCTAATTTTGTGACTGTGATTCACCAACAGTGGGTTCCACAAGTTAGTTTAGTTTGGGTTATGGCATGTCACTTTTACAGTTTTTGGGTGCATTGTATCCAGCGTCATACTATGCCAGATTATGAAATAATTCCCCCCCTTTCACGTGTTCGCAGGTCCGTATACAGCGGTGCTTGTACTCACTGTGGTGATGCCCCCTTGTCAAGTTGTTTGTGGGCCCATTTTAATGCGCGTGGAATCCAAACTGTGCATCAGGTGTGGCTCAGTATGAAAATAAGAGACCCCAAAAGATAGGATGATGAAAAACTCAGGTGGGCCAAACCAAAGGAAACAATATAAAAACGAGCTCCAAACCTCTAAATTCAAGTGGTGTGGCCCACCTGAGTTTTGGATCAAACTGGCTTTTCTGTGAATACTTCATCTTGGTAGGGGATGACCTCAATTATTTGGTATAAGGTGTAGTTGATGATGACGATGACATTCATTGGTGGTGCTCACCTTATGAATGGGTTGGATGAGTAGACAGACACCATAGATCCAAAACATAATCCAATAATTTTCAATGGTGGGCATCCTCCCCCATGGCTCCTACCATTGTAGATCATCTGAGGTATTTTTTGGGCTAAGGGCCCATTGAGGGCTGTACCCAATGGATGGAATGGATGCTGTATAAATATCGTGGGTGGCCCCCACACAGCCTATCCTTTAAGAATTCTTGGGGAGTTGTACAGGGGCAACTTGGTCTGGATCGTCTCGACTCGTCCGAGTCAAACCGTTACGGATAAGTCAGTGAATCACCCATTATTTATGTGGATAGGTAGGGTGTACTGGATCATTCAGGCTGAAACCTGTTTGTAGCGGGTGATATGTACTGGTTTCAGCCAATATTTTAAGCATTCATTTAGCAGATCCTATCACCTGAGTTTTGTTCTAGTTTATCCATGGATGTTTCTGCTATACAGATTGTTTATACCCTAGTGGAAGTACTGTAATGGTCCCTTTTTCTGTGAAATGTAATCCACTGGATACTATTGTCCGAAAGTCCTAATGCTTTTTTTCTATTGGATCTATGCTTCTCTGTACCCACACTCATGTTAATTTGGAATGCTTATTGTAATTGTATGGCATAACTGGGATCTATTGTATTATTGGGTGAGCTAGTATATTATACTCAAGTATGCGTATTCTCCTTTGTTCCAGTTATGTTATTCCAATGGAATTGTTTATTTTGTAGATGGATTAGTGGAACTGAAACCGTTGACAAAGAGGATAGTCGAATGCTTGTTCCCAAGGTACCAGTAGGTGTTTCGGAAACAGCATTGGCAGCTTCACTTCTGCGCGATGGTTGGAGTGTAAGGGATCTTTTTCTTCTTTTCTGGTTCATTTTTTGTTTCAGTACCTTTTTCCTTCTTTTATAAACTGTTTGGTGAGTAGTTCTTTGTTTTAGCTGGCTAGAATGTATGAGAAGTGTCAAGAAGCTGTTGATGCTCTGCATCATGAGCAGCTGGGACGAAAGCATTCACAAGCCATTTTGGAACGGGTATGCTTCCTGTAGCCTTTATATTGTCATGATGAGAATAACACTTTCTTCAGTTGTTATGAACTGCATTATTTGAGGCATTGGCTTGATCTTCCCTGAGAAGATGGGCTTTGTAAGAAATGGACATTAGTGATGTTTTCTTTATGGAGAATCTCAGAAACATCTAGGGATGTGCTTCAGTGCCTCGGATTTTTCTCTCTCAATATTGTAGGATAAACGCCCGTTGTTAAGGCTTATCTACATTTAATCCCTTTACTTCGTTGGGCACAAGGGAACAATAATTCTGATTGGGCCAAAAGATGATTCATTTCCTGAATACAAGAGCTAAACCTCTAGAGTTGCCCCCTGCCCATGAGAGCCATTGAGACAGAAGGTGGGATCTTCCTTGATAATTAGCTTCCCAGGTCGCATGGTAAAATGTTCTCCCCATAAGCCAACTCTTTTTGTTTTGAATGATTTAACCATAAACTAACTTTAAGCACCAAAAACTTCACTAGAAGGGATTCCTCAACCCTGCAAGGCGGCCCAAAAGAACCGAAGAATCTGTTCCTTCCCATCTCTTGAGGGGCCATTAATTTCGTACAACAAAGACGTAAAACCTTACTGCCACTTTCAAAGTTGAACATAAAGAACCAGGATTCGGAGGTTCCTGAGATGTATTAGTCAGCTTCCGATCCTTCCCCTGACAATATTGCTGCCCATTCCCTCCCAATATCCACATAGGGAATGTCTTTGAACTTTGGGGAGGCAAGAGGCCAATAAAAAATCATGGAAAAAATTATGGATTTGATAAGTACGTTGGTGCCTTCTTTTTCTTGAATATTCTATGATTTGTTTCCATCTAAATGTCTCAAATGATTGTGAAAGGCATCACCTTCCACAAAATGTTACCTTTTTATGGGAAGGAGTGGTCTTCCTTACATCAATCAGCTGTTTGATTGGATTGGTCCCATTCAGCTGAAGCCACAAGGCATTGAAGGAACAAGTATTCTGTCGCGTTCTCATCCTTTTGACACTGGATGCACATATTACTATTAGGAAACACTAATTGGCTCTTTATTAGATTATTGAGAGTAAGGATTTTATTAACTGTGGCTAACCAGCCCTGGGGAATGTGAGATCCCCAAGATTGGAAAAAGCGCAGTGGCTCATATTGTGGACACCAATGGCCCTTAAATTACCATTCAAAGCCCATTTCCAAGTTTTCTTATCTTCCTTAGACCATGGTCATCTCAATAAATCTTAGCTGTTGGATCCTTCTAACCGGGTACCACTCTTGCATCGATTTGTGCTTTGGAATCGTGTTCTTGCTCCTGCTTCCTTGCTGTTTATGCCTGATAACATTTTCACACAGAAGCTTCCTTGCTTCCGCAACCGAATCCGTTGCCACTTTGCTTCATGCTTCATGCTTCGTGCAAATATACAATAAATGCTTCCCTCAATCTCATAACTATTCAACTCATCTTTCAAATGATTTCGAAGCATGATGTTCCTCAAGGACCACAACATGCACCCCCTAGAAAATTCATACCATACTAACTTTGGCATCTCTACAGGTGGATAGAAGGAGAAAAATCGCTAGAGGATTCTGCTGGAGGATGATGAGCCTAACATCTTTCTAAAAGTCCACTCTGCCGTTGATGTTTAAAAATTTAAAATACATCTTCGTCGTGATTTTCGCTCTACTTATTTGCTTCTACACAAAAGAGCTGGGAAACACCCTCCATCAGATTCACCATACTTCCTTCGAATAATCTCCCTCCATAATGAAGACGAATCATCTCAGTCTCCCCCACCATTTACTTAACATCGTCGAATTCCTATTTACCATTCTCTACGTCCATATACCCCTTTTTAGTTTCTGCCTTCCAAGTCATGAGACGATATTGGGGTGACTCTTCATTTTCTTTCCAAAGGAAGTCTAATAGTTTCCATGTGGCATGGCTTATCTGATGAGTGGACCAGCTTGATTTTTTACCAGGTGATATTCCGTCTGGGTGCACCTTTTGGATGGTTCGAATGTCCTATGTGGCACGTTGCACATATGCCCCTCGTGGACGATAATGTACTGTCCAATAAGATGCATTTCCAACATAGGAGATTTTTCCTTTTGTGCTTTATACACCTCTCACAATTGTTTTATTGCGTGTTATTGCTATGTTAGGAAAATAGTTGCTCATCTGTATAGTTGAAACAAGTGTTAACAGTATCCCAAACAGATGTGCACCATTTTGTTTTCCTTGAGTGAAAAGTTTTTTATTTTTGTCTTCTGATTTTTTTTTTTTTGTGATTGCAGGTTCTGTATGAAATAGAGGAGAAAGCTGAAGTCATTTCGGATGAGCGAGGTGATTTCTTATAGTTCCACAAAGTGCTCTGGAAGAGAACTAAGTTGCGGCTGTTTTCCTTTTTGGGAATGATGATACCATTGGACACCAAATACATGAGTCCTTTAAACTGCCCCCAGAATTAGTGATTTTTTGTGGGCCCTGAAGTGTGAAGGCAGCTGGTTTCTTTAATGCTGGGATCCACAAAATGCACTAATCGATGGCTGTCATCGAGGCTTCTAACAAAATTGACGCATTAATAGTACCATCCCCCTTTATATATCAGACTCTTTTCTTATTAGGCTGGTCACTTTTGCATTTTTCCTTTATTTAGCATCCTGTCCGGTTGTCTCCTGTATTTATCTCATGCACTGTTGTCAAAATCCTACGATTTACGATTTACAATATACGATTTGAGTCGAATCTTAAGCAAAATGATTTGAATCCCACCTCTGAAGCCCTTTTATATGAACCCTACGATTTATGATTCAAAATCCCGATTCATGATTAAGATTATACTTGTTTTCTTCTATTTTAAGCTTCAGTTGGCTTTCATTTTATGTTTTTGAATTGGCTGGGGTTTTAAGAATCATTTAGAAAAAAACATTAAAAAAGAAGAAGAATCATTTAGAAAAAGGTAAATTATTTTATTTTGTTCTTTATAAGAGAGTAAATGATATATATTCTCTTCAACACTAAATCGTAGAGTTTTTTTTTTTTTTTTTTTTTCTTTTTACCTTTTCAAAACACCAAATTGATGTATGACTTATTTGGAATGTTTTTATGAATGGTTACGTTCATGTTGACTTATTTATTGTGGAATGATGGTTAGAAATCAAATTATCTTTTTTTTTTGTTAGCCTACATAATCAAATGTTGCTTTTCCATTGTGATTCTACATTCAAGAAAGGTAACTAGAACGTAATAAAAAGGATCCTTGTATGTTTTTTAAGGACTACCTTTTGAAAGACAAAAAAAAAAAAAAAAAAAAAAAAACAAAGAAAGGAAAGATAAGAATCCTTTAACACGATCATGACATGGTATTACTTGGTGCATATTGATGGCAACAATGTTTTCAGCATTGACGATATCAGCCAGTATATCCCACGATATATCTTGCATCCCCACCTGTGTGATACAAAACAACAAGTAGTGATAATGATGCAGGACATTCTAAATTAACCTAGATGCATGTGGAAAATACAACTAAGGCGGATTTATATAGCAATAAATGAAACATTCAACCAACACATCATAAAAGTAAGAATTAAAGACGAGAAAATCATAATGAAAAAGGCCATCTATCACAATTATGCAGTAACGGGTTTAATTTTCGGTGAGGATTGGATCCTGCAAGAGGTAAAACTCTTGATCTCACATGGGCTCATCCAAACAACCTAGTCGATTCTCTAACTTTCTGGATTGAAAGAATGAAAACTCAGGGAAATCTAGAATTACTGGGATTTGATAGTAATCTAGAATGAAGAGATTAATAGATTAGGGTTTTGAAAGAATAAGGAAGAAAGTTGGAAGAAGGGTAGAGCTTACCTTTTGAGAAGGGAGAGAAAGAACGAGATTAGAGGAAGAGAAGAAGAGAGATGAGGGAGAAGATCACCAAGGAAAAGAGAGGAGACACCAAAAGGTTTCTTGCTTTTTCATAATCACATCATAATTAAAGAGTTTAGGGCTCAACCCTTAAATAATTCGAAATTAACAAAATGACGAAAATGTCCCTGAAAACCTAAAAAGTTCGTAAAATCACGTAATTCCGCCTTGTCATCGGTCGACCGAAGAAATCACGTAATTCCGCCTTGTCATCGGTCGATCGAAGACCCCTCTTTGGTCAGCCGAAGATTCCTTCGGTCACGATTACAGATTGCCTGTAATTGTGGTATGCTTCTTCCTTCGGTCGACCCAGCCCTACCTTCGGTCAACCGAAGGTCTCTGAAGTTCTTCTTGCTGCTCTATCTGCTCCACTCAGTCCTCCCATGCAACTCATGTGTCACCAAACCACAATGAGACGGGTAACATTCGCTTCTGACGTTGGTAAACTTTGAAAGGCGTGATGTCCGCATCAGATAATATGTCCCACTTGTTTGATCTAGTGAGCGTTTTCGATTTCCGATCCTTTTTTATTGTTGTAAATTGTGTTAAATCAATGTCAAATGGTTACAAATCCATGATTCTTCATTTTTGCATAAGAAAACATAGATTTGGAGCTTTGATTTTGAGATTGGGGGGGATGGGCTGAGTTGCAGAAAATTGGGACAAATTGAAATTTCTTAATTTAATTTGTGTCCAAACTCAAAATCAAACATGTATGTAACCCGATCTAGTGATTCTTGGTAATTTGGGGATTTTTCAGAATTTTTTTAATTAAAAATTAATTAAAAATGTTAAAAAGTATTTTTTTGAAAATTCCACTTCAATCAGTGGTCAATTGGCCCCCATCTCATAATATTCAAGAGTGTTTGATGAGATCATCATCACATGCCCCCAAATTTTGGGATTTGGGGGAAAGATGGGCCAATTTATGGAAAATTGGGGGAATTCAAAATTCCTCCAATTTTTCTCAAATTGGAGAGGATGAGTGCCGGCGTTATGTTAGAGAGTATAATCTTGGTATCATTCTTTTATGACATGGGCATAGTATTATTGGTTCGTGGAGTAACAATAGATCGGGTTATGACCTGGGCATAGTATCCTGGTATTCTTTTATGACCTGGGCATAGTATGCCCAGCTCCGTGTAGATGGAGATGATGATTTCGAGCCTCCGCTCACCTTTATGTGGATCTGAGACACGACTATAAATTATTCATAGGTATATTTCTAGTTTTCTACTTCTTTTGCTTTTGAATGTATTGTTTGTGTTTCCATAACATCTATAAATTATATGAATAGACATTGAATATATTTCCATGAGTCAGACAATGCATATATTAGGACCCCATACAAAGGAAACCTTTTATGTGAACTTGTTTTATGTGATGATTTAATTTCTAAGTGTGTATTAATGTTTTTTTTTAACAATCCCCGAAGTTTCATCGAAAAATTCGATCAATTTCCGAATGTTTTCCATGTTTCCCACAACAACGATACATTACGCGATACAACTGATATATTCCATGTGATCACCGATATGTATCTGTATCACAAGGGTTCGATACATTATGTGATAACGATATGGAAAACATTGGATGGCAAAAGGGTGATTGCTAAGTTTTTAATGTTTTTGATTTATTTATATTTTTCATATTTTTAAGAAAATCGTAAAAAATCTTATGATTTACGATATGTTTTGCAATTCGATATGATTCAACCCCTATTACGATTTGCAATATGATAATGATTTTGAAAACATTGATCTCATTTAATGTTGTCACTTGACATTTTTTTAAATAAGATTTTTTGCCTTCTTGTTACTTTCTTTGGACTGACTTAAATTTTCCTTAACCCTAAGTGGATTGATGTGCAAGATTAACTTGTTTGCTTTATGATGTAGTATATCTATTAGTGGAATTATTAAGTAAATTTTTTTATTCTAGTTTTTAGACATGTGGTTGTGTCTCAAATAAAGAATTAGGGCACCATTTCTTAGAGATTCTTTTTTTTTTTTTTTTCCGTTTTGAGAGATAAGTGAAGTTTTTCTAGAAGCACGCCAAAAACAGCGAGAAAGAATACTACTCGATTTTACAAATTAAAAAAAGAGGAGAGATTGGTAGAGATTTAACTACCTTTACATAAGAAGCCCAACCCAAAACATTACATTTAATTTCCTAATGACCTCTTGAAGTGGAAAGCTCATATTCTCGAAACAACGCCTATTACGATTTTCACAAATGGACTAAAAAACTGCCAAAAGAAGCAATCTTTACACAACATTTCAAACGTTCCTAACTTTCCTCGCCCGTCGTCCATGCTAAAGCTCATAAAAGATCCGCAATAGACTTCGACACCACCTAAGTGGTGTGAAAAGCATCCAGGAAGTGGTCCCACACCCTTTGAGCAAACTTGCAATGAATGAAGAGGTGATCAATCGATTCTGCATCTCCCATACACATCAAACATGTTTGGAAGGATACGGGATCTTCTTTGTAAATTATCGATGGTTAGCACTCTCTGTCTTCCCACTAATTAAACGAAGGCTGCCAACCTTGGGGGGTATAAAACAGAAAAGAATAAGTGTGAGAAAAAGCATCAGTCAATTTGTAGAAACATCCAACGGAAAAGCAGCCCGAATCATGGACTTGCCAAACCATCGAATGATCGTCTCGAGTAGAGCGAACCGCATACTTCAACCTACTCAACAAACCAATCAGCTCCAAAATTTCCTCATTTGTCAAATCCTTATGGCAAGGGGGAAACCATACCATAGAATCGCCACTTATTGAATAACATCTATCCACAGAAGCAAACCTATCCGAGGCAATGCTGGCCAATCTGGAGAAAACTTCTTGAAGCTCCTTATCTCCGAACCAAACATTCACCCAAAAGCAAATGTGATTTCTAACACCCCACCCCCTCGAGGCAAAAGAAATCCCTTTACTAAAACGACACTCAACCAAAGCAATCACTTCCCAGATATTAGAAGCACGATATAGAGATGATCTCTTCACTTCCCATCCCCCCTCCTCCACACCATATTTTCCAATAGTAGTCTCCCTCTAAAGTCTTCCCTCTTTAATACTGAATCTCCAAAACCACTTCCCAAGCAGCGCCATATTCATAGCTCCCAAATCCTTAATCCCTACTAATGTTGTTAAATGCAATCGCATCACATATGCACACATGTGATCGCATATGCACATACTATGGATCAGATCTTATATGCCATAATGGCATATGCGATCTGGTAAGTATGCCATGGCATACTTTAACATGCGACCAATATGCGATCGCATATTTCCCTACAGTCAGTTTTTTTTTTTTTCACTATTCTTTACTCCAAAGCTCTGAATCTCTCACTGTTTCTCTCTTTCACCTATTTCTCGCTTACTCTTACTCTCTACAACTATCTCAAGTATGTTTATTTTTTATATTTTGTAAGTAGTGTTTTTTTTTTTTTTTTTTTTTTAATTTAGTTGTAACTTGTGAGTAGTTTCAAGTTATCCATTTATCAATAAAATTTCTCTATCCGAAGTTTTTAATAATTAATTCTCTCTTAATGTAGCTTGTTGATTGTTTTGTTAAAATTTATGTAAATATAATAGAAGCAATTAAATATATAACTTCATGAAACACTTAAACTACAATGAAATAAGTAAAATAACCCAATCCAATCATGTGTACTAATTAGGCAAGTTTTTCCTTTTTTTAGAAAATTTTTCAATCTTTTCCTTTTTTTTTTTCTTTCAAAATTTTTATTTTCTAAAAAAAAAAAAAAAAAAAATATGCGATGGCATATGCGATCATGCAATCGCATATGTGAACAACATATGCTGTTCGCATGCGATTTGACAACATTGATCCTTGCTTTGACTTCAACAATCGACTTGCAAACATCTTCGTACTAGGAGATGAAACTTCTTTTTCTCCTCTGTTTCCTGCCACAAGAAATCTTGTCTCAACTTTTCTAGCCCATCCAACACAGACTCGGGGCATTAAAGCAAGGACACAAATTACACCGACGTATTAGAGAAAGTGGCTTTGATAAGAGTTAAGCGGCCACCCAAAGACAGATATTGATGCTTCCAACCCAGGAGCTTTCTCTCAATCCCTTCGTCAACCTTGTCCCACAAGTGTCTTGCCGGCTTGTCTTGATGAAGGGGTAAACCTAAATAAGTGGAAGCAAATGTCCCAACTTTGCCTCCAAAGGTAGCAACCAATTACAATGGCTCCTCTCTTATGCACTTGGACTCCAACCATTTCGGTCTTGGCAACATTCATAGTAGCCCTGAAACTACTTTGAAACAAACAATGATTTTCCAGCGATTATCTACGGATCTCACATCCGCATCACAAACAAAAGGGTATCGTTTGCATATTGAAGATGGTTGTAGAATAAAGTTGGTCGAAGGTATTTGCGATAAAGGAGCTCTCGAGCAGCTTGATCTGGTTGATATACGACGTGCGAGCGCCTCCCAGATATTATGAACTGTGAGCAGATAAACATGATATATTGACTAGCGAGTTGAGTTGGGCGCATCTCATAATTTAAGGAAGACTGCTCGTTACCCAATTGCCATTCACATTTGAGCAAATTTGGTCGCCAGTCGTTTGGTGGGGACGTCTACCGGCCCATAGTCTCAGCAGCCCATATAGCTCATGAGTTGGCCTAGATTACAGGCCTTCTTGGGTTTGTTTCTGGTCATAGTTTCGGGTTAAATGGGGGCCTCCATCAAGGAACGTAATCAATCAGGTGTCTAATCTGAAGATATCATCTTATCCCTTGAAATCAGGAAGATCTTAACAGTTTTCGTAACGAATTAGTCCATCCTAACTTGTATAAATAGACGGCTCCATGGATGATAAAGGTACACAACATCTTGAATCATGTTTCACACTTCATCTTACTTTCAGGACCATTCCTAACTAAAGCATCGGAGTGCTAACGGCCGCACGTCGGCCACTCTTAGCCTCTTTCTTTGGTTTTCAAGCGAGCAGAAAGGATCCATCTCTAGGAGGATCGTATACCCGAAGGAAGAAGGCTGTTACTAGAATCTAACGTTAATAAAGGTCAAGGTGGCTAATTGGAATCCCCCCCCCCCCCCCCCCCCCCCCCCCTCGCCCAATTGACAACAACCCTTGTCTTTTTAGGATAAACGCTCACGCCCTCTGTTGAAATGATGAACCCCGGAAAGACTACGTTGGAGCTCATGAAGGTACACTTCTTTAAATTGATGTAGAATTCCTCGCATTGTAATACTCTCATCACCTGACAAAGATGGGTAAAATGATCAACTCGTGAACGACTATAGATGAGGATGTTGCGAAGTATACGACAACGAAGTTGCCTATGAATGGCCATAGAATTTGTGTAATCACTCGCATGAATGTACTAGGTGTGTTTGTCAAGCGAAAATGCATGACTAGCCACTCATAGAATCCATCCTTTGTTTTAAAACCGGTCATTCCCATGACGAATTCTTATCTGGTCATACCCACTTTGCAAATCGATCTTTGAAAGGATTGTAGCATTCACCGTCGTGTTCAGCATGTCATCGAGGTGTGGAATTAGAAAATGTTGCTTTACCATTATCTTGTTGATGGCGCAATCGTTAACACATCCACCAACTGCCATCCTTCTTTGGTGTCAACAACGCCGGCACGACACATGGGCTGAGGCTGGCACGAATGAAACCATTGGCTAGTAATTCCTCTTGTCCACAAAGCTCTGCATGCTCTGTTGAGTTTATTTTGTAAGCTGAAAGATTGGGTAATGGTGCTCTGGGTACCAAATTAATTGCGTGCTGAATGTCGCCTATGAGCGGAAGCTCACTAGGTAGTTCGTTAGGGTCTGAACCCTGAATTTGGGATTGAAATTCTCAATCTCAAGGGGTTGGACAAAAACATCACTATTTGGATTGGTCTTGCATCCTATTTGAGCATACATGCTTTCCCGTTCTCAACTTTACTCCACAAATTGGGCCATACACAACACAATGTAAGCAGTCTTTGCCTCTTCGGCCTCTTCATTCCTCATAGGGTTGAGAGTAATGGGCTTTCCTTTGTACATGAAGCTGTACGTGTTCTTGCGACCCTTGTGTGTCACATCCCTGTTGTATATCCATGGGCGCCTTAGTAATATATGTCTTTCTTTTTCTTGAAATGATGTCACACCGAAGTGATTTTTGGTGAGGACTCAAGGAGAAGCTCACTAATCACCACTTGGTCATAGGGATGAACCTGCTGATGCACTTTGGTATCAGAGCTTAGGGTTTTTTCCATGTTTAGTCTAGATCGAGTTATCAACCTAGAGTTGTCTTTTTTTTTTTTAGGGTTTCACTTTAGGTCAGTTTTAGAAAATTTTCAAATTTAGAAAGTTTCCAAAAATAGAAACTTTCCAGATTTGGGCCGTAGTGTTCAGATTTAGTGTTTTCCAGACTTAGAAAGTCTGATTTTCGAAATTTGCTATGTTTAGAATTTTTTTCATTTTTGGAAAGTTTCCAAATTAATGAAATTTCCTGAATTAGAAAATTCTGGTTTGGTGAGTCAGGGTTAGAAAGTATTTCAGTTCATGCATCATTATAGGATTAGAGTCACATCATTCATATTGTGAGTCGTTGGTCCAGAGAGTCGAGTTTAGGTAGAACTTAGGACAAGCCTTACCGTGTATGTCCATAAGAACCGGAAGAGGTTTTGGATTTCACCCCACCATGAGCAACGAGCAATTATCCGAGCAACTCGCTCAATTGATCCAAAGGATAACCGCTATGGAAGTGGCAGACAAAATTTCATTCGCTCAGTTAGGCAACCAAATCACTGCCATCATGAATAGAACAGAGCGGTTAGAGGCATCTCAAAGGGAAAACCCCGACAATGGGGGCGATGATCAATCCCAAGTGGGTGGGGCTATTGAGGAACGTGCCCTTATGTGTGGTAGAGGCTATGGAAAAGATGATCAATATAATGCCTTGGTGAATGGCAAGTTAGAAGGGTCCAAACAAGTTGTTTATGAAGGGGAAGAGTACGTGCCTGAAATCGATAGTGATGAAATAGAAGAAATTGAGGTATCTCTCACCATCGTTGAGCATGACGAAGTGTGTGCTAGTGATGAAAAGGTTGAAGAAATTGAGACCGCACCACTTCCAGATGTCATGTATGACTTAAATGATGGAGAGTCCCAATCTAAGTCTCTTACCATAGTGAACACAAATGAATTTGAAAAGGAGACTAGTGAGGATATGATGGTAGACACCCACATGACTTGTGATATCCCACCAGATGATTTATGGGATGGATTTTCACCCAAATGAGACACTCAACACACAATCGATCTTGTCCTTGGGTCGATTCTGTCAAGCTTTCCCCCATACCAATTGAACCCTGCAGAACCTGCAGAAATGCAACGTCAATTTGATAAACTTCTCGGGGAAGAATTCAATCAGGAAAGTTTGAGTTGGAGTTTTGTTTTGTGTGCCATGCCTGGCCTTTTCACTTCCAAGAACAATGGCATGTGGTGCACATGTGGGCACATCCTGGCTGTCCATAAAATTTCGATCAAGCGTTGGTTCATTTTGCGGCGTATTTACATCATGGTGGATGTGATGGCCAGAGCCCATATCTCACGTCTTGATGAGATGTTGAAAATAATGGCCAATGTCAAGATCTGTTCAAAACTTGGCATCAAAAGTGTGTGTTCTCAAGTATTGGGATACCTGAACATCATCCTTATTTATAACACTTATAATGAGAAATTATGTGTCACCCATGAGAAGAGTTCTTTTGATAGGGTTGTTTATTTCCATAGGGTTGTTTATTTTGAGTTCATTGCTTTACCAGAGCGTCCTTTAGTTTCATTCGTGTCTGTCTCCTAGAGATCTTCAGAGTCAGCCAATGCATTTGCCTGATACATTCATGAGTTACATTCATACATTAGACATCGGATAAATGTAAGCAATGAAAGTTACAAACAATCAGCTGACTTGCATCGTAAACTTCAAGAATTCCATAAGGGAGATTATGTAATGGTACGGATAAGGCCAGAGCGGTTTCCTCAGGGTGCCGCCAAAAAATTACAAGCGCGCAATGCTCGACCATTCAAAGTCTTGCGGAAAATTGGGTCCAATGTGTACATGATAGACCTTTCACCAAACATGGGGAATCAATCCGATAATCAATGTGGAAGATCTAATCCTTTGTCCAAACCCTTCTCCAGACCATTCTCCCCATACATGGCCATATTCTGAGTTTTCTTCCTAGCCTATTCCACATATCCCAACCTTTGTCGAAAAAGAAGAAGAAATTGAAAGGATTGTGGATGAGGAGATTGTTTCACTCAAGATGGAGGCTTCCAACAATATCTTGTTAAATGGAAGAACATGCCACTATCCGATTCTACATGGATTATAGAGACAGAGCTACAGAGACTAGATCCAGATTTGTTGGAGAAGCGCTTTATCTTGCTAGAGTCGAGCTCTTCTTAGACGAGGAGAATGATGCGGACATCGAGCCCTTTAGGTTTTATCAGTGTAGGAGACGAGTGACACCTCTATCTTTATGGCTCGATGATGACGGGCCTGGATCGTTCGTAACGACTTGAGGAGCATCGAAAACCTTACACATGTGGTTCGAGACATTTGAGAAGACTCCACCTTGGGAAGACATGTGTAAGTTGCTTGGAGGAGATGATTAGACCATTGGATCGCGAGGATGGTGTGATCGGACCGTTGGTTCGTCGTGATCCACTTTCATCGTGCCATCATCGGAGGCCATTGGACATCTTAGATTTGATTTTATTTTATGCACTTTTACTTATTTGAGTTTTGTGTTAATGAGTGTACGTTTTTTCGTGCGAATGTCTTTTTTTTTGAAATTTTGTTAGTAGGGTATTTCGGTAATTATGTCAATTTCGAATTTTATAAGGGTGTTACCCTAACCTTGGTTCTCATTATGCTATTGTCTATGAAAATTGGAAGCTTTTGGCGGCTCTTCTCCCTCTTCTCTCTGGTGGATTTCTTCTCGTCTTCTTTCTCTTCTTTTCTTCTTCTCTCCTTCAAATCTTCTTCTTCTAAGGTAATCTATCAATCTTCCTCTTTCTTCTAATCTCTCTTTTTACTTCATCTTCTTCTTACAATCTGAAAATTCGTAATCATCAACCATTTTCTCAGATTTTGAGATTCCCTAATCTAGAAATTCCTTCATTTCTTGAACTAGTGAATCCTATTGGTTGTTTGGATGAAACCACGCAAGATCGGGAGGTCCCATCCCTCACCAGATCCAATCCACGCATGATTTGAACCCCATATTCCATGATTGTGATGATGGCCCATCTATTGTGTGTTTCCCACATGTTTTTCTTATTTATGATGATGTTGGGCTGTTGTTTACTTGCTTTGATTACATTATTCCGCTGAATCTATATGTTTCTCATGCATGCATGATAGATTAGGCCATCTTACGTCACCTACTATTCACCCAAGCAATCTTGTACAGCTTGGGATGCTAGTCTGATTGAGTCAAGCGGGTGAGGTGGACTCAAGTTCTTCTTTTCTTCTTTTTAAACTTATGAGTTCAATTGTGAAACCTCCATTTGGTAACATCATATCAGTTGGTCCCAAGCCCGGTTAAAGGTTGGCGGTTAATGTTAGGTGAATAGATCGTAATTGAACCTTGTCCAAGCACAATAATTAGATATCCTATTTTGAATATTGAGATTTTGCGAGATAGGCTTATGTGGCACCAACACATATAGCTGGGAGAAGGCCATGTTGATTATGATCCAGACTTGTTATGGTCATTTTCTTTCAACGGACTTGAGTTACCATGTCATTTTGCAATAGCTGTAATTGGGATGATCTTCTGAAGGAGTTCCTTCTCAATTTGATATATTTTCTTGTCATTGATTTTATTTCAAAGTACTAATGAGCAGGATTTCACTTATCTCAGCGGAACATGAGAGAATGGTGGAAGCATGCAATTTGACGAATCAAAAATTGCAGCAGTCACTTTCAGAGAATGCTTACTTAGAGAATATCATCCGGGAATTGAAGGTATATGAATGCTTGATTCCTTACTTTGAGGGCGTGTATGGTAGCTGGGGAGTTCATTCCCTGGCTTTTATGTTTTCTGGGGAATATTAGAAATGGCTTAATATTTCTTGGGGAATGATTAAATTTTGTTTGGTTGAACCACTGGGTCTTCTGGGAAACATGGGAAAAGTCCGAAATTCAGTTTTAATTTCCTTGGTTTTCCATTTCCCAGCTAGAAACTGGGGCAAGTTTTTCAAACAAAAGTTGGGCAATAGAATTCCCAGGAAATATAAAACCAACAAGAAAGTGTGAACCAAACTAGTTGTTTATGAAAACCATGGAATTGCTAGGCCAAGAAATTAAAAAACCAGCAACCAAACACTCCCCAAGTGTCTGGAATTTTTTTTTTTTTTTACCCTTTTTACTTGGTCGTTTTTCAGGTCGACTTGAGGAGGCATGAACGGGACCACGATATTGCACAGAAAGAGATAATTGACCTCCAAAAGCAGGTAAAACATGTTCCATCTCCTCTTGTGTACTCATCTGTTATTGATGGGAATATCTTCCTAATTGAATGTATTGAAGTGACTTTTTCTGTAATCACATGAAATTGTATTAAAGTGCTTTCTAGTTTCCCTATGTCTTTAGTGGTTGGACTTAATTAATCGGCTGTGCTCGAAACCACAAAATACCCAAGCTGATACAGTATCATTCAGTCTTTGACCTGATATTCTATTGAGAAACTTCGAATGTAATGCGTTCAATATGAATACCACTTTTGATGATGTATTTTATTATTTGTTTTGGAGCTGATGTTTCAGGTGACAGTTCTTCTTAAGGAATGCCGGGATATTCAACTTCGTTGTGGGGTAGCCAGTCAGGATCCTACTGATTCTCCTACTTCCAGCGCGGTTGATATGGAATATGGGACTGAAGTTGAAAAGGTCATCTTAGAACATCTCTTGAGCAAATTTTTTTTTTTTCTTTCACATAAATTTCAAGTTTTAACTCCTTTTACCTGCGTGATGGAATAATCAATCCTTGACCTTTTGTCTTAAGCAGTTGACTTTTAAGGATATCAATGGATTAGTTGGGCAAAATGTCCAGCTACGTAGCCTCGTGCATATTCTTTCTATAAAGCATGATCAAATAGATGCTGAGTTAAAGGTACCTTCATTATTTCTTGCAGTAAATCTCTTGTATTTTTCTAATTTAATTATGTTGTATAAATTGCACTTTTTAGTTAAAATTATTGGGAGGTGGCATTTCTATTTGAGCTTATGATTTCCATATTTAGAAGAATGTGGAGTATTTTATTTTATGGGAAAAATGCCCGTGATGGCTTCTTCTTTTTTTTCCCATTACAGGCCCTAAAATGGCAAACACTTGCCCAATATTTGAAGTTCGTACATTTTATGATCTAGTCAAAATTTCCTCCGCTTTTAATAGTATTTGATTCGTGTTTAGAAGGAGAGAATTTGAGAGAGAGAGAGCATATGGGGCTGGGATGTCTAGCCCTCTCTTATTTATAATAATAAAAGAAAAGATACAATTACATTTATGCCCTTATATGAAGGGAAAACTAAAGGAAGGCTAAGGGGCAATAAAGAAAGTATTAAACAGAGATAGAAGGATGAAAAATTAAGTACAAAGGTCCAAAACATATAAGACCTATGTGTATGTACCTATGGGCCAATCATAGGACCTCACACACATACACCCACAATTCATAAAGTGAGACCATGGTTGGTTTTTTGAAACCAACCTTGGTTTTTCTTGTTTTCAATTCGGTTTTTTGAAACCAACCGAGATGAAACCAACCATGTACACTTCCATTTATAAGAATGGGAAAAATGCTAGACGAATGGAAGAAAGGTACCAGGGTACTTGTTTATTAGAATAAAGGAGACATACAAAGCCATACTAATTGTCATGGGATTGAGCAAAGACTAAAGCATGAGACCAATATATCAAAGAATCAGTTATGTTTCATGCCAGGGAAGTCTATTACTGAAATTATTTTCCTACTTTGATGGGAAAATATAGGGAGAGGAGAAAGGATCTCTGCATGGTCTTTATTGACTTAGAGAAAGTGTACGATAGTGTCCCTGAAGATTTATTTGGTGGGTGTTGGAAGAAAAGATTTTCAAGAGGATACCTTGACATGACTAAGGATATTTATCAAGGAGCGGTAACAAATGTGTGGACAACTAGCGGAGAGACAAGTGAGTTCCCAATTATTTTAGGCCCGCACCAACGTCGGCATTGAACCCGTATCTTTTCGCATTGGTTATGGACAACAAGACAAGTTAACGAGACATTTGTAGGAATAGATATCGTGGTGAATGTTGTTTGTAAATGACATAATTTCATCAGTGTTTTCAATATCGATAATATTAGCTGACATATCCCTCGATATATTGTGTATCCTAACTGGGTGATATGAAACCCCACGAATCCAAGATAGTATTTGAAATTCTTCGTATCGCAGAAGATGTCGCAATGTATCGCATAATATCGCAGATATCGCAAAATATCGCGAGCTATCGCTGCTAGTCCCTTTTATAAAACTCTCGATATTGATGATATCACACAAACTGGGGAAGTCTAGGGCTTTCTTCAAAAAATTCGAAAGAACTCATTCTAAATCTCTTTTTCTTGATTCCTCTCTACTTCTAACTAGATCTATTGTGGATTTTGACCCTTCTTGAATCCCTTTGAAGAAAATTATAAATTTCGAATTAGAATTAAGATCCAAGCTGATTTGGGGCCATTTTCAGTCCAGTGAGCATTTTTTAGTTTCGATCCATTTTTTAGCTGTAAAATCATGTGAAATCAGTGTCAAATAGTTAGAAGTCCATGATTCTTCAGGTTATGCATGAAAAATGATGGATTTGGAACTTTGAATTTGAGATTTGGGGGAGATGGGCCGATTTACGGAAAAAAGGAAATTCCCTGATTTCTCTCAAATCGATCACAAATTGCAATATTATTGTCCAAACACAAAATCAAATATGTATGTAACCTGATCTGGTGATTCTTGGTAATTTGGGGATTTTTCGGAAATAAGTAATTTTTAATTAAAAAATATTTAATTTTTTTTCTTTTCAAAATTTCACTTCGATCCTTGGTCAATTGGCCCTATTACAGAGTATTTAGGAGTGTTTGATGAAGTCATCTTCACACACACTCTAATTTTGGGATTTCGGGGAAGATTGGCTGATTTGTGGAAAATTGGGGACAATTCGAATTTGCCTCAAAATTTTCCAAATCGGTTGCAATCTTAGTGTTGAAGCATGAAATC
This sequence comes from Liriodendron chinense, assembly GCA_003013855.2. Taxonomy (NCBI): domain Eukaryota; kingdom Viridiplantae; phylum Streptophyta; class Magnoliopsida; order Magnoliales; family Magnoliaceae; genus Liriodendron; species Liriodendron chinense. Next base: position 1,398,576 of record ML058483.1, read on the forward strand.
AAATATGTAACTTGATCTAGTGATTCTTAGCAATTTGGGTATTTTTTGAAAAAAATAATTATTAATTAAAAATATAGAAATAATTTATTTTTCAAAATTCTACTTCGGTCAATGGTCAATTGGTCCCAATTTTAGAGTATTTTTTTTCTTCAAAATTTCACTCCTAATGTATGCGCAACTCTTTATGGCTTTAAGCCACAACCATTCACCATTCATAGGAAAATCTCTAGTTTTCTACTTCTTTTGCTTTGGAATTTATTGTTTGTGCTTTACTTGTCTTCTTACATTTGTAAATTATATGAATTGGCTTTGAATATACTTGTATCAGTTTAGTCAGACAGTGGATAGATTAAGACCCTATGTAAAGGAAACCTATTATGTGCACTTGTTTTTTGTGAAGTTTTGATTTCTAAGTTGTATTGATATCTTTTTTAACAATCCTTGAAGTTATATTGAAAAACTCGACCAATATCCTAATGTTTCCCCATGTTTCCCAACAATGGCGACACATTACGCGATACAACTGATATATCCCATGCGTGATTGATATGTTTCTGTATCCCAAGGGTGCGATACATCACGTGTTAATGATATGGAAAACGTTGGTTTTCATTGACAAGACGAGGGATGGTGTAAAAACCAAGCTAGATTTATGGAGCAGTGCTTTAGAGTATAAAGGATTTAAAATTAGTTGGTCTAAAACTACATATCTGGTGTGCAATTTTGGTTACAAAAAAGAGTGGAAATGAGGAATTAGTTAAGATTGCTGATCAAGAAGTTACCCAAAATACTGCACAAGGTTTGGGCGAACGGTAAGTGTCGCGGGTGTGCTCCCCATAGATGCGAGTTCGATTCCCTTCCCCGGGATTACCCAATGCACGTGGTTTGTGTGTGATTGCGTGCATCTGCAGGGAATAATCTTGCCTTAAAATGGGACGGCGACATACCGGCGTCATAAAAAAAGGAAGTTACCCAAAATGACCACTTCCACTATCTTGGGTCGATAATTCATGAGAGTGGAGAGCTTGAGAAGGATGTTGCCCATAGAATTCAAGCTAAGTCCAAGAATTGGAGATGTGCCTCTGTTGTTTTATCTGATTGTTTCTTACCACTAAAATTGAAAGGAAATTTTTATAGGATACTTATAAGAACAGCCATGCTTTCTAGGATAGAATGTTGGGCAGTTAAAAAACTTGTTCATAGGATGAGTGTAGTTGAAACGAGGATATTGAGATGTGTTCTTGAGAGAGAGAGAGAGAGAGAGAGAGAGAGAGAGAGAGAGAGAGTATGGGACAAAGCAAGAGAAAGTGAGAGAAGGGTTGGAATAGCCTTTCACACGCCTAACCTCTCTATTTTATTATAAGGCCTTTCATAATAAAAGAAAATTACAAAAATACTCCTCCATACTTAAGTTATTACCTAAGCAAAGTCCATGGGCCTAAACTCTATGCTAATATATATTTCAACGAAATAATAATGAGTTTTTACCATTCATGGTTTTCATTATCAACTTAACCCGATTGTATGAATTGGCTTTTCAATTAGTTGCCTACTAACTTGTGGCCAATCCATGATGAGGCCCATCTGATGGATGTCTTGTTGGAATCATTGACAACATGAGTAGTGGTGATGAAGTGGGACTCATCTTTGACTAACCAAGCGACGAGAAATAGGTTCATGTTGTTGCTATTGTTAAAATGGCATTTCCCATTTTCATCAGATTTGGAGTTGATGGTGTTAGGGAGGGTGATTTTGAAAACCTGGCTATTCTAAACTTCTTATTACTTTTCATTCCAAATAAAATTACACTTGTTTAATTTTATGAATGGAATATTAGTATATTACCAACATTCAAAGTATTGGTATTATTACCTGTATTAATGACCGGGGATACAGAAACATGTATCGGTGTTCCCAATGTTGTCATAATTGTTATCGTATCGTAAATCATAAAGGAGTTTGAATTGTATTGTAAATCTTTTTTTCCCCTAGATTTTCATAAAAAAATGTCATAAAAAAATATAAAAATTGTAAATAAACAAAAAAATAAAAAACATATCAATCATCTATTTTGTCATATGGAAAAGAAAACAATTTAATCTAAAATTGTGATCAACTGTATGCTAAATGTATCATTGATTCATTGTGAATGTGTTGTATCATCATGTCATAATCAAGTTAAAAAAATAACCCTTTTCCCATCCCATGTACATGTTAGTTTCCTATATGATTAAAAAAAAAAAATTTTCCCCATCCCCATTTACATGTATAATGTATTTTCTGTTCACTTGTTTCTTTAAGTCAAAAAGGAAATAAAAAGTCCAAATAAATCTATTCTTTGTTGGCTGCTGTGGCACCATCCTCCTCCTCATTATCAATGAGGTCAACGTTATTAACATCATCTTCATCTTCAGAATTTGATGTCGACTCTTCCTCCTCTTTTACCACTTTCACTTTGCCCTTCGCTCTTCGAATAACAAGCTTTCTGAGACCTACAAAATATTTTTTGCATAATGCATTATAATAAGACGATTAATTAATAATTATAGGACTACAAGACTAAATAATAAGAATACAACATGCAATCATACCACGTTGCCCATCCGGTCTTGATGTGGATTCACCTACACCTTGCACATCCTTCAATCCTTCGACAAAGCATTCACCTATGTCCATCAAGGTGTTATCTGTAGGAAGTGTAGATCCTCTTTCTCTGTGATCAATTTATTGTCTGATTCCATATCTAATAAGCATATAGTATCAAGCCCTAGGTCCTCTTTCTTTGCATGACGGACTTCAAGCTAGAGATTTTATTTTACGAAGATGAGCGGCAGCGCATTCAATTTCTGCTGCTTGAGTCTATTTCTCTTCTTTGAATGTATCTGTAATGATCATAATATTACATAAAGCTATTAGTCACTACATGGTGAATTTATAAGTTGAATAGTGGTCCCTGTTAGCCTAGCTGGTTAACGCCTTGGTGTTTCAAACAGAAACACAACAAGTCTTAGGTTTGGAACATACTAACTGCACCAGTGGGTGCATTATGTGACTGACCGTGTGGGTGCGTTGCGCAACTAACAAGGTGGGTGCGTTGCATGACTAACCAAATAAAAATTTAACCTTTGAAAAAAAAATGGTTGAATAATGAATTCAATAATGTCTCACTTGCTCATAAGTGCTCTTGTGACGCTCACAACCAGTAGCACTACATGTCAAACTCAAAATACGAATAATCAACTTTTGCAAGTCTGGACACTCGCCTCCGTAGCTCTCCATCCATTAACCTACAAATTAATCATATATAATTATATAAATAAACTAATTGATAAACCATAGGCATACCATCAAACTTAAAGAAGAAAAATAATTGTAAAATTACCTGGTTGCTTTGTTGTTCTAGTTAATTCTGCCTTCTCTCTTCGAAATAAACCACCTGCCCTTTTGAACTTACCCATCTGCTCATCAATGATGACCCTCTGCCTTGAATCCAGGATCATTATTTCAATACAACTATATAGGCCTGTTTTAATCTCTAAATTTGGATAGAAATTGTCATCATACTGAAATCTAGAATTTAAGAAATAAGCCGTTGCATGTAAGGGCCCATGCAACTGAAGATTCCATAATTAGTCTATGATTTTCCATATGGCCGATTATCGCTTCTTCACCTCTCCCAAGTTTTTTACTATTGCCTCTTTCGCCCGATCTGTCGTTTCATAAATACATCCATGGCCAGCCTCTCATCTAAATCAACTAGCCATAACACTTTGACCAATGAGAGCGTGGTCTTCAAGCAAAACTTGATAGATGGCCAAAAATCTTCATCGACCAAAACTGTCTTGAACATGCTTCCCCTTTGTGGTCTTGAAGAAGTTGCTACCTTCTCATTCTTTTGAGGTCAACATTACTCTCAAGCCAATTCTATTTTCATAGATGCTTTTCATAGTCAAATAACATGTAGAAAACCGTGTTATGTTCGGTCTTGTCAACTCCTTTGTGTGCTTCCTCATTAAATTAAAAAACAAACAATGTTTGTAAATATAGACCGTTATAGTCGTTGCTTTCGCCATGGTCTCCGAATGAACTTGCAACTTTTCAATGCCTGCAAGCATTAAGTCTATACAATGGGTCGCACATGGAGACCAAAAAATGTCTTCCTCTTTTCCATTGGCATTTGATCAATCTTCAGATAGGTGGATGCACTATCCGTAATGATCTATAGTATGTTCTCTTTGCCCACTTCATCAATAATTAACTCAAGTAATCCCAACAAATTGTTCGTATTTTTTAAAATATCGGACGTATCAACAGATTTCAAAAAGACAGTACCACTTGGACTATTAATATATATATATATATATATATATATATATATATATATATATATATATATATATATATATATATATATATTTGTAATAGACCAATTCACTTCATTGATCCACCCATCTGACATTATTATGCATCCGATCTTTTCCCATTCCTTTTTATAAACATCAATAGACATCTCTACCGAGTCAATCTCCATCTTTAAAAATTTATTCCGTACATTGTGATATGACAGAAGCTTCGATCCTTGCTTGAATGCAGCAACCACTTCCATCATAGGTGTGAAGAAGGGTCTCTTTACAAGGTTAAACGGTGGAGCATTTGCATATAGGAAATGAGAAATGGAAAGGCACACACTGTCTCTATTTCTCCTTTTTGCAGATTTTGTTTAGAGTGACTTGATAATTTTCTTTTGGCCCACTCTTTCTTCCCATAAAATCATCCATAGTTCTTTTTCTTCCACCCATTTCATCCACATCATCAATAAGAGGAACTCTTCCAACATTGTGTGCCATTTCTTCTTGTTGCTTCTTCTCAATAACATTACCATGAAACAAATTTTTAAAATTTTCCACTATATCATCACCGGCCTGGGGATATGCTGCTACATTTTTTTTGTTCAGGCCAGGTGATGTTTCATACGAAACACACCTCCCCAATATGCCTTCCCACAAAAATTACATCCTTGGTGGAGATTATTGTTCTCGTTCATCTTTGAATAATATTCCCATGTAGGATCATTGTCCTTGATTTTCGATTTATTTCTCATCTCTAATGCTCAACAAGAATTAACACACAAGTGACAAGCCTACATATTAAGGAAAAAAAGAAAAAATATTTAGGCCCACACAAACATAGAAGATTATAAATGATTAAAAAAAATGAGAAAACTCTTGAAAAAAAAACCTATTTAGGCCCACACAAACTCCAAATCTCACCTCTCAAAAGAAAGAAAAGATGTGATATTATAATTTATGTGGGGCCTAAATAGCTTTTAAAAACAAAAGCCCTACAAAAATTGCAAAACACTGAAAAAAAATATAAATATACTATTTTTTTCTTCTGAAAAATGCATATTTTCACCTAATTACGAAATAAAATGAAATAGAAAAGATTAAATGATTATTTTATATGTATTCTTACCTATTTTAATGTAGAAATCGAATGCAACAAGTAGCGTTAGATTCTGTTGAACGACGAAAAGCTATGTTGATTTCTTTCTCTAGGTTTCCTATGGTCCACAACCTCCAAAAGTCTCTAAAATCTCTCAAAAGTAGCAAAAGAAGTGATATTCTAATGTATGTGGGGCCTTAAAAGCTTTTAAAAGCAAAAACTCCAAAAAAATTTGCAAAAATTGAAAAAAAAAAAGATCAAAATTTTCATCAGAAACCATTGGTTTTCTAACTCTATTATCAAATGTTATGATTCACGATTAATCGTACGATTATCCCCCATTTATGATTCAATGGTACGATCGTACGATACAATTCAAATCATATGATTTGAATTGTAAATCGTACAATATTGACAACACTGGGTGTCACTAATATTATCGCTGATGCTTGGAAAATATCACTAAGGGAAACATTGGGGAAATGGTGGAAATTTTCAGTGAAACTTTAGGAAATGTTAAAAGACACATGTTTATGCATTTAGAAATCGAAATATTCTGAAAAAAATGTACTTAGTAATTTTTCATTTTATAAGGGCTTAAACCATGCGCTGTTGGAAAAAAAAAATCATTATAAAATAAGTTCATAAACTTTGTGGCGAATTGATAGGCCGACCGACAATCGTGAATATATAAAATTTCCACAAAGTAACATTGAAAAACACATTTTTCAATTAAGCATACTTTTGATTTTTTGATTTTTTGATTTTTTTTTATTTTTATATTTTAACGATTTAAAAGTAATTTTTTTTTTCCTTCAGAAAAGTTAAAAATTATGGTCAATCAGTAGAACGACCTTGACTAATGAACATATCAAATTTGCAAATCCATTCTCCATTCAAGGGGTAAAAATGGAGGAACTCAGGATTTCCCAAAATTCCCTCATTTTCCATCCAAATGTTGATTTTTTTTTTTTCTGCCACAAATCCATGTCAATGCATGGACATGGATTTCATTGCAAAATCCATGGTAACATGTGAAAAAATGAACATTCTATGGATTTTCCATCACCTTTGAATTCCATCATGTCTTTACTTCAAGTCAAGATTTTTCTCCCAAATCACCAAGCTTTGATTCAGTAGGAATCAAGAGTGTGATTGAAGTCGACAAAATCCCCAAAACTTTCCTACAAGAAACGAAGTTTTTTTTTGTTTGGATTTCCCCAAATTTATATCTATTTTCGACTATTTATGTATGTTTCCCTGATATTAGGAGTATTATTATTGATATCCAGGATATCATCGCTGGTGTCGTGAAGACCATGGGACTTTTAAAAAGGATTCTCCTCAAAATATCGCTAAGTCGATAATTTCTCCAAATGGGGCCGATGCGTTTTGTATTTTATTTTATGAAATAAGCCTTAATGGCCATTACAACCCATACCATAACGGTAATTATGGTGGCCTTTACGGCCACTGTTACCATTATTGAAGACTTTGATTGCTGATATTATAAAAAATATTGGTAATATTTGGAGAATTTTAAAATACCAGCTGTTTCGGTATCGCTCGATAATGTTTGGAATATTTTAAAATACCGGCTGTTTTGGTATCACTGACCTAGTGATACAAAGAATATTGGCGATATTATCGATAGTATTGCCGATAGTTGGAATGAGAAATGTTCCAATGCTCTCTGTGTATTGTAAGTTATAGTGCTCCTAGTCGCACTGGTTTCCCTTAATAGTTCAATCAATTGATCTGAACCATGCATTAATTCCAGAATACATTTCATAGGCTGTCATGCAAAAATTGTACTTGTTAGATGATACATGCCATCTTTGATTTGTCCCTATTTTTTATAGCCATCCGTATTCAAAGCCGTGGATGGGATGGTTATAACTTATGATTGCCTAACAAAACTCATGCTTTATGTTAACGGTAGTGGCTATGGGCCTGTGATCCACTTAGTCTTGGGATGTGTTGGGAACATAGTTTTGTTTAAGGAGTATTTTCGGTTTTTTTGCTTTTATTTGCTTAAGGGCACTTTTGTAATTTTAACCATTTATAAAATAATATAAGAGAAAAATGGGAACGTGAGCCCTAACTCTTAATTCCCTGTTCTCAAGTTTCTTCTCTCATTTTTTTCTCTTCTTTTCATCTTTTCATCTTTTCTTCTACTTTTCTCTTTTCTATACTAACTTACATGGTATCAGAGCCATCCTAGAAGTGGTTTTAATGCAGGGGTATTTTCACACCGGGCTCGAGTGGGGCAGCTTGTGTGAGGCGGGGGCACACTCGGGGTGGGCGATCCGTGTGAGGTGGATGGTTCGTGTGAGGCTAATGGCCTGTGTGAGGCGATGTCCTTGTGAAGTGGGGCCCACGAAGGAGGGTTCGGCAGAGGGCCTGGCCTGTGTGAGCAGGAGTCTGGGTTATGTGATAAAGGGATTGATTTGCCATGCTCTATCAGTTCAAGCTTTCAGAGCAAGTGGTTAGTTATCCTGCATCAGGTTTGGACTCTATAATTACTCCCGATCCAACCCAAGTTGTTGGATCTTTTTTCTTGAGGGCCTTCCAACATGTCAGGTGTTGATCGGACTGCAAGGGGGAGCGTGTGTTTCATCGTTTGTTTGTGCAGAAAACATGTTTTTTTTTGCATTGTTCCTCGAGTAGGAGGAACCGCTCACTAAAAGGAGTATACATGCCTTATTGAATTATGAAGGCTTGTCGATTTCTCATAAGGAGATGTTAAAATCATTTGTTTTAAGATTGTTGAGTTATGTGGAAGCAATTCTTTTGATAGAATATTCTCTCCTGTTAAGTCATATGCGGCGTGGGTTTACTATTGATGTCGATCAGGGTAATAATGGGCCAATACTCTCCGCGTTATTTTATTGTGGAAGCATAGCTGTGTGTGGATCTCCTCTTGGGTCAACGTTTCTCTTTTGGCTTTGAAGCAAGTTGATTGTGGAATATCTATGGAGCCCAAAAGTATAGGTGTTGGTTCCTCATCTCTTGGGAAAATGTCTGGACCCTCCTTCAATGCATCAATAACTTGTGTGAAGCCGTGGGCCAAATCTGTTGAGGTGTTTCTCTTAGCCCACGAAAAGGTTCAATTCCTCATGGATCCTAAGCCAACAGAATCTGATCCAAAATATCGGCAATGGATGCGCCAGCAGGCCCATTTTTGCACTTGGTTATGGAATAGTATGGAGTCTGAGGTGAGTTCTAATTTAGTTTTCTTGAGCACAGTAAATGACGTTTGGGATATTGTGAGGAAGATGTATTCCTCATAATAAAATGTTTCTTGGGTGTTCAGTTGTATGAAGAAATCTTTTCCTTTAAAAAAGGGGACAAGCCCCTTGGTGAATATTTCGCAAAGCTGACTGGAATGTGGGAAGAGTTGGCCATATATTATCCCATTACCTCAGATGTCACCCGTATGAAGTAGTGGGAAGATATGAAGGTAGTAAAACTTTTTTGATGAGCACATCAGACCCTTCAAGGTATATCAACGAAGGAAGCAAGCGCCTCAGGCATCATCCTTGTGGCTAGGCGACTGATGAGGAGCAATGAAGGCCCTACACATGTGATTTGGCACGTAGAAGACCCTACAATAGTATGAAGTTTGATGGGAAGACACGTGTATAGGAAGAAAGAAGACCCGACTGGAGGCCGTTGGGCGCCCGACCGATGGTCATCGAGGGCCCGAAATTCACCCATTTCGAAGATGTATTCTTTGGACAACTTTCACTGTCTTCAGGCACCCGACCATTAGTCATCGGGGCGCTCGAAATTCATCTGAATTTTTAGTTTTCTTGTTGGATTGTTTGGACAACCATCGAGCGCTTGACCAATGGTCATCGGGCGCCCGACGACTGTGCAATTTTTTTTTAAAGTTCGTTTTTCTTAAGTTTTAAGGGTAGTTTGGTCTTTTCCCTTCTTAGTTAGTATTTATTTAAAGGGTTAAGCCTTAAAACGATTTAGTTAATTGATTATTGAATGAAAAGAGCTTTGGTGGCTATCTCCTCCTCCCTCATTGGTGATTCTTCTCTCTCATCCCTCTTCACTTCTATCCTCTTTTCTTCCTTCTTCCAATCTTCTCCTTTTAAGGTATCTTCTCTTTCTTCCTATTTTCTCCAAACCTCTTTTCTCATATTCCCCACAACCCGAAATCTAAGATTTAATACCAAACCCTACTTTCTCAAATTTTAATCCTCTAATCCGAGAAATCCTTCGATTCCTGGACTAGTGAATCTCATTGCATGATTGGATCATAACCATGCAAGATCGGGAGGTTTCATCCCTCGCCAGATCCTTCGATTCCTTGGACTAGTGAATCTCATTGCATGATTGGATCATAACCATGCAAGATTAGGAGGTTTCATCCCTCGCTGGATCCATTCCACACAATACTTGAAATCCATACTACGTGGTTGTGATGATGGCCCACATTATTGCATGTGTCTTTCTGATTTTCTTAGATTATGATGGTGAATGTTGAATATTTTATTGTTATTGCTTTTGTTATTCTGCTGAATTATTATGATCATATGCATGCATCATAATTAGGTCATCCTGCATCATTTTGTTTGTATTGCCCAAGGTTTATTAATCAATAAAGGATTAGATTTTGGGAGGACTTTTCATTCCTTCAACAGCAAAGGTGTATGCAAAATTCGTCTCCTTAGCAAATAAATTTGACAACTCTCAGATTAATTGATCTGATAAAACGACACTAGCCTCTTCATTTGGTTATTCTGGCTTTTGTGGAGGTCGTGGTGGTCGCGTTGGGCATGGTCCTTCCTATGGTAGCACAGGTGGTAGATTCCCATGAGGAGGTAGCAATGGTGGTAGATTACCACGGAAAACCCTTGAGGGCACTTTTGCTGGGATCATATATGTTCTTATGGTTGAGGATGCTTCTTCAGATGGTAGATCTACTACTCTTACTTCGTCTAATCCTGACGGTGATTAGAGCAGTGTTTCACTATCATGGAAGGAATATCCACATTTTCTTTCTTCTTCTAGTGGCTCTAAATCCAACAATGCTGCATCCACCTCTACAGCCACTTTCGCTTAATCAAGTAAAGCATTTCATTTATCATCTTCCTCACCATCTTAGATCATTGACTCTGGGGCGTCCGACCATCTCTCTGATAATCGCAGTTTCTTTTCTTCCTTTAATTGTGCTTCATCAAATATGTCGGTTATTTTAGGTGATGGTACGTCGTCTAATGTTATTGCTGTTGGTACTGCTCAACCTAATGCATCAGTACCCCTATCTTCTGTTTTGTATGCGCCCAATTTTCCTTCCAAGTATTTTATTAGTAAGTTAACTAGCTTTTTGAACTGTTCTGTGTCCTTTCCTTCTTATTGTGTGTTTCAAGACCTCAAGACGGGTAGGACAATTGGTGGAGGTCGTGAGAGGAATGGTTTATTCTACTTGGAGAAGGGACAAGTAGGTGTGACAATACTTTCTACAGATTCGGTAATTCAATGGCATCGTCTCTTAGGACATCATTCTCTTTAGAATCTATAGACTCTCATTCCATCTCTTTCTAAGGTGTCCAAGTTGGAGTGCGAAGCGTGCGAGCTGAGTAAACATCATAGAGTCCACTTCCCTCCTAGAAATGAGTCAAAATGTGGTGTTCCTTTTAAATTAGTCCATAGTGATGTGTGGGGACCAGCTCGAGTCCTTAGTTTGTTAGGTTTTAGGTACTTTGTTATCTTTATTGATGATTATTTTACAATGACATGGTTATATCTAGTAAAGCATAGGTCTGAAGTGTTTCATGTATTATTGAATTTCCATAATGAAACAAATAATCAGTATGGTACGAAATTGTGCATGTTAAGGTCAGATAATGCCTTGGAATTCGTTTCTTGAGATTTTCAAACATATTTACAAAGTCAGGGCATGATTCATTAGATTTCTTGTGCTGACACACCGCAACAAAATGGGGTGGCTGAGCGCAAGAATAGACGTCCGGTGGAAGTTACTTGAGCCTTATTGTTAGAAATGAATGTTTCATAGTTTTATTGGGGTGTTGTAATTCATACTGCATGCCATTTGATTAATAGGATGCCTTCATCAGTTTTAGATGGGAAAACTCCATTCTTCTTGTTATTTCCTAATCAACCAGTTTTTTTCCTATTCCTCCCAAAGTGTTTGGTTGCACCTGCTTTGTTCATATATTTGGGTGAGGTCAAGAAAATCTTTCTCCACGTTCCACTAAGTGTATTTTTCTGGGATATTCTCGTACTCAAAAGGGTTATCGATGTTATTCCCTTACAGAGAAACATTTTGTAACTTCTGATATCACTCTCTTTGAAAACATTCCATTTCAGGTTGAAGATGAGTGTATCGTTGAAGTCACATTCGTGGAAACTCCCTTGCCAAGTGTATTTCCTTTAGAATTTGATGTTGAGATGCCACTGCCAACTCAGAAATATTTTACGCAGACTTACTACAGGAAAAAGGAGGAAAGACAAGGCATTACATACTATTCCTCTTCAGTCCATACAATCGGCTATTGCGCCTATTGAGGTTATTGGTTCTTCTGAATCTCATGAGGTTACCAATGATCTTCCAATCGTTGTCCGAAAAGGTAAACGGTCTTGTGTTACTCATTTAATCTCCAATTTTGTTAGCTTTTCTCATTTGTCTACAAATTATCGTAAGGTTGACCTTACCCTGTTTGCTATACCTATTTTGAAGTTACTCCATGAAGCATTGTTAGATGAAAATTGGAAAATAGCAATTGATGAAGAGATGGAAGCCATGTATTGCAGTGATATGTGGACGCTGGCTGATCTTCAATTAGAGAAGACTCCAGTAAAGTGTAGATGGGTGTACACAATCAAGTTCCTGCCTAATGGATCAATTGATCGTTACAAATCCAGATTGGTCGCTAAGGGGTATACACAAATTTATGGAGTAGATTATCTTAATACATTTTCACCAATGGCTAAGTTTAATTCGGTTCGGGTTTTTCTATCAAAAGCAACAAATCATGATTGGACATTTTTGTTAGCTAGATGTGAAGAAGGCATTCCTGCATGGAGATTTACACGAGGAAGTCTACATGAAGCAACCTCTTGAGTATGTTGCTTTGGGGGAGTAATCTCAAGTATGCAGGTTAAACAAATCTATATATGGACTGAAACAATCACCACGAGCCTGGTTGGAGAAGTTCAATAGTGTGGTTTTGTTGTTTGGATTAAAAAGAAGGCAGATCACTCAGTTTTCTCAAAACATTCTACCTCCGGCCACATAATACTTGCTGTGTGTGTGGATGATATGATAGTGATTGGCGATAACTTGGAGGGCATTAAGAAGTTGAAGTCATATCTTCAAACTCAGTTTCAGATCAAAGATCTTGGCCTTCTTTGATATTTTTTGGGCATTGAAACAACAAGATTGAGAGTTGGCATAAATCTATGTCAAAGAAAATATATTTGTGACTTGTTGGAAGAGACAGGTATGTTGGGTGCTAGACCGGTTGATACACCAATGGACCCTTCCCTCAAGCTTGAACCTGAAGGAGAAGTGTTAGGAGACCTTGGTATGTATAGGAGATTTGTTAGCAAGCTCATTTATTCAACCATCACTAGGCCTGATATCGCATTCCCCATCAGTGTAGTGAGCCAGTTCATGCAAAATCTGAGGACATCACATCTTGCAACATTTATGAGAATTCTCAGGTATTTGAAATATTCACCTGGGAAGGGTATTTTATACAGAGCTCATGGCCATCTCTAAGTAGCCAATTATTCAGATGCAGATTATGCAGGGTTGAGATGCGGTAGAAGGTCGACTGTGGGTTACTGCACCTTCCTAGGTGGTACTGTGGTTACTTGGAAAAGTAAGAAATAGAATGTAGTTGCTAGATTAATTGATGAAGCTGAATACATGGCAATGACACATACAACTTGTGAACTTTTATGATTAAAGTTTCTTTTCGAAGAATTGGGATTCGGAGTTCAGGTTCCAATGTCTTTACACTGCGACAATCAAGCTGTGATACATATTGCCCATAATCCAGTGTTTCATGAGAGAATGAAGCATATAGAGGTTGATTGTCATTTCATTCGGGACAAGATATCTCAAGGAGAGATCCACACACCTTATATTTCTTCCTACGATCAAGTTGTAGATTTATTCACCAAGGCTCTTGGAAAATCTCAGTTTGGCAAACTAGTCTCCAAGCTAGACATGCAAGACATCTATGCTCCAGCTTGAGGGGGACTGTTAATGGTAGTGGCCATGGGCCTCCGACTCACTTAGTCTTGGGATCTGTTGGGAACATAATTTTTGTATGAGGGGTATTTTTGGTATTTTTGCTTTTATTTACTTATGGACACTTTTGTAATTTCATCCATTTATAAAATAATATAAGAGAAAAGTGGGAACGTAAGCCGTAGGTCTTAATTCCCTTTTCTCCTGTTTCTTCTCTCATCTTTTCTTCTACTCTTTTCATCTTTTCTTCTACTTTTCTCTTTTCTATACCAACTTAGGGCCTGTTTGGTAAAACTTATTATTTGCACTTATCGCTGAAAGGAGCTATTTTCAGTGATTTTCCATGATTTTGGATGTTTTATAAAATCAAAATATTAAGTGCTTAATCTAAAATTTCAATGAAAAAATCCGATTTTTTTTCCAACTTTCCTCCTTTGGCTGAATGCTTAACTCTGAAAGTGGTAAGTGATTTTAAATTAATTTTTTTTCCTAAATGGCAATTTTACCCTTCTCCTGCGTTCGTGCTTTAACAGAAGAGGGTAGAGGCCAAATTTGCGTGGCAAAGTTTTTTGCCCCACCTTAATGTATCTGTTATATTCACATTGTTCATCCATTTTGCCATATCATTTCAGCGCATGAGCCAAAAAATGAGGTGGACCTAAAACTCTAGTGGACCGCACCACAAAAAGCGGGTGGGGATAATGACGTCAACCGTTGAAACCTTCCTAAGGCCCATCATGGCGTTTATTTTCCATCAAGTCTGTTCATAAGGTCACACAGACATGGATGAAAGGAAAGCACAAATATCAGCTTAATCCAAAAATTTTGTGTCCCCCAAGAAGTTTTCAATGGTAAATATTCAGTCCCCACTATTTTTCATGGTGTGGTCCACTTGATCTTTGAACCTGCATTGTTTTTTGGAACATTAACTAAAATCATCTAGAAAAATGAATGGACATAGTGGATCTAACACATATATACATTACTGTGGGGTTTGTAGAACTTTGCCACATCAAAAGGGTAGCCAAAGCTACTACGCAAATGGCGGACATGGACGCGGATTGCCTAATGACATCGTCAGTGCTCCTTGGGCCCCACCATAATGCATGTGTTTTATCTTCTCCAACCATCTATTTTTCTACATCATTTTAGGGCATGAACTAAAAAATGAGACAGATCCAAATCTCAAGTAGACCATGCCACAACAAAACAATGATGATTGATCCCCACCATTAAAAACTTTGTAGGACCCACTTAATGTTTATTTGCCATCCAACCTATTGTTTAGGTCACACACAACTGGATAATGGAAAAACACAAATATCAGCTTCATCCAAAACTTTTATGGCCAACAAGAAGGGTGTTCAATCACCATTTAATGCTCTAGTATGGTCCACATGAGATTTGGATCTACTTCATCTTTGAACTCATGCCCTAAAATGATCAGAAAAATAGATGGATGGTGTGGATAAAACACATGCATCATGATGGGGCCCACAAAGCACTGTCCAGTAGCCACCTTGCTCGTGGCAATAGGCAATCCGTCACAGGAGTGGATTAGGTGAGACCCTAACTTCACCCAAGACGGTGCGACCCTTATTGTGGGGCTCATTTTGTTGTATCTATCATGTATCCAGTTTTTCCAGATCATTTCAAGGCATGATACAAAAAAAGAAGAAGATCTAAATTTTAGTGGACTATACTCTTCATAGGATGCCCCATAATGTTTGCATAGTGTTTGTTTGCCATTGAATCCGTTGATAAGGTCACATACACCTGGATGAAATGAAAAAACAAACATCAGCTTGATCTAAAACTTGTGGCCCATTAATGGTCAACCACCACGATCCTATGGTATGGTCCACTTGATAATATGTTCCACTTCCTTTCTAAGATCATGCACTGAAATGATCTAGAAAAATGATGAAAGGTGTGTATATAAAATAGATACATCAAGGTGGGCCCCACAGTAAGGGCCGCACCGTCTTGGGTGAAGTCAAGGTCTTACCTAATCCGCTCCCCGCTCCCCGCTTCCATCGTGGACGGACCTCAATTTCACATAGACATTAAGGTGGGCAATCTCAATTAAATATGGGATGTTGTTGAGCTTCTTTTGTTAGTTGTCCAATTCAAATACACCAATTGAAGAGTTATGATTATTCTATTATATAGTACATGGTCCACCAATTGAAAGATTATGTTTGAAAGAATATATATAAATTTGGTATAAATGTGCTAAATTTGGTGATATGATAATAATAAGTTGTATCATACTCTACAAGGAAATAGAAATTGAGACAATAGGGACAAATATGACAAATTGTCAATTTTCAGACATTTATGGTTTGTGTTCACCAAATGTTTTTTTTTGTAAAATAAGTACTTAATTTCAGATACCAGAACTTTTTTCATACATGTTACAAAACAGATTTTTCAGTACTTAATAAGTATTAAAATTCAGCACTCTTAAGTTTTCTGCACTTAAATTAATTTTCAGACCTTATTTTTCAGTTTACCAAACGGCACCTTACACTTCAGAATCATAAGCAATCCATGATGGGCCCGAACATAGAGATGGATCAAGTTGTTGAGTAGACCTATTTTTGTGTACTTGATGTTAACCGTCCATATTAATACCACTGATCAAATGTTTCATATTTGTCAGATTGGTCTGGTGCTTACATGGTAGCCCGTGAAATGTGATCTGAACTTGATAAGCAGTAGGTCAATGGACTGGACAGTCCAGGTGTTCCAATGCAACTAGGAACACTATAACGCAGTGTTTTAAATAGCGATTAGCGTGTAGCGTAGCCTTCACCCCTCTGAAGCGTGAGGCGTAAGCTACATAGCGTGTAGCGTAAGCTACACACTACTTAGATTTTTAATCTAGGTTGCACCAAATTAGATGATTAGTAATAAAATTTGACAAAATTTCATAACATGCTAGATAAAAGTGATTAAATATAAAAGTGAAGAAAGAGCAACAAAACTTATTTAAAACTATTTCTTATATTATTTTACTAAAAGCATTGAAAAGACTAACTAATTTTCATTGAAATAGAAAAATGTAACAAATCATTAAAAATGTTATTGATTTTAATGTTATAGTGAAAAATGACTCATAATGTGAGCTATGTAGCATGTAGAGTATCCAAATTAATCATGTAGTGTAGGCTACACGCAACTTAAGCTATTTTCATGAGCTACGTAGCGTTTAGGCTAAGCTACGCTACGTAGCGTAAGCTACACGCTACATAGCGTAGCTATTTAAAACACTGCTATAACGTAGAGCGCTTTGAGAGCACTGGAGCATCTCTCTTGTTAAATTGGTCTGTAAATAGAAATTTAGAGACATGTACAATCTTGTTTTAGCATATTGGGTTCATTTGAATCTTTCTGTCATTTTAGAGAAAAGTGTCTACTTCATGGGCCTTTTACTCTTTCAAGCACAAATATATAGCAGTTACCTTTTCTCACTCTGTGCGAAAAAGCACTGTCAAAATTTCATTGAGACCAATTCTGTGGGTTACCAGGAGAAGTTTGAAATGGAACTACAGAAGCATATTGATGAGGCATCATCCAAAGTTGCATCTGTATTAGAAAGGTCCAAGGAGCAAGGACGAATGATAGAATCACTTCACGACTCTGTATGTATTAATTCTGCAATCTTTTTTATTTTGCATTGCCTATGAATGTTAGCTTTGGAATCTATCATGCATCAAGAGCAGCTGGATGTGATGCTTGTTGTGCAGTAATGCCTAATTCTTTTTCTTATTTTCTGGCATAGGTCGCAATGTATAAGAGATTATATGAAGAGGAGATTAAATCTCGTGCTTCTTATTCTCATCTTCCAGAAACTTTTCCAGGTTCTACTGCAATGTTTGGCTTGCAGGCTGATTGATTCTTTCACTATTTTGGGTTATTTTTGTTCTAAAATGTGCCATTACTAGGGGCATTTGGGCATGATTCAAGCCTGTAACTTGCTACTAGATAGGGTGTGTTTTAACATCGAGGTTTCTTACCCATCAAGAAAAAATAAAATAAAATAAAGGCAGCTGGGCATAATTTTAATGTGCTCGAGGGTGTGAATAGCTGAATCTGTGCAGATACTTAATTGCAAAGCATGCTCTTAATTGTGCATGCTCTGGAGTTCTCTCTCCTTTTGTGTGTCTGCGCGCACACGCGTGTATGCATGTGTGCGTACGTGTGCATGTGTGTGTTTGTGTGTGTCATTCAGCCCATCTAATTTATGTTGTGATATTTGCAGAAGATGGCAGGAAAGACCTTATCCTTCTATCTGAAGGTTCACAGGTGACTTGCAAAGCTATGTTCACTGAACAATGAATATGGGCATTGCATATTTCACATGTGTTTTTACTTTTTTTTTTCCCCTGCAAACTATTTATTAGCAGGAAGGTACCAAAAAGGCCCTTGAGCAGGCTGCTGAACAGGTCAGAAATCTGGAAGATGATTTGGCTAAATTCAGGTAGAGGATGTTACTTCTTGGTATTAACCATGATGATAGGATGGGGTGTTTGTTTTAAGTTGCTGAATTGAGGATGTGTATTTGTTCCAATGTTCAATTTATTCTTTGGTAGCATTTGATGTTTCTCATACTTTTGGTTTATTAGGCAATGATGAAGCCTTTCAGTCTGGCATAGTGTTAACTATTTGATTTGCATCAACATCTCTTGGTTAGAGAGACATTTGGCCTCATTTTCCAATCTTTGCTGCAAGCCTAATCTTCCTGCATGCATTGTTCAAAATATTGCTTATCATCAATAATATTATCCAATGTAATCTGTATCACATTCACACCTTAGCGATTTGGAAACTCTGGAGAAAATAGAACTCGCGAGTTATTGCCAATACTATTCATAATATTGCCAATATTTCACAATGTTTTAAATATCGTGTAATATCAGCAATAGCCCTTTGAACAAATACAGTGTATTTGTTGATAGTTCGGTAATAACGCCAATATTATTGATCATATCGACGATACCAATGTTAGCGAAATTTCCGAAAATAAAAAATAAAAAATCTGAAAAACCCATTTTTTGAAGTTCTTTGTGGGAATCTCGTCATAGGGTGTTCTAAATTAGTGTATTATGTTGTAAGTGCATTGTTCAAAGTATCCGTGATATTATCGAAATATCCCCGATATTATACGTATCTCCACCTTGGCAATACCGATAAGACTGGTAGATTAGAAATTCCAAGTATTGGTGATGTATTGCTAAGTATCGCCAATGTATCAATATCACCAATGTTTTTGACCGTGTAAATTCCAGGTGCCATTTGTATTGTCAATGCATCTATATCGCCAATGAATCGGCAATATGTTTGACTCTATAAATTCCAGGTGTCGCTTGTATTGCCAATGTATCAACCATATTTCGATAATATCACCAATGTATCGATATCACAAAAAACTTGTTTATTAATTTTTTTTTTTTTCCATTTCAAATTTTTATGGGTGCATGGTTGTATGCAGTGTTCAATTTGTCGATGATAATATCGATATCATCATGATGTTATCGTTATCGCAGCATGGGCGATATCGAGCCACAATCTTTCATTTCGTTTCGTTTCCAGTTGTCAACGATTTCTTGGCGAAATATTGTGTGTTGTTGATATTATGAAAATATCGATGGATGTTTTGATGGACGGTAGGATAGTTGGATGGATGGTTAGATGTATAGATGGGATAGTTGGACTATTTTCTTGTGGCAACACATGCTTTTAGGCTCCCATTAAATGGAAACTTATTATGTATGCATTTTTTTTTGCAATTTTGTGATTCCTAAATATGCAAATATGTGCATTGTAGCATATCTTGAAGTTTCGCTAAAAAAATCCACCGTTTCCCCATGTTTCCCCAATGTTTCCCTGCATTTCCGGTTATCGTTGATATTATTGGCGATAGCGATATTGTTTCAGTATCCCTAGCCAGCGAAACTTATAGTGATACCGATACGTCAAACATTGGTTGAATGTTAGCGGATTTTGAAAGACATGGAAGCATATCCAAATTTTAGGTTAACTAAAGGATCTCCTTCTAGATACAATCAAAATACAAACTAAAGAAAACGAGTGCTAGGGTTTTACCTTAAGATCATATCCCTTAGATCGTGTGATGAAAGGCAATGTTGATCCTCCATCGTAAGAGGCCTCTCCTTGATGTACCCCGACAAATAGACGAGAGATGAGCGCTTGGAGCTTGCTTACGCCCCTACCATAGGGCTAAGGACGTCCACACGTGTGAGCTGTCCATAGGCCAGATCCACAAGCTCACATGTGTGACCGATGGAGAGAGAGAGGATTTTCTTCTTTCCTTCTTCTCTTAAAACATCTAAGCTCTTTCTCTCACTCCTTGGGATATGATCTATTTCTTAGGAGGTGGGGTTTTAGAGGGATGTAGGGATGCACCAGTTCTGGTGCTCACCACTGTTGGCTTCAGTTTGTCCTACATCATCAAAACTTTATAATCCGGCCTATCCATGTACCCAATTGACCAAATCCCTCCACTTTTAGTGGCCACCATCCTTGGCCATAAATGATATGCAAGTCTAAAGAATGGACCAGCAGATCTTAACCATTGGATTTCCATCAAGTTCGATAAAACAAATTTTAATGGTGAACACAAAAGATCAACGGTTAAAAATCAGTAAAGAAATCATTTAAAACCATTTACGTGTTGGACGCAACTAAAAAGCAACTTCATGGACGGTCCAAACACCAAGGTAAGTCCATAATTTACATCCTGGGTAAGCAAGTGGATCCGTTATTGGAACATGTGATCTTCAACTACATCCTACTGAATGCTCATCTACACCCACTTGTCAGTCACCATTTTAACTTCGAGGGTGAGCCAAAGTATATAATACGTGGACCATGAAGTCCGAACATGTCTTCAGGTTTTAAGGATGAGCCAAAGCTAGTATGTGATCAAGTCCAGACATGGGCCTCAACCAGTGACTTGATGTGTTCCTCGAATGCAAGTGTCCAATCAGCCCAAAACGCAAGAACCTGCAACACATTGAACACTCACACTCCCATATGAGGTAGGGCAAAGACACATGGTGCTTGATGGTGGAGACTGTACATCCCAACTCGTCGTTGGTCCCCATCACACAAGATGCCCCCAAACATGATCATAGGTAGTCCAAACTTGTTAGATTGGTCGTGGACAGTCTGAGTACTTAAGAACCATGGATCACAACTCTTCCATGGACTCACAGGAGAACCCCTATCAGTATACCACTAGATAATGAGTTTTATTTATTTTTTATTTTTGAAGGATAATAGATGTAGGATCTGTTTTCTTGAAATGTTTCTTGAAAATATCAAAGCAATAAAAAATACAGAAGGTTTTAGATCCCAAATAATAATATAGCACTAAATCCCAAACAAAAAAGAAACATCAAGGACAGTTACATGTTGAATCCTAGAAGCCCCTTCTATGACATCCCTCTTTGCTTTCCACACTACTTCCTCCCACAAACCCTGTTTGTTGAGAAAGTACCGCCTATTGCGTACTCAAGGACAAGAAATGTATAAACACATGTTGCAACTATAGAGCTATCCGTCAACAACCTAAAAACTGACTGGACGGAGAACCGGCCAAACTTGACCTTGGACCACACCATTGAATCACCCACACCAGAAGAAGGCTTGACATGATAAAGCTGATATAAGAGCTGAGTGAACTCCTCCGCTTCCTCATCCATCCTGTTCCTCCTACAAGGAGGGGATTGGACAACTGTGCCACTGGAGACAGTAAAGCACCGTGTCACGGAGACGTCCCGGTCCGGAGCGAGGGTAGCTATTGTGGGGACCTCCTGAAGTGAGGCTTCTATCCTTTGAAACACGATTATCAAAATAGTAAGAGATTTGCTTGAGCCTCTTTGGTTTTCTCCCAACTATCAATCTTTTGTTTCCATGTTTTGAGTTCTTTGAGTTTGGGTTCACCAAATGGTCATGTCTCCTCCCAACTTCGTACATGGGTGCCTGATTCGGCTTTGAAGGCATGCTGTTTTTGGCCTTCCTCTTTGTGATCCAAATCTTGTTGATTTTGTCAATTGTGTTACAATCTTGTTAACATTATGATTCTGGTTTGTACTTTGGGATCGCTGAGTAAAACATTTGTAGTTGGGATCTATATCACCTGGGTGGGTATGGTTGTCATGTATTAGTTATGTCGGATCCTCTAAATCCAAATTCATAGGATACGGAAGTGATAAGGACCCGTTGCTATAGTTTTGTTAAAATATTCTCCCCCATTAGTATTCATAATTTGTGCTTGTATCCCTGTTGCTATTGTTCACTCTAAACCCTACACAAGTAGTAAGCCTATCATCCAAAATTCGGTTAGATTCAAAACTGAGTGTTGGTGAAGGGGATTTCCCTTATCCAAGTATCTGAGTATCCTAGTCGCGCATCCATTTTTTTCTTTTCTTTTTTCTTTTTCTTTTGAAGGATCCTTTTGTTTTACAAATGGTAACTCAAGCAATTTTATTGAACGTTTGAAACCAATTGGAGGAAAAATTAGGCCAAATCAAGGAGTAGGAAAGGATGGTGAGGGATCATCCTCCCCTCCATTGTCTTAGATAGATCAGTCCAAGAGCCAGAGAGAACATACTCTTTTACAACCACAGAGGTGAATTCCAATAGTCTAAGCTGTTGCCTTGCCCTTGACACCTAGGAATATCACTTCCTTTGAACTGGAATGATTGTTGAAAACCCTGTAATTACACACTTTCCAAATCAATCAGATGATTGCCATGAGTGAGAGATTCCATAGCGCCCTTTCTGTTTTGTGTCATGCACCTGAATTCCATCCCTAGAATAGAGTACCCATTTATCCTAGCATTGCCTGAGCCACCTCAGATAAGGCTACTCTAAATATACTAATTGAACTCACCAATGGATGGAAAGATAGTCCACTAAGTGTCCTTGAAGCACATGATACACCCACTCATTATCTAGATGTTCCTGTTCTGTAAATGGTCAGCGGTGACAACCTCATCTCTTGTTGCTATCCATTCAAATGCTAGCACCCTTGGTGGGTTAGTATAGTGATAGATCGATGCTGAAGTTGCATCTGGACTGCCTCCATTTCTGCCCATGAGGTGATGGTAAAATGGCTTAACCATGAAATTTCCGGAGGCGTCAAATCTTCAATCCAATACCACCTGTCTTGATTTGATTGAGATGGGGCAACATGACATATCCATCTTTTGAAGGATCGTAGATTCGTAATATCATGGTCTGGGACATTGGACTCTGTTTCATATCATGTGTTTCTTGCTTTCCATTGCGCAAGTTGCTTGAATAAACCATAATTTACAACTTCAATTGTTTACTTGTCTCAGCTGCTTTTGAGTCCACTATCAATTTCTTTGACCCTGTCTGGTCTTAGAACACCGTATAATGCATATTGGAAAACCATTTTGATCAGGAGTGAGGCTATTGCATTACGTTTGGACTGCAATAAACTGGCAATGGAAGAAAATTTTGCCCGAGAGCGACTAGATAGCTTTATGAAAGAATTTGAGTGTCAGGTATATCATATTAATTAAATCTCATTTTCTATTTAGTTTCTTAACACATGCCATGAATATCATGTCAGAGAGATGAAATGAATGAAGTACTAGCTAGAAACGTGGAGTTCTCACAGTTGATAGTTGACTACCAACGAAGGCTTCGTGAAAGTGCTGATTCTTTGAGTGCCTCTGAGGAGCTCTCACAGAAATTATCTATGGAGGTGATAATAACTTGAAACAATGATGTTGTTCACATTTGACTTCATAGTTCATAATATTCATTTTTTTTCCTAATTCCTCAACAGGTGTCTGTGTTGAAGCATGAAAAGGCTATCCTGATAAATTCTGAAAAAAGAGCTTCCGATGAAGTTCACAGTTTGTCAGAGAGAGTGCATCGTCTCCAGGTGGCTATAGTCCTATAAAGACATGCTCTACCATTTTTCTGTATGATGCTTATTTTTTGTTGTTGCGCAGGCAACCTTGGACACAATTCACGGTGCTGAGGAGGTTAGAGAGGTATGCTGCTCTCTTTTTTTGTCCTTTGTCTTTATTTAGGGATCAGATTGGAATAATTGGAGTGGCCATGTTGTCATAACCAGACTTGGGGTAGACACATCTGTCATCGCTAAGAACCGAGTTATGGTACTCTTTATTTATTTGTTTGGTATCTTTATCTAGAACACACTATCTCCATTAATTTCATAGTAAATTGGCTCGATTCATGCATATTGCAGGAAGCTAGAGCTATGGAAAGGCGAAAACATGAGGAGTATCTTAAACGAGTTGAAGTAAGCTTTCTTTTGTCTGCTGATGATATATTTTGCTGTTTCTCCTTTTCCCTTTTCGTTTTCTATTATAATTGGTCATGTTATAGTTTCTATTGGTCATGGTGTGCTCTTTGTACCCATGATGGGGTGTTTTGATGAGAAACGTAGAGAGGATAATTTGTTTAAGTGTTAACACATGCAATAATTTCTCATGTATATAGTTGTGTAGGCGTTTCATCGAAGCAGTTCATCTTAAGGTGTATATTGTTTAGCACTTCAAGTTAACTAAAATAAAGCTTTCCAGTACTTGTTAGATGCTGTTCTGTTGTAAGGTTATGAACTGATGTTATTTTCTTGGGTTATCCTTTTCCTTTTATCTGCCTATCAGCCCTAGCCTCACTTTCCGTTCTATTTCTCCTACAGTTTCACTTGATACCACTGAGTTTTTATGTTCACTTTTGTCCACCATCTAATTTTGTAATTTGCATGTGCATAAATGTGGCCATGGCCATTTGGTTTGTCAAATGCGTATGGAGAAGTGAAATGATTCTATTAGCTCTACTATTTCCTGAATATATAGTGTGTCTATAGCATGGTATTAAAAAACGGTTAAGCAATGGCTGTAACAACCATTACGTAATGGTAATGATGGCACTGACAATGTAGGGCTGTAATGGCTGTTCTAAAAAGGATGGCTGTAACGGGCCAATAATGGACGTAACGTGCCAATACAGGCCCGTAATGGGTCTATATGGGCCCGTAATGGTCCAATATGTGACCAATACACTTTCTTCCTTATTTATTTCTTTTTTACCATTATAGGGCCTATCATAACCATAGATATGAATATCGGTATCGTATCGGATGATACGGCCGTATCGTATCTGTATTGGCACGAGACAATATGCGATACGAAGCCGTATCGGCCTGGTATGAAAAAATTGAACCATATCGGCCCGTATCATCCCATATTGACCGATAAAGGGCCGATACAACCAATACAGGCCGATACACCCATAAATCCCCAATTCTGAATTTTTTTTCTTCAAAATTTCACTCATGTCTCCTCTTCTTATTTTTATTTAAACCATGGAAGAAGCTTAAAAACTCATTATAGGCCAGATTTAGACCTATTTTGGGATCAAAACGAATGATTTGAATGGGATTCGACAAATCAAAGCGAAGTGGACCATTATGGGAAAAATCGGAAAGGGTAAGCCTTTACCTTCTTTTTTATATTTTCATCTTCGTTTTGTTGTATTTCAATGTAATGGGCCCTGGTTCACTAAATCATGCTTGATTTTTGTTCAATTAGAGCCCATTTAGTTGACCTTCAACAAGCCAAACTGATAGACAACATTCTCATCAAAGAATAGTCCGATACACCATCATATGCATGTCTAAAATACAAAAATACAATAAAAATGATTGATCCTTGAATATCTTATTATTCCCCCCTTTGTTTTGGGATATCTTCCTTAATTGTTTGGCTTAAAACTTTTTTGTCGACCAATACGGGCTGATAATGTCTGATATGAACCGATATCGATATGTGACACCCGTATTGTATCATTTTTTGGCTGGGCTGATACACCCCCCGATACCGATTTCAAAACCTTGATCATAATGGCAATAACGCTGGTCATTATGGCCACCATTACTGCTATTGCATACCTTGATCTATAGTGCTTACCGCTTCCTCTAATGAGCTATTCACTTATTAGAGCCGAGTTTTCTCAAACCAGTGGGAATTATTGAAGATGGGCCCATGGGCCTCAAAGTGTACGATAGTAGGCCCAAGAAAAACTATGGCTATCCATATGAGCACATGGCTATTCAAATGACCCATAAAAAAGGCCACACATGAATTATAACAACAAAGTATTAATGGGTCTTCTAGTAAGACCAGAGTACCATGGGAACTTGTTTATCATTGATCAGGTTCTGAAAAATCCTTGGATGTTGAAAGTTGATAGCATTTATAAATTAGTCCTAGGAAGTTGAAGTTATTTAAATTTCCTAAGTCTTTGCATTTATGAAAAATGGTTCTAGCATTTATAGAAGAAGGTTCTACAAAGTTTATAAATAGTGGATCCCATGTCAATGTAATTCAATTTAGATTTGAAATGAATGAAAAGTTCTTGAATAAGGTATGACACCTTACATTGGTTGGTAAGACTCCAATTAAGATATCCATAAAAGTAGAGAGACTGCTTCATACCTTCTTCTTTCTTGCTTATGATCTTAAACCTGACATCCCTTTTAAAAAAAGAGCATCATTATTCCGTCCGTTCTACATCAACTTTGTATCATGCTGATTTTAATGTTTCCCTTTTTGATAGTTGGGTGATCGTTCATCAACGATGATATTCTGTCCTCAGTTACGTTGTTGAATTCTAAAAGTGTTCGACATTCCACAACAAAATGGAGTGGCTGAGAGGAAATATAGGAACCTGTTGGAAGTCGCTTGATTTAATATATTCAGAATAGAACATATTTTAGGCATGACATAAGATGCTTGGGACTTGTATCATGTTGATATTAATGTTCTCCTTTCTGATAATTGGGTGACTGGTCATCAACTATGGGATTATGTCCTGGATTAGTGTGTTGAGTTTAAAAAATGTCCTGCATCCTGTAAGTGCATTGGATTGTCAATTGGTGTGAAGTCTGTGTCGTCAAGTCAGATGAGCCCCAATCAAGGTGAAGATGTCCAAGTCTTGACGACCAGAAGCTTACCAGTGTGAAGATTTCAAGTCTTATGAAGTGCCGTGGTGAGTTTGCATCTAGACAGACTCCTAGGATTCCAAAACCTTCCGTTAGTTAGGCATACTCTTCTAGTTAAATCCCTAGCCTCCTAAGCATGCCCAAGTGTCTATGTGATTAGGATAGACCATTGGAAGTGAGGGCAAGAAGTGCTATCTTAGAAAGGCAGGTTGAATGCTAGATCGGCTGGTTGACAGCACCTGTCGGCCGGCTGAATTAGGCAAATTCTGGACAGTAGGCACATGATTTGGCCCTTGATTTTTCGACCAATAGGTGGTCATTTTGGTAGGTCGATGACACCGGTCGGCCGGTCGACTTCGTCGGCCGGCCGAAATTGGAAGTCGACCGGCCGAGCAGGGCATTTTCTGGACGGATAGTTTTATCCGAAAAATTGATTTTCTGTCAGATGGTTGACTGGCCAAAGGTCAAGTTCAGCCAGCCGAACCTTTGGGTTGGCAGGTCGAATTCTAGTTGTTTTTAGCCGTTTTCTACCCGTTGTTTCACATCTATGTAACCATCTTTGACGGGATTTTAGGGCTAGATGAGCAAGACCCATTAGAGCATAGAGAGAGTGTTTCCACCTTCAATGTTTCCCTCCTTGCTCCTCTCCATAGTTCATCATTCAATCATTGTGTTTAATGGCACATTATAGAGTATTTAAAGCTCGGATTGAAGTATGAACTCAAGCTTGCATTAATGGTTGACTCATCTTAAATAGACAAATCCCTTGGTCATTAATAGCCATTTAATGCTCAGAGTTGGTGGTTCCAATATTTACCTTGGATCTTAAATAGCCAAAAAGGAACACCATTACTTCTCCCAACTACCCAACATTCAATAGGCATATTATTCATTCATGGTAGCTGATCTTGGGAGCGTGGAGAGGAGCTGAAGCATCAAGGAGCTGAAGCTACTCGAATCGGCGCTTTAATGGGGCTCATCCAACTAGTAAGTGTCTAGTATTTTGAAGTCCAAAGTGATCCTCATCTTGTGGAGATTGGGGTTGAGATATTGTGACCCAATCTCGAAAGTAAGTCCTGGTGAGGGCCTCCGGTGGGAGAAGTGTGTGAATGATTCTTGGATTAGAATCAGTGGGAGTTTGAGATCCAAACTCCGTAAGTCCCTAGAGAAGGCCACGGTGGGTGGTGTTTGTGTGTCCTAGGATTAGGATGTGAGGGTTGGTGGTAAACCCAATTTAAAACCACGGATATAGTGAAATCCGGTGCACTCATGGGGAGTGTGGTAACCGGGAGTGGAGTAGACACATAGTCGAACCACTATACATCGTTGTGCATTGTGGATTGAGTGTTTATCTTTGCCTATGGTTATATGTTGAATGTTTCATGCTTAGATGAATATGGACTGAATGCGTTTGTGAAAATGCTTATGATGTTGTCATTTTGTGTAGTTGGACTTTGTTGACTACATGCATATCTTTACTTAGTTCAAGTGTTCTTTATTTGAAATATTTAGTGCCGAGATTGTTTAAATTTTGGTCAAAATTTTTATAGTCCTATTCACCCCCCCACTAGGACATTAGCCATATCTCCAAGCTTCACTTGTAGCGGTAAAACCGCAATTTCGATTGGTATTAGAGCAAGTTCCTCCGTAAAGGCTTAATAGCCCGGAGTGAGATCCTAAGGAAGCTTGAAAATATGTCTAAAGCTGACGCTAGTTCCATTTCTAGACCTCTATATTTTGACGGTTCAAACTTTGCATATTGAAAAGGCTGGATGCGTATCTTTTTGATGTTCCTCGATCTACTTGTGTGGGACATGATTGAAAAAGGATGGATAGCTCCGGTTGAAATGATAGTCAAAGATGATGGGACTAGTGTCATTCAACTTAAGGAGAGATAAAAATGTAGTGATTATGAAAGGACACAATGTGGCTACAATGCAAAAGGACTCAATGCCATCTTCTGATTTGTTTCACAAGATGAGTTTAAACGTATCCATAATTGTGAAACAAGCAAACAAACATGGAAAATCCTTGAAATAACTCATGAAGGAGTGAGTATCGTAAAACGTTCCAAATTACAACTCCTTACAACTCAATTTGAGAATATCAAGATGGAGGAGCATGAGACATTCATGGAGTTCTACACCAAATTAAGCGACATAGCAAACTCCATGTGGGGATTGGGAGAGCGTGTTCCAGATGCTAGACTTTGTAGGAAAATCTTGATAGCATTGCCAGAACGATTCGCCTCTAAAGTAATAGCACTTGAGGAATGTAGAGATCTTGATACAATGAAAGTAGAAGAACTACTAGGTTCTCTACAAACCCACGAACTACATTTGAAGACTCCCTTGAAATCGAAAAACATCGTCTTGAAAACTATTCATAAGAAACAAGAAATTGATGAAGACAGTGAGGAAGAGATATATATGGAAGAAATGACTCTTATGGCCAAAAAATTCGGAAAATTTTTCAAGAACAAGGGTAAGAAACCCTACAAGAAGGAAAAACCTTTTGATTCCAAACTCCATACAAATAAGTCATTCAACAAATCAAAAGAAACCTAATGCTATAAGTGCAGAGGATTTGGTCACATTGCCTCCGAGGGTTCCGAGAAAAGAAAACCTAAAGGAAAGGCTATGTCAACTACTTGGGATGAGTCTGAGGATTCAGAATCATATTCAGAAGAATCTCAAAGTGATGGAGAGTAGGGATCTCCACCATTGTGACTCTCCTCGAAATAGAGGACACAAGAAACAAGGATGACCAAGAATCTTCTGGCATTGATGAAGCATCATCTAGTGATGAAAGTGATGATAATGATAATGATAAAGATGATGGCCTGCAAGAAGCCTATGACCAGCTGTTTCGTCAAAGCATTACTCGTACCAAAAAGCTGAGTCAGGCCAAGAAAGAAAATAATAAGTTGGCTGATCAATTAAAAGAATATAAAAGAGATAACAACAATCTTGTTCAGGAAGCTTTAGACTATGAAGATGAACTGAAAAAGGCCCAAGATAAAATTTTAAGTCTAGAAGAAGAACTAAAACAAGCTAAATCAATTAACCATTGTCCTTAAGCTAGAAATAGATCAATTACAAATTAAAGATTCTCAAATTAAACAAAAGTTTACCCAGAGTGAAGAAAAATCAGATCAAATGTTATGTATGGGTGGGTCTCCAAGGGATAAGAGAGGTCTAGGCTATGATAGGCATACTTAGGTTGTTACCTTAGCCCCTCAAGAAACTAGAAAGGACTCCTATATGCAAGAAGAATGGTTCACCTATATGCAATGTTGTCAAATCGCATATGCGATCATGTGCGATCGCATATGCGATCGCACAATCGCATATGTGACGACATATTTTTTTTGAAAAATTTAAAAAAATAAAAGAAGGGAAAAATTAAAAAAAAAGCAAAAAAATATAAGAAATCTAAGGAGAACTTTTCTAAGTTAACATATAACTAATTTTTCAAATTTAAAATACATTTGAGATAAATAAAATCAATTAAACAATGACTTAAACATCAAGTCATCAACATTCAATAATATAATTAACAAGTAAGAAGTAACAACAAAATCAACAAGCTTTTTATTTATCATTGTAGAAAATCAACAAGCTATCTTCCTTGAAACTTGAAAGTGCTTGAATCTTGATCTTCCAACTTCCAAGAGAGGGAATGTAGGGGAGAGAGAGAGATTAAGACCACTTGGAATTAAGAAATGTAAGAGAAGATGAGAGTAAGAGATTTTTTGGGGTGAGAATATTGCAAATGGAGGAGGATTGGAAGCCTTTTTATAGGCAAAAAGTTGTTTTTTTACAAAAAATAAAAATAAAAAATTTACTGTGCGATGGCCAATATGCGATCGCATATGCTGTATGCAATCACATACATCGCAAATGCGATCGCGTATTTTCGCATATGCCTCATATGCAATCGTGTATGTCATGATCGCATATGCCATGATCTCGTATGTGATCTGCATATGGATATGCCCATATGCAGTTGCACATGACAACAATGCCTATATGCCATAACTGTCGTGATGTGGGTCATCTTAAATTCGAATGCATAGCGTTCAAGCACCCATGCTCCACTCCAGTCCAGAGCCAGATAGGTAGATTTATGCCGACTGGGAGAATGGTATAATGGAGTCCCCCTAGGAAGTGCCCTGGGAATGGAAGAGAAAATGTGAGAAGAAAAATACCTACTTCACCCGAGAAAAATCAAAGAATGGAGGAACTGATCAAGCTGGTAGCCTTGCTTAACTTAAAAACAAATATGCTCATGAACAAAGGCAATGATCAGAGGAACAAGATAGGTAAATCATGATCTCCCTCCAAGAGTAGGTCTCTTAAGAACTCACCTAAAGACGATCCTGGTCCAAAGAAAATGATTACAAAATAGGCTGTCAAAGAGAAAGTCAACAGTCTTGTGATTCACACGACTCTTAAGGCTGGTGATGTATTGAGATTGCATCTTGATAGTGGTTGCTCTAGACACATGACTAGGTCTCTTAAGAACTCACCTAAAGACAATCCCGGCCCAAAGAAAATGATTCCAAAATGAGTCATCAAAGAGAAAGTCAACGGTCTTGTGATTCACACGACTCTTAAGGCTGGTGATGTATTGAGATGGTATCTTGATAGTGATTGCTCTAGACACATGACCGGTGACCGATCCCAGTTCTGCTACCAGGTTGATTTTGATGGAGGATTAGTCACATTTGGTGATGGGAGCACTGCTAGGATTGTCGGGCGTAGCACCATTTCTGGTCTAGGATTGCCCAAAATCGAGAATGTGTTATGCGTGGAAGGCTTGAAACACAATCTGTTGGGTATTTCACAGATTTGTGATAAGAAGAATACGGTGAGTTTCTTAAAGGAGTTGTGCGAAATATTAGATGAAAAAGGAAAAATTATTATGAAAGGTCTTCGCACAAGTGATAACTGTTATGTGATTGACAACGGGAGTGTTTCTGCTCCATCATCTGTTTGTCATATGGCCAGGGAGGGTGACACTGAGTTGTGGCATCAAAGGCTGGGCCATGTCCAATACCGGAACTTGTCTTGGTTAAGTTCAAAAAACCTGGTAAGAAGGTTGCCTAAAATAGGAAAGAAGCCATGATATGTCTGTGGGGAGTGTCAGAAAGGAAAGCAAATCAAAGTCTCCCACAAAAGACTTCCATGGTGGCAGCTTCAAAGCCCCTCGAGTTACTTGAACCACAATTTCACATCCCACAACAAAATGGAGTGGCTGAGAGGATATATAGGCACTTGTTGGAAGTCACTTGATTGGACATATTTGGAATGGATGTACCAAAACATTTTTTATTAGAAGCAACACCTGCTGAATTCTTTATAATCTAGTTTTTATTTTATTTTATTTATTATTATTTTTAACGTAGTTATATACCTCTAACATAATATAGGTGCATAATATTACTGCAAGCATAAAAAGGTTAGAAAAGAAAGAAAAATGCCAGAAATTGGAAAAATATAGATCCAAAATAATCATACTGAACACGCTTGTCTGCCATCACATGTTATCAACTTCAACTGTTTGCAAATTTCTCTTTTCGGATAATGCACAATAATTTGGACTGAATTGCAGTTTTGGGCATGACTTTGTTGGCATTTGACGGTGTTTGGTAAACATGTATCTGTTGGCTCCCTGCTTCTCTTTGTAGCTAACTACTTGAACATGCCCTTTCCAGCTTTGGTTTGATGGTGGTATATTTTTTAGGCTTCATGGTTTATGTTTTATTTTGAAACTATTCCTCCATTGCCCTACCTTGCTTCCTTGCCCTTTGAGGCATACATGTAATAATTGGGCTGGGGTTCATTATTTGATTGGACTGTTCTCGCATGTGAATGATGTCATTGTGAACCTCTGCTGTGGCCAGTTTGAACAGTTCTGGGTAAAGGAGGAAGGTTGATGCTGGGTGGGCAGCCAATCACAAAACTTTTGTCTGTCCTGAAGTGTTGGGAGGGGATATGATGATGTTCATAATGGTGGCGGCAGCAGAGGGGATGGGGTCCGAGGTGGTGATTATGGTGATATCTTGGTTGCATCTTTGAACAATATACACAGGTTTAAAACTCTGGTGAATGGGGCCTGCAATTTGGTAATCCATACCATTGGTCTGTTGAGTATCACCATGGATGGAGAATGCTCCAAATATCCCAGATTGGAAGATCCCAATTGCCAAGATCGGGACCTTTTCAATTGAATATGGGCCATTTATGGCATCTCTTCATAACCATCTCTGTAGGCACGAAATCCAAAGGTGAAGATCACCTTTTTGAGGAGATTTCTGTGGCATGGTCTGTTCATGGTGGACTGCAACAGATAAATTGTATGGAAGACCCCAACAACCTATATTATGACCTTCTCCAGCTGAATGTTGACCTTTGTTATCGATAAAAAGATGTGGAGCATCCGTTGTATGTTTTTTTAATCATCTCTCTTTGCTGCAGATCACAAGGTTGATGTTGTCCCATGGAGGAGATTTTTCAGGCGTATGCCATTCACTGTTTAACTGAGGATATGGTCCTTGATAGTGGAATGACTGAGATTCGTTTAGCTGATCCCAATTAGTTGCAATAAAGCTTAGATGATGATATGTCGTCCATGGTGGGTTAGGGCCCATGAATTCCCTTTGTACCCTAACCCAACATACCTTTCTTGCACATTGGGGAGAGCTCATAAACGTAGTTTGACTTCTAAACTGCAAGTCTTTAGTTTCCCTTTATAGTAAAAAAGGAAATGATGCTTTCGAGTCGATGTCAACAACTCTGTTTGTTTGTTTGAATATTAAGGGAGGAATATGCTTAAATAATGTTTATGCAATGTTTCTTTACTTTTTTTTTTTTTGTATGTTTTGCTTGAGCATTTCACTGCGTACAGTGATCTTATCATTGTTTCATGCAGAGGGAGTGGGCTGAAGCTAAGAAAGAGCTTCAAGAAGAACAGGATCTTGTCCGAACTCTTACACTTGATCGTGAAGAAACACTAAAGAACGCCATGAGTAAAGGTGAAGAAGCGACAAAAGAATTAGCAGATGCTTTACGTGCAGTCGCAGCTAGTGAAGCAAGAGCTGCAATCGCTGAGGTCTGCTTCTTTCTGGAATGTGAAAGTTAATTTCTGTTAATATTTTATCTAATAGTTTTATGCAAAATATTCTTTTCAGGCTCGGTGCTCTGAATTGGAGGCGAAGCTTATATCTCCCGAAGAAAAGGTAATTGTCGGACCACCTTTCCCCTTCCTACTATCCTACCAACTATTTGTTGACACTCTGGTTTTCTTAACTTTCGCATACTAGTGATTTTTATAGTTCCATGATTCTTATAATTATATGTATTATTTATTTATCTTGTTCTTCATGATCATCTGGTATCAATCTTTTCATATCTTGTATTGATCATTCCATTTTTATAAAGTTCTCAGGTGCATCTACAACTATCGTTCTGGTCTATGTTTATGATATTGTCATCATTACTAATAGTGAAGTTGAGTTAGTGACATTTTATTCATTCCTAGCCAGTACTTTTGATATTAAATACTTGGGTCTGCTGAAATATTTTCTGGCTATCGAGGTTGCCCAGTTTAAGAAAGGAATTTTGCTCTCTCAACATAAATATGCTATACATCTTTTAGAAACTGGGATGTTGGGCGCTCATCCTGCAGGCTCATATAGAGGTGAACCATCGTCTTCATCCTAAGGAGTCAGAGAAAAATCGATCTCCACATTTATTGATGCTTGGTGGGAAAGTTGATTTACCTAACAATAACTTGGCTGGACATTCATATGCCGTGAACGTTATTAGTCAATTTATGCAATCTCTGTGTTCTCACCACCTTGAAGCAGTCTACATAAACCTGAATATGTGAAGGCTCCCCCGGGCAAGGGTTTTCGTATGCGAATTGTGGTCATCTTCAAGTTTGGGGGTACTGTGATCCAGATTGGACAGGGTCTTTAATGATCAGAAGTCAACAACTAGCTATTACATGTTTGTGGGAGGTAATCTTCTCTCTTGGAAAGTCAAGAAGCTGACAGTCGTCATTCGCTGATCTGTGGAGGCAGAATATCATATGGTTCATGGCACCTGTGAGAATATGTGGCTTAGATCGCATGCCCAGGACATGAGAATCATTGTTTCAAACTCAGCTTCTTGTATTGTGGCAATCAAGTAGCTATTTGTATTGTGTCTAATCCTGTTTTTAACGAAAGAGCAAAGTACAAAGAAGTTGATTGTCATCTTCTTCGTGAAAATCTCTTCGTAGCTGCTCTGTACTCAATGTGCGGTCCAACAATTAATTAGCATATATTCTCACCAAGTGTATCTCTACTTCTCAACTTCAGGCGATTATGCGAGCTAGGCATGTGTGACATCCATGTTCCAGCATAAGAGGGAGTCTAGGATCTTATGTGCGGGTGTCGTGTGTATCTTCATACTTGTATATGTGTAGTAGTTGGTATGATTGTTGGTGTCTGTATTTTCCTTAGGCAGTCCTTCAGGGTACCACATCATTTTATGTTTAGGGCTCATAATAAAATGATATTAGATCACAGAGATTCTTTGCCAAAGTTTCTTCTTTTCTTTTTCTTCTTTCTACATTACAACTTTTGATTTTACAATATAAACCTAATTTTTTTTTTTTTTTTTAAAGCAACAAGATTTCATTAAGGGGGTGTTTGATTTTTTGAATCTCATTGTAAATAGCAGTAAATAGGCTATAATTACTTTTAAACTATGTTTGGATAGATGGAAACGGTGGAGTATTTCGTCTTCAAAAATCTGTCCAAAAGGTCTTACCTAAATTCATGGGTCCCACATTAATGTATGTGACTTATTCGCATCATCCTTCCATTTTACCAAAATATTAGGCCATGAGCCAAAAAATGAGACAAATATGAAGTTCAAGTGGGCCACGCCACAGGAAACGGTGGTCTTAAAAGTTTTCAACAGTATGTGGTCAATTCCCACGATTTTTTTAGTGTGGTCCACTTGAACTTTGGATCAGCCTCATTTTTTGGCTCATGTCCTAAAATGAATTGGCGGAAGGGATGCATGGTGTGGATAAGTCACATACAGCCTGGTGGGCCCCACACCATTTACACTTTTTGCCTCGTGTTTAGTGCAACTATATTAAAAAAAGTCTGCTGGTCAACATCAGCTTGGGAATAATGCTGTAAATACAAAGGTAAATAATGATTATTCATTTACTGGTATTTATAGGGGGATTTGAGAAATCAAATACCCCCTAAAAGAGCGCTTAGATAGCGCTAAGGTATTCCATAACGGTATCAGCTGCCATTACTGTTATGGGGGCAAAATGGTCATTATGCCCCTAGTAACGTTCGATTTTATTTTTGGCTCAAGAATCCCATTTGATTAGAGGATTGCAAATATATATTCCTTTGTAGTTTTGAATATGTTTATGATGGCGTAACGATCCACTCTTTGGTAAAAATGCTACCTCAGCCTCTCTATTAATTTTATGAACCTGACAGGCTTGGATTGGTTGCAAAACTCCTATATTTCATTTCCTAAATATTTTTTATTAATGATTTAATATAAAGAAGATAATATTGGCATTGATGAGACAATGATAGATGTAATATAATGATATCATATAACATATTAAGTTATTACTTACTAACAATGGAGAATGAAAGATGATATAAATTGAAAAATATTATTATTACAAAATTATAATTTACAGTACACCATCTGTTTCACTCACACACACTGTAAGTACCAGGAAAGTACCTTAGTCACTAGAAGAAAGAAAATGTTGCTCCTTGTGGTTGATTGATCTCCACGTTGTTGTCATCTTACTGCGGCTGTGGAGTAGGCGCCTGCATATCCATAATAATCAGATCCTGTGTGGAAGACAATATCAATGAATTACGAGGATAATTGACCACGATCCTCACTGCCGCTTGGCATCTTCTGCGTGGAATCCAAGTAAGAATAAGTGCCAGCTGATGACTCGTAGCTACCACCTTTGCCATTGGTGTGCATCGATGCTCTTCATCTTTGCAATTGGTGTGCACACTCTTTCCCCTCACTAGTGTGACCTCTTGATCTGAATCATCACTGGACTCAGCATTATCGTCCATATAGTTAGTTCCATGACCAAACACCTATTGTTAGGCCACATCAAGAGCATCCTATCTTCTCTTCTACAAATTTTTTTCTACTTCGACTTTTGCAAATTCTGTTGCATCATTAACATTATTTCTTTTGGCATGCTAGGGCATCCCGCAACTTGCGCCTTTTGATGTGCCAAATGTTGCTTCATGAGATCTCTCTCTTTTACCTGCTAACATAGAAACATATATAAGTCGATCACTTTAAGCGTTTAATTCATGTAACTATGCTATGTAATTGGGGATAAATATGCACCCCCCCAACCAGCATTTTGCTAGTCCCGAGCAAAACATGCGAAACTTAGTCCCATGGGTATAGAAGTTCAAATGAAGACTTGTGAGATAGAACACGAGACGGGACACGATTAATCAAGAAGAAAACAGTAAGGCGTCACCCTAGAATCATTTTGGAAGATTGATACTGAGAAGGAGAGCCCGAGTGACTTGAAGGAGATGGCGATTCTTCCGCTTAGCTATCCCATTTTGTTGAGCGGTTCCAGGACATGATGTGCGGAATAAGATACCAGGCTCCTGCAAGAAGGACTGAAAGGCATTCGACATATATTCATCCCCATTATCAGAATGCAAAACTTTGATGGGGCATTGAAATTGGTTAGTCACTTCATTGTAAAAAAGTTTGAACATATCAAAAACTTCATTCTTGTATTTTAGAAGATAAACCCAAGTCATCCTTATGCAATCATCAATAAACATAACAAAGTATCGATATCCAAAAAGAGAGGTGACATGAGTTGGCCCCCAAACATCCGAGCGAACCAAGTTGAAGGGGATGTGTTTTCTCATAGATACATTAGGAGGGAGCACAGCCCGATGATGCTTGGAGAAGTCACAAGTTTCACATGCTAAATGTTTTGATACACAAATGGAAGGGAACAAAATCTTGAGCCTAGACAATGATGGATGCCCTAAACGACAATGCCATCGAGACACAGCCTCTTTATCCAAGGACAGATCACCGGAAGCTATAGCAGGTGCATCATCAAGGAAATAAACTTCTCCACGTTCATGGCCCCCACCAATAGTTCGCTTCGTCTGGAAGTCCTGAAACACACAATAAGACGGAAAGAAAGTCACTGAGCAATTCAAAGATTTCGTAAGAGAGCTTACAGATAATAAATTCAAAGGAAAGCTAGGAACATGTAAGACT
Organism: Liriodendron chinense; assembly: GCA_003013855.2. Classification (NCBI taxonomy): domain Eukaryota; kingdom Viridiplantae; phylum Streptophyta; class Magnoliopsida; order Magnoliales; family Magnoliaceae; genus Liriodendron; species Liriodendron chinense. Next base: position 1,436,632 of record ML058483.1, read on the forward strand.
GAGGATAAGCGCATAGTGGGAGAGATGGTGATGAGACTTGATTCAGATACAGGGCTTTGGTTTCCATCAGCAAGTGTAATAGAATGTGACTGAGTAGAGGGAACATAGGAGCCAAATAGATGAGTCTTACCTGTCATGTGGGAGGAGGCTCCTTAGTCAATGACCCAGGAGGAAGAAAGAGAGGCTACATGAAGTGCGGTACCTGACTGGGCTATAGAGGCTCTAGAAGTGGCAAGAACTTCACGTACATGCAGTCGCATTAAGGTATCATAGGCCTCACGAGATAGGACAACGGAATCACCTGCAGGAGGCTTCTCTGTTGTCATTAGCTCCGAAGTCATTGCAAAACAGGTAGAGACAATCACCAGCCTAAAGAATAGTAGTGCCGATGGGGGTCCAAGGGCCCGAAAGTAGGAAAGAGGAAGCTATTCAACAACTAAAGTCACAATAAACGCTAACTTAGTCCAAATATCACCTCACGCATGAAGTTCAACAACTAGCACATATACAAAGAGATCTAGTGTACAACTAGGCCCCCAAGGATGCAAAAATAGCATAACCGACACTCTATTTGGCATCACGGCACCCCCAAATCCCTTCCTTTCTTAGAAATAGCTCCATTAGGAGTTAAAAATAGCCAATCCGAACCAACATGTGAAGGGAATCCAAGAGAACAGCTACCAATTTAGGAAAAATCAAAGAAAATTCAAAATTTGGGGCTTTTCTGCCGAAGGAGAAAAACGAGTAAAACATACCTTATACATGCTCTACAAATCCCACAAAAATCACCATAATCCTTCTAAATTCAAGATCTATCAAACGACATTCGCCTCGATAAAAAAGGGCCGTACGCATCATAAAATAGTTGACGTCAGCTGTATGGTTGTTGACGTCAGCAAAATCCTGTAGCGCCGATCAACGTTGACTTCTCCGCTTTGATACCAAGTAGGTTGGTGCGGTTGGAAGAGGAAAGAAGAAGAAATGAGAAGGAAAGAAGAAGGAAAAAAGAGAGGAGTAAGAGAAGAGTTTTGGTAAAGAGAGACTATCGTGCGTTAGGTTAAAATCCCTAACACACCCTTTTTGTATTATAAGAAAAGAGATCTACTACATTGTAACATCCTGAGATTTCGGCTCCCGTGTACATCACGATGGCCGAATTCTTAAAGATTACTTCATCTAATCTAATATTCACATTCATATAAGACATAAAAAAATAGAATGGTGGAAGCATGATTTACTTAATCAAATGAATCAAACCAAATAATATAGTCATGTGACTCATGTCTATTATACCAATCATCCAAAAACTCTCAACTCATGTCCATTTAATGAGACTTACTACATAATCATCAAATAGCAATAAATAACTAATATTAGAAAATTAGGCCGCATTGGCCTCATCTTCTACCATTTGCTCTCACAAACCTTCATAGTCATCGCCTTGAGATTTGGGTTCTTGAGGATCGTCAGCTGCTTGTTCTATATAGTTTTCCACAAAATAAACCGTCAAAAGCGGCCAGTGATGAACAACTTCAAGGTTAGCATAATACATTCATAAAAACAAGACAAAACATCCATAATATCTTACTTAATGCAATGCATGATATGCATGATTCGGCGTAGAATTCCTTAACATGCCGCTAGGGGTTTCGGGACATGCAAGCGCTAAGTTTTGCCTGATCACGTGGGAAACGAGACGCTCATAGCCCAATTCCACACGTGACAATGTATGGTAGAAGTAGGACGCACAAGCCTATTTTCAACTCCGTACGCCCACAAGGAGCCAAGTGTATGCATATGTTTTAACCTTTCTTTATTACTAGTCCAGTTTGCACAGAGCCAATTAACATGCAACCAACCTCAGGTTCCATCAATACTATCCCATGGTTCATCATTCACCAAAATAATCGTATCCGTCGCATCACACCTTGAATGGTGGACCGTATTATTATGATTCATAACAACCCATGCGCATACATATCCATATGAAGATCCTTTACAACTTGAGAACAAGAGAATAGAAAAGGATACCATAACCACTTAATCGGGTGACATATTATTACCACATCATATCGGGGTGACCACTTAACCGGACAGGCTAAAAATGCCGTCACCGGTTAGGGCAACCACTTAACCGGGTGTTCCGATATGCATCACCACATATCAAGGTCTCATCCTTAACAATATAACAAAGAAATACACAATAAATATGATCTTCATTAGCATTATCATCCATATATCGAATCATCCTTGGATAGTATGATGGTTCTATTAAGGCGATTACATAATTCCACTTATTTGAAACAATCATTCCATCATTGTCCTTTTCTCAAGTCAATAGTACATCCTCATCTCATGGGATGGAAATAGGATATTCAAGTGTCCATATACACCACAATATTCATGTCAACAGACATACGTCTCATACATTTACTTAAGAAAAACAAATCAACATAATATAAAACTATTATACTTAAACTTGAAGGAGTTCTCACCTTTGTATGGTTTGCTTAGAGAGTTTACTTGAAATATACCTAAGAAATCCTCTCTCTCTCTCTCTCTCTCTCTCTCTCTCTCTCTCTCTCTCTCTCTTCTCTTTCCTCTCTCTTCTCTTTAAATTCGTGGGTGGGGCTCTCTCTTGCTGGGAGAGATCCTATTTACAGAGGTTTGGGTTGGAAATAGGGTTTTAGGGAAGCTACATCACCTTCGGATGAACGGTTGCGGTTTAAAGTAAAAATAAATGATCTTTCGAGCCATTTTGGAAAGCGTACACAACTTGGATTGAGAAGAGATTCCACATGTTTGTTAAGTCAAGTATGGGCTACAAAATGGATGTGACAGATTTTGGAATGGGGCCCACTAAGCGATGAACGGTCCATGAGAAGAAAATAAGAAATAATGAGATCGGAATTAGAAACTTTTGAACGGACGATTTATCTAACAATCAGACACCTAGGTTGGGTTTAGATGGGTCCAATAATTCATGTGGGGCCCACCAATCGGAGCTCCAGAGCCGTTTGTTAGGGTTTGAATTCAAGAGAAGATTTAGATGATTATTCTCCAAAAGGTTGTAAAATTCGGTTTCTAAGATGAGTGGTCACGTTGGATGCCCTAGATGGATCCTCTAGATCCCAGGGAAGATTTCCTAAGCTCCCGTTCGAAGTGTTTTCTCTGATTGGAAGATCCAAATTTCCAATGGTTGGAAAGGAAGAAGAGATTGGGTTTGATTTGTGGTGGAAATGACAAGAAAACTTAGAGGAGGGGGTTTTGGAGGGTAAGGAAGAAAATGGACGGGTTGGATTTCTGAAAGGGCCCACCAGATGGACGGTGTGGAAGTCCAGCAACGGACAACGTCCGCTGCCAATGGGCGAGTGCCCGTCCGTGTGTATAATGCACAGTCAAACTTGCGTTTGACCTCATGGTTTGGCCGTGCGTCACACACATAGGGCCCACCATGATGTTTAGATAAAGTCCACTCTGTCCAGCATGTTTGCGAGGTAATAAAACACGTTGACACCAAAAATGAACTGGAAATGAGATCGGGTGGCCCACTTATGATCATATTTTTGTTTTGGCTACTTGTGGGATGATCGGAGGGCTGAAATTCGACCTGTACGGCTAAAATGTGCCTAATAGCTTAAGTTTGGAATTTTGCATCTAACTTATCGACGAAAACTAGTATACTTAAAAATTGCATTTAGCTTAAGTTTAATTAATGACATTTTCGTAATTATTGGAAGAATGCGAGTTCAGCGGAATCTAACCCTTCTATGTTGTTAACGGGGTTATTCTAGGCAACTTTAATAAAGGGTACTCCATCTGATCTCATACGGATGGTCCTTTATTCTTGAAACAAAGTTAAATGTATGATAATTAATTAAAATAAAATAAAAATAAAATTTCAAAAATTTTCAAATAAATCATGAAAATCTTGGGCATTACATACACTCCTGAGGAGCATAAAGAAAAGAGTATACTCACTAACACTTACTAACAAAATACATTATATTACACTCCTATAAAAACCACCTGGTACCTCACTCTGAAGACACCATTCGACCTTCACCTCTTTTTCTAGAACTAGCAGGTACTTCGGTGAACTCATTCAACAATGGTTTTTCCATGCAGGAAGTATCTTGTACTGATGCATTGGTATATCAAGGTTGGTCATAAATTTATTTTATTTTTTTGATGTATCAAATTTAGGTGTCTACTGATTATGCTTTTCTTCTCATTAGTTTTGTATTGGCTAGCTTTCATGCCCCAATATAACCAACTTTTATCTTGTGCATTATTGATAAATAAATCCTGCCCATTGTCCACCATGCTCATTGGGTGGTGATGGATCGATAATCCACCTGGTGCGCTGGTGGATTGTTTAACAATGATAGCAACGATTATCCAGCAAGCAGATTGGTGTTGTTGTTTCACGCTGGACTGCTGAAAAGTACACAATAATCTGGCAAACATAACAGCACAATTGGCGTGCAGAAAATTTATTGTTTAAACAGAAAAATCATTTTTTTTTCTTTAGCCATAGTTAGGTAGACTATGAACATGGCCTTCCAATTGAAGATAGTTTTTACCAAGTTGCCCCATCTGTGGCGCACTTCACCATGTGTGATTCCCATCATTGCACTTGGGCCATGTATAGTTTGAAATGGGGTCATGACAAAATTTGATGGGATGAGGTTTCTTCATTCCTCATTTTATTGCTTTTTAATGCTTAATTGCTTATATTTTATTCTTCGATGTCTTCTTTCTTATCTAATTGTTTCATCAAATATTTGGGTGTTGATTTCTGACAGCTTGTTTTTGGTAGCAGACTGTTGAGGACAGTGGATTTGAGCGTTCTGTTTGCTCTACTAATGAGGTCAATTCTCCTTTTCACTTTTTAGATTATTTTCTCTTTACAGGTGTTTGCTTTTCTGTTTCAAAGCAAAGATGTTAAGGAATACGCATTTAAATTGTTTTGGTGCATTTAAGAAGTTCCTTCATGCTAGGAAGTTGTTATATTTTAGTTATTTATGGTAACAATTTAGTTTTTGGCAATATCATGTTTCTGAAATTAGAAGGGTTACAAATAATATAAAAATCATCGCGTCCGACAAAGTTTCATTTCCTGCCATGAGAGTTGATTCTTTAATTCCAACATGGCTTTAAAGAAAGAGTTCTAGTAGAACCATAGTGGTGGAGCAAATGTGTTTATTTTTTTATTTTTTTATAATGACTCTACCATAGCCGGAAGCACATTTGTCTTCATCCATCTTATCCCATGAAATATTGAACTGTGCTACTTGTTGATATCTTTGGAACATGGTTACCAGATTTCAAATTAAAAGATGCCAATTTGATTATGGACAAAGTTTCTGTTTTGTTACTTCTTCCTCGTTATGTTTTTTTTTGGGTTAGTACACACACCCCATTGTTAGTACACCCACCCACCCCTGTTAGTCACGCTGCAATGTTAGGCACCCCCAGTTTGGGAATCGATACCATGATCTCAGTGTTGAAAAGAGGCTATCTTCACTCAGTCTACCACTTGAGCTATGGATCCGGGTGTTGTTATGGTTTATCTAAGCAAATGGATTGTGCGTTGGTTACTTTTATTTGATGTTAGATTTATGGTGCAACCGGAATGCTGGATTGCTTCAAATCCGAAGTTTTGAGATTTATGACTTTGCGTCTCATTCTTGCCATGATGTTGTTAGTTACTTAGTTTTAACATGTACAGGTTATTGGGGACTTGCGGAAAGCAATTGAGGAGATTTTAAAAGTGAAGGATGAAGCACAAGCTTACAAGGATCATATGCTACAGGTGCTTAGCAATCGCCGTGAATTATACTTTTTAGTGCTCCAATGATTTGGAATATTGATAGAAGCTTAGTGTGCACTGGCAGTACAAAGAAATAGCACAAGTGAATGAAATGTCATTGAAACAGATTGAATCTGCTCATGAAAGATTAAAGGATGAGGTTTGTTCGGAACCCCTTTTGTATGAAAGATTATTTTGCAATCCATATTTACAATAGGCATTTTGTGTGTGTGTGTGGCGACCCCACAGCTGGGACAAGGGCATGATGATGATGATGTTGATGATTTACAATTCAGGTTTTTTCTTTTCTGGAACTGTTTGTAAGCACGTGTTTTGGAATTGGGTCTACAAAACCCATTTCTTGCAGGCGGACAAATTGAAGAAGTCACTAGAAGCTGAAATCCTTTCACTCAGATCAATGGTTTTAGAACTTGAAAGTGACGTTCTATCGAAGACCACTGAAGCTGCCTCTGCTGTTGCAGAGAAAGAAGAGGCTCTGTCTTCTGCATTAGCAGAAATAAAGCGTCTCAATGAAGACAATTCCACAAAAATGTGAGAGAACTTGCTTGATATGTCGTTTCTAGTTTACAAATTATTTTCTTTTCTGTACGTGACAGTGAGCATTAGGAGTTTTCAACTGCTTTTTCTTGCCGTAGTGCCCAGCTGGTGGCTTTGGAAGTTCAGATGTCTTCTTTGAAGGAAGATCTGGTGAAGGAGCGCCAGCGGTGGCGTACAGCACAGAACAATTATGAAAGACAGGTTTACCTTCAACATTTATCTCTAAAATCTTGAAATTATAAGAGTGTTAGGTATATTCCTTAGATGATGTCGGGTGTTGGCCTTTGATATTTTGTAAAATGGATTCTAGAAGGTTTGATGTTCCAAATTCTATATGAGAGAACACTACTAGCTAAATATAAGTATTGTTTTATGTTTGCTTTTCCATGATTTGTGTATATCTTGCTATTATAATTTGACAGAAACCATGCTGTTATATTAATGAATAATGATATGACTTCAATAGTACATGATTATGGATTGTAGAATTTCATTAGCAATGAAGGTATTAAAAAATGGTTAAGTAACGGCCCTTACATAACGGTAAGGGTGGGAGCTGTTATGTGTTAAGGGGGTGTAATGGCTGTAATGGAACATTTTTTTTCTTTTTTTTCTTTTTTAAGAAAAAACAGCCCATAGTGGGCTGTGGCTGTCATCAGTCATGGCCACAGTTACTGTTATTGAATGCCTTGTAGATAATCTAATGAGGTAGATTTTGAGTAGTTCAGAGCGTGCATGACTATTTATATAGACCTCATAAAAGCTTGAAAGGCAGTGGGTGGACCCCAGGTGTGCCTGTCTTGAGATTTGGATTGGGGTTAATGGAAAAGCACGAAACTATGATCATAGTTGAGCAGAAGTCTAAGTTGCAAAACTATATGATTATTATTATTTTTTCTTTGAAAGGTGACAATTTTATTAAACAAAGCTGAAACAATTACAAATCAGTCTAAGAAAGTGAAAAAAAAAAACTCTCGCCTAAAACCTTTAAGGCTTAGGTCCACCCCATTACATTCAATTGAGCCCTATTAAACACCTCAGATCTCCGTCCACAACGGTTCCTAAGACAGAGTTTGTACCTGTCCCTCCAAAGGAACAAAATTCCAGCCAACAGAGAAAGTTTCCAAATTTGTTTGGAGAGGTAATTGAATTTTATTAGAAGTGCGCAAAAATGCGAAAGAATACAACCTAACACTACAACTCAAAAAACAAGAAGAGATTGACAAAATTGCCTTTACATTACAAGCGCAGACCAAAATATTGAATTTAATTTTCCTAATCACCTCCTCAAGTGAGTAACTCCTGTTTTGAAAACAACGCCCATTATGATCCCCCCAAATGGACAAAAAAAATGCCAAAACAATCAATCTCCACATTACTTTCCCTCCCTTTTCCCACCCTTCCATGCAGCCCACAGAAGATCTGAAACAAACTTTGTGTCACCCAAGCTGTATGAAAAGTATCTAGGAAATTGTCTTACACAATTCCTGCAAAACATGTAGTGAATGAAGAGGTGATCAATCGATTTTGCATCTTCCATACACATCAGGCCTATATTGGGGAGGACGAGATCTTCTTTGCAAGATATTGACGGTCAATAGTCTCTTTCTTCCCACTAGCCAAATGAACGCCACCACCCTTGGGGGAGTACCATAAAACCATAAATGATATGGAAATGAATGAATATGAGGCACAGCATGTATCATCTTGTAGAAAGAGCGAACATAAGAACGACCCGAGCTATGAGCATGCTAAAGCATTGAATCTTCGTCTTGAACCAAAGGAGTGAAGTTCTTCAGCTGGTTCAGTAATTCAGATAACTCTGCAATTTCCTCATCGTTCATATAGCAAGTAACGCACCTAGCGTTCTCTCCATCGTCAACATATACAATATCGACGGGCTTTCCTTGCTGTGGAGGCATGAATACCCGAGGTTCAAGAGTTCCGAATTAGTGGATGCTGCCAAAGGGAGTGGTGATGCCATACGCAAAAAGGAAGAGACTCATAGAACGGCAGAGGCAAATAGAGCTTTTGCACATTTTCATCCCTAGGACAAGGAGGAGACCAAACAATCGAGCCACTATTTTACCACCCCTCTCCTATGCCAAGCTAAAAAGGGATTCTCAATTTAGCCTGACATCACCCACATCACATCGAATGAATCAAAGAAGCTATACAAACTCGCTTGGTGAAAGAGCACTGGATGAATAGATGATTGACAAACTCCTTGTTTTTCATGCACATCACACGTACATTTGGGAGCACAATCATCCTCTTACAGAGATTAACATTGAGCACCTTGTTCCTTCCCAAGAACCAAACTAGAGCTGCAACTTTGGGATGTGCACTATAATGCCACACAAAAGCGGTATGGCAAACCTGAACTCCCGATGAAGACTCGGTGGCGAAAATATATGATAGATCATCCAAAGCCTGATTTGAGACTTTTCCCTTTCCTAGAGTTCTAAGAATTTCATAAATCGTTGATATAAATTCAGATTCTTGTGAATATCAAGGGAAAGTGCAAGATGAGGAATTTTGTGGCGGCAACCCTCTCGTGCAGTTTGGCTTAAGGAAGATTACAAGAACACAATTCTTTTGCTAGGAGCTGAAAAAACAAAATATCAAGCATTGAGGTGAATGTAAACAGGGTTGAAAACAAATAGGAATTCTTTATAGCCATTGTTCTAACCTTCAATTGGAGAAGTAGGCCAAAATTTGATATTTTGGAGTTTGGCCCGATTAGTGATGAGGCAAATTTTGTGGAATGACCCATAGAGGGGGACGAGGTGAAAGAAGCGTTGTTGTTCTGTGTGGGGATAGGACTCCTGGCTCGGATGGCTTCACAGTGGGCCTTGTTTTGAAGTCTTTCGGGGGTGGTCAAGGGGACCTACTAGAAATTACCTCTATGATGGTGGGGGGGGGGGGGGGGGGGGGGGGGGGGGGTGTTGGGGCGAGGATATCAAAACTAGAAATTACCTCTATGAATTCTTTTAGGCCGATTAGTTTGCTAGGTAGCCTGTATAAAATTGTGGCCTAGGTCATAACATGCAAACTCAAGAATGCTGTGGGAGTAACTTCTTAAATCAGAAGGTGCCTTTCTATTTGGGGGACAAATCATCTGTAGGACTTCAAGGCCACATGAATGTATTGACCTGAAATATAGAGAAGGTTAGCTCGAAATCTAATGCAAACTTCACATGGAAATGTCATAGAATCATGTAACTCGGGACTTCTATACTCATTATGCAGAACGGGGTTTTGAGTCAAGTGGAGATAATGGATAATGACCTGAATTCCTTGTGAATTATTCGATTTTGGGCAATAGAACTCCTAAAGTTCGTGTTTTTTTTTTTTTTTTTTTTTTTTTTTTTTCCTTTTTTAAATTTATTTTATTTTATTTCAGGGGTCTAGAGTCATCTGCCAAGGGAATCCTTTCTTCCCTTTCCTGTTTGTGGTTGTTGCCGAAACATTAAGTAGAATGATTGGGAAGGCGAGGATGTTGGTTTGGTAAAAGTGCCACTGTCCTGTTTGGTGATTGTTGCCGAAGCATTAAGTATAATGATTGGGTAAGCAATGGGGGTTGGTGTGGTAGGTAGTTTTAGGGTTGGAAGAAATTAATTTTCAGGTATCTCCCTCTAGAATGTCAATGATTCACTTCTGTTTTGTGAGGCCGAGGGTCAGGTTGCCAATGTATAAATAGCAATCAAATGGTTTGAATTATATTGAGATAGAAGGTTAATTTGCAGAAAAGAAAAATGTTGAGAATCTTTTTAAATGAGGGGCTGGAGGAAGTGGCTAATACTATCGGCAGGAAGGCTAGAGCCTAGAAGGTTACCGTCAAAATATTTCAGTTTACCTCTGGTTATTGGCAAACTTGCCTAGGTTATAAGATTCAGTGACAGTGTTTGAGAGGAAATTGTGGGCATAGACAAGCAAGTTGTTTAATAGCTAGCCAATGTGTTTGGAATGTCTTACAAGTTTTAATCGGTTGATTTTAAATGCTGATTCTTTGTTTGAACCTTTTGAAGTTTTTAATCGTGCCTGATGGGACATTCAATGGTTGAGATTTGATGTTCCATCTTGTAGACCAGCATGGGATTTATGGTTAAGAATGGTGACTATGGAGGGTAGAGGGATGTAGTCAATTGGGTGTTTGGATTGGTGAAGACTATAAACTTTTGATGTAGTAGGGCATAATGTTTACCGCATCGGCATCGCGTTACGTTCACACCCTTGGGATACCGATACGTATCGGTTATTGCATGGGATAAATTGTTTGTATTGAGTAATTTACGTCACCTTTTGGGAAGCATGGGGAAACATTGGGAAATTGGGCAAAATTTTCAACAAGACTTCAGGGATTGTTAAAAAAGACATTAATACACACTTTGTGGCATAGAACTTAGTTACCCTCTTGTATTTGTGAATTGATGCAACTATAGTCAAAAGTGAATTCATAAAATTTATAAATGTAAGAAGACATTTATGGAAACACAACCAATATATTCAAAAGCAAAAGAAGTAGAAATTTAGAAATATACTTGTGAATGATGTGTCTGGTTGTCATAATAGAATGGTACTAGTGAAGATACTCTGTGACATAACGCTGGTACTCATCCTCTACGAACTGAATCAGTACGCCCATCTGTGGATACTTCGTAATCGTCATAGTCTGTGGTTGATATGCATATGAGATGGGCACATATGTAGCTCCTAAGTATTTATACTACTGGCCATATCCTAGTTGTGGATATCCCTACCTGCACGCGGAAGTGAACTCATGACTGTAGCAGAAAAATGATGTGTTGTAACTATTGGAGTCACTTGCCGCATATCCACTAGGTCTCTATCCATATCCATATTGTGGCATAGAACTCGAGCTACCCTCCTGTATCTGTGATCCATATCCATATTGTTTCATAGAACTCGCTCTACCCTCTTGTACCCATGATTTAGATCTAGAGCTACCTTGCTTCTCACGAACGCCAGTGTCCCTCATGCATCGTGCCAATAGATCTTCCTCAAAATCAGATAGCTTCTGGGTTTTCTTCTTCTTTTGTAGCCTCCGACGCTCATGTCATATTGTAGACAAGGCGGGGCCATGGTTGTCTTGGATGCGAACCATGGTCAGTGTCCTCGTGGCATGATCAAAATCCCCCTCCCTAGTGAAATGGCTAAGAGGCCTATGAGATTGACTACCAGATTGAGCCTCGTTATTGCTTCCACCATCCCCATCGGCCTTTGCCACTGTCGCTATTGTCGTTGGAGTCATCATCACCATCATTACCATCATCATCATCATCAACAAACCCATCACCCGCATCACTCTCTATCTAGCTCTCAGTGTCGGATAAAGTCTCGCCACCACGGGTCTCACATGATAGTGTCTGTCACAGGTTGCCATCTGGACTTTTTGTCAATGGGTCGAAAGCTTCGGAAGGAGATCTAGCCTGCTCTATGTAAACGTTAACATCAATCCCTTGTGACGCTGCCTCTTGCGCTACATGCGGCTCTGGTCACCCTTCTAAAGTGTACAAGTCATTTGACCTAACCCACTCGTAAAGTGGGTCCTCTATATCCTCTTCAACATATGACTATTGACCAATTGTCATCAAGTCCAACAACTCCTGTGCTTTTCTTCTTTCTTTCGTGCATAACTGCCTCTCTTGTAGCTTTATGTTGTAGTGGCAGTGCACTAGCTTTTGAAGCCTCTCGTACCCTAATATGTTGCGCTCGTTTGTGTGAATGAGAGAGGTGTTCCAATTTTTTTCATAGGGAGAGGACACCATCTGTGCGAACACAAAGACAACCAACCGCTGCAAGTCTCGCAATCACTCCCATACATGGCCCACCATTCACCTACGAAATAGATAATTTTTTTTTAGTTCCACATTTGTTACTAAAATATGAAAATTAACTTTAAGTTGTAAGAGCTAACTAATGCAGCAACTAACATGCCATCATCTAGCCCCTCACCCTCACTGCAGCCTCACACCTAAAGATTCTAACAACATCGCGAAATCTAGCAATCCGTTGATAGTATTTTGCATTAAGTGTGAGTATGAAAGTTTAGATGATGTTACAGAGAAGGTAAGTGTAGAGCATATTTACCTCACTACCAAAGTTGCCTTTCCTCAGACGGTTGGGGAATGGCTTATCATACAAATCATGCATAGCTCCCTTTAAGGTATTTTCTTCATAGAGTCTACGGTTGTAGTGGTATTTTAGATTCAGGAAGTATGTTGAAACTGAACATGGTGCAAATATTTGCATATTAGTACAATAAAATAACCATACAATAAACTAATGAAGTATATATACAATAAAAAATAAATCATGTAATTACTAACCAACTTGATGAAGTGGGTGCAAAACGGCCATTTCCCAACGGTCATTTATTATTGCATGTGCCCATTTATATGATTTGGGACTTTAACCTAGATGACGTCTTTCATTAACTATATGGACGCATACAAGGATCCCATCGACGGATATGTCTCATTATCGACCATCCTCAGCACTACATATTTGGGCTCTAGAATATCCACCACACTGTGCACGTGTTCCCAGCAATACAAGTTCCTCAATTCTCCAAGCTACTCTCTTCCCACTTTTATTCCACTCCGTGCACTCGTTAGAGCTAAAAATCTCTCATAGCCCCAACTTAGGGGTGTTAAAAAAACCGACCAAACCGATAAAACCAACCGAACCGATCGATTTCGGTTGATTTTTCATTCTATTTTGGGTCGGTTTAGTTTTTTTATATTAAAAACTGAGAATGTCGGTTTGTGAAAATTATAAACCGTTTTCAACTGAACCGAACCGACTATATATATTATATTTGAATTATATTTATCATGTATTTGTTACCTCTATCATATGGCCCACCTTGATAATATCTTATATATCAATGCCGTCTATTCTTTTTCTCAGTCCATTTTAGGATGTGTTGCAAAAAATTAATCAAATCCAAATCTTAGGTGGACCATACCATAGGAAATAGTGTTGATTGAGCGCTCGCCATTAAAAATGTTCTAGGGCCCACTTGAAGAAGATCTGTAATGCATATTTGCCATCCAACCCGTTGATAAGGTTAAACAGACCTGGATGAAGGGAAAAGTCAAATTTCACTTTTATCTTGAATCAAAACTTTTGTAGCCTATAATTACAAGAGTTTTAATGGCCATTCACCAGTTTTCACATTGGTGTGGTCCACCAGACATTTGAATCTTCTTAATTTTTTGAACGTTGTAATGAAACTGATAAAACTGACAAAACCGAATCGACCAAAATTTATCCAGTTCGGTTCGGTTTGGTTCGGTTAGTGATGCTTCATCGGTTCGATTTGGTTGTTAAATATTAAAAACTAACTTAGTCGGTTCGGTTGGGTATCAACCGAACTGACCGAACAGTGCACACCCCGGCCCCAACTTGTGTTTTAGTAGGCCATTTAGGGTGATATAATTTGTAGTGAACCGCATTACCTCGGGCCACACTATATCCCTACCATACCTCGCGTGCATCTCGGATAGTAACAAGGTGTGGTTGTAGATAAAGGTTTTGATCAGCCTTGCATCAATAATAATAGTCTTCATTGAAGGCCTATACCCTAATGCTTCCAACATGAGGTCTATGCAATGGGTTGCATAGAGGGTCTAGTACATATGATACTTCTTCATTCTCTCCTTCTCTGCTTTCAGAAATGCACTCCCATTGTCTTAACAAGCTGCTTGATGTTCTTCCTCCCAACGTCTTTCATGACATCATGCATCAGCCTTGCAATAGACCATAAAATTTATTATTGACATCCTCGTCGGTCCGATCCACTTGTCACATATCACAATGCAACAGTACATCTTCCATGATTGATGATACCCATCCACATAATGTCGCATCTCTGCATACTTGTCATCTAAATGTTTCTCCATTATCTCATGTGGCGTGGGTGGCGCCACACCCTTACTGCCTTGTTGCACTTCATTGATCATATTCTTAAAGTACAGGCCCATTGCTGTATTTGCAGATATTTGGTCATAAATAAAAACAAAAAGAACTTTGTAATGAACTTCACTGTACATCCTTGGAATCTGAAGGTACATCCGATACCCGCATGCTGCGGCCCATACCCCATATCCCTCCCTTCCCCTTTGCTCCACTATTGCCTGCTTCACTTCATTCACCATGCTCATGTGTAGAGCCCTCAAATGTGGGCATACTCGCCTCCCACCCCCTTTGTTGATCATACTCGCACTGATCCTGTAAAGACTCCTCAACGACGCATCTATAATAAGGATCCTCCTCATGGAAATTCACTACATCCTCACCTCTACTTGTTGCCTGCCCTAAATTCTCCCTAATCTCCCTCACTTCTGCAACATGGTCATCTCTAATCTTCACATTTGTTTTTCAACAAATTCCTCATTTGTGCTCTCACATCATTTGAGCATTTAGGGTAGGGAACAACATTTTAATACCCTCCCACTGAATGTTCCTTCAAGCATGGTACCTCTCCACTCTTCAAAACGTTGCCACACATTGCATCGGGACCTAAATCAATAATGACGAAGTGGGGCCCCATACTTCTACCCAATATCCGACTATCTCCCTTTTCCTCACATGTTTTACACGGAAAGAACATTATATTAGCAAATGCAGTGTACTAGATCTATAATTTTAACATTTATTAACTGTTTTTAAATTAGATTATTAATTATATTTAAAAAAAATCATCAAAGACTCTTAAATGCTCTAAAAATGCGGTCAATTGACCACTGATATAAAAGCAATTTCAGAATTTTTTTTTTAATTAAAAAAAAAATATATTTTTTTTCCAGAAAAATCTCCAAAACTACATGTATCAGTAGATCAGGCCTTATACATGTTTAATTTTGTATTTGGACAACGATATTGCAACCAATTTGCGAGAAATTGCGGAAAATTCAATTTTTTTTCCCAAATTCCTCTAAATCGGGCCACCTACCCCAAATCCCAAAATTAGAGTTTATGTGATGATGATTTCATCAAACACTCTTACGTGCTCTTAAATTAGGCCCAATTGACCACTGATAGAAGTGGAGTTTTGATAAAAATATTTTTAATATTTTTTAATTAAAAATATTTTTTTTTGAAAAATCTCCAAAACTACATGAATTAGTAGATCAGACATCATATATGTTTGATTTTATGTTTGAATAGTAAGATTGCAACCAATTTGGGAGATATTGCGGAATTTTTTATTTTTCCCCAATTTCCCTAAAAATCGAACCATCAATCCTCAAATCTTGAAATCGATGGTTTAAATATTTGATTTTCCATGCAAAACATGAAGAATCAAACATTTTTAACCTTTTGGCATTGATTTGGTATGATTTGAAAAAAAAAAGTTCAAAATGCAAAAATACTCACTGAATCGAAACCACAAATCTACTTTAATCTTGATTCTTGCTTGAAAACATTGTTTTTCTTGCAAAAGATTCAAGGGGATGGATTGAAATCCACACTAGAGGTGTTTAGAAAAGGGAACAAAGGAGGAAAAATGCGAGAAATGGAGTTTGTTTTTTTGCTGTTTTTCTCAACACAGCTACGGTTTCCCTGATGGCATTGACGATATCTGTTGATATCGACAAATGTTGTCGATACATAAGAAAGATACGAAGGAGAGTGTAATGATATTGTGCGATATATCACGACATCTGCAATATCTCGCAATACCCAGCGATACATAGTGCGATACCTAGGATGTTTTATACTCTAGTGGGTTTTTGTATTGCTGAGTTGCGATACCAATAATATCGATATTGCAAACAGTAGTAGGCATACCGAAGTCTGTAGAGGTGAGGTGCACCATATTGTCAAGGGAGGGAGGGAGCTCTTTTTCTGTCGCTTCCCTTCCGTCACACGTGTGTGGGATCCACCTTGTGAGCAACTCTCATGTGTGCACACGCGAGCCCAATTGTAGGGTGTGCTAGCATCTCTTCTCCTCACTCTTTTAGGATTGATCAGGGAGAGACCTACATTGGAGGATCAACATTAGATTTCTACATCGATCATAGGCGAAATCTAAGGTAGAATTCTAGCCTTTGATTTGTGTGTTTTTGGAATTCGATTGCATCTAGATGGGGATCTGCATTACAATTATAAAGTCTAGCATTTTTGCCAACATGCCCATCTGCTAGAAATTCTACACCTGTTATGTTTTTTTTTTTTTTTTTTTTTTTTTTTTTTTTTTTTCCATTTTTTACTTGCAAAATTCATTATATTCCTTGAACAACATCGTTTATTATTTAAGGGTAACAAATTACACAGAAGCTCCTTTGATATTGAGGAGACACAGTAAAGATAGGCATCTCTATGCATCTCCTGAATTAGGTGGCTTCCTGTATCCTTATTCTTAATATTTATAACTGATCCAGCTTGTGTTAAGAGACTCGACACACTTACAAGGATTCAGCCAATTGCCAAGTATATCATTTTGATCCATACTGAAGTGTGTGTGTGTGTGTGTGTCTATATATATATATATATATATATATATATATATATATATATATATATATATATATATATATATATATATATATATATATATATATATCAGTGTTTTAAATAGCGAATAGCGTGTAACGTAGCCTTCAGCCCTCTGAAGCGTGAGGCATAAGCTACATAGCGTGTAGTGTAAGCTACACACTACTTAGATTTTTAATCAAGGTCACACTTGGTTGCACCAAATTAGATGATTAATGATAAAATTTAACAAACTTTCATGATATTTGGTGCAACCAAATGCAACCTAAAGTAATAGGAAGGGGTAATGATTAAGTATAAAAGTGAAGAAAGAGACTGATTTTAATGTTACAGTGAAAAGTGACTCGTAATGTGAGCTATGTAGCGTGTAGCATATCCAAATTAACCATGTAGCGTATGCTACATGCAACTTAAGCTATTTTCATGAGCTACGTAGCGTTTAGGCTCAGCTACGCTACGTAGCGTAAGCTACACGCTACATAGCGTAGCTATTTAAAACACTGATAATATATATATATATATATATATATATATATATATATATATATATATATATATATATATATATATATATATATATATATATAAGTATAACATTGGTAAAAGTCTTTGCTCTATGTATAAGTAGAATTTGAAAGTCACCTAGTTGAGACTCTCAGCTGATGCACAGTAGTTGAATATAAAGATGATGTTCCTTCTGAAAAATTGCACAAAATGTATTTTTAATGATCCTTTTTTCTTTTTTGGTATTGTACAGGTTATCCTCCAATCTGAGACAATTCAGGAGTTGACGAGAACTTCTCAGGAATTAGCTCTACTGCAAGATGAAGCGTCGGAGTTACGTAAATTAGCGGATGCTCGAAAAAGTGAAAACGTAAACTGCCTTTACGCTGTTGGATACTTTTTGCTATTATATTCCTGATAGGCTGTAATAACAGGGAGTTTATCTATGCTTGCCATCAGTTCAAGTTTCGTCGAGAACGTCGGCGTTTGTAAGAAAGTTGGTATTGAGGGGGGATGTTAGATGCAATACCAGCTATGTAGGAAGTGTTGTATATGTTTCACGTGCGGTTCTTAGGGGGGAGAGCTTGTAGGAGCCGTTTCATCTGTGACTGTGGATTGAATGAATAAACAGCGCACAAATTTCGTCACTTCAATATATTTTGAGGTTTTTCTTGGGATATTATTGGGAAAATCTCGTAGAAAGTAAAATAAAATAAAATAATAAAATAAAAATATGGAATCTAATTTTTTTTTTTGAAGGATGATATTTGCTCTAAATTAATAAATATATTAAAAAAATATGTTTATAGAACAAAATTGTCAAGGTTTTTAGTATTTTTCATGATGATATGGCGATAAAAATTTGATGTTTGAAAATCTGCCAACAATTTGAAAGTCCCATGATAATATTGGAATAACATCATTTAGTGTATTTTTTGGTAATGTTTGTCACACTGGCTGGATTCCTGGTAACTCGATGAAAATAGAAACCAGATTCACCTGATTTGATTATCTTGGCATGTATTGATACTGTGGAATCATGAGAATTACCCCCAAAGATTTCACTCGTTCGGCGTGTACACGATTTCCTTGGAAATTTAGCTGTGAGATATGATTCCTCAATTGGGGAGCTTCCTGTCGGAGATGCGTTTATCCTACAGACAGATCCATTAGCAACAACTCTTTTAATTGGGAAAGCTTGCAGATATGTCCTGGAAGCAATAGATCCTACCAATGACAGCAATGTGGGTGGTGCAGGGGGCCTTTTTAATGAAGTCGGTGACATGATGTCCGCATTTTCTGCTCCAGCCAATACTTCTCCTGGATTGGAGCAATTGCGATTGCCAGAAGGGTGGCAGTCTGTATTATTCACTATTGGTTCAGTCATCAGTGTGGAGGTGTGCCCAACAGATCTGTTTGTTGCTGGGTCGAAGGGGTTAAGGATCATCCCTGGGATCTAGATCGTATTTTTGAAGAGTCTTTGTGGGGGTGTTGGGATTTTTTTCCCTCTTCCTTTGGTTTTTAATGGAACTCGTTAATCTTTCAAAAGTATGAAAAAAATAGAAAAAAGAAGCATCCTTCTTAGCATAGTGAGAGTGTAAATGACCATTAGATAATTATGATTTTTTCCATGGAATTGCATAGTGATCATCTAAGCCAAACATGGCCATAGAGAAGGGTTTAAATAGTATCTTTTAATTGAGCTTACATGTGTATTTGAGTTAAAATTAACATGATAGATAAGGTTTATTTGGGTTTACAGTCTTAGAGAGAACCGATCAACAACAGCTGGCTGCGTCCTAACTTGTCATGCAGCCCCATCTTTCCTGCCAACATGCCACTTATGTAGGACATATGTACCATGAAAACTGCAGGCCTCACCATAAGGATCACCTGCCTCAAGAATCAGGTAGACCTGCTGATTTGGTTGGCCACACCTGCAGATCGGCCTGATTTTCATTTCAGATGATCTTCCTCGTGCGATCTACCGTTTGCATTGTACGGATGTTCTACACAAATGGCATGTTGGCTGAAAGATGGGGAGCATGATGAGTAAGCATACAACCCCAATAGGCGATCAACCCTCTTACATAACTGCTTGCTTCTGAGAGATTGACTGCTGATTTAATGCTACAGAGCTTTGTAGGGATTTCTTAGGAAATTATTGTGTTTCTATTCTCAAGCAATGTTTAGAAAATCGAATCGTAGTGTAAGTTGCTTTAGGGAACAAAATGTATGATAAATCAAAATATAAATTGCAACTTGTGGAAAATTTAGAAAATAATATAGAAAAAAAAATATTAGCTACCCATTTTCCATCCACATTCCTAGCTGTGAATATTGTCATTTTTTTTTAATTATTTATGACGACAGGGTGTCCCGCCCCTTTTAGGCGAGACTATTCCTTGCGGATGCACGCAATCAACCTGCCAACCACATGCATACAATAAAAATCTATAACTAATAATATTCGAACCCTTTGCTTCAACCATGGTTGCAAATAAAAGAACGATCCATAAATGCAAAAATATCTTGACGTTATAATTATCATCTTCCATTGTACAATCACGGTGAAACAGGCAATAAAAATCCGCCTTAATGTTTTTGGAATAGGCAACTTGTGAAATTCAAGCATCTTCACCTAAACCAAAACTTGCATGAAGAGAAATAGTACTCTCCTACTCAATGTAGACTCAAAGCGTCAATGACAAAATAGAAATTAAAATGACTACCAATAACGCTTCAACATCCCGCACAAAATGTGTAAAAGATGAAAGGAAGTTGTTCTCTTTAGTGAAGAAAGAAATATCTAACCATCTTTCAAAAAAAGAAAAAAATAAATAAAAAAGAAATATCTAACCTTTTGATTAGGAGAAGAAGGAAACATTAGGTCCGTTTGGATTGCGAATTACATCAGTATCCGTACTGTAAAAGCACCATCATTACGATCAGTGTTTTAAATAGTGAATAGCGAGTAGCGTAGCCTTCACCCCTTTGAAGTGTGAGGCGTAAGCTACATAGCATGTGGCGTAAGTTACATAGCATGTGGCGTAAGCTACACACTACTTAGATTTTTAATCAAGGGCACTTGGTTGTACCAAATTAGATGATTAATAATAAAATTTAACAAAATTTCATGATATTTGGAACAACCAAATGCAACCTAACGTAATAGCTAGGGATAATGATTAAGTATAAAAGTGAAGAAAGAGCAACAAAACTGATTTAATTTTTATATTATTTTACTAAAAGCATTGAAAAGACAAACGAATTTTCATTGAAATATAAAAATGAAACAAATCATTAAAAACATTATTGATTTTAATGTTCTAGTGACAAATGATTTGTAAAGTGAGCTGTGTAGCGTGTGGCGTAGTCTATGAAGCGTGTAGCGTATCCAAATTAATCATGTAGCATAGGCTACACGCAACTTAAGCTATTTTCATGAGCTACGTATCGTTTAGGCTAAGCTACGCTATGCAGCGTAAGCTACACGCTACATAGCGTAGCTATTTAGAACACTGATTACAATTTTACCATGTTTGTTTAAACACGTAATCCAATGGTCAAGTGCAGATGTAATAGGAGTCGAGTTAAGGAATTTATAATCAGTATTGTTTTACATTGTATTGCTGTGAAAATCTCCTATCCAAACATGCACTTAAGTATATTTTAGACATTAAAGTCATCATTACGATTTTACCACGCCTATCCAAACATGGGAATTGTCAGTCAAATAACCTGTTTTCAGGAGACATGTATTGTAATTTGTAATTGTCGTACTTTTACAATACATTATTGATGTAATTCGCAATCAAAACGGGCCCTTGGTCAATTTTTTTTTCTTCTTTTCCTTAAGCCAAGGCTCACATCACAAACCATGACTTACCTTTTCCATTTGAATCATAAAAAATGCAAATAAACAATAAAAATCTAAATTTAAATCGTACAAATCCCTCTACGACAGTTGATATCTGCAATTTTAATCATTTGGGCATGATTCAATTTGAATTGTACGGTCCGAACTGTGAATTATAAGATTTTGATAATGTTGTTATCAAGCAATCTTGCAAATGCTGTCTTCACTAGGGGGTGTCGCAAGTGCAACGCACGTGACGAGAGAGGAACGTAGGGAGAAATAGGGGGAGGAAAAATCGTCTAGAGTTTGGTAAGGGTGAAAGTCAGTGTTTGTGAGTAAGATGTAAGCTGTCTGTTGGCTTTTACAGGTGAAATCTGAGCCACCTGATGGACAACAACCTCATTTTCAAGTTCCAAAGATACCCTTACTTCAATTAAAATGTCTTTTCATGTCCTTAAAATATTGGTGATTTTCATTCTAGGGAAACTAATTGTGGGGGCAAAAAAGTCCAAGATCTACTCACGTTATATGTAGAGATTCAAAATAATCAAATGGAGAATTTGGAATCTAAGGAGATATTATTACTTAATGGAAACTCCACGTACAATCATGACTGATTACATGTAACAACTTAAGAAGACCTCAATGACCTATCATCCTAGTATCTAAAATACGTTACATTTAATATCAGGCTGCAGAATATGCTAGCAAGGTTAATAAATGCTTATTACTTTCTCTTTTTGTTAAAAGAGTTCCCCAATAGATGGTGCTATAGGAAAAATTACTTGTAACAACTTAAGAAGACCTCGATGACCTATCATGCTTGAAACCAAAAGCTATTACATGTAATATCAAGCTGAGGAGTGTGTCAGCAAGGTCAATTGATGGTTATTACTTGCTCTTATTTGTAAAATAGTCCCCCAATAGAGATCAGTTAAAGAAATGCTTTTCATAGTTGTAAGTATACAGATGATGCTTTGTCAGCTTCATTTCTTTCCTGTACGTTACGAACAAAACAGCCAGTTCAGACACACGTGGTCTCTCGATGCATTCAGTTCAAACATATTTGGTGTCTGATGCATTTGTTATTTATGGTATTCATGAAAATACACCTATTCTGGTAATTTAAAGATCCGATTTTCTTTTATGTAATAACTTTTGTGCTTTCTGCAGGATTTCTTAAAGGGAACATGGGAAGCAGAGAAATCAGACTTACAGGAACTGAAGGATGGAGCTGAGAGAAAGTACAGTGAGATAAATGATCAGGTGATAGCAACTGTACTTCTTGCATGATTATGTTTATCATATTTGTATATTGAAGTATAAGACTAGCCATACTTTATGGGATGGATTGTTGGGTAGTTAGGGAACAACATATTCAGAGGACGAGTGTAGCTGAAATAAGATGTTTGGTTACTAGATTTGAAGCCCTTGTTGATTTTTCTGTTGTCCAATTGAAGATGTTGCTGGAAATTCTTCTTCAAATTTTTTTTTTTTTTTTTAAAAGGTTTGGTCATCCCTCGAGTCTAGGCTTATTTTCTTTATTACCTGCATCAGTCGAGTCTAATGATCTCAAAAACTTAAATTGTTAGGCTTGTGTCTTAACCAACATTTTAAATACTGATGATATTGGCCGATATATCCCAGGATATATCTTGTACGTGCGATACAAAACGCATAGGTAGTACTGATATATCCCACATATTCGATCCGATGAGCATTTTCAATTTTCGATCCCTTTTTTTTTTTGTTGAAATTATGTTAAATAAGTGTCAAATGGTTACAAATCCATTGGTTCTTCATGTTTTGCATGAAAAATCATGGAGTTGGAGCTTTGATTTCGATATCTATTGGTTCTTCTTATTCTCCATTTTTTTTTTTTCGAAATTATCCTTCAACCAGCTGTCAATTGATACTAATTTCGAAGTATTTAGGAGTATTTGACGAAATAATTGTCACATACATTGTAATTTCAAAATTTGAGCGTAGGTGGTCTGATTTAGGGGAAAATTCAAAATTCCTTCTCTCAAATTGCTTGGAATGTGGCACTCCAAACCAGTGTTTTAAATAGCTACGCTATGTAGCGTGTAGCTTACGCTACGTAGCGTAGCTTAGCCTTAACGCTACGTAGCTCAAGCAAATAGCTTAAGTCACATGTAGCCTACTCTACATGATAATTTGCATACGCGACACGCTACATAAACTAGGCTACACGCTACATGCCTTACATTACAAGTTATTTTTTATTACAACATTAAAATCAAATAATATTTTTGATGATTTGTTACATTTTTTTATTTTCAATATTTAATGCTTTTAGTAAAATGATATAAGTAATAGTATTAAATTAGTTTTGTTGCTCTTTCTTTTTCCTTTATACTTAGTGATTACCCTTTTCTATTACTTTATGTTTGGTTGCACCAAAATATCATGAAAATTTGTTGAATTTCATTATTAATTAGTCTAATCTGGTCAATATCATGGAATTAGTGCAATCAAGAAAAACCTTAATTAAAAATCTAGAAGTAACGTGTAGCTTACGCTACACGCTATGTAGCTCATGCTTCACGCTTCAGAGGGGTGAACGCTACGCTATACGCTATTCGTTATTTAAAACACTGCTCCAAACATGAAATCAAGTATATATGAGGGCTGATCTACTGATTTGTTAAGTCATTGTTAATTTTTGGAAAATAAAAATAAATTTTTAATTAAAAATTAATAAAAATATTAAAATATTATTTGTTTTCTTCAAAATTTCCTTCAGCCAGCTTTCAATTGAGACTAATTTCGAAGTATTTAGGAGTGTTTGATGAAATGATCATCACATACACTCTTAAATGTTTTGCATTCAATTTGAATATAGTTGCATTTGTTCAATTAGACAACGCATAGCTTACGACCCTATACAAAGGAAACCTCTTATGTGCACTTATTTTTTGAGATGTTATGATTTAAAAGGGCGTATTAAGGTCTTTCTTAACTATCCTTGAAGTTTTATTGAAAAGTTCAACCATTTTCCCAATGTTTCCCAAAAAGTGAAATAAATTACCCTATGCAAACGATATATCCCATGCGATAATTGATACGTATCTATATCCCAAGGGTGCAATCAATGTTGTTAAATTGAATATGCGATTTCATGCAATCAACATATGTTGTTCGCATATGCGATCGCATATCTTTTTTTCTTTTTTTTTTTTTTTAAATAAAAAATGGAAAATTGGAAAAATTTCTAAAAAAATTTGGAAAATTTTCCTAATTAGTAAAAGTGATTATATAACTTATTTTATTTTTTTCATTATAATTTAAGTGTTTCATTAAGTTATATAGTTAATTACTTATATTATATTTACATAAATTTTAACAATACAACTTACAAGCTACATTAAAAGAGAATTAATTATTAAAAACTCTAAAACTAAAAGACGAGTAAAAGAGAGAGTAAGAGAGAAAGATGAATAAAAGAGGGAGAGTGAGTGATTTTAAGCTTTAGAGTAGAGAATAGTGAAAATTGGGGGGGGGGGGGGGGGGGGGGGGGGGAGGATTTGAGTGCCCATTTATAGGCAAAAGTGACTGAAATTGCAAAAATAAAAAAATAAAGTCCCATTGGGAGATATGCGATCGCATAATAAAATATGCATGGCATACTTGTCAGGATCGCATATGCCATGATGGCATATGCGATCTCTTCACATATATGCGCATATGCGATTGCATTTGACAACGTTGGGTGCGATACGTAACGCAATACCGATATTTTGAACATTGTCTTACCAAACACCATAAGTCTCTATCCTCTTGGGGAGAAATGGTCTAGTAGAATTTTCTCTTTGGTTCATTTAGATGTATGGGGTCCAATTCTTATTATTTCTAATGGATTTAAATACTTTATCTCGTTGATTGATGATGCATCTTGTATGGCATGGATTTATTTTACGAAACTTAGAGACATTGTTAAGAGTGTTGGAATATTAGGAATAATAAGGGTGTTTTTATAATAAAGTCCATTCTTGGACCTATATGTAAATATCTCATAAGTTAGGGTGTTATTATGTAAATTGGGGAAACCCTACTCATAAAAATAAGAAGAGGGAGAGAACAAATTGAGCTCTCTAGTCTCTAACCCCTTCTCTCATCTTTCTCTATCTCTTCTTTTCTCTCTCCTCTCACAAATCTCCCTCACAAATCTCCTTCTCACATCTCATTCTTCTTCTTAACTTCTCACTTCTCACATCTCATTTTTCTCTTCAAAGAGTATCCTCAATATTATAATAATATCCCCGATATTATTTGTATCTCCAGCTCGGCAATACCGATAACACTGGTAGCGATACCGATAACATTGGTAGTTCTGAAACTCCAGGTATTGGCAATATATCGCTAAGTATCACCGATGAATCAATATCGTGAATGTGTCGCCAATGTATTGCCAATATTTTTCGGCCCTCTATCCAATCCCTGAAATTCAATTGTAGGTCTTTGGGCATGTGTTTTGTCTATAATACCGATCCTTTTAGAAATAAATTGTCATCGAGCTATCAACCTAAGTAATTGTATGAGAAAATTCCTGCAAGATTATCTTTTTAATGTTTACCAAACATATTTTTCTTGCATATGTGGTTCTTAGTTAACATCAATTCTGCAATTCCTACAAGTAACTCTAAACAGGCCAATTTCATTTTGTCTTAAAAAATGTTCATTAGTGAAATACGCAACAAGTTTTTGAACATTGGTATATGAGGGAGTATTGGCAAGGACCTGAAGTGATACAATATGGAGTGTATTAGATAGTATTGGATCCATGTAAGAGTGTACTGGGGTGATTTTTCTTTTCTTCTTCTAATAAACGTGAGAAAAATATTTGAAAAAAAGGAAAAAAATGGAAACACATGAATCTATCATTTATTTGGTATTTGTTATATCATTAGTGGTGTATCTGAACATTGTTTCCCAAACACATGAATCTATCATTTATTTGGGTATTTGAGATATAGTTGGTCATGTATCCAGCCATTCTTTAGTAAGTATGTTGTTGTCAGTGTGGCCTGCTGAAACTGAATTTTAGAGTCTTTGACCTCTAAATTTGATGTGAAGCATTTGAGAATTAGAAATTCTTAGTTATTAATGATTCTATAAATTGATATGATACTATCAACTCTTATCTTCGTGTATACTCTCCTTCCACATACTATATCATCTTCATGTAGAAACTATTTGGCTACATGCTCACTATTTGGAATTTAGAACCTACTAAATTTCAGGAATTGATCTGATTCTATCTATGTTTGTTCTGTTTGAGGAAAGGATCCCAACCAATCGATCTTTCTTTTAGTTAGTGAATCTTTGTGTGATTAACCAATGTGGGAAATTATGAATCCTCATTACTAATGGAATTGAAAGGATTAGTGAGTTACAAATCAAAGAAGACGTAAATTGCTTGGGGGTGAACGGTAACAGGTAGCTAGCCTGTGCTACCCCCTCCAGTTGTCCTCGATCTCCTTAGGATTCTCACACCAACCCGTTGATGGTAGACCCCCTGACCAACCCTCGGGGGAGCAAAACCCCAGATATCACAGACGTTCCCGCTAAAGAGCCATTTAAGGCAGCTGGTGCACGGGGCGCCTACCCGAGTTTTGTCCTAAGGCGCGTGGACCCCCGCTACCGGGAACTCCCTAGCATCCCATTCAAGGGCGGAAGTTTCCCAGCTTTGGTTTTAACCTCCGCTAAAAAGGGAAAGCATTGAGATTTCAGAATATTGCCATTACCTTATTGATGTCAATTCTTAATAACATATGGCCACATGGGTTCTCGAGGGGCTCAAAATCATCATTGGTAGGGTTGTAGTGGTGTGGTTGTCCATGTACTTACTGACAATGTTGAATAGCTGCATAACTAGTTGAATGCATCAGCTCTGGGTCGTGACACCTGATATGAATGAAACCATTCAATAACATATGGGAATGAATGTGAACATGAAAACTGCATCTGATAGCCAACTTGGTTGCAATAAACCTGTGTTCTGTGATGACTGCCCCCATCACCACCATCTCCACCACCCGTGTGCTAACTTGGTTTAATCTCCTCTTCATATGACACGTATTTGTATCATCGTTATATATTATCTTAACCACCACATCGTACATTATCATCATTGGGGTAAGGATAGGTGGACTGGTGGGGACTGTAGTCTAACTACCTGCACCATCTACACCACCACTACTTGATCCATGTTCATCAAATTGGGTGTATCACTATTAGTACATTCATCATTTTCAACTTATTGTCTGACAATGCTGTTGCTGACCACTAGTTTCTAGTACATCAACTTCTACTTGTTCATTGTCAGTGTCTTCTGCTGCATCACTCTACCTCTCTTCCAAGTTCCAACCATAAAAAAAGAGGTCATTACTCTCTTCTAAGACGTCTGTCTATTCCTTCTCTTCCTTGGGATGAGGGAGAACGTCCTATGCTTTATCTCACGACTAGAGTATGATGTAATCTAACTAGCACTTCTACCACATTCTTCTTCAGTGCCTCAGCACTTTCTGCACTGTTGGTCTACCACCCACCAATACATTACAAGGACTATAAATAATTATATCAATTATTAGTTAGTGTTTAATATACTTAAAGTTCTAATTCACTTTCAACCTAAGTTTTACTAAAATTTTCTCCTTATGGTCTGTTTTGTAAATTGTCCCCAAAGCTCCTCATTCAAAGCTCAGAGGTGTCAAACTTAATAAATATGGTGGATTAGGATCCATTACGTTGAAATACAACAAAAATAAGAGAAAGAAAACGTAATGGTTACCCCTGTTCTCAATTTTCCCTAGAATGGTCCACTTTGGTTCGATTCATTGAATCGAGCTTAAATCTTGTGTGTCTGTGCGCGACCGTTTGTGTGTGTGTGCATGCGTGTGCTTGTGCGCGCGCACAAATAGGCATTTGGTTTATGAAGCTCTCATAATTTTATCGATGCTGTCCTTCTACTTAAATTTTATATTCAGGAGTTATTTAGAAAAAAAAAGAAAATCATCATTAGTGTCTCTTTTGGGATCAGTATCTGTGTGGGTTTTGTATGTTCTGCACATTTTTTTCATATTCTTTCTCCTATTCATCGTGGAATATATATATTTTTTATTATTTACATGTCACCTTTTTCCAGAACAAGATTCTGCTTAATCACATAGAAGCACTACATATTAAATTGGCTGAGAAGGAACGTACTTCTGCTGGAATTTGTTCTGGAAGCACCTATCAGGATCCGCAAGGGGATGGTGATCTAGAAAAAGTGGTTAGTTATCTCCAGCGGTCAAAAGATATGGTAAGTTTGTATTTCAGACTATCATTGAATGAATATCGTCTTTCTTTCTCTCTTTGTGTATTTGTTTTTTTTTTTTTTTTTTTGACTGTCGTTTATTTTATGAATCTGAGCTCTATTTATTGTTCTTCAGGCAGAAACTGAATTCTCTTTGCTAAAGCAAGAAAAGTTACGTCTACAATCTCAAGTATGCCTTATGTTTTGATTTAGTATCAATTGCTTTATTTTGATTTAGTGCATATGTGAGCACCAGAGCTGAACATATTCATTTATTGTCATAATTTATTTTTCGATGCACTTGTTCTCATGCATCGATTGTTGTATCATGTAGTGGAATCAAATTTTTATGTGACCCTTACGTGTTCCACTGCTATGGCTCTGTTATACTTGTGATTTTGCCTTGATTTAAGAAAATGATTTGAAAGATGCTGGTGATTTTGATCAAACTGATGGTTTATTAGATCAGTTACTGTTGATGTACTCAAATCAATTATGCTGGTATGTAGCTTGAAAATGCTTTAAAGGCCTCTGAGACTGCTCAGGATTTGCTTCACTCTGAGCATGCAAGTTCTAGAGATACACTGTTCACAGATGAGGAGTTCAAGTCGTTTAAGCTTCAGGTAGAGTTCTGATTTACTTCCTAAGAGTAGACATTAGTGTAAATGGATTTGAAAAGTTCATACAGGAACTATTCTTTGAGTGGGAAACAGTTTACTCCTCTTTATTCTTCTTCACTCATAAATGTCCCTTCAATCTTATGGACACATGGTTGCAGGTTAGAGAAATGAATTTGCTTCGTGAAAGCAATATGCAGCTTCGAGAGGAGAACAAGCACAACTTTGAGGAATGTCAGGTTTGTCTTGGAGAAATTCTCTCACCATTGTAAATGAACTTCAGGGACTTAAGTTCAACTCTCTTGGCTTCATGCAATCTTCTTACATTTATGTTTATGTTACTTTTTGTACTGGATAATTAAGGCATCTTACTGACAAAAGAATCTATGTTTTTGGTTCTCAGAAATATCGTGAAATAGCTCAAAAAGCTAAGATGGAGGCTGAACATCTGGGCTATCCGCTGAAGGAGAAACAAATTGAGGTGGATGCTTGTCGGAAAGAAATTGAGATAAAAAACATGAAGATAGAACAATTGGAACACAAGATATCTGAGGTATCTTTTAGGAAACAAAACTGCTTACAATTTGACATCCTCCTTAAAGTTACAAGAAAGGTGTAGAAGTATTGATGTGGAGAACACAAATCCAGATCCCTTATCTCCTATCTGATTCCGAAGAAGTAATCTGGATCCCTTTCATGTTCTGACACAAATCCAATATGGAGGATTGACTGACCGTCTGGGCAATCTGTACATGGTTGACTGATTTTTCTTGTGTCTTTGACATGTTATCATTCCTTGTGTATGCCTTCTTACTGTCTTATAGGTTCTTAAATAATACACTTATGGCTCATATGTATAGTATGCCAAAGCATATCCTAAATAAATATTGTTCTGATTTGCTTTTATTGTAGAAGTTACTGGTTTATATTATCTGCTGAATATTTTCTACGAAATACTCGAATGTATTAGAGTTGTGGAATTTGATTCAATTTTCGAGAACAAACTTCTGTTGTAAAATCGAAACCTAAGCTTAGATTTGAAGTGTAATCACCTTTTTTTTTATTTTTATTTTTATTTTTTAGTGTTTTTGTGACGAGAGGTGTGCCCTATGAAGGCATAAGAATTATCGTTGTGATAATTTATTAATCAGTTCAGCATTTTTTGGGAGTTGAGCAAATTTGGTAAAAATAATTTACCTATTGGAAGTGTAAAATGGGCTCTGTTTGATGGACACTTGAAAATAATCATCATATTGATGCATGTAACTTTTTGATGTGTACCAAATTGACTATGAATAGAACAAATCATCTTTAATCAATACAATTTCATGTCCATGTTTGGTTATGTTCATGTCTGTGAGCAAAACAAGTTTATGAACTTGCATTTTTGTAATCGATATCAACTCACAGAACATAGTTGGGTGTGTTTTCAACTAAAACGAAGAATACAGACTTTTTTTCTTGGTATGTGATCTCCACTACTAGATAGGATTTGCTTGAATATATGAGTGGGAAGTTCCTGCTAGTTTGTTAACTCATGGGATGTATCCCATACGGCTTCAAATGCTTAATAGAGTAAGATTTCTACCTAATTTGATGAACTAAATAGTGAGCCACTGGCATGAATGGTATGGAACACAAAGTTAGAGACCAGAATTAGAGACCAGATTTGGCAGTTCTCTGAGAATAGGTAGTAGACATAAAGGAGTGACTCAAGGAAAATTAATACACTCATGGAACACATTCCATTTTTGTTCCAGAAATTGAGGTTCTAGAATTAGAATGCAAATCCAACTGGAGGAGCATATTGTTTTAAAATTACTAATGGCTGGTCTTTTTTTTTTAATTCAAATATTGAACAGTAAGTTGGTTACACTTTAGGTCGTCTGATCATCATTATTATCATCATTGCCTTTCTCCCAGAAATTTGGGTTAGTTTTCAAATGGTAGATTTGCAAAAGTCTTTGACAGCCACCAGATATCGGTACTGCCTCTTTCACTCAGGCTCTTGGAAGCAGTGACTACAGATGTTCTCACAATTACTTCTCACATGCCAGCACTGCCCCTCAACTATTGATCTCAGCCTCACCTTTACATGCATACCCAGAGGGCTGCCAAACAAAATAGGGTTATGGAGGAGCAGTTGCCAAGCATACTGCAGAGTGTCCATGGACATGTAAGGCCAAGCTCAAGTAGTTGGCTGCTCAAAACAGCAAGGAATATTGATACATGATACCAACATTATCCACATGCCAACACAATGAGGCCTCCCACCCTGCACCTTCTCATGACTGTTGCACTCTAAAAGGGTATTTGCAAACAGTTGATGGCTAGAGCATAGTTCAAAAACCTGAAAACTCGACCCGATATCCAGCTGGGTCGGGTTGACTCGAAGACTCGACTTGATATCTAATTATTAAATTAATAAGAACATTTAAGTAAGAATAGCTATGAATAAAAAAGTTGACAAAAGTTCTCCCAAGTGAAGCACATAGCTTGTTAGAATTGCTTGACTCTCTAGAAAAAAGATAGGGGTTCAGATCTCAGACCTTGCACTTCGATTTTTTATTATGAGAAGTAATCACCCAGTGAATGATTCGGTTCAAGTCAAGTTGAGTTGATCATGTCAGTGAGCCGACTCAACAAGTCTGGCCAAATCTCGATCGAGTCGAGCTCGCCAAATAATTTCATAGTGACTTGTCTCAAAATCTTGCCCAATCGGGTTGAGTCACCAAGTTTTTGAACTATGGTCTAGTACTAGCAGTGTTTGCATTGTCGACGAATTGTCGATATTATCGTCGATAATATCGGTGTCGCTGGTGCAGCGACACTGAAACCACAGTTATTCGTTTCTCTACCAAAAATCGGCGAAATATCGGCGATATTTCCGATATCATCGACAGTTCGGGCTGTAGCCACAAAAATTGGGAAAAGAGAGAAAAAAAAACTTTAGAGAGAGATTTTCATACCTGTTGATTGATCGAAACACGGAACATCACAATCCCGTGGGCATCGGGCACCGTAAACCTTAAAATTTTCCTTTTTTTTTTCGATAGGAAGATGAACGTCGCGAGATTCATGGATTTCGGAGGGGGGTTCTACTCGATTTGGGTGCGATTTAGGGTTTTGAAACCCTCTGTCAAAAACCCCCTTTTCGGGGGAAAACCATTTGGAAGCTGAAGATGCTTTTGCTAAGGGCGTGTTTGATTTTCGGCAATGACGAAGTTGGACGCAGATCAGCTACCGACGGGTTGAGTAGCAAGTTTGGCTACTGAAGTGACGTCAGCAAGTTCAATGGGCCCACCATGATGTATGTGTTGTATCCACACCGTCCATCCATCTGGAGAGATCATTTTAATGTATGACCCAAAGAATGAGGCAAATACAAATCTCAAGTGGACCCCACCACAGAAAACAGTGGGGACAGTGACACCCACCATTGAAACCTTCCAGGGGCCCACCATGATGTTTATTTGAGATCTAACCTGTTCATAAGTTAACACATACGTAGATGAAGGGGAAAACAAATATCAGCTCGATCGAAAAGTTCTGTGGCCCCTAAGAAATTTTTAATGGTAGGCGTTCAATCACCATTGTTTTGTCTGGTGGAGTCCACTTGAGCTTTGGATCTGCCTCATTCTTTGGCTTATGCCTTAAAATGATCTCTCCAAATGGATGGACAGTGTGGATGTAGCACATACATCATGGTGGGACCCACATAACTTGGTGACATCACTTGAGTAGCGCTATAGTAGCTAATCCACGTCCGAAGAAGTTGAATGGAAGTGGACTGCGAACGGAGTAACTCAGCAGGCTAAGCGTACTGAGTAAACACCGTGGGGCCGACCGTGATTTATATATTTATCTACTCCGTCCATCCATTTTACTAAATAATTTTAGGGCTTGATGCCAAATATTAAGCATATCCAAAACTCAAGTCGACCACACCACAGAAAATAGTTTGAATTGAACGTCCACTGTTGAAAATTTCTTAGGGGCCACAGAAGTTTTAGATACATGTGATATTTGTGTTTTGTCTTCATCCATATCTTTTCGATCTTATGAACAGATCGGATAACAAATAAACATCACTGTGGACCCTAGGAAGGTTTCAATGGTGGAAATCATTATTCTCATTATTTCCTATAATGTGGTCCACTTGAGCTTTGGATATGCTGACATTTTATGTTTAACAGCTAAAATGAGTTGGAAAAACAGATGGACGGTGTAGATAAACCAAATACATTCACAGTGGACCTAAGAGAGTTTACTCAGTTCCATAAACATCCTTACTCAGTACACAATTCACTTCCAGCATGCCACTTGTTCCTGTTAGTGGCTATGTGGGCCTATCATGATGTACTGTGCTTTATCAACACCTTGCATTTATTTTGCCAGATAATTTTAGGGCCTAAGCCAAAAAATGAGGCAGACCTACATCCCTGGTGGACCATGCCAAAGGAAACAATGGTGATTAAACGCCCACCGTTAAAAACTTCCTAGGGCCCATTGTAATGGTTTTTTTTTTTCAATCTAACTTCTTGATTAAGTCACTGAACTGGATGAAGCGAAAACACAATTATCAGCTTGATTGAAAACTTTCGTGGCCCCTTAGAAGTTTTTAATGGTGAGATTCAATCACTACTGTTTCCATTGATGTGGTTCACTTGAGATTTGGATCTATCTTATTTTTGTGTACATGTACTTAAATGATATGGTGTAACAGATGAACGGGGTGGATTTCTCATAAGGATCACAGTGGGCCCCACAAAGCTTCTGACAAGATCGTCTGTCTCCAGCTAGGTCCTAGTGGATTTCTCATAAAGATCCATCTATTTTGCAAGCTTATTTTAAGACACGATGCCAAAAATGAGGTGGATCCAAATCCCAGGTGGACCAAAAATGAGGGGGCTCTAAATCTCATTGAGTCCCCACTCTTTGCTCTCACGGTCCATCCAAATGTAAAGCGTTTATGGCCTACAATAAGTTTTTAATGGTCAAATACCACTGTTTCATGTTCTATGGTCCATCTGAGATTTGGATCTCTTTTGTTTTTTTGGATCATTCCCTAAAATGAGCTTTCATTTAATTTTACATGACTTAATGATTGTATGGTGGCTGTATTTGTATTATATAAAACTCATTTTAGTTACTATTGGCGTGAATTCTTACCGAACGCATGCTTTTTGGGCCCCATTAAATGAAAACTTATTATTTAATGCATTCTTTTTGTAATTTTTTTATTCATGAATATGCAAATGTGTGTATTTAGGCATTTCTTGGAGTTTCAGTGAAAAATTCCACCATTTTCCTTATGTTTTCCCAATTTCCGGTTATCAGCGATATTATCAACGATAACGATATTATATCTTTATCTCCGGCCAGTGAAACTTGTAATGATACCGACAATGCGAACACTGAGTACTAGTAGTGCCAAACAAGCCTGTTGAGCATGCACCTTTGATCAATTTGACTTTCCTTTGAAAATATATCTGGATGACCTGATAACAAGACCAGTGATGTTATTGATAATATCGTCGATATTATTAGTATCACCCTGTCAACGAGACCAAAATTGCTGGAAGTTTAAAAATACCCAAATATCGCCGATATTTTGATAATATCAGTGATATTTGGCGATGTTATCGATATTAGCGATATTTTGAGTAGAATCCCTTATAAAGGTTCCTTAGTATCGGTGATACCATTGATAATATCGCCGATACTAGGGAAACATACATAAATAAGAGAAAATTGGGAAAAAAAAAATCCAAAATCCCAAAAAATCATTTTTAGAATTTTGTTCCTTAGGTGACTTGGGTCCCTCTTGGTTTTTATTGAATCAAAATTTGGATTTGGGGAGAAATCTTGGCTCGAAACGAAGATGGACCGGAACTCAAAGGTGATGAAAAATCCATGGAAAAATTAATTTTTATTTCAAATATTAGCATGGATTGCAATGAAAATCCATGTCCATGCATGATTCTCATGCATTGGCGTGGATTTGTGGAGAAAAAAAATTAACATTTAAGTGAAAAATGGGGGAAGTTGGTGAAACCATTATTTTTTTCATTTTTATATTAGAAAATGTGTTTTTCAGTGTTAATAAATGTGGAAATTTTATATATTAATGTGTTGGTTGATCTGTTGAGTGGCCACAAATTTTATATATTTATTTATATTGATTTTTTCAACAACACAAGGTTAGGCCTCTACAAAATGGAAACTTTGTACATATAGTTGTTTTTGCAATATTTTGATTCTTACATGGGTAACATGTGCCTTTTAACAACTCCTAAAGTTTCACTGAAAAATACCACATTTTTGCAATGTTCCCTAATGTTTCCCTTTGATAGCTATATTTTCTACTTAAAAGGGATAATATTGGCAATTCTGATACATCCCTAGTCATCAATACATTTAACGTGGGAAGACATCTCTTGGGAATCGAGGGAAGATAGGCGATTGAGGTACGCCTTGAGACATTGTCATCATGCTTCGTGGGGCGAGCGCACAAAGAACTGTTCTCACCCTCATCGTTCTCACTCTCACCATTCAAGAGGAGACTGGTCGATCCCAATTACCGATGAAGACTACAGAAGTTGAAGCCGAAGAAGGGGTCGGTAGCACCATCCTCGACCCCGGATCCAATCTTAGGATAAAGGCAAGAGGATCCTCTCGAAAGGGAATAATGAAGGATCTGGGATAGGAGCTCAGAGAGAATGGGGAACCGTATAGAAGTGGAAAAAGGGATATCACAGAAACCCTAAAGCGAGCCAAAATCTCTTGGAACTTCCAACAACATTCGTGCTGAATTTCCCTGAAGACTGGATGGATCTCCATTTCTCTAGGGTGTTTGGCTAGTTCAGGAAAGTTAGGGAAGTCGCTATCCTGAGGCTTAGGGGATCTGCAGTTATTCGGGGTTTGCCCTTCGTGAGATTCAACGAAGAGGAGCTACTCAACACTATAGCAGGGCTGAATGGCAAAAGATTTGTAGGAAGGGAGCTCTGAGTTCAAAAAGCTCACTATGGCTCAAAAAACATAAATAGAGAATGAGCACTTGGGCTTGTGGGGTTCAACTGGAATTAGGTGGAAAGGGGTGGCGTTGGACAAACCGAGACTAGCGACGGTGGTTGAGGGCTGTCAAGAGAATCCTCCACTCGCCACGGATCCATCACCCTGTTCGGGAGCCAGATCGTTTCGGGAGGCATTACTGTCTTCTAGCCAAGTAGGATCTCAGAAGTCTTTAACTCATCATGCTCCATCACTTTCCCCCCTTCCCAAGGAGCAACTGGTTTGGAAGGAAGAGGAGGTAGCGGAATGCATTATTAATGTCCAACCGCAAGCTGTTGCGAAGGCATGGGAAAAGCTTAAGTGGAGTGTAGTGGTGACCGCCTCAAAAGACTTCTTTGGACAAGGTGGGAAAGTGGCTTCACGAGTGTTGCGGTATCAATGAATCTAAGAGGAACATTAGAGCTCTGGGACCTGATACGTCTTTGGTTAGCTTCTTCTCGGACGAAAATGTTGATTGAAGCATCCTGGCGAACTTTGTTCATAGAGATGGGCTGATCCTTTCCATTTCCAGGTGGGAGGAGTGGTCGCCGTTCGGATCCTTTAAGATTTGGCTCTAGATCTAGGACCTCCCCATTGAACTCTGGTTCATTGAGGGTTTCATTGTTGTAGAGTCTCATGTTTCGGCGAGGCGGTTCTGATCGACGAATACAGAGAAAAATGGAGAAATCTCAAGTTCTCAACTATGCCAGGGTAAGTTTGGGCGAAGAAGAAATCCTTGATTCCAAACTTTATCCCTATCTAGGTGGGAGACGAGAGGATTTGGATTCACATAATCAGAGAAACCAATTCTTTTCATTGAGAAACTTTGTCTTAGGCCAACATCAACAGCCCCAATTTGAGACAATTGCCGATGATGGAGGAAGACCCACGATTTTGGTGCTCCCAAGAGACTCCGAAAGTTTCTCTGCCTACGTGTGTGGAGGAAACAGTAGCCACGTCACGTGTGTGGATTTAGCTGGAGACACGTCACCCACCTCTGAGAACGTGCCCAGAAATCTGGTCGCGGACGCGAGCCCCGATAAGCAGCAACAGCCAATAGGCGGCAGCTTCCGATGAGATCTAGGGACAGATGGCAGTCACCCCCCCTGCTCTCCCCCTTCGATTGCAAAATCTTGTCTGCCACTTCGTTCCCCACGCACCTAATATCAGACGCGTGTAACCCACGCCCCCCCCCCCCCCCCCCCCCCCCCCCCCCCGCGGATATCAGCCATTTGCCCTTCGCTGGCCATGATGGCTGACAACTTTCTCCGTACTCTTCCAATTTCAAATGTAATAGCTGACAACTCACCCTCTTCCTCTTCGATTTTAAACACGTCCCCCGATGGCCGCGATGGGAGACAGCTTGCCCTCAACTCCTTTGATCTTTAATGTGGATGCAGATGCGTGGCCTTTATCTTTAACTTTAGCAGTCACCCCTTCAATCCTTTCATAGCCAACGTGTGCTAGCCTGTGGATTGTCCGAAAGCCGACACGTGTCCAACCTCAAAGATCATGCTAGACATACCACCGGGATCAAAATTAGGTGGAGAGAAGATCAGTTGCTTCTGCTTCAGCGACTCTCTTGTCTCTGGTGA
The DNA here is from genome assembly GCA_003013855.2 of Liriodendron chinense. Classification (NCBI taxonomy): domain Eukaryota; kingdom Viridiplantae; phylum Streptophyta; class Magnoliopsida; order Magnoliales; family Magnoliaceae; genus Liriodendron; species Liriodendron chinense. Next base: position 1,474,481 of record ML058483.1, read on the forward strand.
CGATCCTACACCCAAATTGTGTGTTGTTTCAGCAGTAACGGAATCCTCCTATTAGTCTGGTGTCTCTAGGATTTGTCCGAAAGCCTCGACGTCGGAAACCTCCGCCTTAGCGCTTCAGCCTTCCTGCTTGGACGTTCACTAGGGGGAGCGAAGTTTACCTAGTCTAACGGCCAATCTGAACTCGCCATGTCCAGACTTGATAGATTCCTTGTGTCTCAATCTTGGCTAGACCTTTTCCCCTTGGTGCAACAAGTGGCGATGAGAAGTCTGCCTCTGATCACTGGCCCATTTCATTGGAGATGGGGACTGAATCTTGGGGTCCTAAGCCGTTTCGGTTTGAATTAGCGTGGATGGAAGTGGAAGGTTTTTCAGGCTTGATTGTAGACTGGTGGCAATCTCTCGATGTCCAAGACTCAGCAGGCTTCGGACTGTGCCAGAAACTCAAAGGCATCAAAGATAAACTCAAAAAATGGAGGTAGGAGATATACAATCAAAGATTAGGGGAAACGGAAGGTCTGATCCTTGCGATTCAGGCCCTTGATGCTAAGGAGCAGTTGGGGCCTCTATCTGAAGCAGAAATTGAAGAAAGAATCAGATTCGGCCAGTCCTTGAGCAAAAGATTACTGGAAGAGGAAATTAAATGGACGCAGAGGTCGCAATGTGTTTGGCTCAAAGAGGGGGACAGAAATACCAGATATTTCCACAACATCGCTAACGCACGGGCGAGATGTAACAGGATCTCTTCTTTATGGGTAAATGGCAAGTTGTCTAACAAGAAGGATCAGACCACTTCTGCTGTTGTTTCATATTTCTCGGATCTTCTTTCCTAGGAAGACATTACAGGCCTAAATTGCAACTTTTGAGTTTCAAGCAGATTTCAGAGGAGGATGCCAACATTCTTGAATTGCCTTTTATGGAGGAGGAAGTTAGAAATGAGGTTATGGGGCTAGAACGCGATGAAGCCCTGGGTCCCGATGGATTCCCAATGGTTTTCTTCCAAGTCTATTGGGAGATTCTTAAAGCTGATATCATGGATTTCGTGACGGAATTTCACGAGTTGGGTAGGCTGCTGAAGGAAATAGGTAGTTCTTTCATCATCCTTATCCCTAAAGTGCATGGAGCTTATTCTCTCAAAGACTTCAGGCCGATAAGTCTAGTGAATGGCCCATATAAGATTCTCACTAAGGTCCTCTCTAATCCTATCCGATCGATGCTGGCTATGGTAATTTCCCCTTCCCAAATAGGCTTTATTGTTGACAGGCGGATTGTTGACTGCTCTCTTCTGGCCAGCGGGAGCATAGACTCTTGCCATAGAGCAGGGACTAAAGGAGTCATTTGCAAACTGGACTTGGCTAAAGCTTAGGATCACATGGACTGGGAGTTTCTTGATTTCATGCTGGGCAGAATGGGATTCAGAGATAAATTGAGGAGTTGGATGCATGCTTATGTGTCCTCTGCTCATTTCTCCATTCTCATGAATGGGTTCCCTTTTGGCTACTTTCGATCCTCTAGGGGGCTTTGCCAAGGAGATCCCCTCTCCCCCTTCCTCTTCATTGTTGTTTCTGAGGGTCTCAGTATGATGCTGACTAGAGGGCAGCAAGTGGGTCTGTTTCAGAGGTTCAAGGTGTCCAAGTCCTCTAATCCCAAATACCACATTTAGTTTGCAGATGATACTCTCATTTTCTGCGAAGCGGGGGTTCTCGAGGTCTTCAATCTCAGTCTCATCCTTCAATGCTTCCAGCTAGTCTCTGGTCTCAAGGTCAATTTCTCCAAATCTGAGCTGCTTGGTGTTAACATCGAAGCCATGACGATAGATCATCTGGCTGAGGTGGACTGTCGTGCTGCTTCTTTCCCCTCTACGTACTTGGGCCTCCCGTTGTTTATTGATAAACCCCCTCTCGCCTTATGGGATAGGGTGTTAGAGAGAATGGACCCTTGGAAAGGTAAATTGCTTTCATTAGGAGCCAGGATTACCGTGATCAAATCCTCTCTCTCTCTCTCTCTCTCTCTCTCTCTCTCTCTCTCTCTCTCATCTGCCCACCTATTTCTTTTCCCTTTTCCGATGCCCCAAGTCTGTTCTATCTAGGATAGACAGATTGAGGAGGAATTTTCTTTGGCAAGGAGGGAATCTAAACTTCAGGTTCCATCTTCTTTCTTGGGGAGAGGTTTGCAAATCAGTAGAAAGGGGGCGGGCACAAGAGATTTAGAGAAGTTTAACAATGCTCTATTAGGCAAATGGGTGTGGAGATTCGTGGCAGAAGAAAACACCTTATGGCGTGAAACCATAGCCAACAAATATGGTGTCTCCAACCAGGGAAGAAGGACCAGGAACTTGTCCATATACAAGGTCACTTTCTGCTGGAAGTCGATCTCTGGAATGGCTTCTAAAATTTTCCCTCAGATTGGTTTTTCTCTAGGAAGAGGGAACAATATTCACTTCCGGGACAATATTTGGCCGGGGGACTTTACCCTCAGGTCTCAATTCCCTTAGATTGCCGCTTTGAGTTTGCATCAGGATGCGTCCATTTCAGACTGCTTCTCGGCCACGAGCAAGGGGAGCTCCTGGTACCCACTTTGTAGTTGTAATCTTAACAGCGCAGAAGCTGAAGAAATGATCAGTATGCTTTCTCTCCTGGAGGGCATGCATCCCTCCCTTGATGAGAGGGATGCTCCGTATTGGCGCGCAGACAAATCAGGGCGTTTCTCTGTCTGGTCGTTTCTGAAGGTGCTTCATCCAGTTGATCAAGGATCAGAGTTCGGTTTCTTAGCCCCTATTTGGCGTGTTCAGGCTCCCTTCAAGATTATAGCTTTTTCTTGGCTTGTGGGAAGGTGGAAAATTCTCACCCTGGACAACCTTCGTAAAAGAGGTATGATCATTCCAAATTTTTGCTCTCTTTGTATGCAAGCAGCAGAATCAGTGGATCATATTTTCTTACTCTGCTGCTTTGCAAAAGAAATATGGGATTTTACCGTCTCCTTATTCAAGGTCGACTGGGTAATGCCTGGCTCCATCAGAGAGTTAATCCCTTCCTGGATAGGGGGTTGCCATTCAGTGAAGGAATCCATGAAATGGAAGCACGCTTTGTTGGCAGTTTTTTGGGGCATTTGGAAGGAGCGGAATGACCGCCGTTTCAGAGATCTCAGTCATCCCCCTCAGCATCTATTCGCTCAAGTCTCTTTGCTGATTAAAGAATGGGTTAATTAGGAATGGGATATTTGAGCTTAGAGCTGCCCTGTTGTATTTTTAGTGTCCTTTTCTGTCTTTGCTTTGTTTCAGCTGTTTTTTTGCTGTTTTCTGTTTTCTTTTCTGGCCTTGTGCCTTTTAATAAAGCTTACCCTTCAAAAATAAAAATAAAAATCAATATATGTAACAATACCAATACTCTGAACACTGCTGATAACTCTAGTTCTATGGATGATTTAAATTGTGGTTGAGATTTTGTTGTCCTGTATATTATTTTCTTAGTGGAGCATATTCATATTTACTGTTGCGTAAATGTTCCGGTTTAGATGAAGCAGAAAGAGAAGGAAGCTGTGAGTGAAGAGGCTATGAAACTTGCTTTTGAGAAGCAGCAATGCATATCTTCCTTGGAACAAGGCCTTGCAAACAGCCAGTTGGAACTAACTGAAATGCAGAAGAAGATGGGCGATAGTCTTCAAAATGAGGTACATGGGGTATTCTTTTGCGATTTTCTCTTAATAATATGAGCTTGTGGCACCCTTTTGTTGCCTTCATTGGATGAACCTTGTGTTTCTCATCACTTTCAGGCTACTCTCAAGTCTGAAGCTGAAAAGCAGAAAAAGTTAGCATCCCATTTCAAGGTCGTGAAATCTTTTCATCTTTTCTTCTCACAACAAAAGCTTAGCTGATACTGCTGTATCTTGCCTCATATGCTTGCCCTCAGAAGTCATGGGGCAGACAGACGTCTGTGGTTAATCACTTTAAGCCAACCCATTCCTTTTGTTTTATGGTACAGAAGAGAGTGGAGACACTGACTAAGGAGAAGGCGGAACTAAGCAGAGAGAAGCAAGCCATTTCTAAACAGCTAGAAGATGCTAGATCAAGTATATAATTTTTTCATCTTTGATGTTGAATAGTTACTTATATGAACCACTGTAACTATTCCATTTCCTACTTTCATTATGCTTGATAGGCAAGAAGCCCACTGGGGAGGCTGCAAATGAACAAGCCATGAAGGAAAAAGAGAAGGAGAAGGACACCAGGTTACAGGTAGGCAATCATGTTAGAGTTTCTTCGTCCACTTCTTCTCCTTCTCCTCCTCTTCCTCTTCCTCTTACCAAGCCCCCTCTTGTGCAATGACACTTCAAATCAGATGCTGGAGAAAACTCTTGAAAGAGAGAGAGAGGATTTACAGAAAGAGAAGGAAAACCATCAGAAAGAGAAATCTAAGCGGCAGAAGATTGAGAAGATGGTTCTAGATCTTATGCAGTCTGTTCATCAGGTTTTTTTTTTTTTTTTTGGTGCATCATATCTAGTTATTTTGCAGTCGATTATTGGTTATTGCAGTGACAAGCAAGGTATCAATAACGCTAAGAGTGGCTGTAACGGCCAGCCTTATGGCCATTACGGCCTTGTAATGGTAAATTTTCTTTTTTAAAGGAAGAAAATGTATCAGCCTGTTACAGGCCATTATGGCCATGTATCAGCCTGGTCGTTATGGGCCATTTTTGTTTTGTTTTTTTGTTTTTTGTTTATTTTTGTTTTTTGTTTTGTTTTTAGAAGGGCTGTTATGGCCCTGTATCATGTAATGGCTCCGGCCGTTAGTGTTATGTCGTGGCCAACCGTTTTTTAATACCGTGGTGAAAAGGGAGACCTCTTCTTCCATCTTGTATCATGTAGGTGATATGATCACCTTATAAGTAAATCTTTCAAAATCCTTTACTGGATGGAAAGGGTGTGATGTGCAGGTCTCATGACTAATTTATGAATGGAAAGACAGTATATATTCTCAACTCCTAGATAGAAACATTGAGCAACATTTACTAGTTGTCTCAAGCATTAACATATGCAAAATGTAAGGCTATTGGATAACAATGTTGGAGAAGGGGCTACCTGTGGGTCCAATAGAAGCATGGTATCAAAACAGTTATGTAATGGTAACAGTTGAAACCGTAATGATAATGTGGATGGCCGAAATGGACATAACGGCCATTACAACAACAACAACAACAAAGAGGCTAGCAATGGCCCGTACCGTATTGGTAATGGCGGTGGCCTTTTTTGCCACTGTTACCATTATGAAAAACCTTGCATAAAAGGATTCAAGGTAAATAGGTGCTATTTCAAATATCCCATCTCCAATATGCCGATGATAAACTGCTATTTATGAGATGGATGCCTGCGAAGTAGATAACTTGAGGGGAGATTATTTGGTGCCTTAAGTTGGTGTTAGGGCTTAGGGTAAACACTTAATAAAGTGAAATGTTAGGTGTTGGCATCTCCAAGGAAGAGGTGATGGCCTTAACAAAGTCTTTAGGTGTAAGGATCAGTGTTTTAAATAGTGTGAGTAGCGTGAGGTGTAGCGTTCACTTCTTGGAAAGCGTGAGGCTTAAGGTACTTCTAGATTTAGTTAAGGTTGTGCTTGGTTGCACGTGCCAAATATAATGAAATTTATGACATTTCGTACCAGATTAGTCTAATTAATAATGAAATTTAATACAATTTAATGACATTTGGTGCAACCAAACACAACCTAAAATAATAGGAAAAATAGGCAAAGATAAAATATGAAGGTAAAGAAAGAGCAACCTAACTGATTTAATACTATTACCTATATTCTTTCTATCCCTTTTTGTTCTTCTCCGTTCATTTTTTCTCTCTATTTTGGATAGCTATTTTGTTTTTCTTGTTTTCTTTTGGCCTTTCCGGCCATTTAATAAATTCTAGCAATCTTCAAATAATAATAATAATCGTAACTAAAGTTTTAGTGGAAAATAACTTGTAGTGTAAGCTACATAGCATGTACTATAGGCTATGTGGCATGTAGCGTATGCAAAATAAGTCTGTAGGCTACATGTGACTTATGCTAGTTCCATGAGCCATGTCGTGTTAAGGCCAAGCTATGCTATGTCTAGCTATTTAAAATGCTAGTAAGGATGGCTGGTTTCCTTCATTGTACCCGGGGCTTCCATTATGTTTAGGTAAGCCATCGGGTGCCTTTGGTGATAGGTGGTGGAACGAGTGGAGAGGAAGTTATCGTCTTGGAAGCAACAACATCTATCTTTGGGGGAGTAGGCTAACTCTAATCAAAGCTACTCTTTCGAATCTCCTGGTGTACTTTCTCTCTCTTTTCAATTCTCCAAAGAATTGATGAAGATTGACAAGCTTAGACGAGATTTTCTATGGAGAGGGGCCGAGCGCTAGATCAAGTTCCATTTGTTAAAATGAGAGGAGGTTTGCAGGCCAAGGCGGGCATAAGGAGGTTGGATGAAATGAATGACGCCTTATTGGGGAAATGGTTGTGGAGGTTTGAGGTGTAGGAGGATGATTTGTGGAGGAAAGTCATGGAAAGGAAATATGGGGCTAGGGATGGTAGGTGTTGTACTAAGGAATCTTCTCTGTATAGTGCTTTGGTGATTTGGAAGGCGATTGCAAAATTGAGGGTGAGGTTGAAGGAGGTGTTAGGTTTCTCCTTGGGGGATGGGAGGAGAATCAAGTTTTGGGAAAATGTATGGTTAGGAGACAGTGGCCTTCGTGTGGATTTCCAGAGACTAGCTACTCTATCGTCAACATTAGAAGTCCCCATGGCACTATGTTACTCTTTTTCAAGTAATCAGGTGGTTTTGACTCCGCCATGTTACAGGAACTTGTCGGAAGAAGAGGAATCTGATTTTATTTCTCTCTTGAGTTGGTTAAACCGCTTGCAACCTCTATTGGATGTTAAGGATTTGTTGGTTTGGCTGAAAGAGAATTCAGGGAGATTCTCATTGCTCTCATTCTATAGGTTATGTGGGCATCATCTTGAAGGGGCAAGGGGCACACATCTTTTGTGTGGCATTATGGGACCCCTCCTAAGGTTGTTGTGTTGGCTTGGCCAATTGGCAGGCGCAAGATGCTCACGATGGATAACTTTCGGAAGAGGAATATGATAATGATCAATACTTGTCTTCTGTGCTTGCGAGATGAAGAGTCAGTTGATCATTTGTGTATGCATTGCCTTTCTCTAGGGAGCTTTGGGAAAGATTTTTTGGGGATTCTTGGGATTTCTTAGGTGATGTTTGAGTCAATTGAGAGTTTCTTTCTCTTGTGGCATGGAGAAGGGGTTGGAAAGAAAGGGCATGATATGTTTGGAGGTTGGCATTGCTAGCAAGTCTTACAACAATATGGGGGGAGAGAAACAATCGACGTTTTCACAATTTTAGAAAGGATGTGGGGAAGGTTTTTCAGCTGATGAAAAGAGATGTAGATTGGGTCTTGTGTTCAAGGGGAGGGGGGAGAGCGCTCTTCCCTCTGTCCTAGGCTTCTTTTGTAGCTTTATTCTTTGACCAGTTTGGCCCTTTCATTAAGCATCACCTTTCAAAAGAAGAAGAAAAAAATTACACATGATTAACTATAGTTGCGTGCCTTTGGAGTTTTATGTGATCGTCGTGCACCGCTCAAACTAAAAGAGAAATTCTATACTATGGCTACAAGACCAGCCATGCTTTATGGGACAATGTTGAGCAGTTAAGCAACAACATGTCCATAGGATGTGTGGCTGAAAGGAGGATGTTGAGATAGATGAGTGGCAAGACTAGGAAGGATAGAATTAGAAATGAATGCATTCAAGGGAATTTAGAAATAACACCAATAGGTAACAAGATGAGGGAAAGTAGACTTAGTTGGTTTGGTGATGTGCAATGGAGAAAAACAATTAGGAGTGAGTTTGTACAAGTTGAAGGCTCTAAAAAGGCAAGGGGAAGGCCTAAAAGGATGAGGTGGAGGTTTTAAGAAATGACTTGATGACTATGGTCTAACTAAAGTTATGTCCCTTAATAGAATGGAATTGCGGAAAAGGACTCATGTTGCCAATCCTAATTAGTTGGTATAAGGCTGATGTAGGACGTGGCACAAATACATTCCTAGCATGGTTGGACCAAAAGAAGGCCAAACGAAAGCAGAAGTAATCTATTAGATCCGAGCCCATTCCTACATAGGGCATAACGTAATTGGGCCCTAGGCATGTCCGGTTTGAAGAAATTCTTTTTTGATAGGTAGAAATTGTCATTTGAAGTATGAACCGTAAATCAGCCATAACTTTTGATCCGGGTATTGTTACGGGATGCACAACCTATCAATCTTTACTACAACAGGCCATCCGGGGTTAACCGACTTGCATAGTGGGTCGTGTTTGTCTGTTTTGCAAGAAAACACACGCTTCCGGTTCAAAAACAAAATTTTAGGGAAATTTTACTATTTTTAGTAATTCCAATTTTTTTTATATTTTCTTTATTTTTTACAGGTTTATCTAGACTTTCTATTTTTGGTAAATTACGCTTAGATGAGTTTTACTATTTTGGGTAACTTTCATTAGGGTTAAAATTTTGCTATTTTTTGTAATTACGAATTAGGGTTTTATTTTTTCTTTGTTATTGGTGTAACGGAGAAATCATAGACATCATACATCATTCAATAAAAAATATTTGAGTTTTATCTCTTTTTTTTCTTATGGATTCAAGAAATTACCTTGTGGATTCAAGGTTTTAATCACTTGAGAAAGATGGTGATCTTCATCTTCATTTATCACACTCTTCCCTGCGTATGTTTTTATTAGAGCGAGGCTTTTCCTTGGTTTAATGGCATCTATCGATGGTACGAGCAACAATCCCATGAACGGTGCTCCAAGGATCAATTTTATAGCGGCGACGCTTGAAGCTTTCCGGAGGGAGAATTGGCAAGTCATGTAATGATTGTAGGCACTGATTGACCGCATGAGATTGGCCCGTCTTTGTAATAATGAGCAACATGAGATTGGCAATGGAGCACATGATCATCATGTTCGTGGCGCGACACTGGTGATGAATTACAAGCCACCATCCGATAATGGTGAATCGCAGGCCGCCACTCTAATCGTGAGGAAGCTGTTGTACACACTAAAAGTGGAGATTGATCTACAGTGGCGCAACATCTTTCGAATGAGGTGCACTATAAACCAAAAAGTCTGTAATGTGATAATTGATGTCAGGAGCAGCGAGAATCTTGTGTCAAAAATAATGGTAGAAAAGCTACAACTGAAGATAGAAAAGCACCAATCTCCCTACATTATTGGATGGATTAAGGAAGCCAACGAAACAAAGGTGACGGAACAATGCCATATTCCCTCCTCTATTGGTAAATATTATAAGGATGAAGAAATGTGTGATGTAGTCGACATAGAAGCTTGTCACATGTTATTTGGTTGACTATGGCATTATAATGTTGATGCTACGCATAAAGGTCGGCATAACGTATTTGTATTTATTAAAGATTGTAGAAAGATTATCCTCGCCCCTATGAGAGCGGAGAACCAACCCAAGACTTTTAAAGTAGAGGGGCGGTGATGTAGGATGACCTAATTATGATGCATGTATATGAACATGGATAATTCAGCGGAATAACAAAAGCAATAACATTAAAATATTCAACATTCATCATCATAATCTAAGAAAATCAAAAGGACATGCAATAATGTGGGCCATCATCACAACCACATAGTAAGGAGTTCAAGTATTGCGTGGAATGGATCCGACGAGGGATGAAACCTCCCGATCTTGCATGGTTATGATCCAATCGTGCAATGAGATTCACTAGTCTGGGAGATCAAATGATTTCTCGGATTAGGGAATTGAAAATTTGAGAATGTAGGGTTTTAAATCTAATTTTCATATTAGGGTTATGGAGAATGCGAGAAAAGAGGTTTAGAAGAAAGGGGAAAATACTAGGTTACCTTGAAGAAAGTTGGAAGAAAGAGAGGAAGAAGGAAAAAGAAGAAGGTTGGGGAAGAAGATGAAGATCCACAGAGAGAGGGAGAGGAGGAAGAGGAGCCACCAAGCTTTTCTTAATTAATAATCAACCGAAATTTGTGTTTAGGGCTTAACCCCCTTAAATAAACATTAGCAAAGAAAGGAAAAGTCTAAACTACCCTAGATACTTAAGTAAAAATGAACTAGAAAAAAATAACTCGCGTGGTCGTCGGGCGCCCGATGATAGCCCAAATAGTCCAGTGACTAAAAAAAATATCATATGAATTTCGGGCGCTTGGTCGGGCGCCCGATGACAATCAAAACTGTCCAGAGAGTAAATCTTCAAATCGGGTGAATTTCGAGCGCCCAATGACCATCGATCGGGCGCCCGACGACATCCAGTCGAGTCTTCTTTTTTTCTACACGTGTTTTTCCATTGTGAGGTCTTCTACGTGCCAAATCACATGTGTAGGGCCTTCAATGCTCTTCACCATCTCACGCACCATCATCTAGCCACAATGATGCATGAGATGCTTACTTCTTTCGTTGATACACCTCGAAGGGCTTGATGTCCGCATCAGGCGGTCTCTGATAACTGAAAAAGATTTCGTCCAAAAATTTGAGAACACGGGGGTGATCAACGCATTAGTTGGAGAGAAAAAAAGAAGAAGAAGAAGAAGTAGAACCCGTGAACATCCCAAAGAAGTTGAAACCAGTGTTGCGGGAATTCAAGGAAATAATGCCTGATGAACTTTTCGATTAGTTGTCTCCCATGCGGGATGTACAACACCACATTGCTATTGTCCTAGGGGCAAGTCTGCCTAATTGCTCACATTATTAGATGAGTTCGAAAGAATGCGAGATCATGCATAGACAACTGGAAGAATTGATCCATAAGGGTCTAATGGGGGAGAGCATAAGTTCGTGTGCTGTGCTAGCCCTGCTAAAGTCCAAAAACTTACAAAAGTCTAATGCTAAGGAAGAGGCTGATAAACATCAGCGCCAAAAGGTGTTTGAAGTGGGGTGATAATGTATTAATTCACCTATGCAATGAAAGCTTTCCGACTGGGACATAAAAAGCGAAGGAATAAGAAGATCGGGGCCTATGTTATTGATCCTCCCGAGGGCATAGAGATGTCATGGAATTTCATTGTGGCAAAATTTTATGAGTATCATGAGCCAAGTCTGTTGATTAACTTGAGGATGTGTTCTTTCCAAGTGGGGAGACTGATGTTGGACATGGCATGGATGTATTCCTAGCATGGCTGGACCAAAAGAAGGCATAACAGAAGCGGAAGTAATCCGTCAGATCCGAGCCCATTACTACGTAGGGCAAGACATAATTGGGCCCTAAGCTCTTCCGATTTGAAGAAATTATTTCCAAATAGGGAAAAATTGTCGTTTGAAGTTTGAACTGTAAATCGGCCATAACTTTTGATCTGGGTATTGTTATGCGTTGCACAACCTATCAATCCTTACTGTAACAGGCCATCCGGTGTCAACCAACTTGTATAACGGGCTGCGTTCGTTCGTTTTGTGAGAAAACGCTTGCTTTCAGTTCAAATACGTTATTTTAGGGAAAATTTACTATTTTTAGTAATTCTGATTTTTGTAATATTTTCTTATTTTTTAAAGTTTTGGATTTTCATTTTTTTTTTTTTTAAATTACATGTAATCATGCTAGGACTCTTCCAGTAAGGTTTATCCAGACTTTCTATTTTTGAAAAATTAAGCTTAGATGGGTTTTACTATTTTGTGTAACTTTCGTTTAGGTTAGAATTTTGCTATTTTTGGTAGTTACGAATAAGGGGCTTTTTTCTTTATTAATGGTGTAATGGAGAAATCATAGACGTTAGACATTATTCAATAGAAATATTCGAGTTTTATCTCTTTCTTTTTTCTTGTGGATTCAAGGTTTTAATCACTTGAGGAAGACAGTGATCTTCCTCTTCACTCATCATGCTCTTCCCTATGTTAAAGGCTTAGATAATGATGATGATTAATCTATAGTTGCACAAAGTGTGAAGCAAGAAACAACAGTCAGGTGCTCTAAGAGGCTTGGATACCCCGGTTATCAAAAAAAAAAAGAAAAAAAGAAAAAAGAAAAAAAAAGAAGAAAAGAAAAAAGAAACAACATATTTGTGTGTTGGAGTGGGGAAGCATATGTTCAAAATTTTATCAGGTATTATAGCAACTAGGAAGGTGTAGTGGAAGCGCACATCCGGAGCATGATTTGAAGCCCAAGGGCACCTAGTTGAAGTATCATGCAACTAAGGAATAATATTTCAAAATAATAATAATAATAAATAAATAAATAAAGAAATAAATAAAATACTATTATCACTGCCTTTCTTTTTTCTTTTTCCTTTAATTTCTCATCTCAAAGTGAGAAATATCCTCCATGAGTAGGTGTATGCCCCTTAAGTGGCTAGTACATGTGATGAGGACACAAGACCTTTCAAAGTCTATCAACGAAGAAAGCGCGCGCCACAAGCATCTTACTTGTGGCTAGGCGACCACTAAGGAGCATTGAAGACCCTACACACGTGATTTGACACGTAGAAGACTCCACATTGGGAAGACACGTGCGCGTAGGATGAAGAAGACCTAATTCGAAGATTGACCACTGTTCATCGGGCGCTCGACCGGGTGCTCGAAATTCATCCATTTTATGATTTGGTCGCTGGAGGTTTTTGGACACTTTTGGGCGCCCGACCCCACGCCCGACCACCACGCGAACTATTTTTTTAAGTTGTTTTTTTTTTTTTTGTTTAAGGGTGTTTGGGTATTTTTCTTCTTTCTTATTGCTTATTTAAGATGGTTTAGCCCTAATTACGAATTTTAACTTTTGATTAATGAATGAATAACCTTTTGGTTGCCTCCTCTCCTCTCTCTCTTTGTGGAACTTCATCTTCTCTTCCCCAATTTTCTTCTTCTTCCTTCATCTTTTGCCCTTCCAACATTCTTCTAAGGTAAGATTATTCTTCATTCTTTCTCTATTTCCATTATCTCACAATCTTCGAACCCTCAATCTGAGAATTGATCCAAAACCCTAATTTCTTAGATTTCCGATTCACTAATCCGAGAAATTCTTTGATCTCCCGTACTAGTGAACCCCATTGTTCGATTGGGTTATGACCATGTAAGATCGAGAGGTTCCATCCCTTGCCGGATCCAACCTATGCATTATTTGAATTTCATACTTAGTGGTTGTGATGATGGCCGCATTATTGTACATCTCTTTTATGATTTTCTTAATTTATAATGTTAGATGCTGAATTCTAGATTATTATTGTTGTTTATTTCCGCTGGGTTATATATGTTCATAAGCATGCATCATAATTAGGTCATCCTGCATCAAATTTGGTATTAGAGATTAGGATTTGCATGGTTATGTTAGATCGAGTTACTAAATTAGGGTTTTAATTCTAGGTCTGTTTTAGGAAAATTTCAGATTTAGAAAGTTTCCAATTTTAGATACTTTCCAATTTTTGAAAGTTTTCTAATTTGGAAAATTTTCAGATTTGATTGGTCTTTTATTTAAATTCAGTAATTGTCAGTTCATCGTAGTTTAAATTCATTGCATTCATCTTGTGAGTTGTATAAACCATAGGAGGGCAAGTTGGGTAGAACTAGTTTGAGGTTTTATTTGCATGCCCACAAGAAGAGGTAGAGGTTCCGGACTTCAACCCATCATGAATAACGAGCAATTATCTGAGCAACTTGCTTAATTGATGCAAAAGATAACTGCTATAGAAACGAGGCAAAAGAATGAATTCGCTCGTTTAAGCAACCAAATCACCACCACCATGAATAGAGTCGAGCAATTAGAGACATCCCAAAGGGAGAACCCCACTTTTGGGGATGACACGCAATCCCATGCGGAAGAAATCATTGAGGAACGTGTTCCCATATGTGGAGGGTATGGTGGTGGAGGACGTGGAGCTGGTCGTGGTGTTGTGCGGGAGACAAGCTACATATGATTATCAAGACCACTACGATCCCGATGAGCGTGCGACGAAGAACGTGAAGGTGGAAGCCCCTAGTTTTGATGGGCGTGTGGATCCCAAGGCATTCCTTGATAGGTTGGCTAACATGGATCACTATTTTGAGTGGGTATGACATGTCAGAAAATCGTCAAGTGCGGTTTACTAAGATGAAGCTAGTGGGCTAAGCCAAATTATTTTGGACTAACACCGAGCGTAAGGTTGAGAGAATTGGGAAAGCCCCTATCGCACATTGGCGTGAGATGAAGGAGAAGTTGATGGAGAAGTACCTCCCTCTCTCATTCGACAGAAGCTCCTTGAGCAATGACAATCCTTACGCCAAGGGTCATTGTCTATCGCTGAATACATCGCTCAATTCGAGGAGTATACGATGCGGTGCAACATCCGAGAGGACCCTTTGGTAACGCTTTGGCGTTTTAAGACGGGCCTTCGAAAGGATCTTCAGCGTGAGCTTTTGACTCAACCCATAACAGACTTGGATGAAGCATACCAAGTTGTGCAGGAATTGGAACAATATCTGAGAGCTCCTGTCATTTGACGCTTTGAATCCCGAGACTCTAATGCTAGATTTGGATCCCAGGGAACTAGACCTAACATTGGTAGTCAACTCAGGGCACAGGCAACTGTTCCGCCTAGGCCTAGGGATGATAAGGGCAAAAGAGTCCTTGGTGCTGGCCTTAGTGGGGGTAGTCAAGTGAGGTGCTATGAGTGTGGGAATATTGATCACATGTCCAATCAATGTCCTACGAAGAACCGTGGAAAAGCCTTAGTTATAGGCGAGTCCCATGAGGGTGTATATGACCAGGGTGATTATGAAGTAGAAGAATATCACCCTGAAGGAGGTTTTACTGATGAAGACGAAGTGGTCGATGAAGCCACGCTTGCAGTTGTCAGGCGTGTGCTAGCTCAGTCTAGGAATAGTGTCGATTGGCGTCAAAACACTATCTTCTATACTCTCGCTAGGTGTGGAGAGAAGAATTGCAGGGTGATAGTGGACAGTGGAAGTTGTCAAAATGTGATTTCTGCTAACACCTTGGACCGTTTGAAATTGAAATCCACACCTCATCTAACTGGTACAAAGTCTCTTGGTTGACAAGACCTCCATTCCTGCCACCCATCAATGCTTAGTTCCCATTGAATTCGGGTCATACAAGGAGTCCCTGTGGTGCGATGTGATACCTATGGATGTTGGACATATTATCCTAGGTAGACCGTGGCTATTTGACAATGACTTCACGATCTGTGGCTCTTTGAATGCGTGTACTTTCATGCATAACAGTAAGAAGATCAAACTTAAATCCCATGCCACCAGAAAGCACATCAAGGAAGAAGAAGGACGAGAAAGCGAATGAGCCTAAGGAAGTGAGGAAATCCAAACCTAAGTCTCTTCACATAATGCGAGAGAATTTGAGAAAGAGACTAAGGAGGATTCCATGGTGTATGCCCTTGTGGCAAGAGAGATTACACCGGAGGTTCCATCAGAGTTACCCCATGAGGTAACATTGGTTTTGAAGGAATACAGTGACGTGTTCTCGGATGATTTACCGAATGAATTGCCACCTATGCGGGACATCCAGCATGCCATTGATTTCATCCCGGGGTCGACTATACCGAACTTTCCTCATTATAGGATGAACCCTGCGGAGCATGCAGAATTGAAGAGGCAGGTTGATGAGCTTCTGCAAAAGGGTTTCATCTAGGAGAGTGAGTCCGTGTGCCGTGCCCGCATTGTTGACGCCAAAGAAAGATGGCACGTGGTGCATGTGTGTGGACAGCCGTGCCACAAACAAAATTACCGTCAAGTACAGGTTTCCTATACCTAGGCTTGATGATATGCTTGACATGATGGCTAGGTCCACTATTTTCTCCAAAATTGATCTCAAGAGTGGATATTACCAAATTCGCATACGCCCAGGAGATGAGTGGAAGACTGCATTCAAAACGAAAGATGGGTTGTACGAGTGGATGGTCATGCCCTTCGGCTTGACTAATGCACCCAGTACTTTTATGCGGGTGATGACACAAGTCTTGAGACCGTTCATGGGTAAATTCCTAGTGGTGTACTTTGATGACATTCTTATTTATAGTACCACTAAGGAATCACACCTTGAACATTTGAGGCAGGTCTGTAGTGTCCTTAGGATTGAAAAGTTGTACACTAATCTTAAGAAGTGCGCGTTCATGTCTAGTCAAGTCGTGTTATTAGGATTTATCGTGTCATCTAAAGGAATGCGCGCAGACCCTGAAAAGGTCAGGGTTATAGTTGAATGGCCAAAACCGAAGAACATTCATGAGGTGTGAAGCTTTCACGGCTTAGCAACTTTTTATCGTCGGTTCATTAGGAGATTTAGCATGATTATGGCTCCCATTACTGAATGCATGAAAAAAGGGAGAGTTCGTGTGGACGAAAGCCGCAGTCAGGGCTTTTAAGGAAATTAAGGGTAAAATGGTAAAAGTTCCTGTCATGCGTCCACCTGACTTTTCTAAAGTTTTTGAAGTGGCGTGTGATGCCTCAGGTGTTGGTATAGGTGGAGTGTTGAGCCAGGAAGGCCATCCAGTAGCTTGTTTCAGTGAGAAACTGAATGAGGCAAAGTAGAAGTACTCCACTTATGACAAGGAGTTCTATGCGGTAGTGCAATCCTTGAAACATTGGCGTCACTATCTCCTACTGCAAGAATTCGTCTTGTTTTCAGACCATGAGGCCTTGAGATATTTACATTCTCAGAAAAAGCTCAACCTAAGGCATATTAAATGGGTAACGTTTCTTCAGGAATACTCGTTTGTCCTGAAACATAAGGCTGGGGTCGAAAGCAATTAGCAGATGCCCTTAGTCAAAGAGTAGCGTTGCTCAACTCTTTGAGTGTAGAGGTAGTCGGACTTGAGCAACTAAAGGATGAGTATCCCACGTCCTGATTTTGGGAACACTTACGCGACACTCTTTAGTGACCAGCGTAGCACGGGTGATTATGTTCTTAAAGATGATTTCCTTTTCAAGAGAGACCGACTTTGTATTTCCCGTATGTCTCTTCATGAATTCCTTGTCTGGGAGCTTCATTCATGGGGGATAGCTGGCCACTTTGGTCAAGACAAAACCATTGCCTCTCGTTTTTATTGGCCAAGTCTCAAGCGAGACATCGCCAAAACTTTAGTGCAATGTTGTACGTGTCAACTGGCAAAACAACGAAAGCAAAATACAGGGCTACATACGCCATTGCCAGTGCCACATGCTCCATGGCAAGACATTAGCATAGATTTCGTGCTGGGGCTTCCCAAGACGATAAAAAAGCATAATTTCATCTTTGTTGTAGTAGATAGCTTCTCTAAAATGGCGCATTTTCTCCCATGTTCGAAAACGTTGGATACGTCTCATATTGCTCGTCTTTTTTTATGGTGTGGTGCGTCTCCCTGGTTTGCCTAAAACCATAGTGTTTGACCGTGATGTCAGATTTACCAATTACTTTTGGAAGACACTATGGTACATGATGGGTACTCGTTTACAATTTTCTACTGCATATCACCCTCAAACAGATGGACAAACTGAGGTGGTAAATCGAAGTCTTGGAAACCTATTACGTTGTCTAGTGGGTGAGCATGTTAAGACTTGGGACTTAATTCTACCTATCGCTGAATTTGCTTATAATGGGTTTGTCAATAGGTCGATAGGAATGAGTCCTTTTTGAAATTGTCAGTGGTTACGAACCTAGAATGCCCATAAATCTTTTACCCATGTCTGTCACCCAAAGATCTTCAGAGTTGGCCGATGCATTTGCACGACACATTCATGAATTGCATACATATATTAGACATCAGATTAATCAAAGTAATGACAGTTGTAAATATTCAGCTGACTCTCATCGTAGATCACAAAACCTTCAGGAAAGAGACTGTAATGGTGAGGATAAGACCAAAGTGGTTCTCATAGGGCACCGCTAAGAAATTACAAGCGCGTAGTGCTGGACCATTCAAAATATTGCAAAGAATTGGGTCCAACACGTATCGGATTGACCTTCCAGCTAAAATGGGCATTAATCCCATGTTTAATGTGGAAGACCTAGTCCGTTCCCCTAATCCTACCATTGATTCCTCTTCCCTTTCATGGCCATACTTTGAGTTTGCTTCACAACTGACTCCACCCCTTCCCCAACCTATTATTCGTAAGGAAGAAATTGAGGAAATTGTGGATGAAGAGATAGTTTCCACGAGGGACGGAGGTTTCCAAGGGTATTTTGTCAAATGAAAGAATAGACCACCTTCATAATCCACGTGGTTGACTAAAGCGGAATTGCAGAACATTGATCCGGATTTACTAGAGCACTATAAGAGCTTTAACTAGTCGGAGTCGAGTTTTTCTCACCCGAGGGGAGTTGATGAGAATACAAGACCTTTCAAAGTCTATCAACAAAGAAAGCGTGCATCACAAGCATCTTCCTTGTAGCTAGGCGACCATTGAGAAGCATTGAAGACCCTACATACGTGATTTGGCACATAAAAGACCCCACATTGGGAAGACACGTGCGTAGGATGAAGAAGACCCGATTCGAAGACTGGACTAGCTTGCTGGGCAGTTTTCACTGTCTTCGGGCGCTCGAAATTCATCCATTTTATGATTTGGTCGCTGGAGGTTTTTGGACACTTTCGGGCGCCCGACCACTGTGTGAACTATTTTTTTAAGTTGTTTTTTTTTTTTTTTTTTTGGCTCAAGTTTAAGGGTATTTTGATATTTTTCTTCTTTTTTATTGCTTATTTAAGAGGGTTTAGCCCTAATTACGAATTTTAACTTTTGATTAATGAATGAAGAGCCTTTTGGTTGCCTCATCTCCTCTCTCTCTCTCTCTCTCTCTCTCTCTCTCTCTCTCTCTCTCGAACTTCATCTTCTCTTCCCTAATCTTCTTCTTCTTCCTTCTTCTTTTACCCTTCCAACATTCATCTAAGGTAAGATTATTCTTCCTTCTCTATTTCCATTATCTTACAATCTTCGAACCCTCAATCTGAGAATTGATCCAAAACCCTAATTTCTCAGATTTTCGATTCACTAATCCGAGAAATCCTTTGATCTCCCAGACTAGTGAACCCCATTGTTCGATTGGGTTATGACCATGCAAGATCGGGAGGTTCCATCCCTCGCCGGATCCAACCTATGCATTATTTGAACTTCATACTTCGTGGTTGTGATGATGGCCGCATTATTGCATGTCTCTTTTATGATTTTCTTAATTTATGATTGTAGATGCTAAAATAGATTATTATTGCTGTTTATTTCCGCTAGGTTATATATGTTCATGAGCATGCATCATAATTAGGTCATCCTACATCAACATGGCAAGCTTTTATAAAAGTATTCTATATATTATTATTTTAATAGAAGTACATTAGAGGAATTGGTAAACCAGTAAATCATGATGACATTGTAGAAAGATAAAAGTTTTATGGATACTGAGGTGCTAAACATTGAAAGTTGGGAATAGAAAATAACTCTTTTTGGCTAATTCATCTCTCATATAAAGGAGGTAGAAATAAACCCTTGAAACATGCTTTGTTTGACCCCATATCTGCGACTTACTTTTTCCAAGCGATAGAGTGGAAAAAATACAAAATTGTTTTTTTCTTTTCAATTTCCTTGTATTAAGATGTGAAGAATGTTGGAAGCTCACTTTCCTCATATACCTTACCATCTGAGTTTGTGCCTTAAGTGCATTTGTGCTTTGAGGTGTATGCCCGACGTTGTTTTGGGAGAATCTCACCTTGAGCCGTAGGCCTCATATGCCTTTTTAGACATCAGTTCTAGCCTCTAGGCAACATCTGAAAATGATCCTTGGGCAAATATGATAGGCTGCAACATGAACATGTGAATCTCAAGGATCTTGAGCCCTGGAGGTGGCAACTATAAAAATGGCCCTTTCAATCTTGTAAACATTTAAGGAATGGAAAACCACAGAGGGTTTGGATAGTGGATGGTTCAACTCCTTGAGAGAAGAGTCGGCATCGTCTGTGTTTCTCCTTCTATAGTTGATGGTAACGTTTACTGTTTTCCATCCCATTTATTAAGCTTGTGAGTCTTCATGTAGAACTACCATCCATGTTGGCTAAGTAGCACCACTAATTTATTGGGTCATGTAGAGATGGGAATGTTACCTTGGGCATTGCTAAGTGTGTTGATTTACACCGAAGCTCATTTTAAAGTTTCCTATGTCCTTTTTTTTCTATACTAAAGTAATCACCAAAGCGCATTTTTTATCATAACTGGCCAGGCATAATATCCACTGACTAGACAGCTGAATATGGTAATAACTGACCAGGCATTAGTATCCAGTTACCTAGATTCCATGTGCATGGTCCAATTGACGGTTACACCTATCTTCCAATGTGTCTGAAAGAAATAAAGATTGACAACACAACTAAGGTCATAATTGTGGAAGATTAAGTTGAAAACTCTGCTATAATGCTAAATATTTTAATTAAGGCAAATAATTATATGGTTGAACATGGTTGAGCCAGTAGTTCAATTGAGTGGTCCTTTGTAGTGCAACTATAAGTTTGAAGGTCTACTCCTAACCAGTGATTGCAGTATCGATAATAACGGCTGACAGCGTCGATATATCGGTAAAATATCGTGATTTTTGGTACTGTGGGCTCCAAATATCGTCGATACCTGGATGATATCATTCGGGAATTGGTCAGACACACAAGAGTCCTTCATTTTGTAGGAAAAAAAAATGATTTTTTGTTCGATTTTCTCCTCAAAAAAAAAAAATAATAATAATAATAATAAATCGTAGGGCTTTCGATTGCTCCGCCCTGAACCCCGGGCAGGGGCATGTCGCCCCCTGCACCCTAGGCGAGCTGACCGCGCAGCTCGACCTGCATTCCGGCTCCGCGTAGGGGTCATAGTTTGTTGAGTCCAATTAGCCATTTTCTAGATTTTATTGAGTCCTCATATAGATCTAGGTCATATAGGGTAGCTTGCATTGCGTTGAACTAGAATAGTCAAAACTGCATTTGGAGGATACTCAGTCAGTTGCATCATCTATTGGTATATTTCTCAACTCTCTTGCTTGTTTTACTTTGTCAATAAATTGGTTGTGTTTTCATTAATGTCTTCTTACATTTATATATCTTATGGAATCAATTTAAACAATAGTTGCATTAGTTCAGTCAGACAGCTCATAGCTTAGGATCCTTTTACAAAGGAACTCCATTATGTGGACTTTCGTTTTTACATATGATGATTTAAATGTGTGTATTAAGGTCTATTTTAACAACCCTGAAGTTTCATTGAAAAATTCAGTCAATTTCCCAATGTTTCCCCATGTTTCCCAAAAAGTGCGATATATTCCGCGATACAACGGATATTTCCCTACCGATACCCGATATGTATCTTTATCCCAAGGGTGCGAAACGTAACGTGATACCGATACTGCGAACACTGCTCCTAACCTGCCTAAGAGGTAGTGGAAATTTTGTAACCTTGACAAGCTTATGACTTTTCCCCTGGAGGAATGTGGAAATTTAGATGATGCAGCTGCAGAGTAATAGATGATGAATTGTAACAATCAAGCTATTACGCAATGGTATCAGCTAGCATACCAGCTAGCTTGATGTTCGATGGCCATATCAGTCGATACGGCTTTGTAATGGCCAATTTTTTTTCTATTTTCTTCTTGGGAAAAAAATCTCAAAATTATTTGTAAAATTTAATTAAATAGAAAAAGAAAAAAGTCAGGTCACACGTGTTGGAGATGTATTTGATTCTTTGGTAAGAATGCTCTCTATCAGGCAGTGTCAGCTTGGCCTGGTGAAAATCAACCAAGTAGGCTCTAATAAAAAATAAAAATCAAGCATGATTTGGTGGAGTAGGGCTCATTACATATAAGTACAGAAAATATGGGGAAAAAGAATGATGGTTTTTACCCCTTATTCTGATATTTCCCAAAATGGTCTACTCTGCTTTAGTTCATCGAATCCCACTCAAATTGTATTTTGATCCTCAAAACAGGCCTAGGTCTAGTTTAAAATTAGTTTCTAAGCTTCCTTCATGGTTGATAAATAGAGAAGTGGGAAAATGAGAGAATTTTCTAAAATAAAATCTTCCATGATGCGGCATTTATGAAAATATCTGCTTGTAACTGTTGTATTGGCCCCATTATGGTGCTGATATGAGCCGATACTGCCTATTTCTTTTTCATAATAGAGATTCATCGCTGCATCGCATAATGGGGGAGACCGTTTTAAGTAATGACTGATATGGCCTTAAGAAATGGCTGATATGGCCATAACGTAGCTGTTTTTAAGTATCGTGGTAACAATAACATCAGTGAAATCACAAACACTAATAGAAGGATAGTGGAGATTAAACACCAAGTGAAAACAAACTCTGAAAGTGTCTGACGAAAGCTGACATACACAGCATAATAATGTTTGGTTGTTGAGTTTTGCTTCAGTGGATAGTATTGGAAAACTGGATCATGCTATATTCTGAATAATCAGATTTGAGTAAATAAGGTCTTCTTTTCAACTCCAAAATAATTTCCGACCAATTTTTTGCAAAAGCTTGATATAGCAGTGTGGATAAACTGCTAGTATGAAGTTCATTTTCATCTTTCAGTATATCCTTTTGCATCGATATTACCATATCTAACGTCACTAAATTGCAGGAGAAAAAGAAGCTTCTTGAGGAACTTGATAGCCATAAGCATGCGAGAGACAGCTTGTTAGAGGTATTTGTGCCAGAAAACGTTTCCTGGTCTTTCTTTTAAGGTGTCTCTAGATATACATTATATATCTGAACCTCGAGTCCATTATCTAAGGCTTGTTCCTCTCCCTTTTTCTTTTAAGTTTTCATTATGGATAAAAAAAGTGCTGGTCCTTATTTTAAGAAATTGCATGTTGAACCAATAATTAGCTCTCCTACTTTTATTACTCACCCTTAATAATTAACCTAAATTTTATCAAGTTATGTAAAAATTGCAGCACCTGTGAACCGTAATCTATCTCACTACAGATTCTCCAATCATACTTCTCTTCTTCCTGGTCTTTTATTGTCCATACTTCATTATTTATTATCCAAATTTTCTACTCCGCCTCTTAGCGATTGTGCAACCTGGTCCCTAATTCTTGCTGAGGGTTGATGTCAGCAGTGGCTCTGGTCGTTGAACTTTTTCCAGGCAATCATGAGATTCCTTTTTTAAAAAAAAAAAGGATGTAAAAAATCAACATGAAATTGCTAGGAGAAGTCTATGTTGTGATAATCTATAACCCAGATTGGATGTCATGTCACTCAGATCGTCAGCATAATCTTAAATAATCTAGTACAACACCTTTTATGGTTTTTGTCAGCATTGTGTTTTGCATGCATCTATGTACAGTTATCCACCATGTGGCCATACCACTGCATAAATAGGTTTTGCATTCATGAATGAACAATTAGCACTTTCCAAAATGTTTAAAAGTTAGTGTTGTTTGATGTCTCTCAACATTTTCATGTTCTTGCATGTCCAATTACAGACCAGCGGAATAACATCAGCTCAACTTCCTTCCGAAACTGGCTTAGATGACCAGACTGCTGCCTACTTACTGGCTGTGGATAACTTTGATGAAGCAATGAATTCTGTTCTTAATGGGCTTGGAGCTCACCCTGTTCCTTCAGAGACTTCTCTGCCTGCGGATGCATCTCTACTTGCCACAGGTTTTTTTTTCAAATGTTGATTATCTTTATAAGTATTTTCTAGATTGAAGACAATTAGCATTTTACTTTGGAATCTGAATAGTTCCAATAATGATCTTCTTTCAGGTCAGCAAGTTCCTGATCAAACCCTGACTACCTTGCCCCCATCAATGGTCCCTCTTGAAAATTCCTCTCAAGTTAAAATAACAGAGGAAAGAAAGAAAAGGGCCAATATGCCAAAATCCAATGTTGATGCTCGCAAAGTAGGAAGGAAGCTGGTGCGACCTCGTCTTGAACGAATGCAAGAGCCTACAGCCGATACTGATGCTTCAGGGATGGAAGGGTCCTCTACAAGTGATGCAAAATCTGAGGCATCTGATGCAGTACCTCAAGGTGAACTTACATTGCCACCCTCTCAATTGGCTCGCAAACGCCTAGCCTCTTCATCTGCCTCTGAATTGCGAGAAGAATCACTCAGCCAGCAAGTGGCGATCTCTGATATAGCACCGTTGGTGAAGAAGTCCAAAGGTTCAGATTTACCCCAAGAGGGCACCAAAGAACAGTCCAACCTCCTTGCATCTGAAAATCCTGAAAAGTCTCTAGAGGATTTGGAAGATTCCGCAGGTTGTGATCTGGTTCATGCTACAAATGAGTCTGTTGTTGTCACAAAGGAGATAAAAAACGTGAAGGAGCCAACAGATGAACCAAAGGAACCTTTAGATGGCATGAATGAAGATGGATTACATAACGAGTGCACTGCGTCTTTAGAAGAGTTCAACGAGAAGCCAAAAGAAACGGCGGATGAGCTTGATGCGTTTTTGAAGGTTGAGGAGGTTCCTGAGCCACAGAAGTCCACAGCTGAAGCTGAAAATGAGAGGGTAGATGGGGAGCTCATTCCAGATGGGAAACTGCAAGAGGGCAGTGGCCCACTAATCATAGGGATGGACCTGGAACCAGGGGAATGTCTAGCTGAAACAGTTACTGGTGCTACAGTTGATGTCAGTGATGCAATTGAGATTGGTTCCCCTGAGGTTCTAAATCAGGATAAGAATGAGATTGGTGAGGTTATGGAAGAGATTGCTGAAGGTTCAGATAAGTCAAATAACTACAATGATAATAGTGCACTAGAGTCTCAGCGGAGTCCCCAGGCTTCTTTTGGTGCAGGTGAGGGATTGCCAAATCTTCTTGGGGACAGTGTTGTCTCAAAACAGGCAAGTCCCAGTCTCATGACAGAGTCTGAGGAAGGAAAAGAAATGCAGGGCAGGAGGAGCACGACCACTATAGACATACGCGAGAGAGCTAGAGCAAGGGCTGCACTAAGGCAAGCTGGAGTAGTGTCCCCTCCACTTGCCAGAGGCCGTGGAAGAACTTTTGGCAGTATCAAGGTACATCCAACACCCACTCCATGTTTTATTCTTATATATATATATATATATATAAAGGAAAAGAAATCTATATTCAAAAGAAGAACTACAAAGAAAACAACAAAAGAGCAAAGAGGGGATGATGAGGATATCCAAAATATCTTTCATCAAGCATCCTTTGGAAACTGGGATTCCTAAAGCTCTGAATATTATTCTCTATCTAGACTTCTGAAAGCATCCCTATAAAGCATCCCTATTCCTACTATACAGGGGAGGGAGACATGCTCCAAAGGATATCCAAAATATCTTCCATCAAGCATCCTTTGGAAGCTGGGATTCCTAAAGCTCTGAATATTATTCTTCATCTAGACTTCTGACACCTATGCTGACTTGTTACTGGAAACTTTTTCATCTTCTTCTTCTTCTTCTTCTTCTTTTTTGAACATTTTGTTACTGGAAACTTGATTATTGCATTCTTTCAAAATATACCACAGGATTTCTTGCATTGCTAATGTCCCCATTGGGAATTTTCATTTTTTTTTTTTTTTTTTTTTTACTGAAATCCCCATTTACCAGATGGGATGAATTCTTCAACTGACCCCTGATCCAACTCCATGATTTTACGGCTACTATTCACTTTTTTTTTTCTTTAATCTTTCCTCTAGTCTTCTTCTTCCTCCTTTTCTTTTTTTTTTTTTTTTTTTTTTTTTTTTTTTTTTTTTTTGCACGGGATAAAAATTGGTTACAATATCCTACACTAGGATATCATAACCAATGTTTTCAGTATCGGTATCATCGGATGTATCGCATTCTTAGGATCCGGAAACATATCGGGTATTGCATGGGTAATATCAGATGTATTGCATGATGTTTCATAGTTTTTGGGAAAGATTGGGAAATTGGTCGATGATACCAATTGTTATAAAACAATGATATTTTGAAAATATCAGTGTATTGACATATCGCTGGTACAATATGATATCTCATGATATTTGTACTGATACCTAGAAGTCAATAGACTTCCGGGTAGTTTTGTATCGGCTATGGTCGATACTAATAGTATCAGCCAACTATCGATACTGCAAACACTGACCGTACCTGTGTACTTGAATATGCTTAGCATATCCTGCTACACATAATAATATGTCACATACAGGATACCCATAGTATTTGCTAATATCGTCTCGATCAAGGAAGGGATCTCTCCCTTCGTGTTGTTCGACTTTCTAATCATCCATTGTGAGCCATAGATCAAATAGCATCATCTAACTGCAGTGCTTCCATGGAGTCTTAAACAATCCACTGTGGGTTATTGAATAGGAGTTTCAAGATGATGATTGCACCTATTGAATATGAGGGAGGGAGGGAGGTCTCTTTTTCATGTTGGTCAAGTTATGGAAGAGTCTGCGAGCAATAATTGTTGTGCTTAATATAGAATTGATTGCCTGCAGTCGCTTGAATCTCAGTTTAACATATAATCATTTTTACAAGCATTTGATGGGAGGGGTTTACTAAAATATATGTGGAAAATTGATGGTCATATAGGCTATGGTTTCTTACAATAGTGATCATACTGTTGTTTTCATTGTCTTAATTAATATTTGTTTAAATGTTCAGCTGACTTATACTATTAAGATTATATTCAACTCTTTTTCATTTTTACTTTTTTTTTTTTCCTACTGATTTTTATTTTTCTTTAATTTTGCTTCCTTTATCAGTCTATTTATTTTTGTTTGGTTTAGCGATTATTTATGTGCTTATGCATGCAAGCAGTCTGCACCATGTTCTGTACATGTATTCGTAAGTTCCCATGTTTTTTGTATTCACACAATCTGGAGACTCGATTACATTCCGGTCAATAGTATTCAAATATTCTACTAACAGTATATATTGGTGTCCTACGGTGTTCTCAGAAAGATGGGGGACGTGGCGGACAAGCAGGGAGAGGCGGACGAGGGCAATCATCAGGTGACAAAGAGCAAGGTTAGTGTAGAAATGGACAGGACAGTATATTCCAAACAGAGCACAATACTTGGGATTCTAATCTTCAGGACTGGAGCAGCTAGAATTCCTCCATATGAATCTATATGGCATGCTGATGATCACAGGCAATAGGGAATGATTGAGTGCCATGTAGGGGAAAAGCTGGACTTCTTTCTTTAGAAACTGGTAGGTGCATCCATGAAGGTTGGTTTCTATTATTATGGCCACCTGGTTTTTTCCCATATAATATTGATGTTTGCTACACAACTAGACATGGATGTAACATGTGATCCGGAACTTCACTGGAAGAAAAGGAGGAGAAAAAAGAGAAGAAAGGAAATAGGTGATCTCTGCAATTTCATGAATCATCGAATGTGTTGGTGTTAGAACAGCTGGAGCAACATCAGATTGGATGCTTCTGTGTACATGTTGTAGAACAAGTTGGGAAAAAAAAAAAAGTGCATTGCATGATTATTATTATCAACTTAATATTTTTTTTCTAGGTGTTAAACCTCCATTTCAAAGGGTGCTTAAGGATTGTCAACGGGGTCTGGGTCTGGGTTCTGTCAACTGTTTGTTCTTGGTATGTTGAGGTCCTAGATGCTAATATTTAGATTTGGGTCAGCCCCTGGGGATGTGAGATTAAGGACAGCAACATGCTCAGTTTGGCCCAGGCCAGACTGCTCAATCCGCCCTTACACACTACAAGACCTAAGACCTGAGCCTAGGGCTGCACATCTGCCCCATTAACCCGCCCGACCCGACTCGGTAGAAACCCGATCCATCCCGACCCGATTGAAAAAAGGGTCCGGTCCCGAGTAGATGCACCTTGACCGTTTTTAATTTAGGTACGGTTTAGGGTACATGCCAAACCCGCCCGACCCGACCCGTACCATGACCCGTGTATTCCCGACCCGTTCCACCCGACCTGAACCGCCCCGTTTATACCAGTTTATTGCTTTTAGAAATATCTATATAGAATTATCAATAGGTTGAATGGTCAATAAACATTAGGGTGGACTCTAGAATCTTTTAATGGTGGGAGTTCAATGACCACTGATTTTTGTGGTGTGGTCTACCTAAAGCTTTTATCTGCTTCCTTTTTGGGATTGTCCTATAATAATCTGAAAATGTAGATGGACGGCATGGATTTATGATATATACATCAAGGTGAGCCTCATGGTTTAGGGTCTCACCCACATGGCTGGTTCCGGGTCTCATCGACTCCCACCCAAGCTGCGCTCATCTCACACTCTCTGGGAGCAGATTAAGTGACATCCGGGATCCACCAAGGTAGGTGGCCCCTGATTGTGTGTCTTAAATCCACACCATCCAATCATTTTGAAAGATCATTTTAGGATATGATACCAAAAATGAAGCCGACTCAAATCTTAGGTGGACCACACCATAGAAACATAGTCATAACCCGACCCAACCCAACCCGGTTTAACATATAGGGTAGGGTAGGGTAGGGTTAGGGTTGACCCTTTTACAAGTAGGGTAGGGTTAGGGTTGGGTTAGATCAACCCGGTCACGACCTGGACTGAAACCCGGACCTTAAAATATATTTAGGTTCGGTCCAGGGTTGGGCCCAACCCGACCCGTGTGCAGGCCTACCTGAGCCCACAAAGCCCAACATGGGCCTAGCATACCATGTTGGGCTCAGCGGATCATCTGTTTTGATTCTTGGGCTCTGGGCAAAGGTGAAATATTCATAACCACCAGTCTTCAACTTGAAACCCAGCATTCCTACTTCAAACTCAACATATGGAAAAAGGGATGCCATGAGAGTGTTGATTTTTCTTTTCCTTTTTTTGGTTAGAGAGAGAGAGAGGACTAAGGGTAATTGCATTGGTTGGGCAAATAAATTCAGCTGTTCCCGGCTAAAATGACTGAAAAGAGTCCAAGCATTGCCAGAATATTTTCTGGGTATGCCTAAGCGTGACCCACCGGTCTAATAGATCCAAACCCAGAACAGAGCTGGGCCTGGGGCCAATTGCCATAAATCAACCATTTACATGGCATCCAATTATCTGCATGGCAATGGGTCAGGCGGCTTGGCCTGGGCTTGACATCCAATCTGGTGCATGGGTTGGGCCAAGTCCAAATTGCTTCGTGTGTGCCCACAGCCACATGCCCAATGTGTCGCACGCGGGTGGTCTAGTCCATCTATCTTTAGAGACATGTCATGTAAATATCTGAGCCTATTTAGTAACGAATGGATCTACACTATAGGACCCACCTGAGGGATTGCTAGAACGAGAGATGGCAAAGATGGTGCTGGCGGATATTTACCATATCCAATTTAACGGTAGCTGCTATAGTTAGATTAGCATCCAATTGGGTCATTTGACCTCTATTTAGGTCATTAATGATTTCATGCAAGTAGGTATTGAACATTAAATGGGCCATTTCACTAGTTGATGCAGTCCAAATAAGGGAGTAAGAAAATAATTTCAGATGTTGAGCACCCAGAATCTAAAATCTAGCCATCCTGAGCCTTCATCCGATGGTGAATCGCGAACAGAACTTTGTATTCGTTCATTCAATCTGAGAGTATAGCAAGGACCCTCGTTCCCAGCCCTTTGGGCCCCATGTCTTGATGGTCGGATGCGCTAGGCTATACTAACGAGGAATGCCAAACTAGTCACCTGATCAGTGGGCCAGGCATCACCACATGGAGACTATAAATGGGAAATCTAGGGAGCTCTGTGCAGTTATACCAAGGGCTGTCAACGGGCCGGCTGGGCTTCATACTGCCTATCTCCAACCCAAAATCCTATAGGTTTTCCCAAGCCCGGTCCATGTCCAAAAGAAAATCCAAAGCATTGCCCAATGCCCAGCTCATTTGACAATGTGCCCATGACGAACTTGGGCGCGACCCATGACCACATGAACATGCCAAACATGAAAATAAAATGACTTTTCTTTCAGTTATTTCTTGTGACGACCACATTCAACTGTTGTTATTTTCTGATTTATAATCTGAATTGTTGAAGATTTATTACTAGACATATAATGGAGGAATTAGAACATCGTCAGTGTAGATTTAACATATTATTGTCCCTCAAATTAGTAATGAATAGGTTGTTTGACATGGATGATGATGATTGGGATGAAGATGAAGAAATACCCATTATTGTGGTCAGGCATACCTAATCAGTATCGTATCATCAATGTGATTTTTCTTGGGAGGCAAAAGGAAGGAGCGTTTTGAACAATGACATATAAAGGAGTGAGAACAATCTAGTCGTTTCCCACAGACGACGTTAATTTGTTAACGTCCAAAATTGGAGCAATAGATGTTGATCAGAGATCAACAAACATATCTTTGTCATTGGATGGGGACATAGATGAATGGTAGAGATCTCGTGACATGCCAACCACAAAGGGAAAAGATCGCGAGGGGTTGTCGATCGTGTCGACGGGGGACCCTCCGATGCTTAAGTCAGTGATGGGGATAGAAATAAGCAAGAATTGTGGAGAGTATTGTGTGTATGATTAGGTACCTTAGAGAAATGAAAGAGGGTCCTTTTATAGACAATGATCTGCGGCTGGAGGCGGTGGATCCTGTAGATTCCATCCAGGATACGTTACTATATATGTTTGGAGATACTTTCCTACTCTATATAGGATACGTTATTAGAGAGGATCTTGTCCTTATTATGTCCAGATTCTATGTGTTTGGACGTAGCTGCTATCTTCGTATAATAGAGTGTATTATGCTCATGTCCAAGGACATCTGGCATCCTCAGCAGAGTTGTCAGCTGCCTGTCTGTCATCTGAAGTCAAGCCCAAGTACTCGGGTCTAATTCCACTATCTGAGACTGAGGCGTGGTCCTCAGATCCTTATGCCCTCCCTGAGGTCGATCCCGAGGCCTCGGGGCTATAACAATTATATAAGATCGAGCATGAGGCCTTATAACGATTCCCATGATCTTATGCTGGAACTGAGAACTCTTTAACTTAACACACCCAAATGCTCTTATACCACGTGTGATAAGTTGTGATTAGTGGACCACATATTTGCAGTCAGGCATCTTCCACATCATGATCAGGGACACAACAAAATTTACCCATAACAAATATTATTTCAATCACATTTCACAATTGATGATGCTGATAGTTGAACAACTCTCTCCGATTACTTGGTGCATGACCGGTTCTATATTTATTCAAGTGATAACATACACCTCGAAATGGTGCCATGAAGCCTGGAGAGTGCGCAGATCCTGCATCCACCACATAATGCTTCTGTAATCATCAGGAAATGTAGTTATTTACTTAAGTACAACATAACACGCTCTAATGCAATTTTGGTGTTGTATATAGGAAAGGTACCCTCAGAAATTAGAAGTTTGTCATAAGTGGTATTTAACACATTATTTAACACACAAGCATTTGGTGCCAATCCTTCCTAACCAGCTAGAACATATAAGATCTTCATCTCGAGGCTACAAACAACCATCACGTTTTGTGATAAGATTCCTTTCCTATTATGAAACCTTGAACTTTGTCCAGCAGGTAAGAAGGCAGGAATGTGGATACCATCAATGGCACCAATACGATCCTATAATCATAATGAAATTACACCAAGTTAGTACAAGTTAATATTTTTGACATCTCCAGACTGACCCTATAGTCATAATGAAACTACACCAAGTTAGTACAAATTAATAATTTTGACATCTCCATATTGATGTTGATATTGAGCCTAGCTCCAAAAACCATCTATTACTTGGAAATATGAATTCCATGTTGTGGTGGATATTGCTCCTTCGGAGAACTTGGTTCGAGGTTGTTTGATGAATTAAGGATACATTGCCACAATAGCTTAAAGTGCTCAATTGAAATGTCGACTCACTGTTTCTCCAGGTCGAATGAATCGATGCCCAATAACTCTATTACACACATTGTGTCCCAATGCATGAGGAAATATTACAACCTGTTCCTCTAGCCTAACATGCCTTGTATCGTGAAGAAAGAATCAAACAAAGTCGGAAAAAATAGCCTTTCGACATACATAGTTGTGCCATATGGTCAGAATTAGAAGATCTAATGATTCCATTGATGATACGATACTGATTAGGTATGCCTGACCACAATAATGGGTATTTCTTCATCTTCAACCCAATCATCATCATCATCCATGTCGAACAACCTATTCATTACTAACTTGAGGGACAATAATATGTTAAATCTAACGTCGTCTGTGGGAAACGACTAGATTGTTCTCACTCCTTTATATGTCATTGTTCAAAACGCTCCTTCCTTTTGCCTCCCAAGAAAAATCACGAAGGTGGCATGGTTGGCGGATCCACCGCTGCCTGAACATTGGCCCCGCTAGGCTCCCATAACCCATTGGAGAATGAATCCCCTACCCAAGGGTAACAAGCTCCTTCACAAACGCTGCATCAAGATCCGCTACCACCATTACCGCAACAGCCTACGGATCCAACTAATGACGTTACCAGACTTGACGTCATTGAACATAATTTGCTCATAATGCAGGCCTAATTTGCCCAGATGGCGAGATGATGGGACCAATTCCTCCCTCCTGCTGCTCCTCCCCCTCCTAACGCACCAACATGTTCTGTTCACTCTCCTCCACGAGGGGAACAACATGGACAGAATAATCCAGCGAATCACCCAACCATAAGTCGGGGTGGACCTCCCGTCCGGGCCACAACTCATCTAGCGGGTAGTCAGCTTCTCGCAGGAGATCTACGTCACACGCTTGATGCTAAACATCAGCGTCAAGACAAAGTCGTCGAGGTTTCCAGTGCCAATCATACCATGACATGGGAAAAAGACCTAAAAGAGCTTAACGATAAGTTCACAGATATGGAGCAGCAGTAACGCATGAACACACTCGAAGCGGTGAAGGCAATGGTGGCACAAACGGATTCACCATTGACCAAGGAGATTATGGAGGCACAGTGATCCAAAATGTTTCGTATACCGGTCATGGCGTCTTATACAGGAACGGGTGACCTTATGGAGCATCTCGAGACTTATAGGTCTTTTATGGAGCTCGAGGGAGAAAGTCCAAAGTTTATGTTGAAATTGCATATTTTTCGCTCACACTTATAAACGCTAAACATGCAGAAGTATAGAGTGGAGCAACTATAATTATGGCTAAGCCCAAGAGGAGAGGAGGGATTAAGACATTTTTGAAATTCTTTTTGCTTACTTAAATTATTCTACAATTTAAGCTAAGCAAGCAAGAAGACTTTGGCTTCCAAGCCTAAGTGGGTCCAATCACATAAACTAGCATATAATTAAACAATTAAGCTACCTAGTTTAAATGCATAGATTAACAATTAATTTAACTAATTAAGCACTTAATCTATGCAACCTATGTAAACTATATGAGAATGGATCATATAAGCTCCAGTTTACACTAATTAGTGAAAACACATCTTGTATGTGAATGTGCCTATTTAGTGCCTAGTATACATTCCTTTCAAGCATTCATAATTAAACAATTAAACATGTAATGTTAAGATAACAATGTGCTCAAATACATTACAAACATGTATAGTAGTTCAACTACGTGTCTACTCTACTCCCAGTTCAAGTACTCACCCCTTGAGCACGCCGAAATTCATTAGGGAGTTTAAATCATGTTCCTCCTAACCTAAGTGTTTTAAGCCGGCTCCACCCTACTAAGGTGTTTAATGGTTCCACCCAACCAAGGAGTTTGACAAGCTCCCTCCCAACCTATTAAGGTGTTTAATGGTTCCACCCAACCAAGGAGTTTAACAAGGTTCCTCTCAACCTAAACAACATATGTATACTTCCGTCAGAAGCACCACATAGAGACTTGGTTCAGCCCTCTCACAAGGGCTCAGGTCCTCCAATCGAACCTATCGAGTTTGGTAATTTTAACTTTCATATTCAATCCTCCATAAGGACAGAGCATGTTGGACTTTGCAATTGACAACCTTACTCATCAGAATTGAGCCCTGTTGATGTGCCGCTTCGGGTTGCTTGACCTCCGCTCTCTCATGCTTCAATTAACTCCCATTTGCTCCCTCGATCACTAATGCCGTTGCGTCGCCAATGCTCTGAAATTGCGCCTATGGCTCACACTTTGTAGGTGCTATACTTGCAGAAGCATAGAACGGAGCAACTAAAATTATGGCCAAGTCCTAGAGGGGGGATTAAGACCTTTTTGAAATTCTTTTCACGTACTGAAATTAATTACAATTTAGACTAAGTAAGAACAATTCGGCTTCTAAGCCTAAGTGGGTCCAATCACAAGACTAGTAAATGATAAGCAATTAAACAGCCTAGTCTAAGTTCCACCAAAATAATTTTTTATTTTGTATTGTAGGGGTTGACAGATTATGAGGGAGCAATTAAGAGGAGAATTACTGAGTTACATGTCTTAGTGTTTCAATTTGTAATATTTATTTTCATTTGACATGTAATTTATTTATTGTTTTGGTAGTGTCATTGGTATGGACCATGATACGGTTTAGGTTAGGTTTTTGTCATGTAATTGACAAAGGGAGAGATTGTTAGTACACTTTTTTTGTGGCATACTAGTGCACCTTATTTATCAATCACATGTGTCTACGTCTTGTAATGTCGGTTGAGCCTTAGTAAGTTGAAGACCGAAGATTCAAGTGGCCTAGAAGCATCAAGGAAAAAGAACAGGTAAATGAGATGCCTTTGTGACCCTAACCCTTAGAACCAAAACACCCTAAACCTTTAGATGACTTGGACCCCATAGGAAAACCCTTAGTTATCGTCATTAGCCTTAGATCATATAGAAAAATATGATAAATTAGGCTAATAAAAAAGGTGCTCGCTGTTGTAAATGAAATAGCCCAGATAAATGTTTTTTATAGGACTTTGATACATTGAAGTCCTATTAAAATTGGACTCCGATGTATCTAAGTCCCATCGAAAATTGTTGTCTGGACTATTTTATTTACAACAGCTAACACCTCTTTTATTAGCTTAATTCATCATATTTTTCTATATGATTTAAGGCTAATGATGATGACTAATGGTTTTTCTATGGGATTCAAGTCATCTAGAGGTTTAGAGTGTTTTAGTTCTAAGGGTTAGGGTCACCAAGGCATCTCATTTACATGTTCTTCTTCCTTGATGCTTCTGGCTCACTTGAATCTTCGATCTTCAGCAAAGTGCTTTTGGCTCACTTGAATCTTCAATCTTCAGCTTGCCAAGGCTCAACCGACATTACAACACATGGACGCACGTGATTGACAAATAAGGTGCATTAGTATGCCACAGAAAAGTGCACTAACACGCTCTAACTCCAACGATCAGCTACCTTGCATGAGATGCTCCGATGGAGATGCCCAAGGTGCTAGGAGGTGATGAATCCTCTACAACTAATAGGAAATGGGTTACCTAGAGGAAATCACCTAATTAGATTCTTAGGCGGTGTTTAGACAAGAGCTCTACCTATGATCAAGGTGTCTAAACTCCTAGAAATCAAGAGAGAATAAGTACATTCTCATTTGAGCTTTGAATGCTCCAAGCTTGTGATGAATCACAAGAAGAATGGCTTGGATGGGTTAGAATTAGAGCCCCTAATGGTCTTCAACAATGGTGGCTTCTAAATCCCTAAAATCCCTCTCTTGATGCCTAAAAATGAACTTCCCTCTTTTATAGATAAATTTTCAATGGTTAAAAAATGGGCAGATTTGTATATCTTTGATTGATCAAAATACCTTTTGATGGATCGAAGGTATCTTTGATAGATCAGAAAACCTACTCCGATGGATCGAAAAACTATCTAGAGAGTTTATGCCGTTGCTGGACATTTAGTTCGATTGATCGTAACACTCTCCGATTGATCGAAATCTCCACTCTAATGGATCGAAGTGATTTGTTTGATGGATCGAAGGTATCTTTGATAGATCAGAAAACCTACTCCGATGGATCGAAAAACTATCTAGAGAGTTTATGCTGTTGCTGGACATTTAGTTCGATTGATCGTAATACTCTCCGATTGATCGAAATCTCCACTCTGATGGATCGAAGTGATTTGTCTAATGGATCGAAAGCTATCGAAAGAGTTCATAATGTTGCAGACCAATTTTGGATGGATCGAACTGGTTTCCAATTGATCGAAGTCCCATCGGAATAGAACTCTGATGGATTGACGTCCACTCGAAAACTGTTGTTTGGGCTGGTTCATTTACAACGCTTGCACCTTTTTTATTAACTTAACTTATTATATTTTTTTTAAGTGTTCTAAGGCTAATGATGATGATTAAGGATTTTTCTATTAGGTCCAAGTCATCTAGAGGTTAAGGGTGTTTTGGTTCTAAGGGTTAGGGTCACCAAGACATTTCTTTTACCTGCTTCTTCTTCTTTGATGATGCTTGTCCACTTGAATCTTGGTCTTCAGCTTGCCAAGGCTCAATTGACATTAAAACACATGGCACACATGATTGACAAATAAGGTGTACTAGTATGCCACTGAAAAGTGCATTAACAATCTCTCCCTTTATTAATTACGTGATAAAAACCTAACCTAGACCATGTTATAATCCATATCAATGACACTACTAAAATAATAAATAAATTACATGTCAAATTAAAATATTATAACTCAAAATACACTAAGACATATAACTAAGAAATGCTCCTCTTAAATTGCTCCCCCATAACCTGTCAATCCTTGCAACACAAAACAAAACAACTTTTTTTTGTGGGACTTGATTTTTCTCTCCATTTTTGTCAACAATTAATAAACCAATCTCTCCCCCTTAATGATACCTCAAATAAGGAAAGGGATGAGAGATTAGAGTTTCTCATATTTACAATAAATACATGCTAATTAGGAGAGTATAGGGTGTATGAACATTAAAACATAGAGCATGCATGGAACATGATCAATAAGAAAATGTACCTAAGTATAGGTGATAATGTTAAATTGGTCATAATAAATAAACATGAAGGCATCATGAACAAGTATAGATTAACATATATTAAGCACAAAATCAGCAAGATTACATTAATCTAAGCATGGTGACAATATAACATTTTAAAGATAAAAAATAAACATAAAATGTTAAACTATCGAAGGCTAATGAGGCTTGAATCCTCTGATATGCCTATAAGCACACAAATGAGGCTAAAATCCTCAGATTCACCTATTGTATTTGTTTCTAGCTACCTTTACAACTATTTTTAGATTGTTCATCCTAAGGGTAACTAATTTTCACAACACCCTCATAAAATTCAACAAATGAGGAGGGGTTGAGAACTCCTTCTCTAAAAGGGAAAATAGTCGGGATCCTCTCTTAAATTAGGGGGAAGAGAGGTAGTGGTGGAAGCCATGAGAATTCTCAATGATTTTTTTCTCCCATCACTAGTGGAGTCACTAGATTAAGATTTAACTCATCTGTATAATCCCATGTTGCTGTCATAGACTTCTAGCCTTTTCTCTTAGACTTATCTTAGCATTCATTGGTAACATGATCATATTTATCACAGTTGTAACATTGGACGGTTTTGGACTTGAATTTTCCTTTGAATTTTTGTCTTTCTTGTCCTTCTTGTCACAACTCTTTCCTCTATTCATTTTGAGGAATTGTTTGAATTGACGATTGAACTTTTCTTCCTCGTCTTCCTCATCGTTGTTATCTTCATCTTCATCTTCCACTATTTTCCTATGTGGGGGCCTATAAGAAGATTTTAGGACAGTATTCTTCTTCTTAGAGGGGGCCTTAAAATGTAGTTCATGAGTTTGTAGAGAACTTATGAGTTATTCTACTCTCATGTTGTCTATGTATCTACACTCTTCTAAGGCAATAATCTTGGAGCTAAATTGTTCGCTCGCCTCAAGTGCAAGGCCGTGATGTAGTAATAATTCTTGGTAAGACTGAGGTCGATCCTCAGGGATTGTCGTAACAATTCTAAATTACATAACTAGGATGGGCTAAATTCGAATTTATATTAATGAATAGATTTTAAGAATATAAATCTATATACTTTTAAATGAAATCAGGGAAATAAACACTAGAGCGCCAATGATCCACTTATAATCATTCACAATGCCAATTCAAACCATTCAAGTCAATAACTCAATCAGAATCGGAGTTCTATCCCTATCCAATCGAAATTTAGAGCAATTAAGTAATCATAATATATCTAATATGAATGAATAATCTATTGATATGGATCTCTCATAATCAACTAAGGCATTGGGTGTATCCAATCACGCAGCCCAATCCTTCACAATATAATTAAGATCACATTTATGATTCTTCCTCAAGTCTTATCACTAGACTTAATTTGAAAGTATGAATTGAACTTCTATTAAACAAATATCAATAAATAAACATCTATCTCAAATCAATCCCAAAGATAAGAACTTCTTCTAGTTAAGTTCTAGAAAAGCAGTTAAGAAACTTAGTTTGTAAAATCTCCTAGCATCCAACATATCATGATGGATCTAAGATCTCTAGAACCCAAAATCCTATCAACAACACCCCATTAAGCAATCTCAATAAATCAAAACATCCCATGTGAGCAAAATCACAAGAGATAGAAGATTAAACTAAAAATACCAGTTTTATTTCAAACTCGAACTAGAAGTATTCTTCATTAAATCAAAAGTACTTGAACTAATTCGAATTAAATATTGTAAACAACTATAAGCTTCACCTCTTAGCCCTAGCTAAGAGGTTTAGCCAACCATTAAGAAGGTTGAACTAAAATTCAAAAGAAAGCTAAAGAAAAACATAAACTAGAATTAGAAAAACATGAAAAATAAAGTTGTAAAAGTTCCCCTTTAATCCTCTCCACCTCTAGCACAACTGAGACTCTTCTAGGATGTCTTATAAAGAGATTGGATGTGCCCTTTTATATAAAAAAAAGTCCGCTACCGCCTCGGATTTGCATAAGAATTTACACAGTTGTAGACAGTTTCGATTGATACTTTGATCGATCGAAACTATTTCGATCGATCAAAAATTTTGTTTAGAGAGTTACAGACTTTTTTCCATGATTTTTATAGGATTTCAATTGATCGGAGTAATTTTCGATTGATGCTTCAATCGATCAGAACTAATTTCGATTGATAGGAATTTCACTCCAACAATATTTCAGAGCCATTTTTCTGAATTTTTTGCATCTTACTTTTCTAGCCCTTCAGTTCTGCATTTTGATGTTTTTGGCCATTTCAGGTCGTTAACTTGATTTCTCTAGGGCTTTTTCTTCACTTCTTTAGCTCATCAAAGTTTGGTCTTCTAATCACTCCAAATCCTTTAAATTAACAATAAATCCATGACATCTCTCTCTTTTACCTACAAACACAAAAAACAAGCATAAGTCCTTAACTTAAACAACTTAAACTATGCAATTATACTATGAATTGGGGTTTAGATATACATAAGTCAGAGCTTGATATAAATCTCTCTAAGAGGAACCTAAGAATCTTCCTACATATCCTCCCTTTTGGAACCCTTTCTTCCAAGGTAAATATGGAGTTACAAATATCAAACAATTGGGTGTAGAACTCCATAAAAGTTTCAGACTCTTTCATTTTAATATTTTTAAATTTAATGGTTAAGAACTGAAGCTTCGAGTGCCTTATTGTGTTAGTTTCTTCGTGGTTAACCTCTAAAATGTTACACACTTATTTTGTGGTTATGCATGTGAGTATGAGTTAAAATTCATCCAGGGAAACCGCACAACAAATTACATTGAACTCTCTCATTATCATTCGACTTCTCATCATCTTTAGGAATGATAATGGTTTTACCATCAACCTCCACTTGTTCCATGGGTGTAGAATATCCACATTATATATATGTACTTACCCAAACAGAGCGGTCTAATGATTGTAAGAAAATCCACATCCTAGCCGCCTTCTAATAAGCGTAGTTGGACCCGTTAAAGTATAGTAGATGGTTAATAGCACTCCCATCTTGGTTAGACATTATACTAGTGCTCTGATATCGAATCTAACTCTAAATGGTTAAGTCCTTGAAGAGCAACCCGCTTTGATACCAATTGAAATTGCATCTTTTTCTCTTACACTTATAGACGCTAAATTTGTGAAAGCATAGAGCGGAGCAACTAGAATTATGACTAAATTTAAGAGGGGAGGGGGCGGGGTGATTAGGAATTTTTTAAAATTATTTTCGCCTATTTCAATTATTCTACAATTTAAGCTAAGCAAGAACACTTCAGCTTCCAATCCTAAGTAGGTCCAATTACATAGACTAGCATATGATTAAGCAATTAAGCTACCTAGTCTAAATGCATAGATTAACAATTGATTTAACTAATTAAACACCTAATTCATGCAACCTATGTAGACTATATGCGAATGGATCATATAAGCTCAAGTCTACATTAATTAGTGAAAACACATCTTGTGTGTGAATGTGCCTATCTAGTGCCTAGCATACATTCCTATTAAGCATTTATAATTAAGCAATTAAACATGCAATGTTAAGATAACAAGGTGTTCAAATACATCACAAACACAAGCATGTATAATGGTTCAACTATATATCTACTCCACTCCTGGTTTAAGTACTTACCCCTTAAGCACACTCGATTTTACCAAAAAGTTTTAATTAGGTTCCTCCCAACCTAAGTGTTTTAAGTCGGCTCTACCCTACTGAAGTGTTTAATAGTTTCACCAAACCAAAGAATTTGACAAGCTTCCTCCCAACCTATAAATGTGTTTAATGATTCCACTCAATGAAGGATTTTAACAATATTCCTCCCAACCTATACAACATATGTATACTCCCGCCGGAGGCTCCACATGAAGACTTGGTTCAACCCTCTCACAAGGGCCTAAGTCCTAAACCAAACTTATCAAGTTTGGAAATTCAAACTCTCATACTCAATCCACCACGAGGAAAGAGCATGTTGGACTCTACAATTGATAACCTTACTTTTTGGAATTGAGCCCTGTTGATGCACCGCTTTGGATTGCTTGGTCTCCACTCTCCCATGCTTCAATCGGCTCCCCTTTACTCCCTCGATCACCAATGTCATTGTGTCGCCAATGCTCTAACTCTAATGATCAGCTATCTTGCATGAGATACTCCGATAGAGATGCCCAAGGTGCTAGGAGATGGTGAATCCTTTACAACTAGTAGGAAATTGATTGCCTAGAAGAATACACCTAATTGGATTCCTACCATACTCATTTCAAACTCTGATTTCATCAATTCGACAAACTGACTTGATATTTCTTCAAATGTAGAGCCAAATACTATATCATCAACATAAATCTGGGTTAATAAAGGTGGTGTTTAGACAATGGTTCTACTTATGATCAAGGTGTCTAAACTCCTAGGAATCAAGAGAGAGCAAGTCCATTATCATTTGAGCTTTGAATGTTCCAAGCTTGTGATGAATCATAAGGAGAATGACTTAGATGGGATAGGATTAAAGCTCCTAAATGGCTTAACAATGATGGCTTCTAAATCCTTAAAATCCCTCTCTTTATGCCCAAAAATGAACTTCTCGCTTTTATAGATAAATCTCCAATGGTAAAAAAACAGGCAAATTCGTATATCTTCGATTGATCGAAATACCTTCCGATGGATCGAAGGTATCTTCGATGGATCAAAAGATCCTACTTCGATGGATCAGAAAACTGTCCAGAGAGAGTTTATACAGTTACTGGACATCCAGTTCGTTTGATCAGAATATTCTCCGATTGATCGAAATATCCACTCCAATTGATCGAAGTGATTGGTTCGATGGAAAAAAAACTGTCTAGAGAGTTCACAATGTGCTCGGACCAATTTTTGATGGATCGAATTGGTTTTTGATTGATCGAAGTACCATCAGAGTAGAACTCTGATGGATCAAAGTCCACTCGAAAATTATTATTTGGGCTACTTTATTTACAACAGCTTGCATATCTTTTATTAGCCTAACTTATCACGCTTTTTTTAAAATGTTCTAAGGCTAATGATGATTAAAATTGTGCCTTTTTGGTCTCACACTTGTAAAGCGCTTATGCGTGTGAGAGCAGAGTAGCTAGAATTATGGCTAAGTCCTAGAGTGGGGTGATTAGGACTTTTCTTGAAAATTCTTTTTACCTACTTAAAATGATTATCAATTAATACTAAGTAAGAACCCTTCAACTTTCAAGCCTGAGTGGGTCCAATCATAAAACTAGTATATGATAAGCAATTAAACAACCTAGTATAAGCGTGCATAGATTAACATATGATTAGCCTAATCAAGAACCTAATCTATGCAACCTAGGTAGACTATATGAGAATGGATCATATAAGCTCAAGTCTACTCTAATTGGTGAACGTATATCTTATGTGTGAATCTACATATTAAGTGATAGCATGCAAACCATCCAAGCATTTATATAATCACAATTGAAAGACAATGCATGGAAGGAAATGGCTAAATTGAAAATCACAAATACAAGTATATATAGTGGTTCGACTACGTGTCTACTCCACTCCCAGTTCAAGTATTCACCCCTTGGGAATACCGGCATTCACTAGGGAGTTCAAATCAGGTTCCTCCTAACTTAGGTATTTTAACTTGGATCCACCCTACCAAAGAGTTTACGGGTTCCTCCTAACCTACACGTTTACACTTGTGTTGGTGGCTCCCATTGGAGACTTGTTTTAGGCCCAACAATTAGGCAAAGGGTCGACAAACAAACCTAAGATTTAGGCTCAACAAATGAGCCAATGATCGACAAATGCCCCTAGACTTTTAGGCTTAACTAACAAGCTAATGATTGACAAACGAACCTCAATCGAGTTTGACAAACAAACTCTACAGTTAATTTTCCACAGAAAGAGAGTGGCTGTACTCTTATAAATTGACAACTCACTTGTTGGATTTGAGCCTCGTTGATGCGCCGCTTCAGGTTTCTTAATATTTACTCTCCCGTGCTTCAATCAACTTCTCTTTGTGCTCCCCCGATGTTGTTGTCGATGCGTCGTCAATGCTTCAACTCTAATGATCAACCACCTTGTATATGATGCTCTGACGGAGATGCCTAAGGTGTTAAGAGGTAGTTTTGATATCTATACAATTAATGAAAAGTAGTTGCTTAGAGTCTCTCACCTATAAGGATCTCATCATAGAGTTTAGATAGGAATTTAGCAATCTAGATTGGTCCAAACTCTAGATATCAAAGAGGGATAAGTATATATTCTTTATGAGCATGGAATGTTTCATTCTTGTAATGAATCACAAGAAAGATGTCTTCATAGGGTTAGGATTTGAGCCTTTAATGATCTCTAACAATGGTGGCTTCTAAATCCTCAAAATTTCTCTCTTAAGCCCAGAAATGAATTACCCCGCTTTTATAGATAAATCTTCAATAGTAAAAAATGGGTAGATTTGTATATCTCCGATTGATTAGAATTAACCTCTGATTGATCGAAGATATGTTCGATTGATCGAAACACTATTCCAAATGATTAAAAAATCTGTCTAGAGAATTTACATAGTTGCTGGACATCCGGTTCGATTGATCGGACTACTCTTCGATTGATCGGAATCGTTATTCCAATTGATCAGAAAAATGTTCTAATGTATCGAAAAACTGTCTAGAGAGCTTACATTGTTGCTGGACTAATTTTTTATTGATGGAACCGTAGTTTCGTTGATCAGAGTCCCATCGGAACTGATATCCGATTTATCGAAGACCTATCGAAAACTGCTGGTTGGGCTATTTCATTACAGCAGCTTGCACCTCTTTTATTAACCTAACTTATCATGTTTTTCTGAGTGTTCTAAGGCTAATGATGATGACTATGGGTTTTTCTAGTCGGTCTAAGTCATCTAAGAGGTTTATGGTGTTTTGGTTCAAAGAGTTAGGGTAACCAAGGCATCTCATTTACTTGTTTCTTCTTCCTTGATGATGCCTGTCCACTTCAATCTTCAGTCTTTAGCTTGCCAAGGCTTAATCGATATTACAACACATGGATGCACGTGATTGACAAGTAAGGTGCACTAGTATGCCACAGAAAAGTGCACTAATAATCTCTCCCTTTGTCAATTACATGATAAAACCTAACTTAGACCGTGTCATGGTCCATACCAATGAAACTACCAAAACAACAAATACATTACATGTCAAATTAAAAGATTACAACTCGAAATACACTAAGACATGTAACACTAAGCAGTACTCCTCTTGATTGCTCCCCTATAATCTGTCA
The DNA here is from genome assembly GCA_003013855.2 of Liriodendron chinense. Lineage (NCBI taxonomy): Eukaryota > Viridiplantae > Streptophyta > Magnoliopsida > Magnoliales > Magnoliaceae > Liriodendron > Liriodendron chinense. The sequence continues at coordinate 1,518,609 of ML058483.1, forward strand.
ACCCCTGCAATACAAAATAGAAAACTTATTTTGGTGGGACTTGAACTTTCTCCCCCTTTTTATTAGCAATTAACAAACCAATCTCTGCCCCTTAATGATACATCAATTAAGTTTAGTGAATGAAAGATTAAAGTATCACAATTATAACTATAAAAACATGTTAACTAAGGAGAGTATAGGATGCAAGAGCATTAAAACATGGAGCATACAAGGAACATGATCAATAAGAAAATGTAACTATCTAAGCATAGTTTTGATCATGCATAATTGGTCATTCTAAGATAAACATTAAAGCAAACGACTAATGCAAAAATTAGCAATCATTAAGCACACAATCTATCATATTATGCTAATTTAAGCAGGATGATGGTTTAGAAATAAAGGATACCAATCAAAACAATTGCTAAACTATCAATGTCGGGCTAATGAGGCTTGAATCCTCTGATATGCCCCTAAGCACAAAATGAGGCTAAAAATCCTCAAATTTTCCTATAGTATCAGTTTCTAGATACCCTTACTAACTATTTCTAGTTTGTTCATCCTAAGGTTAACTAATTTCCACAACTCTCTCAAAAAATTTAGCATGAGGTGAAGGGTTGAGAACTCCTTCTTCTAGAAGTGAAGGGAAAGTAGTCAGGATCCTCTCTTAGATTAGGGGGAATAGAGGTAGTGGTGGAAGCCATGAGAGTTCTCATTAGTTTTTCACTTCTATCACTAGTGGAGTCACTTGATTTAGATTTGGACTCCTCTGTATCATCATATGTTGCTGCCATATCCTTCTTACCTTTTTGCTTAAGCACTTCCGGACAATCCGGGCCAATATAACTACGAGGACCGCAACCATAACATCGGATATATTTTAATTTGAATGATTTTTCTTTATATTTATCACCCTTCTTGTCCTTCTTGTCATAGCTCTTTCCTCTTTCAAAATTGAGGAATCTCTTGAATCTTATATTTAATTCATCATCCTCATTATCACTATTTTCGGAAGACTCACTGTTAATATCTTTTTGCCTATATGATGTCTTCAATGCGATGTTCTTCTTCTTAGATGGGGTCTTAAAGTATAGTTCATGAGTTTGTAATGCTTATGAGTTCTTCTACTTTCATGTTGTCTATGTTTCTACACTCTTCTAAGGATACTACCTTGGAGCTAAATCTCTCCGGGAGGGACCTAAGTATTTTTTTACAAATCCTACTTTCTAGAACCCTTTCTCCCAAGGCAAATATGAAGTTACAAATATCTGACAGTTGTGTGTAAAACTCCATAAAAGTTTCATACTCTTCCATTTTTATATTTTCAAAATTTATGGTTCGGAGCTGAAGCTTTGAGCGTCTTATTGTGCTAGTTCCCTCGTGAGTAACCTCAAAAATGTCCCACGCTTCTTTTGTGGTTACGCATATGAGTATGCGTTGAAATTCATTTAGGGAAACCGCATAGTAAGTCACATTGAGAGCTTTCGCATTAGCCATGTATTGAGCTCTCTCATTATCATTTCTCTTTTCATCATCTTTGGAAATCACAATGGCTTTACCATTAACCTCCACTTGTTCAGTGGGTGTCGAAATCCACGTTGTATGCTTACCCAAATTGAACGGTCCAGCGATTGTAAGAAAATCCTCATCCTAGCCTTCCAATAGGCGTAGTTGGACCTGTCAAAGTACAGTGGATGATTAATGACACTCCCATCTTGGTTAGATATTATGCTAGTGCTCTAGTATTGGATCTCACTCTAGACGGTTAAGTCTTTGAAGAGCAACCCTCTCTGATACCAGTTGAAATTAGGCCTTTTTAGTCTCACACTTGTAAGGCACTTAGGCCTGCAGAAGCATAAAACGAAGCAACTAGAATTATGGCTAAGTACTAGAGGGGGTAATTAGGACTTTTCTTGAAAATTCTTTTCACATACTTAAAACGATTATCAATTAATACTAAGTAAGCAAGAACCCTTCGGCTTTCAAGCCTAAGTGGGTCTAATCACAAGACTAGCATATGATAAGCAATTAAACAACCTAGTCTAAGCATGCATAGATTAACATATGATTAACCCAATCAAGTACCTAATCAATGCAACCTAAGTAGACTATATGAGAATGGATCATATAAGCTCAAGTCTACTTTAATTAGTGAACATACATCTTGTGTGTGAATTTACCAATCAAGTATATAGCATGCAAAGCATCCAAGCATTCATATAATCATAATTGAAAGACAATACATGAAAGGAAATGACTCAATTGACAATCACAAACAGAAACATGTATAGCGGTTCGACTATGTGTCTACTCCACTCCCGGTTCAAGTACTCACCCCTTGAGTATACCGGCATTCATAAGGGAGTTTAAATCTGGTTCCTCCCAACTTAGAATTTTTTTTAACTCGGATCCACCCTACCAGGGAGTTTACAGGTTCCTCCCAACCTACATGTTTACACCTGTGTTGGTAGCTCCTCTTGGAGACTTGTTTTAGGCCTAACAAACGAGCCAAGGGTCGACAAATGAACCTGAGATTTAGGCTCAATAAACGAGCCAAGGATCGACAAATGCCCCTAGACTTTTAGGCTTAACTAACAAGCTAATGATCGAGAAACTAATTTAGATCGAGTTTGACAAACAAACTCTACAGTTAATTTCCCACAGAAAGAGAGTGGTTGGACTCTTATAAATTAACAACTCACTTGTCGGATTTGAGCCTCGTTGATGCACCGCTTCGGGTTTCTTAATATTCGCTCTCCCATGCTTCAATTAGCTCCCCTTTGTGCTCCCCCGATGTTGTTGTCGATGCGTCCCTAATGCTTCAGCTCCAATGATCAACCACCTTGCATATGATGCTCCGACAGAAATGCCCAAGGTGTTAAGAGGTAGGTTTGAGATCTCTACAACTAATGGAAAGTGGTTGCTTAGAGAGTCTCACTTACAAGGATCTCATCATAGAGTTTAGATAAGAATTTAACTATCTAGATTGGTCTAAACTCCAGAGATCAAAGAGGGACAAGTACATCTTCTTCATGAGCTTGGAATGCTCCATTATTGTGATGAATCACAAGGAAGATGTTTTGATAGGGTTACGATTTGAGCCTCTAATGATCTCCAACAATGGTGGCTTCTAAATCCTCAAAATCCTTCTCTTAAGCTTAAAAACGTATGCCACTGCTTTTATAGACAAATCTCCAACGATAAAAAAATGGGCAAATTCTTATATCTTCGATTGATCGAAGATGTCTTCGATTGATCGGAACATTGTTCAGATTGGTCAAAAAATCTTTCAAGAGAATTTACATAGTTGTTGGACATCCGATTCGATTAATCGGACTACTCTTTAATTGATCAGAATTGTCATTTTGATTGATTAGAAGAATGTTCCGATGTATCAAAAAACTATCTAGAGAGTTCACATTGTTGTTGGAATGATTGATAAAGTCCTTTGATTCATCGTTAACTCTGGGCATAATGGATGCTTAGAATTCCCTATGGTTAATGAGCTAGTGTAGGTAAAGTCATCGATCTGTAAAATCTCTTGATCACTCCAAGTATAGTGAAAGCTTTGGATTCCTTATGATCGATTGACGAGATCTTAACGGTTGATTGATCAATCAAAGACTTATATCTTGTAAGTATGCATTGGATCTTATAAATTTGTGATCTTCAATCGATTGGCTTATTTTGGCAAAGTTGTTAATCTATATAATTACTTGATCCATTGTCGACTTTGGGTATAATGGATGCTTAAAATTCCCTGCGATCAACTAATGAGTCTTCATGATTAGATAAATCGATCGAGATCCCTATCCTTTGAAGTATGCAAGTGGTTTAATAGTTTCATTTTTTTATTGGAACGAATCCTTATTTGATTTCAGTTGAGTTATAGTTGAACCAATGAATCAAACATCATGGATTAATCAAAGCTGGATCCCTGATGCCTTAGCCTTTTCTCATTCTTATTTATTATCTCTCTCACACACACACACACACACACACACATACACACACATCTTGCTTTACTCTTGTGGATTTGATTTGCTTTCATTTTTCCCATCTAAACTAATTCCATTAAGTTTTTAAACCCCCAATCCTTGTGGTTTAACCTCAGTCTCACTGAGTATTTACTACTTCGGTATCTACACTTGGACTTGCAATCTTCGAATTGTAGCAGAAGGCCTTGGCCTGATTAAGGAAAGGAGAAGAGGTTTGGTTGGAAGCCATTTTCGTATGCCAGAAGTAGGAGAAGCTAGGTGCGAGAATGTGTGGGTTTCAGTGAGCTACAGGTTGAGTACTATTTATATAGGTGTTATGCCTCCCCCATGTTCGATGCATCATAGGTAGTAATATCATATAATGACGCATCGTATTCTGAGGAATTGGGACATGTAGCCGTCATGACATTTATTTCGGCTGAAATAATGCACGACTCCTCGTTTTCATGTGCCACGTCACCAAGAATGCTAAGAAGATGGTCGAGAAAGAAAGATAGAAAAAGGGTGGCTCGGAGGATGATTCTATTGATTGTTAAAGGTATAAGTTGGAAGTTAGAATTCAAAAGAGGAGAATCGAGCAATCACGTCCTTTAGTTTCTCATATCTATCATTTTCTTAGCCAGAACTACCTAATGTTTCCAAGTTGTGCACCTGGCTGACCAACTCTGTTTGTGCTTGGACAAATATAACCAAATCTTTAATTTTTTTCCTTCTTTGATCACGTGACTCTTTCTTTTTATCGAATCGCCTCTTCGGTGTCTCCAATTGTGCTTCCAGAGTGATAATTTGCATACTCATGTCATCCAACTTGGTATTGAATTTCTTCTACTCTTCATGTTCAGCCGGTAACTTCTTTGCAACATCATTGACCTTGGTTACTTGAGAATTCATACTCACTTGCTTACATTTAAGATGCTCAATCATGGTATGGATCTCGCGCGATATTCTTTTATAAGGTCAAAAAATTCTCTAAGTGTTGGTGATTTTATCACAAGGCTGTCGTCCGAGCGAGGGAAGATTTGGTAGCGATCAATGAGTTTGGTAAGTTTCTCGATCAACTCGGTCGACTTTGTCTCTTGTGCCCTTAAGCGTACAAGTGCCTGGATTTTGTCTTTGAGTTGTTTGTTCGCTTCCCCAAGTGTAGGGTTGCGATGTAGTAATAATCTCGGTAAGACCGAGGTCGATCCACAGGGACTTGTGTAGGAAATCACAAAATACTGCTAATGGTTTCTACTGCAGAGCTAACTATCAGAATTTTAATAATTTGATGAAGATAACACTTTTGAACTAAACTGAAGGTAATCAATTAATAAAAAGGCACTAGGGGTTCAATGAACCACTTGTAGCAATCCTTGATGCTCAATTCGCTATGGTTTCTCACTTTCTCAACTAGAATAAAAATTAAGTTCTATCTAGTCGGATGATAGAGCAGTTAAAACAATCAATCTGTCATATGCATGATTCATGTACATGATTCTCTCAATTGAAGCTAGGACTTTAGCACACTCAATTGCATAGGTCAATCCCAATTCCAATAGGTTAAGATCACAACCATAATCATCATTAAATCCTGTCACAAGATAAACTAGATCATGATTTGAACTTGATCCAAATCACATACACAATCTTACATAATCCAGAATTTTCAGAAAAATAGACTTTTGGTATGAAGCTCCCACATGAAGATCATAGATTTAGAGTGTATTGAATCCAATTCCTTGGATCATACAGGTCTAGACTAGCTCAAAACAATTAAGAACTCAAGCAATTCTTCTAAACATCCATGAGCCATCATAAGATTAAGAAAAACTACTTAGAACTTTATTTAAACTTCAAACCATTGTTCTTCACTAATAAATCAACTTGAAATCAAATCAAACGAATTGAAACATCTTAGATTCACTACAAGCTTCACCTCTTAGCCCTAGCTAAGAGGTTTAGCCGTTCATGATCCAAGGAAACATGAAAACAACTAAACAAAGCATAAAACTAAAAGAACAAACTAGGAGGAGTTGTAGAACTCCAAATCCGACTTCCGCCGTCTCCCACCATGCTCAATCACTTCTAGGATACCTTAGGAAGGAGCCCTAGGTCCCCTTTTATAGAATAGTGCGGAAGGTTCCAGATTGCACAAGAAATCCCGGACTGAGCAGAGAAAATCGGAGCTTGTGAAACACTCTCTGTTACGCAGACGACCGGTCGCACAACCAGTCTGAGCTCCTGGACGACCAGTCGTACGACCGGTCTCAAAAGCACAAAAATCGTCCAGAGACTTTTCATAAATTCAGGACCCAACATTTTAATTCCAGGACCGGTCACACGATCGATCTGCGCAGTGGACGACCAGTCACGATCGGTCGGAGCTGGTCTGGGACAGTCCAGCGTGCATAATGGCTTGAGGAATGCCCTGGCCGACCGATCAAGACCGGTCGTGGCCCCTTGGCCGACCGGTCTCGACTGGTCAAACTACCTTTCTCTTCATTGTTTCTTCTTTCTTTCCTTCTCTCTTCTCTCTCCTTTCTTTCTTCTTTCTTTGGCCCACCTTGGGTCTTCATCCAAGGCTCTTAAGTAGAGCTTTTTGGTGTCCAATTGGTGAAGTTCACTCTCGTTCCTACAATCATAAAACATGCATTAGTTTGGCCTTTTAAACATGAAAACCATGCATATAATGTGATGTAATGGGCTATGCAATGTATAGATTGGAGGTTCAACATTGTTGTAGCTCAGTAAAGGGCATGGGAGATTCGGTCATGGAGACATCGTCACTGAGAGCTTACTGGAGGGAGGATATGATATCCTCAATTGGAAGCATGTCTTCAGGTGTTGCAAAAGACACCAAGGCATCATCAACTTGCATCAACGCTAGATTAGGTATTAGTTTCGGAGGAAGAATAGAAACATTGACCACCTAAATTTTTGTTGTTACGGCCTGGCCAGAGGTTGTGACCTCAGGTACTACACTCGGCCGAAGCGATTCTTCTTCTTCTTCTACTTCATCATTTAGTATCAGTGTATGCCGCCGAATGACAGATACATTAGAAGGGGGGGGGGGGGGGGGGGGGGGGGGGGGGGGCAAAGATGGAGTAGGATGTTGAGCAGATGTGGGAGTAGATTGCGAGGATGAGATCTTCCGAGAACTCTGAGGAGTGGCAACTAGAGGTTGGGCATTCTCTTCGGTTTGGCCTTCTTCATCCCCTTGATCATAAGTAACGGTTGGTTTCCGAGGTTGATCGACTGTCTGCACAAGTTCTGTCTTGTTGACCGTTGTTTATAGGGTTTGAGTTGGACAAAGATGCTCACTACTCAAAGTTCCTTCAGAGTCGGTAGCCTAGAGTTTTGTAACCTCATCGGCTTCAGCACCTTATTCGATCTGTTGAGATTGAGGTGCTAGTTCTGAAACAGGTTGCTTTTCCGCGGTCGATAGCTCTTGAGTGACTGTAAGTAAAAAGAGCAGTGTTAGAAAGAAAGGTGATGAAAATAAGGTAAGCAGGAAAAAATGAAAGTAGCATCCACCTAAGTCTGAGCAAAGTGCGATAGTGGTGAATCAACTGCTCACTGATTGAGGATTTATAATAATCATTGTTGAAGGTCAAGCAAAAGTTGGGAATGGTAGCGGATTAGGTCTATATGGCGTAAGATATTTATCATCGAAAGGAAGATTGGGGTCATTCAATCTCTCCCTATCTTTCCACCATTTATTCTAGCACCGATCATAATAAGCATCTTTATGTCTCTTAAGGCCTTCCTCTATTTCCCATGTGTAATCTTTAATGGTGAACCCTAGCCAATACTTACTTTTGAAATACTTTTCGAAAGCAAACACAACGTCGGTCAAAGTACCTGATTTCTTTGACGCGACTCCCTCACGTGTGACGGTTAATGTTGGCTGAAGCGGGTTGATCGAGCTAGCTCAAACAGTGGATAGAGTAGGAGTTTTAAGAGCTAGACCTAGAGGAGGTCTAAGTAGAGTAATCCTTATAGGAATAGTTGGAGCTGTAACGGGTGAAGAAGATCGGACTAGAGTTTCTTTGAGAGAGGGGCCCTTGACTCTAACTTTTTCGCATTTTGGCTTAGAAGGAGCGGCCTCTACCACTTAAGCTGCTATTGTGATGGTGTCGGCTGATATTTTCTTCAACCTGGTTGTTCATTGGCCGAAAGTTACGACCGACTAGGATGCTCCTTTCCTCTTTCCTTGCAAGTCCATCAAGGAGTAGAGTTGGGCGGTGATGAGCTCAGTGGATTTAGTGACCAGTTTCTTGTAATGGCCTTTCCACCATTCAGAAAAAGTGTCCATCAATTCGGGACGATTTGGACATTTAGGAAGCTCGAAAGAAATACTTGCTATCTAAAAATTAGAATGGAGAGTGCAGTAGAGATTAACCTAATCGACAATAGGCCAATTTCAAGCGGGTTGGTTACAAGTTTTTTGGGTGAATGAACAAGGGATACATTGGACGAGGTTGAATTGTTGAGCAAGAAAATTTGGACAGTATTGCTCTATTCGTTGGTGTTCTTGCCAATTTCTATTGTGCCTCCGTAAGGAAGATCCCTGCAGATGAGGTAACTTTCCCAAGCATTGAGCATTAGCGAGGCCATTTGTTAATCATTTTCTTCATAATCGCTTATAAACCAAGCCAGACTGAATTCTTTTAGGTAGAAAGGAGTAAAAGAGCGATAAAGTTCATTGGTGGTAAGGGAAAAGAAAAGGGAGTTCATATATGTAGAGAATGTACGGACATCTTGGGGAAAATGGATGTTGCGATGACCATAAGAGGTATAAACAATATCAAAAGGAGGATGAGGAGGTACAAGAAAAGGGCGGAAGTATTTGTAGAGCCCTATCTGGAGAAGCCATAATGGTCCTCCACTGAGAAATAAACCTTTAGTGGTTAACTCGTACAAGCCTCGGTACAGCTGACTGAGCATAAAAGGTGCAAGGGATAATTTTCGACCCTGCGTAAGTGCCTCGGCCAATTAGATGTACTAGTTGGTAATCTAGAGAACATTTACACAAAGTAGATGACAACAATTCCACAACAATAAGAATGTCATGTATTCTTCATACTCAACTTGACCTTCATACTTACGATACACGAGCATGAAATGAGAATAGGCTTTGTTGAGCTTGTTATTTAAATGTTTTTTTTCATCGTGAGCGAAACTTGAAAAAACTGCCTCGCCAAAAGGTAGAAGGTGGGTGCGAGCACAAATATCCAAAATTGTTGGACTCATGAGGCCTCATCCGAAGAAGAAAGTATTGGTTGACAGATTCTAAAATGTCGACGCCGTTGTAAGAAGAGGGGGATCTGATGCATAATCATATAGTGATAGCTTAATGCATTCATAAATGTCAATCTCTCTCCAAGCAGCTTCATATTGTGCAGCGATGTGATCAAACCAATTGTGCCATCCTAGTAAGGGTTTTGGCTAGGATCATGAAGTCTTTAGAGCATTGGAAGGATCTGGGACTGATTGGGATTGAATTAGCATTTTCTCACCAGGGTAGTTTGGAAAGAAATGATCCAATGGACGGATCTCATCAGGGGTGATTTCAGAGAAGAAAGCTGGTCCTAGGAAGTAGTAAACCTTATCTTTGATTTGTGATTTAAAAATGACCTCATCGATGACCTTTTTTGAAAGGCCTTCTAATTTATCTAGTAGATCATCTTAGGGGAAAGTTTGAGGGGTAGATGATGAGGAAGCAGCTATTGTAGGAATGAGCAAGTAAAGACGGTTTTGAAGACAAAGAAGCTGAGAAGAAGGTGTAAGAAATTTGAAAATGTATTGAAATGACATTTATATCGACTAGGATCGTGCACATTGATTAAGGCGTAATCATGACTCCTTGTATGGTTCGACACTTACACACACACACACACACACACACACACACACACACACACACATCGTAATGAGAGTTATTTTGCAAAAAAAAAGCATGCCATCATTTGAAATCGTACCAATCAGGCATGTTGAATGGAATGTCGACACGTGGCCAAAAGGACAGTCAGATTTATGAAGGGTCAAATGTTTCTTTCACCTTTTACCCAAAGGCGAAGCGACGTAGGGGCAATGTTGTACCCTATTTTAGCTCGTTCCTATGAGAGTTGTGTGGTGTATATGAGATTTGTGAAGATACTCGAAGCAAGTTTTACAGTAATACAGCTAGTATTGATCGAATAGTGCCACGACATTCACAAAGCAAGGGTAGCCGAGCAAATGTGGTTGAATCGATAGAAAGCTTGGAGGCGGCTATCAGGACAAGTGGCAAGCTTAGAAAGAGGGATTTGGAAGGCTAGATCATGCTAAATTAGACGCTATGGCCCTCAAGTCATGTGCGTGGAGAAACTTATAAATAACAAAGGAGAGCAACAAAGCAAGTCGTCTCATACCAAACTAAATAAATTAAACCAAATCTATCTTTCAAAATTACTCTGTGCTTCTTAACATACCTGTCTTTTACATTCCTTAGTATATGTGGACGCTCGCCTTTCCGCACTCCCGAATTCTCCCTTCCTTTCGGAAGAGGGGGTGCGTGCGCACAAATCGCCGTTTGTGCCACCGGCTTGCCTAATTCTCGCGATGGCTTTTTTATCTGTTGCCGTGTTAAGCTGGATATGTTGGATGAGTTTGTGTAAGACCAGAGTCGCCACTAGTCAGTTACTTTGAATCTACAGTCGACTAGACACTGTAGAAAAGTTAAAGAAGGGAATTCGAAGATTTCTTCCTCTAAAATGACTCCTTTTGATTTGCGGTCAGAGATTCGAGGTAAGGGATCACGGTTATAGGGTGGGAAGATGTTAGGCACCCCACACTGCCTGTACCGAAGTACGGTCTCTACTTCACAGAATCAAACTAGTACTTGAAAGTTTGATTTAATCCTCGTATATTCTCATGAATGATATGATGCATGAATGCAGGTCTGAACAGTAAAAGTTTCTGATGGGCATGTTTTCATTAACAGGCAAGCCCAGAGCATACGCTCGAATTGACAGGTGCTTTATGCGGGATGCATGCTGTGTGTTTGAATAATCAAAGTGTTGGCAGTGATATGATAGCAGGGGGGTTAGAAAAAAAGTAAATGTTGCACTTATGCTAGATGTGAATGAGATGATGCTGGTAAAAGAGTAGCTGGATGGACGGAGGTGTTGCAAGGGTTTGCTTCGAGTGGCTGGATCAAGACTTGGATAGCTTGGGAGACTTGGACCAGGGTCCAGCTAGGCTAGACCAAGGCTAGGCTCTTCTCACTCGGGCTCTCCTTGGTGGAGGAATGGGCTAAAGGGATGGAGGTGGACTCGGAACTCTCGGACTGAAGAGAGGGGAAGTGGATGCTATGAATGAGAAGGGGCGGGGGTATTTATAGCAGCGAAGAGTGGCAACTCTCGTAAATATTTTTGGGCGGCACCCTGGGGGCCGCCCATACGGTCGTGCTGCTCCGGCTTCAAAGCGTACAGTCTCCGAACCTGAAGCAGAAAAGCCCGAGATTCGGAGTCCGGACCTGCTTCGAAGCTGTGGTTCGGAACTAGGTGAGTTGACTGGGTTTGGAAGATGGGTTGACAAGGTGAGTTGACTCATTGATTTGACTTTGTGGGTTGACTCGGTGATTTGACTTAGTGAGTTAACTCACCAATTTTGACTTTTTTAGGATTTTTTGACTGGTTTTTCTTATGGGGGGTTTTTTGGGCTGATGTTTAGGGGTGAGTTGATTGGGTTTAGGCCTGAGTTGGGCTATGGATTGGGGCTTACAAGGGTGAGTTTGGCTGGGTTTGGACATGGGATTTGGGGGTATGGTCCTCCATTCATTCAGCTATCTCTACCCACATTGTAGCCAAAGGTGGGGTGTCTACAGATGCCCCTCTTTGGCAGAGGTTGCGTGCAACCGAATGTCAAAGCGAGTGAACACCTCACTTCTGACTCGGTCATTCATAGATCGTGGTCTTAATCTTTGCTTGCCTTTGCATCTGCGTCAGTTGATCGTCTGGAAATTGATCACTCGCACATACCGCGGGAGTTTGGAGAAAACATTGCGATTGTCCCTGCATGCGCTGCAACCTGGGTACTTAATCGCAACCCTTCCATTCCCGATCGGTACTAAGATCGAAAAGGTATAGTAAGCCTCTGCGTCCATCATAGTCTTACGAGGTTACCAACCCGATGATTGATTGTTCGATGCTTTCCCGGATCACTCCAGGAGTACTTGTTTTGCTTGACTGTTAAAGTGGTTAGCTGCCCTGCGTCCATGTAGTCTTATGGGAGATCACTATGCCAACTTGGACTCAGTCAAGGTACTTCAGGCATCCAGGCCTAGGTATGTGCGGGTGAACTCTTTCCACCCAATCTGTTGGTTTTGATACTTGGGTTACAATTCATCGTTTCCACTGTTCATACGGTTTCTTTGACCGAGCCTTTTGGCTTTTATCTTTTCGTATCTTGGCATGTGGTACAACTGCATTGACATTGGAGTTCAGTTCGACCGTACTTTAAGTGCATTGGATCCGATGGTCTCCGAGGAAACCGCAAGACATTGGATCTTATTTGATTTTTGCATTGGTTCTTACCCAGAGATATGGAAAATCTCTCGGTGTTTTGGAGGTCGAACACTCTACTGGGAAAATGTTTTTTGGATTTTTAAAAAGATACCCACTCTGGGGAGTGATACTCCGTGGGGTTTTTATTTACAAATAGAAATATATAATATTTTTTTATCTTTTTGAAAAGAAAATCTGGCTTGCACTCGTCTCCACTAGGGATGCCTATGGGGTCTTTGGCTAACTGACTTTTATTTTGGAAGCAGATAAACATGATGATTGATGCGATGGATGCTGATGCATGGGGATGCATATTTGATGATGGATGCATGGTTTGGCTCATTCTCTTTTAGTTTAATGTTTTTGCTTTTGCTGGGGATGTAGAGAACTTTTGAGCTTATTGCTTGCAGGGTTGTGCTTCCATGGAGATTTTCTTTCCAATGCGGATGTCTGGTCAGCGGGTTGGTCGAAATCCCGACTCGTGGTTGATCAGGTCCATCGTCCCAAGATGCTGTTTCTTTGCTAATGGGGATGGATGAAGGATGTTGTTAGACCTCAAGATGTTCTTCGGGGAATGGATGTGATTGAGACGGTGCTTGGTCACCAATGTTGGTCAAGATTCCAATTTGCGAGCGATCAGATCCGTCATCCCAAACTGTGAAGTGAGTGAGCAAAGTTCGAGACTCCTGAAGTGCTGTGCTGGGAATAGTGACAATTTTTTGTGATTTTTTCCAAATATTTAGTCCAAATCTTTACCTGAGTAGTCAGGATGGAGATCGATTATTGAAAACAAAGGAAATATTTTTGTGATTTTGAAAATATTTGGTCCGAGTAAAGATCGGTGTTATTGAAAACAAGGGGAATATTTTGTGATTTTTGAAAGATGATTTTGTAAATGTTTTGGTATTTTGTTGGATTTTCTGAAATGCAGGGAAAGATATGGAATTTTCATTCATTTCCAACTTCTACTGCTGGCAAGGCACCCGATCCATTTTACGTCAGCGAGCAAGATGAATCTCACATAGTTAAGTGTCGTAGTTTTACATCTTCGGATGAGGAGATTTTGAGGGTTTTCAGTCAACACACCCACAAAGTTGCCTGTTCCTCATGCGCAATTCACATAGACCACGTATCGTCCGACGGACTCTTTTAGCCACAAAATGAGCCACATCCTCACATTTCCCTTTGCCAATCCAGTTTGGGGCCTTATGCTGTTCACAATTCCGTGAGGATGCGCTTCACCTCCCAACTGCCTTAATCTCCTTCATGAGTTTTAGGAACAGGGAACATCCGTCAGATTCAACAGCGACTTCCAAATCAAGGTTGTCTATCACGGTGTGTTCAACACGAACAGGATTACGGAGCTCTACCCACTTCAGCCTTTACCTGTTTAGAAGATTTTAGACACCTGTACGATCAAGTGTCAGCCATGTCCGGAACAAGTTGGTAAAGAAAGCCCCCGAGAAGTTAATCCCAGTGTAGTTTTAGGTCTTTGGACACTGGGGATAGATTTGCGCAGTTAAGATTGATGGTGAAACTTTTTCTTGTGTTTTGAAAAAGTTTCAGACTTCAACTCGAGTAATCAAGGTTGATACTAGTTTTTATGAAAAGCTTAAAATTTGTTTTGATATTTTTTTGAAATGATCCGAGTTACCGAACCCCTATCTGAGCGGTCGAGGTCGATGCCGGTTTTTGGTTGAAAGTAAGAAAGGTCCCTCGGGAAATTAATCCTAGTATAGTTTAAGGTCTTCGGACCCAAAATATGTACATGTTAAAAATACATTCTTTTTGTGATTTTTTGAAAATAATTTGGATTATCGACCCTTAAGCCAAGCGATCTAGGTCGATGCTGGTTTTTATTATGAAATCCCTCAGGATGTTGATCCTAATGTAGTTTAAGGTCTTCGGACAAAAAATATGTACATGCGATTTTTTTTTATGATTTTTCAAAATGTTCCAGGCTGTTAAATCCCAATTCAAGCAATCAAGATTAACACCGATTTTTATTGGAAATCTCTCGGGATCTTAGTCCCGACGTAGTTTAAGGTCTTTGGACCAAGATTTTATGTACAAGCTAGGCTGGAAATGTATATTTTTTGTGTTTTTTTGTAAAGGATCCGGGTCATCAGATCTTGATCAAGCAATCGAGGCCGATGCCGATTTTTATTAAAAAGCCTCTCGAGATGTTGATCCCGACGTAGTTTAAGGTCTTCAGACCCAAAACTTTGTACAAACGACGCTGAAAATGCATTTGTTTTTTAGAAAATGTCCGAAGTCATCGGATCTTGATTCGAACGATCAAGACCGATGCCTGTTTTTATTAAAAATCCCTCGAAATTCTGATCCCGACATAGTTTAAGGTCTTTGGACCTAAAACTTTGTACAAGCGATGCTAAAAATGCATTTTTTTTAGAAAATGTCCGGAGTCGTCAGATCTTGATTCGAATGGTCAAGACCGATGTCGGTTTTTATTAAAAATCCCTCGGGATCCTGATCCCGACGTAGTTTAAGGTCTTTGAACCACTAGGGATGGGAGGTATACTTACCTTGCTTTGTTTGGCTTCTAACAGGGCTAATTGTGATTTGAATGGTCTGGATTGCTTGAATGGGCCATGTAGGACCTCTTATACTTCTATTCTCATACTTGAAAACCAGATCTTGATGATTGGACCCTTAATCTTGGAGATTGGTAGCTTAAGGAAGCTCTTCAATGGTTTGGATCATGATGGTTCAACTTTTGAATAGTCTGGATCGCTTGTGGCCCACACTCGATCAAATTTTGTCTTTTTTGGACTAATCAGACTCATTTTGAATGTAGCTCTTCATGATTTGACTTGTGGAGAATGCTTCAGACGGTTAAGATCAACCTCTGTCCAAATTTGGGGCGAATCAGAGGTACAGGCGGCCCCTAGGGTGCCATATGCTGACGTGGACTGACAATCCCACCTACCACCGTGCCCTTGAGCCAATCCTGCATTGAGAGGGGTTGAGTGTCCGTACGGGCGGCCCACAAGACGCCGCCCAGACTCCCTCTCCTGCGCAGTCTGGGCTGGTCCCAGTTCGGACATTCCATTGTTGCTTCCTGTTGCTGTCTCAACATTCTATGTCTCTGAATCTTTGATCCCGGCCATGTATCCTTCTCTTGTCTTCACCTTTCTTCTCATTTTATCTTCTTTTTGCCTTGTCCTTTATTAAGCAATGGATGGTGAGGATTTGGAAGCTGTGATGGCTGACCATGGTGGGTCCCATCCTTTAGATTTTCAAAGGAGCTTAATGGAGGAGAGATGCCTTTGATAGATGGGGTGGATAGGGCATTGATAGTGGGAGTAGATGAAGGCTTGAATATGGTGGTTGGAGAGGCTTTGAATGCCCCCATTAATGGTGGCATGGCTGGATTTTCATATATAAATGGGGCCTTAAATGTTGGCACTTTTGAGGGTAGAGATAGGGCCTTGATGGACATTGATGGGCCGATCTTGGACTTCCTTCTGGTACCTGTGAGGAGAGAAAGCACTTTAGCAAAAGTGTTGAAGTATGGAAGCAGGGGGAGAGATACTGAAACACTCGTACCATAATTAGCCCTCCCTACGCCTCGTTCCCGAACATGGCATACTCGGAACGGTCCAAACCGGCGAGTTTCAATCAGACGCCCTATTTTAGTACCGCAACGACCCGAGACTTGTACCCCGACGACCGCACGGACTTCACGACTCCAACGCCGCGCGGCATGCTCCGTTTCGATTCTTAGTTTGAAAGATGCATACATGTGCACAAATCAAGGAGGGCCACGCTACATATGCATGGTGTGGGCCCCACTTGCACAAATCCCAAGGTTATCCCATCGATCAATCAAACATCCCATCAATCAATCAAGCATCAATCAATCAAGTGTTCCATCAAGTACATCCCTCTCTCTCCTCACAAGTCAACTAAGCTCATACCTAAGCCATCCACTCTCATAAATGCCCCATCCCCTTGCTATCATCATTATCTTTTAAATACCAACCATGTCCCAAAGTCCCTACACCACAAGTACCATACGTAGCCACCTTCCTTTATAGAGAGAGAGAGAGAGCGAGAGAGAGAGAGAGAGAGAGAGTTGTGACAAGAGAGTGTGATTGGTGAGTGCAAAGAGGAGGTATTTGTGGGCTTAAGTGACTAGAGGAGGAGATCCACCCCATCAAGCCGTCCGATCGACTATATGACCCGATCCAACCGTCCATCTTCGAGTGAGTGCATAGGGGACATAAACTCCCCTTTTCCCTTATTTTTCCCCTTCATTTTCGGGCCCACAAGTGGGCCATGCTGTGAGACAGTGTGCCCCGGACGCTGCCACGGCATGGACCACCTTGGGTGGCCAACCATGATGTTATTTTCTATTCTACCCTCATTCTTTAGATCACAAAGATCTGGATGAAGGAAAAATGTAAAATGGTCTTGATCCAGAGTTTTGGGCCCACCTAGTGACCGAGAACCAGATGGATGGATTGGATCGCCCACCTATGGGCCCTACTTCATTTTAAAAAAAAAGAAAAAAATATATATAGTCCAGACGCTGGACGTTCTCAGCGTTAAAGACGCTAGAACTGTCCAACGTCAGGGATATGAAAGGACGTGAGTGGGGGTCCCCACTCGTGGGACCCACCTTCATGTTTGTATTAAATCCACACCGTCCATCTGTTTCCTCGGATCATTTTAGGGCCAGGGCCCAAACTTGAATCAGATCCAAATCTCAAGTGGACCGAACCACCTGAAATAGTGGAGTTAAAGACTTCTACTGTCGAAATTTCTCTAGCCCATCTTGCAGTTTGCAGACTTTATCAGCTGTCTAATATTGGACTCGTTGGGTCCCCCATGAGCCGCTAAACATGATAAGCGGAGTGGATTGTCCTCATGTGGGCCCCACTTGATGATGTCAAGAAGAAAAAGAAAAAAAAAAAGAAGGACCAGAGCTGAACGCTGGCCTCTCACCGCGCCAGGGGCGCTGGAAGTAGCCAGCGTCCATGGACGCTAGACTCCTCGGCCGCCCAGTCAGTGGCCCACCTCGTGAGATCCACCATGACGTATTTGTTTTATCCAAGCCGTCCATCTGTTTCCTAGATCATTTCAGGGCCCAAAACCGGATACTAAGAAGATCCAGATCTTGGGTGGGCCTCACCACAGAAAACAGTGACGATGAATGCCTACGGTTGAAACCTTCAGGGCCTACCATTATGATGGTCTTCCATCTAAACCTGTCCATTAGGTCACGCAGGCCTGTTTGAATGGAAAACACAAGTATCAGCTGGATCCAATTCTACAGTGGACCACACCATGGAAAACGGTGGGGATGGTCGGCCACTGTTGAAACCATTAAAGCCCACGGTTGCACGTGTGGGACCTGTTGTGGGAAGAATACGAGCTGACCTCAGGATAGATCTGGATTAGCATGTTCAGCCCTGATCCGACCTGAGGTCAGACAGCACGACCGGAAAACAGGTCGACAAGTCTGTTCGACCTAGCCTAAAATGGAGAGGCGATCCCTCTAAATGACCTCATAAGGCTAACCTCTTTCATCGTGACGAGTTGGTTCCGTTACCGCAATTTTCTTAAGTTTGCACGCAATAAGAGGAAAAGAATCCAGAAAATCTCTAACCAATTAGTCAAAAATCTCCAAAGATCACGGGACAGCTCAGGAAATCTCAGAGATCCGAGATTTCCTCTACAAACATCACGACTGCAAAAAGGGAATACAACTCTGCAACCTAAGTCTATAAATGGATGCGTCCTCTTGATTATCAAGGTACGACACAACAACTAATCATGAGAGAGATATTTGTCCTTTTTAGAATTCAACTAACTTAGGCATCGGAGGGCTAACGGCTGGATCCCAGCCACCCCTTCTTCTTTTGCTTTCCTTTGTGTTCTGCAGGATCTAAGGAGCCTTCAGCTCAGATCCAGACCGCACACCTACCGGAGATCAGTTGTACTCATCTGCTGACCAGTTGGAGGTCACCTCATCTCGTCTGTTGACTAACTTTCAGCATCAACAGATTGGCACCGTCTGTGGGAACTCGCTTTTTCTTCCTTTAGCTAGGAAGTCCGTGTTCTCGCCCAATCGCTCAAGACAATCTCGACTTTTTCATGGCTGGAAAGAGAAAATATAAAGGGAAGGCACCCGCAATCGCCGGACCTTCGGACGATCAAATCTCCGAAGACGAAGGATAGTTTCCCGACACCCCCGCCATCCAGCTCAATGGAAACTCTCCTCGTTTTGCTCAGCGAGGAGGACAACAGAGGCCTCGCAATCGAGGAATCAGATTGTCCCTTCTCGAAGAACAAGTGGGAGGAGTTACCCAAAAGCTAGGAGGAGTTGACGAACGATTCGGCTACGTGGACCAGAGGCTGGACGAAATCAAGGCTCTGTTAACTGGTCTGGTCCATCCGACAATTTTAAATAACAGAGACCATGAAGGACCTCGACATACTCACCCCCAGCCTCAACAATCCTAGAACTCTCACCAAACTCGGGCGTCACAACGTTTTCAACACCCCACTACGGTCGAAGAAAATGAGGCCGCCATCCAATCAACCCGGGCAAGGTCTCGACCAGCAACAGACTTGCCTGCCAACGATCTACGGCATAGGCTCGAGGAACAGAGGACGGCTCGTCTCGAGCATGAACGAGCCGATCGTGAAGCCAGCGACTGGGTAGATGACAACTTAAGCCCGCTGGAGGCCGAGTTGAAAGAACTCCGGGAACAAATGGGCGATATCCAAAGAGCACAGCGAACCCGAGCACCAATCGCAGTGGACGCACTGGTCAACTCATCTGAATCACCGTTCATCGACGAGATTCGTGAAGAGCCCCTTCCCAAAGGATTTAAAGTTCCTCAGTTGAAGTAATATTCGGGGATAGGAGATCCGGCAGAGCACTTAGAAAATTTTAAAGTCCGAATGGACCTCCTCGGAGCCAACGGACACATTCTGTGTAAGGCTTTTCCGTTGTCCTTGACGAGTTCAGCATGGACTTGGTTTCGCAATTTGAAACCAAGGACAATCAGCTCGTTCTCCCAATTGAGCAGGGCCTTCGCTACTCAGTTCATCGGAAGCATCGACCCGAGGAAGCATTCAACTCACCTTGCTGCAATCAAACAGAAAGAGGAGGAGTCATTAAAGGACTACCTCGCGCGTTTTAACTTCGAAGCTGTACAAATTGAAAATCTCTCACAAGACGTACTATAACACACTATGATCGGGGGACTACGTGATCGAAGATTCCTTTGGTCTGTCAGGGAAGAGCCACCTCAATCCGTGGCCGAGTTTTTAGATCAGGCAGCCAAGCATATCAACGCCGAGGAATTGGTCAACGCTCATCAACCTTCGGCCAAGAATAAGGATCGTCAGGATAGCGGCAGCTCAAAGAGACAGATCAGAATGAAGGTTGCCAGCCCAAAAAGGATCTACCCGAGGAACGAAATTTCCAACGCCACATTTTGAAAAATACACGCCGCTCAACAAAACCATCGAACAGGTGTACTTAGCAGAAAAAAAGCAAGCACACCTTCGAACGGCCTGCGAAGATAAAGACCGACCCCAATAGAAGGTCGAAATCAAGATACTGTTTATATCATAAAGACCACGGTCACAACACCATGGATTGCTTTGACTTAAAGCGACAGATAGAGGCCCTCATCCAACAAGGATTTTTGAAAGACTACATCGCTCAGCGTTCCGACAGCCGGAGGGACGAAGGTCGAGTTGTAGACCTGACTGAGGAATAGAGCAATAATCCTGTGGAAGAAATCCACATGATCTTTGGAGGGCCGACCACTGGAGATTCTGGGAACTCCCGCAAAAACTATGTACAGCAAGGAAGAACATCCCAACCGGGGCCCTCAGTGAACATCACCAGCCGACCTGCAAAGGTCGCAAAGGTGACCTTGCGAGCAATAACGTTTACCGAAGAGGATGCTCGAGGGATCGTACACCCACATGACGACTCCCTTATCGTTTCGATGGTGGTCGCCAACAAGAGACTCCACAGGATGATGGTTGACACAGGGAGCTCGGCTGACATCTTGTACACCTCAGCTTTTGAGAAAATGAAGATCGACCAATCCAGGCTGAGGCCGGTCAAAACAGCATTGACCGGATTTACAGGGGACAACATTATGCCTGAAGGAGAGATAACTCTGCCGGTTACCGTCGGGGAAGAACCTAACCAAAAAATAATTATGGTTGATTTCCTTGTCGTAAATACCCCCTCTGCCTACAACGCCATCATCGGCCGCCCTATCCTGCGAGCTCTCAAAGCCGCCGTTTCCATCTATCACCTAGCAATGAAGTTCGAAACTGACGAAGGAATCGGTGTGGTTAAAGGAGATCAGCAGGAAGCCCGTCGTTGCTACGAGCTTTCCCTACGAGGGAAAAGTAAAAGTGTGGTATCAACCGTCTCTCACGCGTCCTCCTTGGACCCAAGAGAAGAAGAGAAAGAGCGCGGGTCACCCGCCGAAGAGTTGGTCGACATTCCCTTGTCGGAGACAATCCGACCAGGATTATCAAGATCGGGTCATGTTTGAAAGACAAGGTAGAGAAAGCCTGACCACGTTTTTGAAGGAGCATGTAGATGTTTTTGCATGGTCCCATGAAGAGATGCCCGGAATCTGCCTGGAGATAATGGTCCACCGGCTAAACGTCGACCCAACCACCAGACCAGTCCGTCAAAAAAGGCGCTCTTTCAACACGGAAAGATACATGATAATCGAAGAAGAAGTACAGAAACTGCACAAGGCGGGATTCGTCCAAGAAATATGTTATCCAGAATGGCTGGCAAACGTCGTCCTCGTAAAAAAGACCAATGGGAAATGGAGCGTCTATGTGGACTACACTGACCTGAATAAAGCCTGTCTTAAAGACAGCTTCCCTCTACCAAGGATAGATCAGCTCGTTGACACAACTGCTGGGCACGAGCTCCTCAGCTTTATGGACGCCTACTCTGGATATAACTAGATCCAGATGTATGCTCCCGATAGGCAAAAGACAGCGTTCATTACAGATCGGGGTCTCTACTGCTATAAAGTCATGTCTTTCGGGCTCAAAAACGCCGGAGCAACCTACTAAAGACTGGTAAACAAGATGTTCGCAGATCAACTTGGCAAGACTATGGAAGTATACGTGGACGACATGCTCGTCAAAAGCAAGTGGTCGAAAGACCATGTCTACAACCTCTGCACTGCGTTCAAGATATTAAGGAAGTATCGAATGAAGCTCAACCCTAGCAAATGCGCTTTTGGAGTAAGCTCAGGAAAATTCCTTGGTTTCATGGTAAACCAGAGAGGAATTGAGGCCAACCCCGAAAAAATACAAGCCCTTCTGGACATGGTCTCACCTCGCACAGTGAAAGAGATCCAGCGCCTCACAGGGAGAATCGCAGCACTCAACAGGTTCATCTCAAAAGCTACGGATCGATGTCTTCCCTTCTTCAAGCAGCTGTGCAAATGCAAGGAGATGACTTGGACTTCGAAATGCAAGCAAGCTTTTGTCGAGCTAAAAGCCTACCTTGGCTCTCCACCCCTGCTGTCCAAACCGGCGCATAAAGAAGAACTATTCTTGTACTTAGCAGTTTCACCAGCAGCGGTCAGCTCGGCACTAGTCTGGGACGACAAAGGAATACAAAGGCCAGTTTACTACGTCAGCAAACCTCTACTCAACTCGAAAACACGATATCCGAAAATAGAAAAGCTGGCTTTGGCATTAATCACCTCAGCCCGAAAGTTGAGGCCATACTTTCAAGCACACCCGATAGCTGTGCTGACCGATCAACCACTGCGGCAGGTGCTGCAAAACCAAAAAACCTCAGGTCGTCTCGTCAAATGGGCTGTTGAGCTCGGCGAATTCGACATACAATACCAACCTCGAGCTGCAATCAAAGGTCAAGCCGTGGCTGACTTCATCGTCGAGCTAACCGAACCACACGAAATTCAGGACAACAACAAATCCGACCAACCTTCAGAGAATATTCACGACACACTAGTTTGGTTATTGCACGTTGATGGATCTTCCAATTCACAAGGCAGCGGAGCTGGTCTCGTCTTGTCCTCACCGGACGGAGCCTAAATTCAATATGCTCTCCGGTTTGGATTCCGAGCTTCAAACAATGAGGCTGAGTATGAAGCCCTCTTAGCCGGCCTCCGCCTCGCCTCTGAAATAGGAATTCGGTCCATAAGGATACACAGCGACTCTCAACTGATGGTCGGGCAAGTGACCACAGAATATCAAGCAAAAGGGGGGAAAATGTCTGCATATCTGGCGAAAACTCAAGAGCTACTGTCGCGTTTCGATCAATATGAAATTATTCAGATCCCGAGGGACGAAAATATGAATGCGGACTCTCTAGCGAAGCTACATCGTCAGCAGACGACGAGTTAAGTAGGACGGTACCCATCGAGTTCCTCCCGCAAAGAAGGATATCGTCGAACGAGCTCACTGAAGTTTATCCGGTTTTGACAACACCAAGTTGGAAAGATCCCATAATCCAGTTTTTACAAACAGGTGAATTGCCCGCCGGCCAAAAAGAAGCTCAGCGCATCCGCTATAGATCAGCTCGGTATACTTTGATCGACGGGGTCCTCTACAAAAGGGGGTTCTCCCTCCCGTGTCTACGCTATTTGGGACCCGAAGAAGCCGATTATGTGTTACGTGAAGTCCATTTTGGTTGCTACGGGAATCATTCCGGGGCACGAGCACTTGCGCAGAAAGTAATCCGACAGGGGTATTATTGGCCCACCATTCAGCAAGATGCCCGGGAGATCGTTAAAAAATGTGATAGATGCCAACGATTCGCTCCCATTCCTCACCTGCCACCCGAAGAGCTCACTCCCATGTCCGGACCGTGGCCGTTCGCTCAATGGGGAGTCGATATCATTGGCCCTCTTCCGACGGGGAAAGAGCAGGTAAAATACGCAATCGTCACCATCGACTACTTCACAAAATGGGGGGAAGCGGAAACATTAGCTACCATTACAGAAAAGAAAATGACAGATTTCATTTGAAAAGCGATTGTGTGTCGATTTGGGATCCGGAATACAATAATCACAGACAATGGGCGACAATTCGACAATGAAAGATTTCGCAATTTTTATAAAGGTTTGGGCATTAAAAACGTGTATTCTTCTCCTCACCACCCGCAAGCCAATGGCCAGGTCGAGGCAATTAACAAGATCATTAAGGACCACCTCAAAATGAAGCTCGGAGAAAAAAAAGGGTACTTGGGCAGATGAACTTCCCGGAGTACTCTGGGCCTACCGGACCATAGCTCGGTCCACAACCGGGGAAACACCTTTCTCTTTAGCTTTTGGAGCCAAAGCCGTCGTGCCAGTAGAAGTCGGAATGCCCACAAGCAGGACAAGCCAACACCGACTCGATCAAAACGAAGAGCAGCTGCGGACGAACCTGGACCTGCTCGATGAAGTAAGAGAGGCATCCCAAGTACGAATGGCGGCATATCAGCAAAGAGTTAGGCAGTACTACAACTCCCGAGTAAAAGAATGACGATTCCGAGCTGGTGACCTAGTCCTCAAAAAAGTCAATACCAAAGAGAAAATCGGCGTCTTCAACCCCAACTGGGAAGGGCCAGATAGAGTACTCAGCTCACGTCGTCCCGGTACTTATTGGCTCGAAAGCATGGAGGGTAGACCCCTTTCCCATCCGTGGAACGCTGATCATCTGAAAATCTACTATCCATGAACGGGCAGGGCCTTATACAAAGTATGTATTCCAAGACGTTGATTCAATAAAATTGCTTCAAAGGGGTTGTGTTAACACCTAACTCACTCATAACCGAAGCAACCTAATCGCGATCATGAAATCACATGGTTACATTTAATAAAAGCCGCATGGAGCAACAAACCTGCCGTTCTGAGCAAACAGTGACATTCCGACTTATAGCAACAGATCGGCCTAGCAGCATTAACGTTTCGAGCTGGTTATCATACTATCTTGACCTCAGGTCAAGTCACTTACTCCAATATAATGACCGGATTCGTGTTACCGAGCTGACCTGATTACAAAGGTTGCTAAAGGATATCTCTGATTGATTCACACATAAAATAAAATGAATGCTATGAGAAAATTGCCAAAATGCGCCTTTGAAGGGCTTGTATTAAAACAAAATTTTCGTACATTCAAAAAAAAAATGCTTTAGTCCTTGGTGGCATTAGATGGGCCAGCTCCAGTACCCTCAGACTGAGCAGCAGACCCTTTGGAAGGTCCTTCCCCCATGACCTCATCCTCGTCTTCGTCATCGTCGACAGGAGTAAGGTCGAGATCGAGAAAGTGTTTAAGGACAAGCCGCCTGCAGTCCCGGAAGCCATGATTATATAGCTCTTCAGAGATCGCATTCAGTTTCTCCAACTTAGCTTCCACACCTTTGACGTCAGTCAAAGATTTCAACTGAACCTCCTTCAAGAGTTTGGCCAAGTCCACTTTCTCCTCCTCGGCCGTCTTGAGAGCAGCCTCGAGCGATTTGACCTTATTTTCATCTGACTGAGCCTTGGCTGAAGACTCTCTCAGTGCCTCCTCGAGAGACTGAACCTGCGCCTGGGACACCTCCAGCTCGGATTGTGCCACCTTCAGCTCGGACTGGGCCGTTTTCAATTTCGACTGGGCCGTCGCCAACTCAGACAATTTTCTCTTCAACTCGGCTTTCATGGCTTCAGCCTTGGTCTTCCAAGAGGACGCTGCGACCAGAGCCTTTTGCATCTGGTGAGTTCGCTCGGCCATCTTCTGACGGATCATTATCAATAAGGCCGAGTCCTGTAAAAGTACGTTACAACGGTTAGTAGTGTGACAGCAAAACGTATAAGTCAAAAAAGAAAAGGCAGACAGCTCACCCTAAGACTGCTCTCAATTGCTACTCCCACCATCTGATCAGGATCTGACGTCGCAATCGAACTCAAATCCTAGGGAATGCTGTGGTTGACGCGCATGTACGCGTCAACACCTTCCATCCAGGTCGCAAAATGCTCCGTGATCGGAGGCATGTTAACCTGGTCTTCTCGCGGCTCAGTACCACGAGCAGTCGTAGTGTGGGCAGTCCGAGGAGCTTGAGGGGGACGCGACGACCCGACTTCAACAGGGGTTCGGGCAGGCCCTACTTTAGTAGATTCGATGGGAGTGCCAGACAAACTGGCACAAGTTGTGGGTCGGCTCGCAGACGGTTCGACCCGAGAATTCGAGGTATCCGGCACATTGACAACCGGAACCTCAGCAATGGGAGATCGGGCTGTTAAAGGCTCAGTCCTTGCCGGGGATGTACCCAGAGGCTGTCCAGACCCGCATACGAACGACTGAGGCAACCGTTGTTGCCTCTGAGTCTCTGTGGCCACCCTTTTGCTCGGGGGCTCCACAGAGCTCTGTCCGCGATCAAGAATCCTGGCGGGAATTTTGCGAGACTTTGAAACCGCCTTCGGTGCCATACCTGTCCAAAATATAGAGAAACATGTCAGTAGGAAGGATGTGTGGAACAGCGACATATAAAACATGTGCAACAAGATTGTCCTACTCATGAGCTGGCCTGACTCAAAGACGGAATCTACAGTTATTAAATTACAAAAATTCCTCTCTTCAAGGGAATAGGCTCGGGTAGCTCAAATCTGCCTCTCTTGCACTGCAGAAAGGGCTACCTTAATGGCTACTGAAGCTGCACAGATGAAGAGACACACGTCAGAATTAAAACTGAAAGCGAAGATAAAAAGTGTTAGAGGCTCAAGAAGATCTGGGTGCAGCTCAACCTGGCAGAGCAAAGTCAGCTCGAACCCTGTACTCCAGAGGGTGAAGCTCATCCAGTGAAGCCTCCCAGTCCCCCAATGCAAAGAACCATTTCCTCTTCCAAGTTCTCGTGGAAGATGGCAGGCCAGTCACTATCGAGCCACCCTGACCCGGGTGGGAAGAGAAGTAATAAAGTCCCTGACCTCCCAGAGACTTAAGGCTATACATAGAAAAGAGCTCGTTCGAGGTCAGTTCTTTATTCCCTACTCTTTGCCACAAGATGTAGCATCCCACCATACACCTCCAGCCATTGGGTTGCAGCTGGCTTGGTGAGAGACCTAAGGTATTAAGAACCTCTCGCATAAAGGGATGCATGGGCAACCTTAGCCCGGCCTCTAAATACATCAGAGAGATGACGGTCTCCCCCAGGCAAGGTCGGCTGGGCCTATTAGCTCGTTCCGGGACCCTAAGCCCTACGGATTCAGGAATTCCAAACGTTCTCCTCGCAGCATCCAGTTCTTCCTGGGTAATCTGTGAGACTATGTTATCCAGCTTGAAAGAATATTTCTGAGCCATTTCATTTTCAACTTCCGGCTCAGGAACATCAGGTCCTTCATCATTCACAGGATCAGCTGTCCTGGAATGGGATTCCCTGGGTTCCATCTCTTGAGGCTCTGTCAGAGGTGGGTCCGACTCGGAATCCCCAAACCTCACCATGGGTATTGCATCAGAACAGGAAGTCTCCGACATGGTCAAATGGAAGATATTATGAAGAAAAGAGGATCTTCTGAGGTTAGAAAGAGTGTACCCCAGACACTGATATACCGGCTTGATGAGGAGAATTAGAAGGGAGAAGAAGAATCAGGGAAGGAAAATCCGAAAAGAAAAAGATTTTTCCGATATTCGCTAAGTTTCAAGTTTTATACTCGAAGGGTTCTCTCGCATTTAATGAAATGACTCCGCGTGGTAGCCCCCAGTTAGAGCATACAAAAAGTAACGCATTATTCTAGACACGTGGCGCCCCCCTGTTCGATAATATCCGGTTAAGCACTAATACGCTGTATAAACGGATGATGGCGCCTCGATTTTTTGAACAACGCATTAAATGCTGCCTTCCCGCCCATCAAGATGACGACGCTACAGCTATTTAGAGCCAAAGGCATCCGGATCGTCGTATCTTATTTATTAAGCTACTCCCGAGACAGACGAGCTAGACTCGGGAGTGGGGGGACTTCTGTTGTGGGAAGAAAATGAGCTGACCTCAGGATTGAAATTACGGTTTTACCGCTTGTAGAGAAACTCAGAGATATGTCTAAGGACCTAGAGGGGGGGGGGGGGGGGGGGGGGGGGGGGGGGTGATTAGGACCTTTGAAATTCTTTTCGCCTACTTACACAATACAACAAATTAAGCTATGTAAGCAAGAACACTTCGGCTTCCAAGCCTAGGTGGGTCCAATCACAAGACTAGCAAAAGTTTAAGCAATAAACAATCCTATTCTAAGCATACATAGGTAAGTAAATGATTCAACTAATTAAGCTTCTAACCTATGCAACTAGTGTAGACTTATGAGAGTGGATCAATGAGCTCAAGTCTACACAACTAGTGAAGGTACATCTTGTGTGTGGAAGAGCCTAGAAAGTGCCTAACAATCATTCCTATCAAGCATGCATAATTAGACAATTAAACTAACAGTGCTATGATATAAATGAGCTCAAGAACAATCACAAACACAAGGATGTATAGTGGTTCGACTACTTGTCTACTCCACTCCCGGTTCAAGTACTCAACCCCTTTGAGCACACCGGCATTCACTATCGGAGGTTTTAAATGAGGTTCACCTCTCAACCTTTACACGGAGTTTTAGACATAGGCTAACTCTCAACCTAACGCACGTTTACTCCCGTGTCGGAGGCTCCCCCTTGGAGACTTGGTTTAGGCCCGGCTGACGGGCTAAGGAACGACTAACGTCCCTAGGTCGAGTTCAACAAACAAACTCTAAAATGGACTCTCAAATAAGACAACCTACTTGTCGGATGTGCCCCTTGTTTAGCGCCGGATTGGGTTGCTTGATCTCCGCTCTCCCGTGCTTCAATCAGCTTCACTTGCTCCCACGATCGTGCCGCCGTTGCGTCGCCAATGCCTCAGCCACACTCGATCAAACACCTTGCATGCGATGCCTTTGAGATGCCCAAGGTGCTAAGAGGATAGGTTTGAGAACTCTACAACTAATGGAAATGGATTACCTAAAGTCTCTTACCTACAATGATCTCATCTTAGAGTTTTGGACAAGGATTTGCCAATCAAGAAGCTTCCAAACTCTAGAGATCAAGAGGGGATGAAGGTCATCTTCTTCATGAGCTTGGAATGCTCTAATCTTGTGTTAAAGCACAAGGAAGATGCCTTGCATGGGTCAAGGAATGAGCCTCAAATCGTCTCCAACAATGGTGGCTTCACTCCTCCAAGAATCCCTCTCACAATGCCAAAAAACGGAGCTCTATATGTAAGAAAAGAGAGCTCCAACGGTCATAAAACGGGCATAAAACGGCTCTTAGCCGACCTGTCCCGACCGGTCCCGACCGATCGGATCCCCTTGCTGTAGGCTATCAACTTCATAGGCCAAATACATGGGCCGACCGGTCAAGACCGGTCGGACCCCCTTTCTGGACAGCCTGAAGACTCCAGGCCAACCGGTCAAGACCGGTCGGACCCCCTTGCTGGACACATGAGAAATCCAGGCCGACCGGTCAAGACCGGTCGGCCAAGCTTGCTGAGGCCCCTGCCATGTGAGAAGGCCGACTGGTCTTGACCGGTCGGCTGGCCGTTGAAACATGCAGCGAGGCTGCTGGCTGACCGGTCTTGACCGGTCGGACCAGCCTGGTTCTCCCCTCATATATGCTGCACTCCTCATGTTTCAGCCTATCAATTTTGGCCAAGTTTAGGGTGATCAATTTGGACACCTAGGGCCAGTCTATGATGACAAAATGATTCCTAATATGGTCAAGGTCATCAGTGAAACAAAGGGGTTGGTTTTGGTCAAGGTTAAGGCACCAAGGCATCACTTTTACCTGAATCTTCATACTTGATGCAGCCGGTCCGTCTTGAGTCTTCGGTCTTCGTCTTCATTGGGCTCAACCGACACTAGACTCACTGACGTAAGTGATTGACAAACAAGGTGCACTAGTATGCCACGGAAAAGTGCACTAAAAATCTCCCCCTTTATCAATTACTTACAAAAACTTAACCTACCAAAACAAATTACATGTTCAAGATATTACAAAGATAAAGAATTAAATACAGGACTCTTGACATGACAAACTAAGCAGCTCCTCTTCAGTTTGCTCCCCCACAAGCTGTCAATCCCTGCAACACAAAACATAGCAACCTAGTTTTGGTGGGATTTGATCTTTCTCCCCCTTTTTGTTAGCAATTGACAAACTATTCTCTCCCCCTTAATGATATATCAATAAGTCTAAGGTAAGAGAAGATAGTATGTCGCAGTTATAACTATAAGCACATGCTAGCAAGGAGAGTATAGGGTGCATGAATCATAAAGACATGGAGCATGCTAAGGAACATGATTAACAAGAAGGTATAGCTATCTAGGCAAGGTTAATCATGCAACATGGTCAAGGATATACATTTGCATTGAAAGCACAAAGGGCTTATAGCCCAATCAACCAACCTCCCCTATTGGTATATCAAGACCAATACTAAGCATAGATTAGCATGCAATGAAGTATAAAACTCAAGATGATTAGCTAATCTAAGCATGATGATAATCTAGCAGGTAAATGAATCAAATAAAAGCAAGGCTAAATTATTGAATCTGGGCGAATGAGGCTTGAATCCTCTGATTTGCCCATATACACAGAATTGAGGCTGAAATCCTCAGATTTTCCTATAAAAGCATAACTAGCTACCCTCACTAACCATGCAGAGATTGAAAAGCCAAAGGGTAACAAAATTCCACAACACCCTCATAGAATGTAGCATGAGGTGAGGGGTTAGGAACTCCTTCTCCTTCTAGAAGGGATAGCGGTTGGGATCCCCTCTTAGATAAGCTGGTAGAGGGGTCGTGATGGAGGCTGAGAGAGCAAGATCTTTATGTTGGCTCTCATCACAAGCAGAGTTACCAGATTTGGACTCCTCCGTATCATCCCAAGTGGCAGCCATTGCCTTTTTACTTTTCGGTTTAGGCCCTTCCAGACATTCCGGGGCAATATGGCCATGACGACCGCAACCGTAACAACGGACGGATGAAGATATGGATGATTTTCCTTTATGTTTATCACCCTTCTTGTCCTTCTTGTCACGGCTGTTCCCTCTATCAAATTTGAGGAATCTCTTGAATTTTTTGTTCAATTTTTCTTCCTCATCATCGCTATCTTCCTCCGACTCACTCTTGATTTTCTTATGTTTGTGAGAGGACTTAAAAGCGATGTTTTTCTTTTTAGAGGGGGCCTTAAAGCCTAGCTCAAAGGTTTGTAGGGAACCTATGAGTTCTTCAACTTTCATTGTATTAAGATCCCTACATTCTTCAATGGTGGTGACTTTAGAAGAGAACCGTTCCGGAAGAGATCTCAGAATTTTCCTACAAAGTCTATTTTTCGGAACAGGATCCTTTAAGCCCCACATATCATTTGTGATTTTGTTCAGCTTGGTATAAAATTCAGTAAACGTTTCATCCTCCTCCATAGTAATATTTTCAAATAGAGTAGAGAGGTGCTGAAGTTTAGAGTTTTTAACAACGTTTGTACCTTCATGGGTTACTTCAAGAATATCCCATGCCTGTTTACTAGCTGTGCAGTTTTGAATCCGACCAAATTCTTCTCTAGATACTGAACAAAAAATGGCACTCAGGCCTTTGGCATTATGGATACGTTGAGCTTTTTCATGATTAGTCCATATAGCCTTATCTTTTGGCCTGAGAACATCCGGTTCACCTTCCTTAGAAATAATGTCCATTGGGGGTACATATCCAATATCAACCATGTCCCTTACATCCGAATCAATAGATTCTAAGAAGATGCGCATTCAGGCTTTCCAGTATGGATAGTTTGACCCATCAAAGAAAGGAGGCTTAGTGACGGATGAAGAGTCCTCTCTAGACATATTTTCAAGCTCTCTTAGGATCTCACTCCGGGTTTTTAAACCTAAGCGGAGGAACCTGTCTCTGATACTAATTGAAATTACGGTTTTACCGCTTGTAGAGAAACTCGGAGATATGTCTAAGGACCTAGAGGGGGGGGGGGGGGGGGGGGGGGGGGGGGGGGGTGATTAGGACCTTTGAAATTCTTTTCGCCTACTTACACAATACAACAAATTAAGCTATGTAAGCAAGAACACTTCGGCTTTCAAGCCTAGGTGGGTCCAATCACAAGACTAGCAAAAGTTTAAGCAATAAACAATCCTAGTCTAAGCATACATAGGTAAGTAAATGATTCAACTAATTAAGCTTCTAACCTATGCAACTAGTGTAGACTTATGAGAGTGGATCAATGAGCTCAAGTCTACACAACTAGTGAAGGTACATCTTGTGTGTGGAAGAGCCTAGAAAGTGCCTAACAATCATTCCTATCAAGCATGCATAATTAGACAATTAAACTAACAGTGCTACGATATAAATGAGCTCAAGAACAATCACAAACACAAGGATGTATAGTGGTTCGACTACTTATCTACTCCACTCCCGGTTCAAGTACTCAAACCCTTTGAGAACACCGGCATTCACTATCGGAGGTTTTAAATGAGGTTCACCTCTCAACCTTTACACGGAGTTTTAGACATAGGCTAACTCTCAACCTAACGCACGTTTACTGCTACAATCCGAAGATTGCACACCCAATTGTAGGTAGGGAAGTAGTAAAATACTCGGTAAGACCGAGGTCGATCCACAGGGATTGGGGTTAAGAACACTTAGAGGAATTAGTTTAGGTGAGTGAGATGAAATCTGATTTATCCACGAGAGTGGAGCAAGTTGTGTGTGGTGAAAGACAAAAATAGAAAAGGGGCTAAGGCATCAGGGATCCACCTTTGATTCATTCACAAGATTTGATTCATTGGTCCAACTATAACTCAACTGGAATTGAATAGAGATTCATTCCAACCGGAAGATAAAACAGTTAAAACATTTGCATATTTCATAAAAGATGGTGATCTGAACCGATTGATTTGACCATGAAGCACTCGTTAGTTGATCGCAGGGAATTCCAAGCATCCACTGTGCCCGAAGTCGACAATGGATCAAAGAATTGTACAGATCAACAACTTTGCCAACAAGTCAACCGATAAGATCACAAATCATACAATCAAATGCATACTTACAAGATAGGAGGCTTTGATTGACTGATCCAACCGTTAAGATCTTGTCTATCGATCGCAGGGAATCCAAAGCATCCAATGTGCCCGGAGTCTACAATGGATCAAGGGATTTTACAGATCGATGACTTTACCTGCACTAGCTCGATGACCGTAGGGAATCTAAAGCATCCAACGTGCCCGGAGTCAACGATGGATCAAGGGACTTTATCGATCATGAACTAGCTAATTGGTGTGCAAGGGATCCCAAGCATCCAACATGCCTGGAGTCGGCGATGGATCAAGGGGCTTGCACAACAATAGCGTCTGCCGAGGTGGATAACCGAACTAATCAACCAAAGAGAACTCCAACATTTACACCACACAATGTTGAACCAAAAGAACCATAGCTTGCAAATTTCTTCAAAGGCTTCACCCCTAGCCTTAGCTAGAGGTTTAGCCAACCATGCTACAATGGAAGACTAAATTCTCTACAGAGGAGAAAACTACTCTACACTACAAAAGAAAGAAAGAAAACTAAAGAAGAGAAGGGATGAGTTGTAGAGAATGGGATTTGAGGGATGATTCAAATGAGGAGGAGAGGCCTCCTTTTATAGATTTTTGAGAGGCTTCCAAGCCTCCTCCCAATCCTAGGTGGCACCCAAGCCTAGGTGGCACTTCATGTGTTGGGATGAGAGCAAGAGAGAGAGAGAAGGACATGTCTTGGGATGAGAGAAGGAGAGAGAGAGAGAGCTAGAGAGAGAGAGAGAGAGCTTCTCTCTTGCAGCCATGGTGGAGTTGTTGCTGACGTGCAAGGTGGATTCTGGATGGACGGTTGAAGGAGGACAAGGAGCTGGTGGCCTGGATGAAAGCTGGAGGACGACGCTGCTGTAGCTGGATGTCCAACAGCTGGATGATTGGAGCTTTGATGGATGGCTGGGATGAAGCTGCTGCAGATGGATGCTGGATGAAGGAGAAGATCTCCATGGACGGCTGAAAATGCTGACGTTTCAGCAACTCGTTTGATGAATGGACGTCTGATTGTTAGGGTCCTTGGACGCTGGAGATTTCAACACTGTTGCTGCACGTGCAAGGTGGGAAGTACCTTGCTGGACGTTGGATCAGCATGAGTGCTGAGGTGAACGTGGGCCACATCTGGACGGCTGGGATTTTCCCGCAGCTGGTCCTCGATGTTGTGCTCGTGCAGGGCTGTCCGTTGGATGATGGGCCGCACGTGTTGAGGTGGGGAGCTGATGACGTTGATGACATCCACCAGATGGACTTGGTGCAGCCTTGGACGGCTAAAGTTTGCCGGCTGATGATGGAGATAAAGGACGGCTGCTGATGGCTGGACGAACGTCCACTGCTGGACGTTGATTGCAGTACATGTGAGTTTGCAGATTGGATGGACGGTGCATGATGCTTGCAGATGGTGAACTGGAAGACGTGCTTGCTTGATGGATGGTCTGCTGATTGTTGGACGGTCCACTTGCTGGACTGCTGGCCATTGATGCACGTAAGTGGAGCTGAAGAACCGCTGAATGGCTGGATGTGTACGGTGCTGGAGATCTGGACCGTCCAGCTGATCTGATGTGTGGTGATGATGGCCTGATGTTCTACATACGTTCCTGATTGGGACATCTAGCCCTTGGCTGTACGTGTGAGATGGGATGCAGCACTGCTGCTGCATGATGTGGTCCACCGCTGGACATGGAGTTAATCTCCACTGCTTGTTGGAGGTGGACGGCTGTGCTGATGAACAGTGAAGATGGGGTCCACTGAACTGGACAGATGGACGGCTGATCATCTTTTTCTTCTTGTAGGATGCACGTGTTGATGGAGGTTGAAGATTGGTGTGCTGGCCATTGATTGGATGGCCTGGATGTAGCACTTGTGTTACACGTGTGAGCAGAACTGGATGGCTGAATGGATTGATGGACGGACGTCCATTGCTGGACGTTGGACAACCCATCTGGCTGATGGATGATTGTGCAGGTGCTGTCCGTTGCTATGGTCCACTGGACGGTCTGCTGACGTGCAAGGCAGTCCAGGTGATAAAAGTTGGGCTGCACGTTTACATGGCAACATGGATTGTGGAGATGTCCTTCACTTGTCGGTTGATGTACGGTTGATCCACATGTGGCCATCTAATCTTGATCATTCAAACTTGCGTGCTTGCCTCATCACCAGAACTAGATTTCCAAATGAGCAGATGTGGTGCGGTCCATTGTAGCATGTGATCCATCATTTGACCTTTTCGGTTTAGTTTCCTTCAAGACTATCGCACACTTGATCTTGATCACTTTTACGTCCGAAAATGCCCTAATTGGCTTCGATCTTATCCAACCTCTCCTGAACAACTGAAGACAGAAAATTCACCTAATGAGGGATAATTAATCAGAAAAATAATGATAATGCCCTTAACAACCAGGGTTAATTATACAATATTAGGTACTCATCATTTACTCCCGTGTCGGAGGCTCCCCCTTGGAGACTTGGTTTAGGCCCGGCTGACGGGCCAAGGAACGACTAACGTCCCTAGGTCGAGTTCAACAAACAAACTCTAAAATGGACTCTCAAATAAGACAACCTACTTGTCGGATGAGCCCCTTGTTTAGCGCCGGATTGGGTTGCTTGATCTCCGCTCTCCCGTGCTTTAATCAGCTTCCCTTGCTCCCACGATCGTGCCGCCGTTGCGTCGCCAATGCCTCAGGCACACTCGATCAAACACCTTGCATGCGATGCCTTTGAGATGCCCAAGGTGCTAGGAGGATAGGTTTGAGAACTCTACAACTAATGGAAATGGATTGCCTAGAGTCTTTTACCTACAATGATCTCATCTTAGAGTTTTGGACAAGGATTTGCCAATCAAGAGCTTCCAAACTCTAGAGATCAAGAGAGGATGAAGGTCATCTTCTTCATGAGCTTGGAATGCTCTAATCTTGTGTTAAAGCACAAGGAAGATGCCTTGCATGGGTCAAGGAATGAGCCTCAAATGGTCTCCAACAATGGTGGCTTCACTCCTCCAAGAATCCCTCTCACAATGCCAAAAACCGGAGCTCTATATGTAAGAAAAGAGAGCTCCAACGGTCATAAAACGGGCATAAAACGGCTCTTAGTCGACCTGTCCCGACCGGTCCCGACCTGTCGGATCCCCTTGCTGTAGGCTATCAACTTCATAGGCCAAATACATGGGCCGACCGGTCAAGACCGGTCGGACCCCCTTTCTGGACAGCCTGAAGACTCCAGGCCGACCGGTCAAGACCGGTCGGACCCCCTTGCTGGACACATGAGAAATCCAGGCCGACCGGTCAAGACCGGTCGACCAAGCTTGCTGAGGCCCCTGCCATGTGAGAAGGCCGACTGGTCTTGACCGGTTGGCTGGCCGTTGAAACATGCAGCGAGGCTGCTGGCCGACCGGTCTTGACCGGTCGGACCAGCCTGGTTCTCCCCTCATGTATGCTGCACTCCTCATGTTTCAGCCTATCCATTTTGGCCAAGTTTAGGGTGATCAATTTGGACACCTAGGGCCAGTCTATGATGACAAAATGATTCCTAATATGGTCAAGGTCATCAGGGAAACAAAGGGGTTGGGTTTTGGTCAAGGTTAAGGCACCAAGGCATCACTTTTACCTGAATCTTCATACTTGATGCAGCCGGTCCGTCTTGAGTCTTTGGTCTTCGTCTTCATTGGGCTCAACCGACACTAGACTCACTGACGTAAGTGATTGAAAAACAAGGTGCACTAGTATGCCACGGAAAAGTGCACTAACAAGGATAGATCTGGATTAGCATGTTCAGCCCTGATCCGACCTGAGGTCAGACAGCACGACCCGAAAACAGGTTGACAAGTCTGTTCGACCTAGCCTAGAATGGAGAGGCAATCCCTCTAAACGACCTCATAAGGCTGACCTCTTTCATTGTGACGAGTTGGTTCCGTTACCGCAATTTTCTTAAGTTTGCGCGCAATAAGAGGAAAAGAATCCGGAAAATCTCTAACCAATTCGTCAAAAATCTCCAAAGATCACGGGACGGCTCAGGAAATCTCAGAGATCCGAGATTTCATCTACAAACATCACGGCTGCAAAAAGGGAATACAACTCTACAACCTAAGACTATAAATGAATGCGTCCTCTTGATTATCAAGGTACAACACAACAACTGATCTTGAGAGAGATATTTGTCCTTTTTAGAATCCAACTAACTTAGGCATCGGAGGGCTAACGGCTGGATCCCAGCCACCCCTTCTTCTTTTGCTTTCCTTTGTGTTCTGCAGGATCTAAGGAGCCTTCAGCTCAGATCCAGACCGCACACCTACCGGAGATCAGTTGTACTCATCTGCTGACCAGTTGGAGGTCACCTCATCTCGTCTATTGACTAACTTTCAGCATCAACAGACCCACCATGAGGTTTATTTACAATCTAACCTGTAGCTGAGGTCACATAGACCTGGATGGATGGGAAACACATATATCAGCTCGGTCCAAAATTTTTGGGGCGACTGCTAGGATGCGTGTCCAGGCCCACCTCGTGGGACCCACCATGCCCAGCCGTCCATCCATTTTTGCTATATCATTTCAGGGCATGGGCCCATAAATGAACCAGATATAATCTCATGTGGGCCACACCATCTGGAACTATGGGAATGGTGTCCACCGTTGAAACCTTCCTAAGACCACCTGACCTTTAATTGCCACCCAGACCTGTGGCACAGGTCCAGGTGA
The DNA here is from genome assembly GCA_003013855.2 of Liriodendron chinense. Classification (NCBI taxonomy): domain Eukaryota; kingdom Viridiplantae; phylum Streptophyta; class Magnoliopsida; order Magnoliales; family Magnoliaceae; genus Liriodendron; species Liriodendron chinense. The sequence goes on from ML058483.1 coordinate 1,555,885, forward strand.
AGGGAATAACACAAATATCAGCCTCATCCAAAACTTTCATGACCCATGTGGGTCCACGCTGCAAGCAGCATGTGTGCACACGCTTTTCAACAGGTGGCCCACCCTGTGGGTCCCATCGTGATGTATCTGTCTGATCCACGCTGTTCATCTGTCTTTCCATGTCATTTTAGCCTGCAGACCCCCACCTAATGAGACAAATCCAAATTTCAGGTAGACTACACCGTTGTAAATAGTAGTTATTGATGCCCACCATTGAAACCTCTTTTGGAGCCACTGTAATGTTTTTTTTATCTAACCAATTGTTGTGGGGCCATCTTGCGGGGCCCACCTTGATGGGTGTTTTATATACCCTACCATCGCTCTTGGCAGGGCGTGGGACAGAGTTTTGGGATCAACCACACTCTGAAATAGTGACAGTTCAGTGCCTACGATTGAAAATTTCCCCAGGCATAAGGAAATGTCATTTGATATTCAACCTGTAGGAGGGACTAGCCTTAGATGCACATATTTCATCCATGCTGTAAAGTCTCAAGTGGGCTATGCCACGTAGACTTTTATTGGACTCTCCATCTAGGTCCCACCCCATATATATATATATATATATATATATATATATATATATATATATATATATATATATATATATATATATATATATATATATTCGACCATTTGAGGCCGATTGTCACATGATACATTTGAAACATGCTAAGCGTACTTAGCTTGATAGGTCACACTGATAATATGCTTAGTGTAATGAATATCATGCCCATTCATTTATGCATACGCATCATATGTGTGCCTGACTGTGGATGATGTTGATCATAGCATATGCCTTACAATTTGAGATACTTAGGGGACCCGCATGAGATAGGGTCACCCCACATGATCGCGCGGTATGCGCAGGTTTGGTGAATGGCTTTGATGGTATGACTCATGCATCTCGCATTATGCATGTCATGATCAGATTCTCACCCCAGCGGCATCGGGGTTGTGGCCACCACAGTCACATCGTGGATGGTAGAAATGTACACCGAAAATATGTTTTAGCACTTAGGCGCCAAAGATGTCCGTGGGTGAAAGTTCCTAAACCCTGTGGTACCAGTAGGATGCTCCAATGTCTAGACCGAGTGGATTTATGAGTGCATGAGAGCCAAATACTAGTAGGCCGCGTCTCCCACTGTGTCGGGGTCGGTTAGAAGGGGGTGTGACCTTACCCGCCCGGGTGCAGAGGGCTATATACTAGGTTAAGTCTGACCAGCTCGTGAATGGGTTCGCTATTGATGAGCCGGGTGGATTTTCTTGTATGTCATTGACGAGGCGGATAGTGAGGTCTCTTACACTCGCCTGGTTATGTGCGCGATGGGTGGCAACCAATGTCAGGAGTGTACTAGACCCCGGTGATGTCCCAGTTGTAAACCGTATGATTTATGGCAGTCGAGGATTGACATGCGTGTTCGCTCGCCTCAAGTGTAAGGCTGTGATGTAGTAATAAAACTCGGTAAGACCGAGGTCGATCCACAGGGAAATAGTGACAGCCCCCAAATCACTCCAGCAACTCAGTTTTTTAATAGAAATCAGATTTAATTAAGTGTTTACTTAAAACATGAATTTAATGAAAAATCAGAGATATAAAGTACTAAGGCTTTCAAGGATCCACTTGTAGCAATCCTATGTCAATTCAGTCAATCCAAGTAGAGAACACAACTAGATTTGAAGTCCTATCTCTCATCTAGTTGGAGAATAAAGCATTCACACACATTCCATCACATTCAAGTTGAACTTCCAAGTTCTAGTCCAATAAAATCAATACAAAACTCAAAACTATAGCCTGCAGAGTAACAGCCATGCCTCTGGACTATGGCCTGCTCAAGGATTACTATAATCCGAATTTAGATAAACAAACATGATAATCTCAGAGAATTAAAAGGAATTCATGTCCGGAGCACATAAGCTCTCATAAAACGTCTCAAACTACCACTTTTTTGAACTAAACCATGCAAAAATCCAAACTTGAATGTAAATTACTTGAATTAAACTGGAATCAACATAGAATTAGCTACAAGCTTCACCTCTCAGCCTTAGCTGAGAGGTTTTAGCCGAGCATAGTCATGCTACAACTAAAAACTCTGAAATAAAGCATAAAAACAGGAAAACCCGAATAGGAGAGTTGCAGCCACTCCACGATCGCCTTCGCTCTCCAAACCCACGTTCCTTCGCCTCTCTGATACCCTAGGGAGAGCCCCTAGGTGTCCTTTTATAGCAATCCACCTCCCTTGCGTCGGATTCTGCGATAGATTACGCATTGCGCAGTGTTTTTCGGAGTCCTGATTTAGAAAGGACTTATCTTACGCAAGGCCGACCGGTCGTGACCGGTCGACCAACTTTTAAAACAGTCCAGGGGGTGCTGCCGACCGGTTATGACCGGTCAGACAGACCTCCCATTCATCCAGCAAGTGTGGCCGACCGGTCATGACCGGTCGGACCAATGTGAAGTGGTTCCAGTGTGCATGGCCGACCGGTCAAGACCGGTCGGCCTGTCTTCAATACAAAACAGCCTTCATGGCCGACCGGTCATGACCGGTCGGCCTGTCTTCCATTACTTCTTTTTGATGTGGCTGACCGATCGGACGACCGGTCTGCCTTGTTTTTCTGCAACCTTTTCTTCTTTTCTTCATCCTCTTTTCTCCCTCTTTCTTCTTCTTTCTTTGGTCCATCTTAGGACTTCATGCAATAGCTCAAATAACCCTTGTTAAGCTCCAATTAGATGAAGTCCGCTCTCATCCCTATAATCACAAAAACATGTGTTAGGTGGGCCTTTAAACCATGAAAATCATGCAAACCTTGTTGTTTAATGGGCAATGCAATGTATAAATTGGAGGTTCAACACACCCCCCAACTAGCTTTTTGCTAGTCCCGAGCAAAACATGCGTGAATAAGTTCAAACCTCCAAATCCAACTCTCTTCCAGAAACCATGTTTCTATCCATTCCAAGACATATGAGTATAAAATTTGGAAAAATTTGGTTATAGAAGCTGAAACCTTGGGCTCTCAAAACATAAGAAGTGTCTACATGAAATTTCCGCTGATTGATTGATAAATAGAAGAACTCGAACAAATTCAACCTAGTGTGTACAGTGAAAATTCATCTCATGAGTTCCTGGATCATCTTCTTCATAGATTAGGTAAACCAATGATTTTAAGGTGCACAGAGCAACAGCAAGCCTATGACAGGAATTTGCCTTACCGTCCTTCTGATGGCTTTCACACTACGTTCCATTTTCGGCTTTGGTTACGGTTCGACCATCCCCCGGTTGGTAATAGGTAGCCCTTTTCGGAATTTTCCACCAATTTTCTTTCCTTCCCGATTTCATCATTTCTTTCCTTTTTCTTTTAAATTAGATAGGATTTTTAGAAATCCATATCTTCTGTTATTTTCCCATGGACAAGGATGGACAAAATACCCCGGCTTGGCTGCTCAACACCTTTAATCAAAGTCTAGCTAATCCACAAATTACATAAACCTGTCACTCATGAAAATCGTGTAATGTGAACTTGGTGCAAAGGTGTTCAAATTTTTCTATCAATCACAACAATAGGGGAACTATCATATAAAACCATTATGTTGGGAGAAATTCAAAACTACAACATCACACACTTCGTATCTCCTCTTCTTATACTCATAGCATCTCAAATGTATAGAAATAAAATTTTTTAAAAGAGTTTTGAGATGTTAGAAAATTCGAAAAACATTTGTGCATATGAAGCTCGAAATGTTGCAATATGCTAGATGAAGAATCTCATCTCACCCCCCAACCAAATCTTGCATTGTCCTCAATGTAAAAAGAGAGTCAATTAGCATGAACATGAGAGCAATGGTAAACAATGAGAGAGTGAGAACAATAGTACCTGAAGGAGCGATCATGGAATTCTCCAACAACTAAAACCTATTAAAACAGTAAAACAAAACTAAACCTACCTATGCTATACCTCCATCAGACTAGGAGATCAATCATCCTGATAGACAGGATCATTCAGGGAGATGGACATGTCCTCTGAATCAAATTTCTCAACAAATGGTTTAAGGCGTTGTCCATTAACTTTGAAACAGTCACCATTCGCTGCATTCTCAATCTCAACAGCCCCATGAGGAAAAACTTCTTTGACAATGTATGGGTCGGTCCATCGAGATCGTAATTTTCTCAGAAAAAGATGAAGTCGGGCATTATACAAGAGCACTTTCTGTCCTTCATGGAACGATTTCCTTAAGATGTGCTTGTCATGAAAGGCCTTCATCTTGCTCTTGTAAATTCTCGAATTCTCATATGCATCGTTCCGGATCTCATCAAGCTCATTTAATTGAAGTTTGCAAAGCGAGCTAGCCTTGTCAATGTCAAAATTTAAAGCCCGAATTTCCCAATAGGCTTTGTGTTCTATCTCCACAGGCAAGTGGCAAGCTTTGCCATAGACAAGTCTATAAGGGGACATTCCAATGGGTGTCTTGTAGGTAGTACGGTGAGCCCAAAGTGCATCATCTAATCGTAGGGACCAATCCTTGCGATCCGGTCTCACCGTCTTTTCCAAAATCTGCTTGATTTCTCTATTGGAGATTTCAGCTTGCCCACTTGTTTGTGGGTGGTATGGGGTACTCACTTTGTGCCTAATACCATATTTCTTCATCAAAGTTTCAAAAGGTCTATTGCAAAAGTGAGAACCACCATCACTAATAATGGCTCGAGGCGTCCCAAATCTAGAAAGTATGTTTTCTTTGAGGAACTTGAGAACCGTACGATGATCGTTGGTTCTACATGGGATAGCCTCTATCCATTTAGACACATAGTCGACGGCAAGCAGAATATAGACATGTCCAAAAGATGAGGGGAATGGTCCCATGAAATCGATGCCCCAACAGTCAAAGACTTCAAGATGTTGAATTGGGGTGAGAGGCATCATCTTTCGACGGGATAATCCCCCTAACTTCTGGCAGCGCTCGCACGCTTTGCAAAACTCGTGAGTGTCCTTAAATAACGTGGGCCAATAAAAACCACAAAGGAGAATTTTCGCAGTTGTTTTCTTGGCTGAAAAATGACCCCCACATGCTTGATCATGACAAAAGGAGATGACTGAATTGTGTTCATCATCGGGGACGCATCTCCTTATAATTTGGTCTGGGCAATATTTAAACAATAGAGGTTCATCCCAGAAAAATCTGCGCACTTCCCTTAGAAATTTACGTTTGTCTTGCGCAGTCCAATGAGTCGGCATCGCACCTGTGGAAAGATAATTAGCTATATCAGCGTACCATGGTGGATGCATAGCAACAAGGAGTTGCTCATTAGGGAATGAGTCCTCAATAGGTGACTTGTCAATGGAATTCGGTAGGACTAGGCGGGATAGATGATCCGCCACCACATTTTCTACCCTCTTCTTATCTTTGATCTCCAAGTCGAATTCTTAAAGGAGTAGGATCCATCTAAGCAAGCGGGGCTTAGCATCCTTCTTAGAAAGAAGGTATTTCAGCGCCGCATGATCCGTGTACACAATAACTTTGGATCTTATTAAGTATGGCCTGAATTTGTCCAAGGCAAAAATAACAGCTAGGAGCTCTTTCTCCGTAGTCGAATAATTAACTTGGGCAGGATTCAAGGTCCTACCGGCGTAGTAGATGACATGGGGCTTTTTATCTTTCTTTTGGCCTAACACCGCCCCAATAGCAAAGTCGCTCGCATCGCACATCAACTCAAAAGGCATGGACCAATCTGGTGGTTGCATGATAGGAGCGGTTGTCAACATGTCTTTTAGCTTTGAAAAAGCTAATTGACATTCGGCACTCCACTCAAATTGGTTCTCCTTTTGTAGAAGGTTGCATAAAGGCCTTGAGATGTGACTAAAGTCTTTTATAAACCTTCGATAGAAACCGGCGTGTCCAAGGAAGGACCGCACATCGCGTATGCTTTTGGGTGGTGGTAGATTGGAAATTATGTCAATTTTCGCCCGGTCTACCTCTATTCCATTGGACGAGATGATATGTCCAAGGACTATTCCTCTTTGTACCATGAAATGGCACTTTTTCCAGTTTAATACAAGTTGCTTTTCCTCACACCTCATCAAGACCAACTTCAAGTGCTCGAGACACTCATCAAATGTACAACCAAAAACAGAAAAGTCATCCATGAATACATCAAGAAACTCACCCACCATGTCCGAGAAAATACTCAACATGCATCGTTGGAAGGTAGCGGGTGCATTACATAACCCGAATGGCATTCTTCGGTAAGCGAAGGTACCAAACGGGCATGTAAATGTGGTTTTCTCTTGGTCTTCTGGAGCTATCTCAATTTGGTTGTATCCGGAATAGCCATCTAGGAAGCAATAATAGGAATGGCCTGCCAACCTCTCCAAAATTTGATCCATAAATGGGAGAGGGAAGTGATCTTTCCTAGTGACCGTGTTGAGCTTCCTATAATCAATGCACATACGCCAACCGGTGGTCACCCTAGTCGGTATAAGCTCGTTGTTGGCGTTTTCAATGATGGTAATACCGGATTTCTTGGGGACAACTTGGGTAGGACTCACCCATTGGCTATCTGAGATGGGTTAGATGATACCCACATCCAATAGCTTTAACACCTCGGCTTTGACAACCTCCACCATGTTTGGATTTAGCCGTCTTTGAGGTTGTCCAGTCATTTTTGCATTTTCTTCAAGGTGTATTCGGTGAGTGCAAACCGAAGGATCTCCTTTGAGATCCGCTATTGTCCAACCTATGGCTTCCCTATGTTCTTTGAGTAACTCAATCAACTTAATCTCTTGGTCTTTCTCTAGGTGGGAGGCAATGACAACTGGAAACGTTTCCTCTTGACCCAAATATATGTATTTAAGCTCGGATGGTAATGGTTTAAGGTCAAGCTTCGGTGGTTTGATGTTAGACGGTAGAGGCCTTGATGTGGTTGGTGGCAATTTTTCAAAATGGGGCCTCCACCGGCTAGTATCAACTACCGGTCTTTCTATATTTAATGCATGCACAATCTCACTAATGATGGGATCTTTAGAATCCATGAAATGTGCTAAGCATGTCTCCAAGCTTTCTAGTGGTTCAAGTTGGAGGAGTTCTTCTTCTTCAAAAGTTTCAAGCATGTTTATCTCAAAGAACTCATCATCATCAACATCCCTATGTCTTTTGCCTAAGTGAAACACATTCATCTCTAGTGTCATGTTTCCAAAAGATAGTTGCATCACCCCATTCCGGCAATTGATGATTGCGTTTGATGTGGCAAGGAATGGGCGGCCTAATATTACCGGTATTTGGGTGCTAGCATCCAAAACCGGTTGTGTGTCCAAGACTATAAAATCTACTGGGTAGTAGAATTTGTCAACTTGGACTAGAATATCCTCAACTATCCCCCTCGGTACACGAATAGATCTATCAGCGAGTTGCAACGTGGTTTTGGTGGGTTTTAATTCACCAAGACCCAATTGCTCATATACCAAGTATGGGATCAAGTTCACACTTGCCCCCAAGTCTAACAAATCACGTTCAATCCGGTAGTCTCCAATGATACATGAGACGGTGGGACTACCGGGATCTTTGAATTTTGGGGGGGTCTTTTGAGTGAGGATAGCACTCACTTGCTCAGTTAAGAAGGCCTTTTGCTGCACATTATATTTACGTTTTGTTGTGCATAGGTCTTTTAGAAACTTGGCATAAGAGGGGATTTGTTTGATGGCGTCAAGCAAAGGGATATTGATCTTGACTTGTCTGAAAATCTCTAGAATATCTTGAGAGTTTGGGAGAGATTTTAGGGCAACCAATCTCGAAGGGAATGGTGCTACGGGCTTGTAAATGCGTTCCTGTTGTTGTGGAGCGAAGTTAGATCCATTTTCATCCTCAGAATTTACCGGATCATTAGGCTCATCGGCCTTCACCGGAATAGTCTTGTCAATTTGTTTACCTCTTCTAAGGGTGGTAATGGATTTAGCTTGCTCCATGTTTTGGTTGGAAGGATTAGGGATGCTCACTTCATGTACTTGCTTTGGATTGGGCTGAGGTTGGGCCGGAAAGGTCCCTTCCCTAGCATTCAAACGTCCCTTAATCTCATCAACCGAGACTTTCAGCTCTTGGAACATTTGCTGATTCGATTCATTTATTTGCGCTTGCCCTTGCATAAACATTTTCAAGGTATCCTCCAATGAGAATTGAGGTGGGGCCATATTTTGCATGGGTGGCCCTCTTTGGGAGTTGGTAGGATTGCCCGTAGGAGCATTCTTCCAACTGAAATTTGGGTGGTTCTTCCAACTCTCATTGTACGTATTACCTACCGGTCCATTGAAGGGCCGTTGATAACCATATGTGGCATTGGCTGTCTCTTGTAGCACTTCCTTAAATGCAGGAATTGTGGGACAATCTTGCGTAACGTGTAAGTCGGTGAGGCAAATCCCACATGTAGTTTCAACAGCTTCCTTGGACTTGGGAACTCCACTTTTGCTAAGTTCCATGGCTTCAACCTTCCTTGTGAGGTTGGCTATCCTTGCATTCACGTCGTCTTCCTCTTTAAGGACATAGATCCCTCCTTTCTCTTGAGTGGGCTTGGGGTTCTTGGGTTTATCCGAGGTATCCCAAGATTGGGCGTTTTCAGCCAACATGTCCAAGTAACTCCAAGCATCATCTGGATTTTTACTCATAAACTCGCATTGCACATCATTTCCACAAATTGGCGCATATTGGAACTTAATCCATCATTGAAAAAATTTATAACTCGCCAACTCTCATAGCCATGATGTGGGCAAGCAAGCAGGAGTTCCTTAAATCTTTCCCAACACTGAAAGAAAGATTCACCTTCTTTAGCCGAAAAATTCATTATGGCTCTTCGAAGGGTGTTCGTTTTATGAGCCGGGAAGAACTTTTTCAAGAATTCCCGGTTCATCTCAACCCATGACCCAATCGAGCGTGGTCTAAGAGAGTGAAGCCAATCTTTGGCTCTTTCTTTCAAAGTGAAGGGAAAGAGTTTAAGTCTGATAGTATCGTCGGAAACATTGGTGTAATGCAAGGTGGCCAACACTTCTTCAAATTCTTGCAAGTGTAAGTATGGGTGGTCAGAGTCTAGCCCATGAAATTTAGGTAAAAGTTGAATTACGCCCGGTTTTATGTTAAAGTTTCCACCGTTTGCTGGTAGAACTATGCAAGATGGTGCAATTGCACGGGCAGGTTGTAGGTAGTCCCGTAGTGATCTCATTGGAGGAACATTATGAACCTCATTCTCTCCTACTCCTTCCTGATTTGCGTTTGTAGTTGGAGTAGGGGGGGGAGGATTCCTTACAGGTGTTTGATCCATACTCCCCAAACTTTCACAATGCTCTTGATAATTCCGGACTCGTCTATGGACTGACAATGGTCCAACTAAACCACCTTCAGATTGGAGACGATTTGAGTGATTACGTTCCCAACGGGACATAAACCACTCAACCAGAAACTGAAACTAATCCTATCCTAGAAAACTAAAATCTGAAACTAATCTGAAAAAATTCTACAGAAGCTAAGTTAGAAAGGTATCACCTGATGCGCTTGAACTAGAGAAAAATTCCTACAAAACAAAAAAATTAGTTAGTTGTAAGAAAATCAGAAAATCTATCTATTTCTACTTCTACAGCCACTGAATTATTTGAAAACCGTTATCTAATTTCCCCGGCAGCGGCGCCAAAAACTTGTTCGCTCACCTCAAGTGTAAGGCTGCGATGTAGTAATAAAACTCGGTAAGACCGAGGTCGATCCACAGGGAAATAGTGACAGCCCCCAAATCACTCCAACAAGTCAGTTTTTTAATAGAAATCAGATTTAATTAAGTGTTTACTTAAAACAGAAATTTAATGAAAAATCAGAGATATAAAGTACTAAGGCTTTCAAGGATCCACTTGTAGCAATCCTATGTCAATTCAGTCAATCCAAGTAGAGAACACAACTAGATTTGAAGTCCTATCTCTCATCTAGTTGGAGAATAAAGCATTCGCACACATTCCATCACATTCAAGTTGAACTTCCAAGTTCTAGTCCAATAAAATCAATACAAAACTCAAAACTATAGCCTGCGGAGTAACAGCCATGCCTCTGGACTATGGCCTGCTCAAGGATTACTATAATCTGAATTTAGATAAACAAACATGATAATCTCAGAGAATTAAAAGGAATTCATGTCCGGAGCACATAAGCTCTCATAAAACGTCTCAAACTACCACTTTTTTGAACTAAACCATGCAAAAATCCAAACTTGAATGTAAATTACTTGAATTAAACTGGAATCAACATAGAATTAGCTACAAGCTTCACCTCTCAGCCTTAGCTGAGAGGTTTTAGCCGAGCATAGTCATGCTACAACTAAAAACTCTGAAATAAAGCATAAAAACAGGAAAACCCGAATAGGAGAGTTGCAGCCGCTCCACGATCGCCTTCGCTCTCCAAACCCACGTTCCTTCGCCTCTCTGATACCCTAGGGAGAGCCCCTAGGTGTCCTTTTATAGCAATCCACCTCCCTTGCGTCGGATTCTGCGATAGATTACGCATTACGCAGTGTTTTTCGGAGTCCTGATTTAGAAAGGACTTATCTTACGCAAGGCCGACCGGTCGTGACCGGTCGGACCAACTTTTAAAACAGTCCAGGGGGTGCTGCCGACCGATCATGACCGGTCAGACAGACCTCCCATTCATCCAGCAAGTGTGGCCGACCGGTCATGACCGGTCGGACCAATGTGAAGTGGTTCCAGTGTGCATGGCCGACCGGTCAAGACCGGTCGGCCTGTCTTCAATACAAAACAGCCTTCATCGCCGACCGGTCATGACCGGTCGGCCTGTCTTCCATTGCTTCTTTTTGATGTGGCTGACCGGTCGAACGACCGGTCTGCCTTGTTTTTCTGCAACCTTTTCTTCTTTTCTTCATCCTCTTTTCTCCCTCTTTCTTCTTCTTTCTTTGGTCCATCTTAGGACTTCATGCAATAGCTCAAATAACCCTTGTTAAGCTCCAATTAGATGAAGTCCGCTCTCATCCCTATAATCACAAAAACATGTGTTAGGTGGGCCTTTAAACCATGAAAATCATGCAAACCTTGTTGTTTAATGGGCAATGTAATGTATAAATTGGAGGTTCAACAATGTGCACATTGCATCTTTAACATATGACATTCGGCCATATAGGCCCCTTGCATTACATAGCCTTGGGATGGCTAATAACTTTCATAGACTTGGTAGTGTAGCCTACCATCATTTCCACTTACTCGGATATCTGTATACCTGTCATATGCATTGCGCACACACCACGCACTCTCTAAGCTTCATAGTAAGCTTATGCACTTTGTTTACTTGCAGGACATACTATAGCGCGACAACAATGAGGCAGGGGTGTGTATTTGATCTTTCAGCTTTTAATTATGCATTGTATTTCCCTTTTTGCGACACTGTACTCAAAAGATTATCTTAGTGGGTATGTGATGTGATGCTTTTTTTGGTTTGGTATACTTGTGTTTATGCTCATCTATAAAAAAAATGTTTACCCTAAAAATCCTCCTTGTGGGATCTCAGGATCGGAACTTGGCATATGGAAGCTAGGAGCCGAGAATGGGGTATTACGAAGGCTGTCGGCACCGGATTCGGCTGCCGGGAATTTTGTGAGCCCAGTCTCCGAGTTTGGGGCGTGACAGAAGTTGGTATCAGAGAATAACTTGGGAATACCTGCCCACAACATTACATATCTACTAATAACCTTAGATCACCTACCTTGCACTGTATGATTGCTAGGACCCCAGTCTTATTCACCTGCTTCAAACTTAGTTTAAACTAGGATCCCCTATTGTATGCCTAGAAAATTTCGATTAACTTGTGTGCACTCATGAGTAACCCGATGCTAAGAGGATTCTGCCCTTTTCTGTAGGACATGGCACCCAAGAGAGCCACCGGTAGGCAGTCGTCTAGTGCGGGTACATCCTGGACAGCCCCAGCTCCAGGCATGACTGCTGGTCAGTTCCAGCAAATGTTGCGTGCCATGACCTCCATGGTAGAGCGCCAAGAGAGGAGGTCAGCCGATGCACCTGCCACATCAGAGCAGGATCGTGCCCGTTCCTTACTTAGGGATTTCAGGCAGATGGATCCCCCGCGTTTCTCGGGCGAGCTGAACCCGGAAGCAGCAGAGAGATGGAAGTCTGAAGTAGAAAATATCTTTACCATTATGCGATGCACGACTGAGCAGCGAGTTCCTCTCGCTGTTTTCCTTCTTCAGGGAGAGGCCGAGCATTGGTGGACATCGATTATCCGTGCAGTAGAGGCAGATTTCGAGTGGACCTGGGAGGATTTTGTGGACCGGTTTGACCGGAAGTTCTTCCCCGAACATGTCCGTCAGCAGCGAACATTAGAGTTTGAGACGCTGGTCCAGGGAGAGATGACTATGTCACAGTACGAGGCCCGATTCGTTGAGCTGTCTCGATTCGTGACATATCTTGTGGACGATGTGGGGCGAAAGGCCCGTTGGTTCGACGGCGGTTTGCGCCTTGGCCTTAGGGGCCGTGTTACAGAACACAAGCTTCTTACATTCGAGGAGGTTGTGGAACGGGCCCAGATTTTGAGGTAGAGTGGGCCGATGCGCAGCGGATCCGTGGTCAAGGCGGAGATCGAAAATGGAAGAGAAAGGCTCCTTCTAGTAACTTCCGACAACAACGACTTTGACCACCGCAGAGGCATGTAGCTTGTCCACCCTTCCGAGCACCAGCGGCACCAATGGCACCCGTAGCACCCCCAGCACCACCGCATCAGCAGGTTATAGGCCCTTGTTATGGGTGCGGAGAGATGAGACATTGTCATAGGGAGTGCCCCCATTCACACCGGCAGCAACGTCAACAATATCAGCCGTCGAGACCCCATCAGCAGCATCAGCGACAGCAGTACCCATCGCCGAGAGCTCCTCCGCAACAGAGGACGCATCAGCAGCAACAATGACTGCAGAGGGGACAGGCACCTCCCCAGCAGGCTCAGGGCCGGTTTTATGCAGCCCAGCAGGACCCTCAGGCACCAAGAGGAGTCGTAGAGGGTACACTCCTTGTCTCTGCATGCATAGCACATGTTCTATTTGATTCTGGTGCATCACATTCCTTCATATTCGAGGATTTCTGTCGATTGATTGGTTTGCCGTTAGAGCCCGTGCATGAGGGTTTGTCAGTATCAACACCCTTGGGGAAGATCGCGGTGTTGAGTTTGTTTTGCTCATCTTGCCCCATCCTAATAAAAGAGACCTTTTCGCTCGCCGACCTATTTATATTGCCGATGTCCGAGTTTGATGTTATCTTGGGAATGGATTGGTTGTCTGAGTATCATGCCATAATAGATTGTTTCGCGAGAACAGTCACCTTCCTTATACCCGGCATGCCGCAATTTCAATTTGTTGCGAAGCCTAGAGGAGAGCAATTATCAACACTGATGGCTTATGCAATTGAGGAGTCGGTTGCCTTGAGCATCGACCACTTGCCGGTCGTTTGTGACTTTTCAAATGTGTTTCAGGAGATTTTGAGGTTGCCGCCTCGTTGGCATACCGAGTTCCAGATTGACCTTGTACTTGGTACCTAGCCCATCTTAAAGGCCCCGTACCGTATGACACCATTAGAGCTGCGAGAATTGCAAAAGCAGTTGGACGAGTTGCGCGAGCTAGGCTTCATCCTTCCGAGTAGCTCACTGTGGGGAGCACCGGTACTCTTTGTGAAGAAGAAGGATGGCTCATTGAGGCTCTGCGTGGATTACCGCGCGCTTAATAAGGTCACAATCAAGAACAAGTACCCCCTTCAGAGGATTGATGATTTGTTTGATCAGCTGCGGGAGGCACAATTCTTTTCAAAGATAGATCTATCGTTTGGTTATCATCAAGTTCGTGTCCGGGAGGAGGATATCCCGAAGACAGCATTTAGGATGCGCTATGGTCAGTTTGAGTTCCAGGTTATGTCCTTCGGACTGACTAATGCGCCCACAGTGTTCATGCAGTTGATGAATGAGGTCTTCCGTCCGTATCTTGACCAGTTTGTGGTAGTGTTCATTGACGACATTCTGATCTATTCGAAGACCCGAGAGGAGCATGAGCAACATTTAGAAATCACCCTGCAGACTCTCCACGCACACCAGCTCTATGCGAAGTTGGAGAAGTGCGAGTTTTGGCAGGAGGAGGTGAAGTTCCTCGGTCATGTCGTGACGAGGCAAGGAGTAGTAGTGGATCCAACCAAGGTTGATGTCGTGCGTCAGTGGTGCCAACCCACGAACGTGTTTGAGGTCTGAAGTTTTCTGGGGCTAGCAGGTTATTACCATCGTTTCATGAGGGCTTCTCTAGTATTGCTTCCCCGTTAACCAGATTGACTAGAAAGGGCGCTGAGTTCTTATAGAGTGACGCATGTGAGCGGGCATTCGCGGAGCTAAAGGATCGTCTTACATCTGCACCAGTGCTCACTCTTCCCTCTGGGAGTGACGGATTCGTGATTTTTACGGATGCCTCGTGCATTGGCTTGGGTGATGTCCTGATGCAACATGGCAGAGTAGTAGCGTATGCGTCTCGCCAACTCAAGGTCCATGAGCAGAACTACCCCACGCATGATCTAGAGTTGGCAGCTATTGTCTTCGCACTGAAGGTATGGAGGCACTATCTCTATGGGGTTAAGTTCGAGCTCTTCTCTGATCATAAGGGCCTAAAATACCTATTTTCCCAGTCAGAATTGAATATGAGGCAGAGGCGTTGGATGGAGCTCCTGAAGGATTATGATTTCGATCTTCAGTACCACCCTGGTAAGGCCAACCTGGTGGCGGATGCCCTTAGCCGCCAACCACGGGGCTTGGTGGTGCATATGATGCTGCAGGAGTGGAGGATGCTCAAGGATATTGTTGAGTATGACTTCGAGCTAAGCCTACAGTCTTCCATTGCTCAGTTATCGGGCCTGTTGATTCAACCCTCCCTTGTTTCTAGAGTGATCGAAGCTCAGCAGACGAATCAGACGTTAAAGGATTATTGGGAAGAGGCCGCGTCAGAGGATCAAATAGACTGGCAGATTGGGTCAAATGGTGGACTCCATTTTCGAGGACGGTTGTGTGTCCCAGACATTTCAGAGTTACGCAGAGATCTTATGAATGAGGCACACCGATCGAGGTTCACTATACACCCTGGTTCTACTAAGATGTATCGTGATATGAGGAGACAGTATTATTGGGCCGGAATGAAGTGTCAGATTGCCAGCTTTGTGTCTGAGTGCGACACCTGTCAGCGTGTTAAGACCGATCATCGAAAACCTCTAGGACCCTTGCAGTCGTTGAGTATTTCGTTGTGGAAATGGGAGGACGTGACCACGGACTTTATTATGGGATTGACAAGGACTGATCGTGGTCATGACGCCATCTGGGTTGTCGTTGATCGTCTAACGAAGTCAACACATTTCCTTGCGATACGTGCATCATGGCCATTGCACCGTCTTGCAAAGTTGTTCGTCGATGAGATTGTGAGATTGCATGGTGTCCCAATTTTGATCATTTCCGACCGAGACCTGAGATTTACGTCGCAATTCTGGAGGAGTTTTCAAAAAGTGATGGGGCCTGCCTTGAAGTTCAGCACTGCATACCACCCACAAATTGACAGACAGACCGAGAGGGTCAACCAGATCCTTGAGGACATGCTCCAAGCTTGTGTGCTGGATTTCTCAGGGAGTTGGGATGAGCATCTGTGTTTGGCTGAGTTTGCATACAATAACAGCTACCAAGTGACATTGGTATGACACCTTTCGAAGCATTGTATGGTAGACCTTGTAGGTCTCCCATTTGTTGGACCGATGTTGGAGAGAGTCATCTCATAGGTCCTGAGCTTGTGCAGAGGACATCAAAAGCTATCGATATCATCAGGCAACGGATGCGCACAGCTTAGAGCCGATAGAAGACTTTTGCAGATCGTCAGCGTCGTCCCCTAGAGTTTGACGTTGGGGATCGTGTGTATCTCAAGGTCTCACCTATGAAGGGCGTAGTTTGTTTTGGAGCCAAGGGGAAGCTTGCCCCGAGGTTCATTGGACCCTTTGAGATCACTGGGCGCATTGGCGCCGTGGCTTATCAGCTTGCCTTGCCACTTCAGTTGTCTGGCATCCACAATGTTTTTCATGTTTCTATGTTGCGGAAGTGTGAGTCAGATGTGGTTCCCGTGATAGATTGGCAACCGTTGGAGGTTCGTGAGGATGCTTCTTACATCGAGCAACCGGTCCGTATCATTGACCGAAAGGAGCAGGTTCTCCGAACCAAGGTCATTCCTTTAGTAAAGGTTCAGTGGAGTCACCATAGTGTAGATGAGGCATCGTGGGAGCGAGAGGCAGAGATTCGCGAGCGTTATCCCTATCTTTTCGATGACTGATTGTATATGTTTGTTTGTTTTCAGTTTGGTATATATGTAATGACGAGATTCCTTTTACTTGTCAGCTTCAGTTAGTTTGACTTCATAGTATAAATTTCGAGGATGAAATTTTCTATTAGGAGGGGAGAGCTGTAACACCCGTACCATAATTAGCCCTCCGTACGCCTCGTTTCTAAACACGGCATACTTGGAACAGTCTAAACCGGCAAGTTTCGATCAGACACCCTATTTTAGTACCGCAACGATCCGAGACTTGTACCCGGCGGCCCCGCGGACGTCACGACTCCAACCCCGCCCGGCATGCTCCGTTTCGATACTTAGTTTAAAAGATGCATACATGTGCGCAAATCAAGGCGGGCCACGCTACATATGCATGGTGTGGGCCCCACTTGCACAAATTCCAAGGTTGTCCCATCAATCAATCAAACGTACCATCAATCAATCAAACATCCCATCAATTAATCAAGCATCAATCAATCAAGTGTTCCATCAAGTACATCCCTCTCTCTCCTCACAAGTCAACTAAGCCCATACTTAAGCCATCCACCCTCATAAATGCCCCATCCCCTTGCTATCATCATTATCTTTCAAATACCAACCATGTCCCAAAGTCCCTACACCACAAGTGTCATACGTAGCCACCTTCCTTTAGAGAGAGAGAGAGAGAGAGAGAGAGAGAGAGAGAGAGAAGTAAGAAAGAAAGAGAGTTGTGACAAGAGAATGTGATTGGTGAGTGCAAAGAAGGGGTATTTGTGGGCTTAGGTGACTAGAGGAGGAGATCCACCCCTTCAAGCCGTCCGATCGACTATCCGACCCGATCCAACCGTCCATCTTTGAGTGAGTGCATAGGGGACATAAACTCCCCTTTTTCCTTGTTTTTCCCCTTCATTTTCGGGCCCACAAGTGGGCCATGCTGACAGCGTGCCTCGCACGCTGCCACAGCATGGACCACCTTGGGTGGCCCACCATGATGCTTATTTTTTATTCTACCCTCATTCTTTAGATCACAAAGATCTGGATGAAAGAAAAATGCAAAATGGTCTTGATCCAGAGTTTTGGGCCCACCTAGTGATCGAGAACCAGATGGATGGATTGGATCGCCCACACATGGGCCCTACTTGATTAAAAAAAAAAGAAACAAAAAGAAAAAGAAAAAAATATATATAGTCCAGACGCTAGACGTTCTCAGCGTCAAAGACGCTGGAACTGTCCAGTGTCAGGGATATGAAAGGACGTGAGTGGGGTCCCCACTCGTGGGACCCACCTTGATGTTTGTGTTAATCCACACCGTCCATCTGTTTCCCCTGATCATTTTAGGGCCAGGGCCCAAACTTGAATCAGATCCAAATCTCAAGTGGACCGCACCACCTGAAACAGTGGAGTTAAAGACTTCTACTATTGAAATTTCTCTGGCCCATCTTGCAGTTTGCAGACTTTATCAGCTGTCCAATATTGGACTCGTTGGGTCCCCCATGATCCGCTAAACATGATAGGCGGAGTGGATCGTCCTCATGTGGGCCCACTTGATGATGTCAAGAAGAAAAAGAAAAAAAAAAAAAGGACCAGCGCTGAACGCTGGCCTCTCACCACGCCAGGGGCGGTGGAAGTAGCCAGCGTCCACAAACGCTGGACTCCTCGGCCACCTAGTCAGTGGCCCACCTCGTGGGACCCACCATGATGTATTTGTTTTATTCAAGCTGTCCATCTGTTTTCCCATATCATTTCAAGGCCCAAACCCGGATACTAAGAAGATCCAGATCTTGGGTGGGCTCACCACAGAAAACAGTGAGGATGAATGCCTACGGTTGAAACCTTTTCAAGCCCACCATTATGACGATCTTCCATAGAAACCTGTCCATTAGGTCACGCAGGCCTGTTTGAATGGAAAACACAAGTATCAGCTGGATCCAATTCTACAGTGGACCACACCATGGGAAATGGTGGGGATGATCGGCCACTGTTGAAACCATTGGAGCCCACGGTTGCACGTGTGCGACCCACTATGAGGTTTATTTACAATCTAACCTGTAGCTGAGGTCACATAGACCTGGATGGATGGGAACACATATATCAGCTCGGTCCAAAATTTTTGGGGCCACGAGTGTGGTCCACGCTGAAGCAGTGTGTTGGACACGTTGCCCAGCAGTGGCCCACCTCATGGGACCCACCATGCCCAGCCGTCCATCCATTTTTGCTATATCAATTCAGGGCATGGGTCCACAAATGAACCAGATACAATCTCATGTGGGCCACACCATCTAGAACAGTGGGAATGGTGTTCACCGTTGAAACCTTCCTAAGGCCACCTGACCTTTAATTGTCACCCAAACCTGTGCACAGGTCCAGGTGTAGGGAATAACACAAATATCAACCTCATCCAAAAATTTCATGACCCCTGTGGGTCCACGCTGCAGGCAGTATGCGTGCGCACATTGTTTGACAGGTCGCCCACCCTGTGGGTCCCATCGTGAAGTATCTATCTGATCCACGCTGTTCATTTGTCTTTCCATGTCATTTTAGCCTGTAGACCCCACCTAATGAGACAAATCCAAATTTCAGGTAGACCACGCCGTTGTAAATAGTAGTTATTAATGCCCACCATTGAAACCTCTTTTGGAGCCACTGTAATGTTTTTTTTATCTAACCAATTGCTGTGGGGCCATCTTGCGGGGCCCACCTTGATGGGTGTATTGTATACCCTACCATCCCTCTTGGGAGGGCGTGAGACCCAGTTTTGGGATCATCCACACTCAGAAATAGTGACAGTTCAGTGCCTACGGTTGAAAATTTCCCCAGGCATAAGGAAATGTCATTTGATATTCAACCTGTAGGAGGGACTAGCCTTAGATGCACGTATTTCATCCATGATGTAAAGTCTCAAGTGGGCTATGCTAAGTAGACTTTTATTCGGCTCTCCATCCAGGTCCCACCCCCTATATATATATTCGACCATTTGAGGCCGATTGTCACATGATACATTTGAAACATGCTAGCGTACTTAGTTTGATAGGTCACACTGATAATATGCTTAGTGTAATGAATATCATGCCCATTCATTTATGCATACGCATCATATGTGTGCGTGACTGTGGATGATGTTGATCATAGCATATGCTTTACTGTTTGAGATACTTAGGGGACCCGCATGAGATAGGGTCACCCCACATGATCGCGCGGTATGTGCAGGTTTGGTGCATAGCTTTGATGGTATGACTCATGCATCTCGCATTATGCATGTCATGATTAGATTCTCACCCCAGTGGCATCGGGGTTGTGGCCACCACAGTCACATCGTGGATAATAGAAATGGACACCGGAAATATGTTCTAGCACTTGGGTACCAAAGATGTCCTTGGGTGAAAGTCCCTAAACCCTGTGGTACTAGTAGGATGCTCCAATGTCTAGACCGAGTGAATTTATGAGCGCATGAGGGCCAAATACCAGTAGGCTGCGTCTCCCACTATGTCGGGGTCGGTTGGAAGGGGGTGTGACCTTACCCGCCTGGGAGCAGAGGGCTATATACTAAGTTGAGTTGGACCAGCTCGTGAATGGGTTCGTTATCGACGAGCCGGGTGGATTTTCTTGTATGTCATTGACGAGGCGGATAGTGGGGTCTCTTACACTCGCTTGGTTATGTGCGCGATGGGCGGCAACCAATGTCAGGAGTGTACTAGACCCCGATGATATCCCAGTTGTAAACCGTATGATTTATGGCAGTCGAGGATTGACATGCGCACATTGTATCTTTAGCATATGACATTCGGCCATATAGGGCCCTTGCATTGGATAGCCTTGGGATGGCTAATAACATTCATAGACTTGGTAGTGTAGCCTGCCATCATTTTCGCTTACTCTGATATCTGTCATATGCATTGCGCACACACCACGCACTCTCTAAACTTCATAGTAAACTTATGCACGTTGTTTACGTGCAGGACATACTATAGCGCGACAGCAGTGAGGCAGGGGCGCGCATTTTATCTTTCAGCTTTTAATTATGCATTGTATTTACCTTTTTACAGCACTGTACTCAAAAGATTATCTTAGTGGATATGTGATGTGATGCTTTTTTTGGTTTGGTATACTTGTGTTTATGCTCATCTATAAAAAAAAAAAGTTTACCCTGAAAATCCTCCTTGTGGGATCCGAGGATCGGAACTTGGCGTATCGAAGCTAGGAGCCGAAAATGAGGTACTACGGAGGCTATCGGCACCGGATTCGACGGCCGAAAATTTTGTGAGCCTGGTCCCCGAGTTTGGGGCGTGACAGATACTTACCTTTTAGGGAAGATGACCAGGAGAAAGGTACTCACGGAAGGTACCCCATTAGTTGACTGGAGGACATTTATTTTGAAAGCCCTGTAAGATTTTTTTCATATATATGAATAAGGAAAAATGATTTTTTTTTAAAAATATATGCAAATCATGAAATAAAAATTTATGTCACGTGCTTGTCTGTCTGTGCGTGATTTGGACTTGTGCTTTTAGATGTAGAAATCATAACATTTCACTCAGCCTGATGTCATACTCGATTTTCTTAATTATTCACCAAGGGTCTTGGTCCCATTAAGATAGCGCGCAATGGTATCCTGACCCTAGAATTTTTGCAGATCTTAAAAGAATTCTTGACTCATGGCCATCATCCTTACTTCCGTAGAATCTTTATGTCGCTCGGATCTTTTATGTACCTGCTTTTTTTTCTTTTTTTTTCTTAGCCATTATTACCCACAGCGCCCTTTCAGGTTTTCACCGCGTTCGTTTTGCTCGTCATTTTTGCCCGTGGCGCCCTTTCGGATTTTCACTACGTCCCGGGTATTTGATCTTGCCTGCCCCTTGGCAGCTATACTGTTTTTACCCTCGGCGCCCTTTCTGGTTTTCACCAAGTCCGCTGTGTGCCTACTGTTTTTAATCGGAGCGCCCTTTCGGGTTTTCACTTCGCCCTCTTTGTTTAAGCACACATCTCTTTTCTTTTTCTCTTTTTTTCTACTTTTTTTTTAGGATAATTGCGGTGACTAGAGGTCAGGAATCTGTCGTTGCCGGCCAATGGTAACTTTATCTTAAGTTATAATGGCAGAGCTGTCGGCCTTAGCTACAGATCCTTCTGAGGTAGATGGATGGATAGATATGTTTCTTTTGAGTCAATTTTTTTTTTCTCTTTCTTTCTTTCTTTCTCTTTTTTTTTTGGGTTGTGCGCCCCCTCCCCCGCTTTTTAACCCTATTTTTTTGCTCTATTCTTCTTCTTCTTTTTCTCTTCTTTTGAATCCTTTATTTGGAACACTTATTGGTGGAAGAGAAGGGATTCTCAACGGTTTAAGCCTTGACCTCTTGACTTCAGCTCTACTAATGTAACTCTTGATAAGGTTGGATTGACTTAACTATGAGAGATTTTCACGTTGTCGGTGTTGATTGGCTCTGGAAGATCCTTACTCCTCAGGTTGGTGAGTCGAACGGTGCCTCCCAAAAGAACTTCTCTGATTATCGAGGCTTGCCCCTTGAGTCTGGTAGATGCAGCAGTGCTTGTTGTAAACCCGATATGACTTTTCGTTCTTCGGCTTCATTCTTCATCAGCACTCACGGTGACATGATTTTGACTCGAACTAGTAGGTCTGTCTTCTGATTTTAAGCTTCTCGAGGAACTCCTCCATCCTTAGATTACGAAGGACGTCTCATTGCCAATGTTGATAGCATGTGGGAACCCTTAACAATTGATGATGTCATTCTTCATAAGAATTATTGTGCGAGATCAGAATGTTACCTCCTTCCTCTTTATGAAGTAATCAATTGTTAGATGATGTCAAGTTGATCTTTCTGTTGATGTAGATACCTCGTACAGGGAATAACTAGAGCATTGTCAGGTTGAAGCACACACATGGATTCGATGTGCATGCTACTAACACTTGAAGTATTTTCTGACATGTTGGCAGTAATCTTGTCTTCATTGAGCTACGAGATTTCTCCAATCATTCGTCAGGTCGCATACTCCAGCATGGAATGCAAGCATAGTCTTGGCAGCATCTTCTTGATAGGCTTGATGAGTTTTTTATCAAGTCTGGATAAGTCTTCATAGGAAGCAAGATTGGGAAGTCATGAGTTCAAAAATTCAATCATTCTCTGCTTATTTTTCGGGGACAAGGATTCTCAACGCACACTTCCTTATGGGTCTCAGGAGATCTTAGGTTTATAATTTTAAAATTTTTTAAGATGACATTGGCTTTTGGTTCTAACTTTTGGGGAGACCCTCTTAGTTTGGGAGTCAACTCATCATTTTCCACATCATTTGGCTTTGTCCAGACCCTTAAGTTTGAAGTCTAACTCTAGATCGAAAGCTTATGAGTCAACTCCATACTCAAGTGCTTTGACAGACAAACTTGACACTTTACTGAAAAAGATTTCTAATTAAGTTTTTTTTTTTTGCTTTCAAGGATTTTTTGGTTTTTTGGAATTTTGTGAATATCTGAATTTTTTTGAACTTTTTGGACTTTCTGAAATTTTGAATTTTTTTTTTTGTAAAGGACCCGAGCAAGACAGCAATGCAAACCAGGGGTTGCCTGATTCAGCCCGAGGAGCCAAGCATTGTCGTCTTTTATTGTGCCATCATGGGGCTACAAACCTGTTACTGCCCTGCACTCTTTCCCCTGATGAGGCAGGGCCAGAGGGATCAGTAGGCCAACCCTCATCGTTGTGCCCAAACGTCATGGTAGATCTGAAATTGGGCTCCGAGTCGGTGTCGGATGTGATTTCTCCTGGCTCATTTCCAGTGTATTGCAGCTCTTCGGGTTCATCTGGCTGAGGTGGGACCAGGACAACAGTCAAGTCGATCGGGGGAAATTCATGCCCCTTGCTTGAGTCGTCTTTGGGCAACTCTATCAGACTCGATCTGCTCACTTGATCATCGAAGGCGAAATCCATCCCATCATCAGGATAGATAATCCCTGCATTGATAAATTGGATTGGTGTGCAGATGCAGAGATTGCCTTCTTCTTGATGACCTCGTCTTCTTCTGATACTTCTGTGCTTTGGTTTCCTAATCTAAGTAGGCCGATATCGCAGTCTTTCTCTATCCACATTCTCTTGAACTCCCATGATTTGGGTCGAGTCTTGATATTCGAGCTGATAGTAGAAGGTTTGATGCTTGGCAGGAAGGAAAACGTAGTTCGATCCGATGGGACATGCACGAGGGAAGTAATTTGCATTGTGATGGTATGAGACCTCCCCATTAGAGCGTTGTACATCCATGGCTGTGATGGTAGGCTCTCGAAGGTTGGATGCTTCTACCATGGAAAATTGTTCGGGATCGATAATGATGGTGATCGCCCTATTTCTGAAGATGTGCTTAACTTTTTGGTGAAGATTTGAAGAGATGACACCGATTTTGTGAAACCAGGTCCGATCGGGAAGGAGATAGAATGAAGCTGAGATGTCCAAGACCTGAAGAGTGATGATTGATATTTTTGGACCAATCAAAACCTGGACATCAATCTCCCCTTCGACCTCCTCGATAGTGGCCACATAATTGACACTGGGCCCCAACTTTGTTAGAGCATGTGGTATGCTGTCCAAAGAAGGGTCTTCTTCTTAGAGGATGATGGCTGAAGTAGAAGCCGAATAGACAGGTGCGGTGGGCAAGTTGTGCCCCTGGTTGTTTGCTGGAGAAATGGGCAGGTTGTGCCCTTGGCTAGATGCTGTGGGCAGGTTGTGCCCCTAGTTAGCTGGAGTGGGCAGGTTGTGCCCCTGGCTGAGTGATGCTGCGACAGGGAGGTCGTCCCCTTGGTTGACTGGAATAGGCAAGTTGTGCCCTTGGTTGGCTGGAATGGGTAGGTTATGCCCCTAGTTGAGCAATGTTGTGAAGAATGAACTGACTGGAGGTGCCCCTTACATGATGATGGGCTCTGGGATTGAAATAGTTGAGGATGTCCCTTGTTGGATGAGAGGTTCAAACTCTGAACTAGAGTCGATGGCACGGATAAATTGGAGAGGAGGCTCTTCTTGGCTGATGAAAGCTGGATAGGCAGGAGGTGCCCCTTGCATTGCGGAGACTAGATCGACTGAAGATGCCCCTTGTAGGATGAGGGGTTCTGAAACTAGACTGGTTAGGGGTGCCCCTTGCCAACCTTGATTAGGGAACTGTGAGTTCCATCTTGACTGTTGCTATTGCTGTGGTTATCCGTGCTGAGGGAGGAATAGTGCACCTTCGGTAGATGCGACAAGGTCATCTTCTTCTATTGGATGGGGGATGAGGACACTTCCATTATCATTCTCGTATTCAGTAGGCTCTTCTTCCACTGTCGGTTGTATAAGAGAGGCTTGATAAGGCCACCAAGGGGAGATCATCCCAGCCTTTATTTCGGCTTCGACTTGTTCCCCGGCGCAGATGAGTTGGGTGAAGTTCACATATGGATGTGAGACAAGGTATCCAGAGTTACTTGGATTTTCCGAGTGGACGATCATGGAGATTTGCTCCTCGTCGTTGATGGGAGTCTTCATTCTAGCGGCCATGGCCTGCCACCGCCCAATGCAAGTTGACAATGTTTCATCACTTCTTTGCCTAAGAGCTGCGAGGTCCTCTCTCCTGGGTGCCATGTTAAGATTGTACGCGAACCTGTCGACGAAAGGCTTGGAGAGCTGCTCCCAAGTCCTGATGCGATGACAGTCCAATGATGTGTACCAGTCTAGGGCATCGTCTTTCAGGGACTTTTGAAACAGACGGATCAACGCTCCGTTGTTGCTTGCCACAGCATCTAGCTCACCACAAAATGATCTCAAGTGGTCTATAGGACACCCTGTCCCACCATATCTTTTAAATTTTGGTATCTGAAAGCCTTGAGGTACTATTACATCGGGAAATTGACAAAGGTCCCTGAACTTAGTGGATGGAAGATCCACCCCTTGCTGCTTCTGCAACTTTCTCTTCATCTCTCGCATCCGTTCTTGGAGTTATTCGATTTCAGAGGGACCAGATGAAGGAGATCTTGCCCCTTGCCAGGACTGAGCTGACCCCTTTTCGTAATAATTGGTGTCATTGATGCTCCTATGATTCCTGCTTGAAGGAGGTTGGGCCTGATAATTACTCCCATTATAGGGACTTCGTTGGACTGAGCTGAGAAGGGAGACTGCAAAGAAATCCCAGTCACAAGAGAATATTGAAATTGGTTGGAACTCCCATTAGGGAAAGGATGTTGGAATTGACTCGGAGTTCTGGTTGTGGGATGTGACTGAAAATGGCTCTCATTTGCAGGAGGATACTGGAAGAAATACCCTGAGGTTGAGGGTTGTTCTGATTGAAGGCCCCTGTTATGAGAGTATCGAAAGTCCTAAGTGATCCCTGATGGTTGTGGTTGGGATGAACTGGAGGCTGGGAGTGCCTTCGATGGTTGTTGCGGTTGTTGAACTGGACCAGCTTGATTACTGGCTGCTGCAGTAGCTTGTGCTTGCATGAATTGCAAGAGCATTTCTTACATTGCTCTCATTCCTTGTGCCAATTCTTACATGATTGGCGTATTCTCAATTGGTTGTTGCGCTGGAGGTTGTGCTTCGGCCATCTCGAGGGCGGGGAAGAGGTGAGTTTTCTCTTCGTGGTTGGACATGGCTTGCCGGGCCCGAGTACAGATTATGCTACAGAAGGGAAGTTGTTTCCGAAGATGTTGAGCCCGAGGATGCGCAATTGTGAGGAATATACTCTACTCTTTCTTTGGGTTTTCGAATTTTCTATATATATATATTTTTTTTGGGTAGAACGTTATGCAAATGAGATTGTATAAGGACTAATGACTTTCAAGCATTAGAAGGATTCTGTTTTTCAAGTTGGATCACGACTAGTGGGACTAGCATATCCCCAGTGGAACTAGAATATCCCCAGTGGAGTCGTCATTCTGTGGGCGCTCGCCTTTCCACGCTCCCGAATTCTCCATTCCTTTCTGAAAAGGGGGTGCGTGTGCGCTAATCACTGTTTGTGCCACCGGCTTGCCTCGTTCTCGAGGGCTTTTTTATCTGTTGCCGTGTTAAGCTGGATATGTTGGATGAGTTTGTGTAAGACCAGAGTTGCCACTAGCCAGTTACTTCGAACTACAGTCAGCTAGACCCCGTAGAAAAGTTAGAGAAGGGAATCTGAAGATTTCTTCCTCTAAAATGACTCCTTTTGATCTGCGGCCAGAGATTCGAGGTAATGGATCAGGTTAAAGGGTGGGAAGATGTTAGGCACCCCACACTGCCCGTACTGAAGTATGGTATCTACTTCACAGAATCGAACTAGTACTTGAAAGTCTGATTTAACCATCGTATATTCTCATGAATGATATGATGCATGAATGCAGGTCTGAACAGTAAGAGTTTCTGATGGGCAGGTTTCCATTAACAGGCAAGCTCAGAGCATACGCTCGAATTGACAGGTGCTTTATGCGGGATGCATGCTGTGTATTTGAATAATCAAAGTGTTGACAGTGATATGATAGCAGGGGGGTTGGAAGAAAAGTAAATGTTGCACTTATGCTAGATGCGAATGAAATAATGTTGGTAAAAGAGTAGCTGGATGGACGGAGGTATCGCAAGAGTTTGCTTCGAGTGGCTGGATTAAGACTTGGATAGCTTGGGAGACTTGGACCAGGGTCCAGCTAGGCTAGACTAGGGCTAGGCTCTTCTCACTCGGGCTCTCTTTGGTGGAGGAATGGGCTAAAGGGATGGAGGTGGACTCGGAACTCTCGGACTAAAGAGAGGGGAGGTGGATGCTGTGAATGAGAAGGGGCGGGGGTATTTATAGCAGCGGAGAGTGGCAACTTTCGTAAATATTTTTAGGCAGCACCTTGGGGGCCGCCCGTATAGGTCGCGCTGTTCCGGCTTCAGAGCCTACGACCTCCGAACCTGAAGTAGAAAAGCCCGAGGTTCGGAGTCTGAGCCTGCTCTGAAGCTGTGGTTCGGAACCAGGTGAGTTGACTAGGTTTGGAAGATGGGTTGACACGGTGAGTTGACTCGGTGATTTGATTCAGTGGGTTGACTCAGTGATTTGACTCAGCGGGTTGACTCACAAATTTTGACTTTTTTAGAATTTTTTGACTGGTTTTTCTTATGGGGGTTTTTTGGGCTGATGTTTAGGGGTGAGTTGACTGGGTTCAGGCCTGAGTTGAGCTATGGATTGTGGCTTACAAGAGTGAGTTTGGTTGGGTTTGGACATGGGATTTGGGGGTATGGTCCTCCATTCATTCAGCCATCTCTACCTACATTGTAGCCGAAGGTGGGGTGTCTACAGTATAATCATCATATTTACTCCCTTGAGTGTAATTTGCCATTTACATTCTTTAGTGTAAGCCGCAACTTCACGTTTCTTAGCGTAATCAGTATCTTTAATCCAATAGCTGTTAATTTTAACTATAATTCGGGTTTACGCTGATACGCTAGACTTAGTTTAATATCAAGCAAATTCCTCATTCAGAAAGGCGTTTTGTAGTTGTTCTTTATGATTCTCTATAAGTATTTCCTTTTTGTTTTATATGTATTAAAAAGTCCTTTCGTACGGAAGGCAGAGGTGTAACCCATCTTTAGAGGACAAACCCCACCATTCGATTGTCTAATTATCTTAAACGACACTATGCAAGTGGCTAAATAAACAGCCAATCTTATTCGATCTCGGTCACATGTGGTTGTTTATGATGTATTCGTCTATTTAGTTCAAATGAAGCTGCACAGTTGATTCTGGCATGCCCACGAACCACGTGAGGCAACTAGCAATATATGAGAAAAGTATATCATCAACATGCACCGAAAGGTGGATAATAAAAGTGCCACGTGGTTTAAGAAAAGTGACTGATTAGGGGCTCAACGTGGGAAGCTGGAGCACAGTAGTGCTAAACCGCTCAAACCAGGTGCGGGGCCCTGCTTGAGATCGCACGGGGCTTTCTTGAGACAATGCACCTTCCCATCTTTTACGTCGAGCTGAAAATTAGGCCAGTGACTTCTTGCATAAAAAGAAAGAGCACGTGCCAAATTAAGCTTCACAACTGGCGAAGGCTTCCGCTCAGCCCGCAATACAGCTGAGCCAAGTTGACTTAGCCAAGTGCCATGTTGATTTCACGAGTTTTTACACAATGGTTGACGCCCCCGTCACAACAACCAGGCTGGCCCGCATTAATCTTTTAATGATGAGAACTGGTCCACATCTTCTCACCTTCTATTTGTTCCGTGCGGTTTTAGCAAACTAGTGAACAGACGACCGACGAACCCTTGAGCGTTGGGGAATGGATTAGGTGCCGGTGCGGCGGAGCCCATTTTGATGCATTTATTATATATCCACTCGGTCCATCGGTTTTACCATATCATTTTAAAGTATTGACCCAAAAATAAAATATATTCAAATCTTTGGTGGACCCTATCGTAGGAAATAGTGGTGATTGATAAAGTTTTGGATCAAGCTGATATATATATATATATATATATATATATATATATATATATATATATATTTTTTTCATTTCATCCTGATTTCTGTTACCTTATCAACAACTTGGGATGGCAGATAAACATTACGAAAAATTATGATGGCTCGATAAGAAGCTTTTAATGGCGTAGCTTTCAATCATCACTGTTTCCAACGGTATGGTCTCCTGGAGATTTGGATATATTTCATTTTAGGCTCATGCCCTGAAATGATCTGGAAAAACAGATAGACGGTGTGGATGTAGAATACATATAGCAAGGTGGGCCCCAAGGTAAGGGCCGCAGGTGAGGAGGGGTCCACACCTAATCCGCTCCCTCCCTCAGCATCGAACCCGCCAAATGAAATAATGGATCTTGTACACGTGCCACACAGAGGCATATTTGGGGACGTGCATTTGGACCGAAGTACACACGCGTGGGCATATGCCAAGCTGGCATCATGTAATAACTCCAAGTCCGAGCGAAAACCCAGAGGGATCCGGTGGAGCAGAGAGATCTGGAACGTGGTAAAAGCAAAGTCTCCAAAGTATTCCTGCCAGACTGAAGCATAGATCTGATCCATACATCTCCTGTATCCTAACACACATAGCTCATCTTAAAAAATCAAGCCAATTAAGCTATCAGATGAATAATTGGAAAACCATCATCCGTATTGGTTGGATTGTCCACAAGGTGTGAATTTTTATTTGTCAGACATGAATGGTAGGGCCATGTAAATGGACGGATCAGATGAATACATCAGCCTGTTATATGTACGTATGTAGAAAAACAGAGGGTTAGTTAGGGTTAGGTTGGGAAAAGAGTGGGTGAGGTGGATCCCAGAGGAGATACGGTCGTGGTAAGAAGAAGAGATGGTAGAGGCGGTCAATGCGGGAAGGCGATTTGTTTAGACGGAGGATGTCGTAGTGAGAGGGCACAGCGCCCCGCAATTCGTGCGTTAACATCGACTCTTTATTCGACTCTCTTCCTTTTCTTTATGCCTCACGATGCACCGACCCTCTGCCACGGCACGTGCTCACGTGACTACTCTTCACCTCCTTTTCTGTTCTTTTTTTTTTTTTCTTTCCCTTGCACCTTCCAGTCACCGAGTGATACCAGTGCTTTGTTGCGGTGCCGAATTCTCGTTTGCTATCTGCGACTGCGACATTGACAGGATTGCACATGGCCCCAAGACGACCATGGTTTAAATGCTGTCATACGGTCAAGGTGAATTTCGTGCTTGTACAATCCACAGTGAACCCCACCCATCCAACGGTCTTTGTGAACTTTGTTGAATCCCAGTGGGCCCTATTGCAATTTGCACCAATAAATAAGATGGGGAGTTAATTTCATACTCAGCCAGCGTAGCGTACACACTGGAGGAAGCGGATTGCATCCTGCCCCGCCTACGTCGTAATCGGTCCAGGCGGGGGCTCTGTGGGGCCCACAGTGATGTATGAGTTTTATCCAATCTGATCATCCATTTTTTCAGATCATCTTGGGGTATGAGCCGATCCAAGGCTTATGTAGGCCACATAGTGGGATTGAACGACCACCATTAAAAACTTCTCGAGGGACACAGAAATTTTGGATCCAGCTAACATTTGTGTTTTCCCTTCATCCAGGTCTGTGTGACCTTAGGAATGGGTTGGATGGCAATAAAACATCAAAGTGGGCCCTAGGAAGGTTTCAACACTAGTCGTCATTATGGGGCCGGTGCGACCTACCCTTGCAAGGACGTACTCGGTCTTGGGAGGTGCTCTGTGGGGTCCAACATCATGCATGTGCTTTATCCACACGGTCCATCCAGTTGTAACAGATCATTTTAAGACATGAATCTAGAAAGGAGGCAGATCCAAGGCTTAAGTGAGCCACATCAAAGGAAGCAGTGGTGATCATGATGCCACTGTTGAAACCTTTCTAGGGCCCACTGTGATGTTTATTTGCTATCTAACCTGTTCATAATGTCACATAGACCTCGATGAAGGGAGAAAAACAAATATCGGCTTCGTGCTTCCACCACCTCAAGAAGTTTTCAACGATAGCCATTCAATCCCCACTGCTTCCTATGGTGTGGTCCACTTGAGCTTTGGATCCATCTTTTTTTTTTGTGGTCAATCCCTAAAATGATATGAAAAAAATGGATGGATGTCATGGATAAAATACATACATTATGGTGAGCCCCACAGACGATGCAATCGGCATCCATTCATGGGGCATATATTAATTCGAATTAAACAAAATAAGAGCCCGTTTGGATACTACTAAGTTACTCTTTCTACTTATAGCAGTAGATAAGTAGCTTATTTCTGATAAGTAAGTTTGGTTTATGATTAGTGATAAGTAACCTTTTTACTTAAAAAGTACATAATTACTTTAGTTAATTTTTTTTTTTTTAGCTTTTTAACTTTTTTTGGAGAGATGAAAGAGAGGAAAAGCTGATTAGTATGTTATTTACCAAACATACTTATTTTCTTAATAAGTAGAAACTAAGATAAGCTACTTATGGCATAAGTAACTTATCTTAAGCAACTTACGATCCAAACGGGCCCTAAAATATTGAATCCACTATTGCTAAGTTACAATCAAAGAATTAGAATGGTTGACCAATCTCAATCTCTGATTCGTGGACGCTTGTTTGTTGAATTAAGGCCATTGGATATGTTAATTTTTAACTGTTCAATAAATGTCTGGTAATTAGTACTTAAGGTAATTTTGATTCATGATATATTCAAACCATGCTAGCTAATTTGGATGACTTAAATTTAACTACTTGTACGCCAAAGTATGCAATTTCTAAGAAGCACCTGCGTACCCTTTCTCACACTCTGTGAAAGTATGGAATTGTTTTCCCCTAACGAGATACGTAATTATGTCAAAAAAATAAAAATAAAATGATAGCTGATGTCCTGACATAGAGGACCATTGTAGTTCTACTCATTAGATAATGTGACCGCCATCTTTATGCCTGCACTTTTGGGGTGTTAGACGTAAAGGTGCATTAGCAACATATCCACATGTTCTGCACATTGGCCAATCCAGACCGTCAAAGCTCAAAACTCTCGCATATACAATATCTAACATGTAATTTTGACCTCTGATTTTCGGATGATTGGATTAATATGATGTTTGGAATTGATGGGAAGGATTAAATTAATCCTTATATTTGACCTTCGAGCCCTAGCAGAAAATATAGCAGGTTTGCCTGTGGATTTTGTAATTCACTACATCTATATGCCCCATGTTTATGCATGTGCTTTATCTTTGCCATCCATCTATATGCATCCTTTATACATGATACTCAGGTTGCATATGAATATAAGCGATCAACATCAGTTGTGAAATCTGGTCAGTTAATTACAATTCCAGCATCTACCAAGCACTGGTTCACTTAATACAAACGTTTTGCCCAAAGAAAGAATTTGATCCCAACTGTGACACCGGATGGTTAAAATACCATGGTATTTTCAGACATATAATCATTGTATAAGAATAGGTGCTAATTCCATCTAATACAATGTAATGCATCTTTCTAAAGAGGGCCTAAATGTTTTCTTAAAAACAAATTTAATACGCATAGGAGGTGGCTGTCAATAACAAAAACGGGTGCAAGTGCATGGGTTAGATAATAGAAACTGAGACCCCCTGTTGAAACTCCGCAGAGTCTACCAACAAGGCAAGGTTCCGGACCCAAACAATTTTTTTTTTTTTTTTTTTCTATACGTAAGTGTTTTTTACAAATTGGGACTCACCATACCAGTGGTTCAACCTTATCCTTAGTCTAGGACATTAATATAAGGCCTTTTTACACCGGTACACTTGCGATTCCACAAGTGCATAAAGATAGCACCACTTTTCAATTTTATTTTTTTTACACATAAAACATTACTATCAATTTTTCTAGGACCAAAATGCCCCTAAACACCTTTTTTAGTTTTCCATATACATGTATCTTCTTTTATCATTATTTTATGATAAACTCTTCTTTTAGCATTGCACTTTGGCTATCTTTTAAACTTTCTTACTACTCTTCCACAATATTTTGTACTTTCCAATTACTCCCTCTAGGAAAAACTCCCACCTTAGAAAAATGGATTATTTTTCTTCTTTTTACCTATTATGTTGAACTTGGCTTTTTTCAAGAAAAAAAAGAGAGAAAATTAAATGAAAAAAATATTATAAATATTTCACTTTTAAAAGATGAGTTCTTCTTCTTTCTTCGAAAGAATTGCTTAAATGAATCTTCTACTAAGAAATAGATATATAGAAGGAAAAAAAAAAAAAAAGGAGCAAAAACTCTACTTTTAGAAGATTATTTTTCTTCTTTCTACAAAGATTATATTTAGATGGGTTTGCAGCGGCTCTTCTAGAAGACAGTTAAGAGAAGGAGAAAAAAAAAAACCTCTACTTTTAGAAAATAGGTTTTTCTTCTTTCTTTAAAAGATTAGGCTTAAGTTGGTCTTTTGTCAAGAGCTAGACTTTGAGCAGTTTTAGAAAGTCAAACAATGTCCAACAAAGATAATTCTGAAGCTATTTGAAATTTTGTCGAATTATCTTTCCAACGAACTTAAGATCGCCCTAATCTAACCTATAACGAGAGAGTTATATATGCTAGTTTCCGTAGGATAACAATGATACTAGAAGCAAGAGCAAACTGTGAGCTAGACTTTAGGTCTACTTTTGAAAAGTTAAATGTTCTCCAAATGAGATGATTCCATAACCATCTAAACTTTTATCGAGTTATCTTTTCAATGTGCACAAGTTCACCTTGATTTGACTTGTAATGGAGAGTTATGACCATTTTCGTGGGATCGCGTGATGCATTGTTGAAATCACAATTGCTATTTTACACCCACCTTTAAAAGGTGGTGTCCAAATAAGATGATTCCAAAGTCATTTAAAGAATATTGAATTATCTTCTTAACAAGCATAAGATAGCCACAATCCGACCAATAATAAGAGTTTTATAACCATTTTTGTTGGACCATGGATGCATTGTCTAAATTGTGATTTGGGCATCGTCGAAACTACGATCGTTAGATCCACTTTTCGAAGGTTAAATAGTCTCCAAATGAGATGAATTCAAAGCCATTTAAAAATTTAATCAAATTATCCATCAAAAGAGCATAAGATCATCCTGATTTGACCTATAACGAGGGAGTTATAATTGTTTTCATTGGACTACGAGGTGCATAGCCCAAACCATATAATTTGGACATTGTCAAAATCATGATATGAACTTTGGGCCTACTTTTGTAAGATCAACCAATTTTTAAATAAGATAATTCTAAAGCCATTTAAAATTCATCGAATTATCTTTCCAATGAACACAAGATCACCCTAATTCGACTTATAATGAGGGAGGTGTGACCATTTTTGTGGGACCACATGTATAGTCCAAACCATGATCTAAGAATTGTTTAAATCATGATTTAGACTTTGGGCTAAATTTTTAAAGGTCAAAGGATCTCCAATAGAAGATGATTCTAAAGTGATTTGTCCAAATCACAATCTAGGTTTTGGGCCCACTTTTGAAAGGTCAAACAGTTTCCAACTGAGATAATTCCCAAGCCATTTGAAACTTTATCGAATTATCTTTTTAATAAATACAAGATGATCCCCATCCAACTTGTGATGAGGTGTGACCGTTTCCGTGGGAATGTGTGCGTAATCTAAATTGCGATTTAGGAATTGTCCAAATCACCATTTAGTCAAAGTTCAAATGATCTCCAAATAAGATGATTCTAAAGTGATTTTAAGGTTAATTAAATTATCTTTTTAATAAGAACAAGATCACCCTGATTCGACATGTAGTGAGGGAATTATGATTATTTTTATGAGATTGCACGATGTATTGTCCAAACTAAGATCGTTGTTTTGTCAAAATTATAATTTAGACTTTGGGCCTACTTTTAAAAGATTAAATTGGGTCTAAATAAGATGCTTTTAAATTCATTTAAATACTTATCAAATTATCTTTCCAACGGGCATAAGATCATCTAGATCCAACGTATAATGAGGAAGTTATGACTGTTTTCGTTGGACTGCAAAATGGTCTCACAAAAAGGGTCATAACTCCTTTGTTATAGGTTGGATCTAAATGATATTATACTCATTAAGAAGATATTTCAACTAACTTTCAAATAGCTTTAGAATCATCTCATTTGGACACCGTTTGACTTCAAAAGTGGGCCTAAAATCTATATTACAATTTAGACAAAATAACGATTGTGGTTTAAACAATGTATTACGCTGTCTCACAAAAATGATTATAACTCCCTTGTTATAGATCACTTCATCTCATTTGGAGATCGTTTGACCTTTTAAAAGTGGATCCAAAGTTAAGATCGCTATTTCGACAGTGCTTAAATCACAATTTGGATTATGCGTGGCGCGGTCCCACGAAAATGATCATAACCCCCTCTTTACAGGTTGGACTAGCGTGATCTTGTGCTCGTTGGAAAGATAATTCGACGAATTTTAAAGTGGCTTTGGATTCATCTAATTTGAAGACCTTTTGACCTTTTAAACGTAGGACCAAAGTTCAATTTTCGTCGGTAAAAGCCTTTAGCCACGCTCTTTTTACGATGATTTTAGTGGCGATATATTTCATCAGTAATAAGCATTACCTATGAAAAATATATGAAATACCGACGAATTATGTCGTTAGTAAAAGGTCAATTTCTTATAGTGCAAATTATGATTTGGACAATGCCTACGTTGTGGTTTAGATTATGCATCATATTGTCCCATAAAAGCATTATAACTCCCTCATTACAGATTAGATTGAGGCGATCTTATGCTCGTTGGAACAATAATTCGATAATCTTTCAAATGACTATGGAATCATCTCATTTAGAGGCCATTTGACTTTCAGAAGTGGGCTCAAAATAATGATCGTGGTTTGGACAACGCATCACACAGTCTCATGAAAAAAGTCATAACTCCCTCGTTGCAGCTCGAATCAAGGCGATCTTGTACTCATTGAGAATATAATTCAATGAACTTTTAAATGACTTTGGAATCATCTTATTTGGAGACCTAGACCTTTTAGAAGTGGACCCAAGGTCCAACTCATGTTCGCTCTCGTTTCTTGCATCGCGAGATCTCAATAAAATTACCATAACTTTCTTGTTGTATGTTGAATCTTAACGATCTTAGGCTCGTTGGAAAGATAAAATGACAAACTTTGAAATGACTTTAGAATCATCTCGTTTGGACATCGTTTGCCCTTTCAAAAGTGGGAACAAAGTCTATCTCTTAGCAAAAGACTGATCTAAGCATAATCTTTTGAAGAATGAAGAAGAACACATCTTTTAAAAGGGGAGTTTTTTGTATCTCTCCTCTTTTTTACTAGTTTCTTCCAAAGTATACCCATTTGAATATAATCTTCGCAAGAAGAAAAACCCATCTTTTAAAAGTGGATTTTTGCTATCTCTCTCATTCATTCTATCTATTTCCTAGCAAAAGACCCATCTAAGTAAAAAAAATTGAAGATAGAAAAACCCATCTTTAAAAATGGAGTATTTGCATTATTTTTCATCTAATTTCCACTCTTTTTAACTAAATAAGCTTAGGTCATAATAGGTAAAAATAAAAAAAAAACAAGAAGAAGAACTTATTTATGATATGGGAGTTTATATCAAAGAGAGTAGTTAGAAAGCACAAAAGATTATTTGAATGCAGTGGTAAAAGAAGAGTTTGCTAAAGAGTAATGATAAAAGAAAGTACATGTACATAGAAAATTAATAAAGGTGTTAGGGACATTTTTTCAAAGAAAAAGGTAAACGGTGCCTGATGTGTGAAATAGTGAAAATAATGACACCCACCATTGAAAAATTCCTAAGGCCCACCATGATGTTTATTTGCCATCCAACCTATTCATAAGGTCACATAGACCTGGATGAAGGGAAAACACAAATATCAACTTGATCCAAAACTTCTATGCTCTTAAGAAGCTTTCAACGTTAGGCGTTTAACCTCCATTGTTTCTTGCAGTGTGGTTCACTTAAGCTTTGGATTTTCCTCTTTCTAGGCTTTGTGAATGTTGCCCTACGAGCAGGTGTCATACACTCTCACATTTTTTTTCTCATTTTAATTGTAGTGGGGTGTAGTTCTATTGTCTCAGATGAGATAATGCACATGATTTGAAGTCGCCACTAGCCAATGAATAGTCATAATTTATGGTCGTCTAGAAATCGTGGAATTGCTTAAGGGTTGGAGAATCACAAGACTTCACAACTCAAGTCACTCGTATAATTAGTCTCTAGCTAAAGATTTTAAATAAGAGCTGTTGGGAATAGGGACACTGGCAGCGGAAGTGGAAGCCAAACAACACATAGCAGAATATAAGATCAAATGAGAAACACAATGCAATCACACCACACAAGCATTCAACCACAAGTGACAATCCGATTTTATGTGGAAAAACTCCTCAACGGGTAAAAAAATCATTGCACAAAGCGATCCACTATGATTAACAGAAGTTACGAGAGATAGAAGAAACAAAACCCTCGGATCACAACCCACAAGAGAAATCCTGAGCTACCCAAAGCTTATTCTCACATGAAACAGACAAGCACAGTCCGGTCTGAGCACCCAAACCGAGCACTTGTTTGAAGGCTCTCCAACAATCTCCACCGAGGCTTCAAACGTCGAATCAAACCATCCTCACTTCGTCATCTCATCTCCATCATAGCTTCACCACTTCTCGTGCCTCATCGACTTCATCTTTGCATCTTCATGCACCTTTATCGCTCTTCTCATGTGGGCCTTGGGCACTTGCCACATACGAGCAACAGTGGATCTTGCTGCCGATCCCGCAGCTCCACCTTAAAACGTACTCTCGATCAAAGTCGATTGTAGTCGATGAACCTAATTGAGATATTGGCGTACCGGTCCACCTTCTTCCAGTCTACTTCTTTCATAGATGATAATCACTTTTCATATTTTTCTTTCACGGAATCCTTCTCCACGTCGAATCTCGTAATTGATCACATCTTCTCGTTTCAGATCCTAATTCCACTCCACCCTAACTTTATCTCTGATACCACTTGTTGGGAATAGTGATGCCGACAGCGGAAGTGAAAGTCGAATAACACACAACAGAATATAAGATCAAACGAGAAACACAATGCAATCACACCACACAAGCATTCAACCACATTAGACAATCCGATTTTACATGGAAAAATCCCTCAACGGGTAAAAAACCACTGCACAAAGCGATCCACTATGATTAACAGAAGTTACAAGAGATAGAAGAAATAAAACCCTCGGATCACAGCCCATAAGAGAAATCTCGAGCTACCCAAAGCTTATTCTCACATGAAACAGACAAGCACATTCCTTTTCTTTATCCTAGAGAACCCCAAGCTTTCCCCTAGCTCTTTCTCTTGCCCTAAAACCCTCTCAATCCCTCTAGGAAACATGGACCCAATGGAAAAACTCCTAATCCCGTATTACACCCCTTTTATAGGCATAAAACCGAAATTAGAAGCCTCTTGTGCAAAACCGCACAAGAGAACGACTTGCAAAAGGAAACTTCTAGATTTGTCATATCTAGCCTCACCTCAGACCTATCGCCAGACCGGTCTGATCCCCCTGTAGACTTATCGGCTGACAGGTCTAGGGTGAGAGAAAACAGTCCAGCAACCTCCTATGCATATGGGCCAAATGGCCAGACCGGTCGCCCGACCGGTCTGAGCACCCAAACTGTGCGCTTGTTTGAAGGCTCTCCAACAAGGGCCTCGGTGATAGAGAATGGGTTAGGCACCCTTTTCTGCCCACACAATGTGCGATATCTACTTTATGAATTTTTTAAATTTTGTCGAATTTGAGAAAACTACGTGTCAGCCTGCAGAGATGTTGTGCTCAATTTCAAGCTAGCTTACCAATGTAAGAAAGTAAAAGAAAAGGAAATAGTAGCAATAAGATGTGAGATAAATGTAGTAAGAAAGTAAAATAAATGGAGGCAGTAGTAGTAGAGATGTAAGATGGAATGTGTGGACTGAAATGCAAACTTGATTTGAAATGTGAGAAGAAGGTAAAACTTGATACTCTTATATTAAAGAGATAATCGAGTATCCCTAATCCTAACCTTGCTCGTAAACTTCAGTAATAATCTTCTTTTTCTATTAATTTTCTCTCTTTTTCTCTCATAAATCAGGCAGCCTTCGACATGGTGAAGGAGGTGGCTTAAAGATTTTCCAAAGGAGGCCTCTTGAAGCCCTTATCACCCTAAGAGTTCCTAAAAACCCTTCCTAGCTATCACAACCCCTCTCTTAAGTCTATCCAGGCCTTTTCGATCAAAGCCAAGTGTCGCAAATGAGGGAGAGGAGCCAAATTTTTATAAAGTTGGAATCATATTCCTGTAAGTGCTGACAGTGGCATAATTTTACATCTTTCGAGGTCATCCTTCGAGTGATAAGAGTTGTTACACATCGATGAGTGGACTTTTGTCACAAGCGGAAATCGAATTCCTGCTAGTATTTTTTTCACAGTTTTAGGCATTTTTGCCACCTTAGCTGACATGGGGCCGTCCTAGTGAATCTTGGCGGTGCCGTGTCACCGGCGAGAATTCAATTCTTGTTGGTGTCATTTGGCTCATCTGGATCGTTGGTCAACTCTAGGACCCTGGGAATCTTCTCCGTACATCTCGTTCAAGTTCGAGTTTACGGTGCTTCTTCAGGACGATCGGAGACTGATTCTAAAGTATAACTAAAATCCTATGGAGCAGTTTCTCTCATTTTGGGTGGGGTGTCTATATGCTCATGACCTAAAATAAGCTAGCAAAACAAATAAACGGCCTGGATAAAACGCATACATCATGGTGGCTCCAGAGAGTCAGGAGTGACGAGATCTCCAAGTAATTAATATGCATCCTTCGATATTCAAAAATGGCCTGAAAAAAATCTGTAACCATTTGTTTGCTAGCCACGGGTTGGAAGGTGAAATCTTCCCATTAATAGTAAAACCCATTACATCCATTGGGTTTGGACAAGCTAAGGACAAACTGGTTTGGGACACACCTTTGGGACAAGCTAACCTCATTTCAACACTGAGGTCCTAACACCGATTCCCAACGTGTGGGGGGTGGGGGGCTAACATTGAAGTGTGACTAACAGTGTGGGCGTGTATGCTAGCAGTTGGATGCGTTCACTAGCAAAAAAAAAAAAAAAGAAGAAGAAGAAGAAGAAGAAGAAGAAAAGCTGAGGACAAACTCTAGGTAACTGGCGCACTTTAGACACTAACTGGATAGCAAATGGTATTTACCGACCTTGGTAAAGAATGTCCAAGCATAGCATATGAGCTAAAAATAATGTGGCAAGGAATCATCATCATCATCATCTTCTGAGTATTATCTAAATAAATTTATGATTCGCTAGGCAAATCCTATTATAATTACCTCCACCAACGTCTTTTTGAGTCCTTGGTATTACTGGCAGCACGTCCTGTCTTGTCTCAGCCAAAACCTGCCCGAAGTGCACTGGGTCAGACAGCAACAGTACCTGAATTTCCTCCCATGAAAGTTTCAGGGAGGTTTCGATGAAAGGTGTACTTTCATCACAGCTACGATGTGGGGCCTGATCTTCACGGTTTGAAAGGACGCATGTTGCAGTTCTGGTAATTCATTAGGTAGTACAGCTCACCAGTAACATGCACTCTGCCAAAATTAAGGTAGGATCCTTGACAATTGATCTGAACTCCTCTTAGATTGAAGTTGGGACCAAGCTCTTCTCTATAATTTCTTCTCATGCAACTGTATTCCACAGCTAGAACCCGGATTGTAAGGTGTAAGGATGGTTGAATATTCTACCAAATACCCGTGGCAGAAATAGGGAATATCCTTTTAGAGAAGGGGTAATCATGTAAATAGCTTCACGAATTACTAAGACGGTGCTTTTTCTTCTGGCTGTCACTGAATGGAGTTGGGGCTTTGAGAGAAAGAAGATAATAAAAGCTGTCCCTAAGTATTATTTTATTTTTAGGAAGAAGAAGCACACGCGGACTCTCTTTCTTTCTCTCTCTCTCTGTGGCTCGCCCTCTTCCAACCTTTTTACCCTTCTTCTCTATTTACCAACACATATCAAGTTAAAGAAAGAAAAGCAGCAGATGCAAGTTATGCTTTAGAGAGAGAGAGAGAGAGACATTGTACGGGTAGTAGAAAATTGCAAGAGCTGGTAAAAGAATCAAACAGCTAAGTGAGATAGATATAGATATACAGAGAGAGAGAGAGAGAGAGAGAGAGAGAGAGAGAGAGTGGGTGGGATGGTGGGCTCGGGGGCAGCAGCGAGTGACAGGAGCAAAGAAGCGGTTGGGATGATGGCCCTTCATGAGGCACTTAGGAACGTCTGTCTTAATTCGGACTGGACTTACTCCGTCTTCTGGACCATTCGCCCTCGCCCGTATCTTCTCTTCTCTTTTCTTTTCTTCTCTATCTACACTTTGGATGGACTTGTTTTCTATTAAACTATCTGTACTTTTTTTCTCTGGCTTTGGTTTCAGGAGGTCTAGAGGTGGAAATGGCTGCAAGGTAGGTGATGACAATGGCAGCTTGTGAGTATAGCTCTCTCTTTCTCTCTCTCTCTCTCTCTATATGAAGATTTGTGTTATGGGTATTAATGGTGGGGATATTGTGGTTAGGATGTTGATGTGGGAAGATGGGTATTGCCGGGCAAGGGTAGCAGAGTGCTTGGAAGAGATGGATGGAGAGGATCCTGTGAGAAAGGCCTTCAGCAAGATGTCCATTCAGCTCTATAACTATGGAGAAGGGTGGGTAGGTGTTTCCTTTTTTTATTTTTATTTTTTAGATGGATTTTTTTTTTAAGAAAAGAAAATAATAGAAGCAGTGGTGCTCTTAGATTCTTTCATATATATATATATCATTGATTGATTGAGTGATTGATAGAGTGAATGAATGAATGGAGACAGGTTGATGGGGAAGGTTGCTTCTGATAAGTGTCATAAATGGGTTTTCAAAGAACCTTCTGAATGTGAACCCAACATCTCTAACTACTGGCAGAGCTCTTTTGATGCTGTATGTATAGTCTCTCTCTCTCTCTCTCTCTCTCTCTCTCTCTCTATGTGAAACCCTGAAAGGGGAAGGAGAAAATTGACTGTCTCTCTCTCTCCCCCAGACATACTCTCGCCTCTCTGAAACCCTGAAAGGGGAATGAGAAAAAGAGATGCTTTCACAGTACCCAATCTTTGTTTTTCTTTGTTAACAATAGTCATGATGATAGTCCTTTTCTATTGCTTGTCATTTCTTCGTTGCAGCTTCCTCCTGAGTGGACTGATCAGTTTGCCTCTGGCATTCAGGTAGAACAACCCTGCCCTGCGTCTCTCTCTCTCTCTCTCTCTATTTTTTTTTAAATAACTATATGTGTGGTCTATTTATTTTTGGATAGACCATAGCTGTGATTCAAGCAGGCCATGGCCTTCTGCAACTGGGTTCCTGCAAGATTGTGAGTTCTTCTTCTTTTTTTCTATTTCCATTTTGGGTACTGTAGGATGAACCTTGATTTGTTTAAATGGGATTTCTTCTTCTAAAATCCAATTAAAATCAATTCATGAATCTGACCATATTTTTAACTAATTGGTCAGATACCTGAAGACCTGCACTTTGTGCTGAGAATGAGACATACTTTCGAATCTCTTGGCTACCAATCTGGTTTCTACCTTTCCCAGCTCTTCTCTTCAACCAGGACAACTTCCGCTCCTTGCTCTGTCCCTTCAAAACAAATGGCTACCGCAGGCCGCCCCCCTCCTCCCATCTTCAACTGGAGTCAGAGGCCCCTCCCTTCTGCCACCTCCGCCAATTTCCACAACTCCTCACGGGGATTGCCGACGAAAGACGATACCCACCTCTTTCTCCTCCCTCACTCATCCGATACCCAAATGGAAGACATGATCACCACCGATCATGACCCTGAATTAAA
Organism: Liriodendron chinense; assembly: GCA_003013855.2. Lineage (NCBI taxonomy): Eukaryota > Viridiplantae > Streptophyta > Magnoliopsida > Magnoliales > Magnoliaceae > Liriodendron > Liriodendron chinense. Next base: position 1,598,617 of record ML058483.1, read on the forward strand.
ATGGCCCAATGGGTTGTCCTTCTTTACCGCTCTAACAGGCCGGACAGATGATGCCAAGCTCCTCTTTGGCACGGACGGTGTGGGGAACAAGCCATCCCAACACTCATTCATCGTCGGAGGCAACAATGAGGTGGTTGATGATTCGAAAGTTGCATCAGGGTCTCTGAATCTGCAAGGTCATGCAAATGGTAATGACAGCAAGATGGCAAATGCAAATCCCAACGACTATTTGAGCTTGGAAAGCCATTCAAACAGTGCTAGGAAGATGGAGCACAAGTTCAAGAGGAGCTTCACATTGCCTGCAAGGATGGCATCGTCCTCATCATCTTCTCCACATCACCCTGTGGAGGACTATAGGAGCTCAGAAGCTGGAATATACTCTGATATCATGGAGACTTTCCTAGACTGATTTAGAAAATGCTATGTTTGTTTTGGGAGAGGTGGTTGATTGTATATAAAGAGAGAACGTGTTGTTGGCCTTTGTTTCCTTCTCCTATTGTTGAATTTTGTGAGAGAGTTGCTGCTCTCTATCTATCCATTCATCTATCCAGCATTTGGCTTGTTAATCATGCTGTTCAATTCAGGTTCTTTAGATCTTTCCATGTTTATTACTCAAATCATACCCCATAAGGATATGTTCTCCATCTATTACATTGGATTGATGAAAACTATACTTCCTCATGCCTTGTATAGATGGTAGCTTTCACTTAGCAATGCTACAAGTGGGGCCCTCCTTACTGCAATGACTCCATTCATCTGGTGGGCCCTTTCATGGGATTAGCCATGATCCAGTATCTCCCACCACATGACCAATGATCTGACTAGTGGCTCGCAAGTAGAAAAAAAAAAAAATGCAATGGTTGATATTTTTTGGAGGGCTTACCACGCTTAAGGATCATCCTATGGGGGGAGAAAATGTTGGGGTATCTGCTAACCATGATGGTCCAACCATATGAATGGCTTGGATTACCTAAAGGTTGGCCCACCTGTACAGTTTCTTGGGCCATGGAAATGGTAATGAACTATTAAAGTACTGAGCCTACTAATGAGTAGTATTGCCATCCAGCTGAGGATTGAGGAGAATGAATACTCGTATGCCATGCATTATAATGGAGTATGATCAAAGGATACTAAAGACGTGGTTCTTATTTGGTTTGTGGGTTGGATGTGGGCAAAAACTAGCATAAACCGAAAGGTACGACTGTCAGGGGGCATGGCAACTCAACACATGCTTTCTTTGAATGGGAGTAGGTAGAATGGAAGGATTGACAAAGGGATTGGCCAAGATAGGAAATGATAGTTTTGGATGTGTTGGCAGGCTTGCATCCAAGTTGGAACATGAGGAGGAGTTCCATGCAGGGAGAATATGAGTCCCCTGGGGCCTCTCTAGTGAGTCCATTAAAGACAGTATGACATTAAAGTGCTGCTTAATTTTCATACATCGTGGGCCCTTAGTAGGTGGTCTGCTTAACATGTGACATGCTCCCCCGACGAGTATGACATTCCTTTAAGTATCGGTATGCGTCCTTAGGGTAAACTTTTCTCAGTGGTAACACTATCCTCTCAAAATCTCGTAAGGTACTCCTTTGGAATCTCATTCTAAAGATTCTTATGGCTCCAGGGGATCTAAGTACGGGACAACCGAAAACAGCCTTCAGTTTATTTCAAAGTACTTCAATTGGCGCATGCAAGAAATAAGGTGATTCAGCAGCTTCTTGTTCAAATTCGTAAAATCCAATTTCAAAATTGATTCGATAGAAAGAGATTATATATTTCTACACCCACAAAAGTGAATTATCTGGACTTAAGAAAATTCTTTTGGGATGATTACTTCTGCATCCAAGGGTCACAGACTAACCATAAATATTGTTCAATAAGTGGAACACATTAGTTGTCCACTCTCTCGTTGGATATCATGTCCCAAAATTCGGATAAAGAGTGTGCACCCTTAAACCCAAGTTACAGACCATGACTCGTACACAAAGTATACTTAAAACAATCAATTGTACAATTTATTTAGAGGTACATATTAAATGCACTCTAAGTTCCATCTACCCATCTATTTAACATTCACACACAAACATTTAACATCCACATCCACACATTTCCAACATTCAGTCATAGAATTCTAACCATTAAGATTAACGTAGTCTACCCATTTGGGACCTTATTTAACAATAATTATCCATAATCACTCAACAAGTAATAATTTAGGGTTGTCAATGGGCCGAGCCGGGCCTGGGGTAGGTCTCGGCCCGGATTTTGCACTATTTCGGGTCGGGCTGTCAGGCCGGGCCTGTGTAAAATTTTGATTTTTCAGGCTCGAGCCCGGCCCATTGACACCCCTAAGTAATATCCAGCAAGGTTAACTAAAAACATCAACAATACTAAATTCTGAGTAAACAATTAATTTGAGACAGCAAGTTAACTGAAGATCCTAAGTAGCACATTTTCAAATTAATTAATTTAGTTATTCCAACGCATTAAGTTCATCTTCAGTTTAATAGGGCCATGTTTCCTATGGATCATCCATTGGCTCGGCCTCATTCTCTTATGTTTGTGCCAAAGGTTTAGCCTCGATCACATCTATACAGTTATTCATCAACAATCATAAGCTGGCCAAGCCTAGTGAGAGAACCCAGGTTCGTGTATACTAAAATTAAAATTGTACTACACAATAGAACACAAGAAAACCAACAAAGTTAAAAATGCTTGAATGGGTATGAATGCAAGGATATTGTGCAATGCAATCATGAATAATTTAAATGATGCATCAACTGGGAAAACCATCCCCAGCTTGCTTGGGTTGGAAAATCGCCAACCCACATTTGCGCTTGGTAGGCAGGCTTCTACCATATCAGGTAAGCATGTGCAAGGCCCGCATCCACCCCTTGGTTAGGCTTCTACATATAGTAGACATTTGGGGATGGTCGCCTATGAACTCGGCACGAAGTGTGCATGGAAATCATCTAGAACGGGCTTCTATGAATCAACATGAAGTATGCTATGAAAATGAGGAATGTGTAATCATCAATGCACCAACATAGATAATTTTGTCACATACATCTCATCATATTAGAGGTAATACCGATTTCATGAATTCAACAATATAACGGCTCAATACAAGGCAGTTCTCAATGATAACAATTCAAATCAATGTTCATTAATCACAAAATCAACTTAGATCAACAATAACATTTCAAACATATCCATCACATCAAATCTATTTTAAATTCTACTGGAGAAGAAGCATGTTGGGATCACTCACCTATAACTTGGTGACGATGATTTCGATATGTTACCCAATTCAAACAACTTATAAATTTCTTAATTCCATGGCATAATCAAATCATACTTCCATTTGAGTAAGTCCCACCTTTAATTGATCAAGTTTTAGTTTGGGGTCCACATGAAGGATTACGACTTGTCCAATTAGAATTCCTTTAGATCCCACCCTTATTACAAGGATTTTTTTATCATTAATCCTCAATGTGGGGCCCATTTGATTAAATTAAAGTGACCTAAGTGATTCAACATCATTAAATGATCTAGGGTTGTTTAATACATTAAAATTTATAATTCACTAATTTAAGAATATCCAACTTTAAATTTTAGAATTAAACAACACTATATAACAAGCTGTCGATCGAATCTACTTGCATTGATGACCTGTCAATCGAATCAAGATTCGATCGAAGATCGCTTGATCAAATCGAGAAAATCCCGAATTATTACCATTGGTCTCTGGACACTTTTTAACGTTTTCAATCGAATTGATATCAATCGTCAATCGATCGAAGGTTGTCAATTTTGACTTAGTTTCGATGATCCAACTAAAATTTTTAGGTTTTCTTTATTCTTTGTATTTAAGGATTGGTCAGTCCAATGGATCAGGTCCAAACTGTCCATTGACTTCCACGAAATTGATTTAGGGATTAGACAATAGATCATTTAGATTTGGACCATCCAAGATTCATATTCATTTCATGACATGTTTCGATAATAACCCTTCTCTTTGATCATCGTGGCCCACCAGAGATTGAGTGTTGAATTGTGCACATTTATCCCCAATTCCATAACATATTTACATGGATTCTATTGTTAAAGTGAACTAATTAAGTGTGTTCCATGTTTACAGGTAATTGAGAGAGATTAAAGACATTTAAGTTAATTAGGATGAGTTAGGATGTGTTTACACAACAAAATGTTGTTTGGTTGATCGGGACATTTGCATTCTAATAACCAACAATAAGGATTTGAATGGAAGACATTCGTCATTGCTTAATTCATTAATTATATGAATAAGGGTTCTTTTACATTCCGTTAATTACATCCCTTGATTCTAAAATAGGATATAATTCATATATAATGAAAAAGAAACTGTTAAAAGTTAATTTCAACAGTATTTTGGCGCTTGTTCGTGTTTCATCGAAGCAGAAGAGTTGTGCAGGCAAAAATACCATTTAACATATCTCAAGTTGTAGGTTAGGATCTTCTGGTCAAGGTTCCTCCAAAGAAAATAGCATTTTCGTGCTGAAAAATGGAGTTCCCACGCTGAACACAGAGCATTTTTACTGAACCCTGATTTCTCATGTGACCGTATGAGAATTCTCATGCGATCCCATGAACTTCTTTCCCTATTTCCTTGGTACCTTCGAAAGAGTTCTTAGAGTTCTTCAAAAGGTAGAAAGTACAAATAAAGAACTGGAGGGGGTATTTATAGCTTCTCACATGTGTAAACCAAACATTTTGCGTAAGAAATTGCCTCTGTTGCAACCTTATGCCACCGCATGAAGTTCTATACAGTCGCATGAACCTGAAACATTCATGCGAAACTACTTGACTGGGGGATTTTCTCATGTGATTGCATGAGCCTTTGACCTTATGCGAAACTGACAAACAACATTCTCATTCATGTTAATTTAACAGAATCCTGGGTTTCTTCATGCGAACTAGGTTTCATGCAATCCTATGATCCTTTTATACTCCTCCAAACTTCCCATTTCTTTTTCTTCGTTTTCTTTCTATTTCAACATTTCTTCACACAGTCGCATGAGAATACTACCTCATGCAATCACATCAGACTTCTCCAGATTTTCATTAGCATCATTTTCTTCTCTTTCTTCTTCTTTTCTTAGATTTTCTTCTTGTCATTTTTCTTTGCCTCAATAGATGCCCCCCATCTATCCCCTTTTATTCTCTCTAACTATTTGAGAATTTAAGGCGGATTGATCTAAAAAGATGTCGTTATTTCTGCAACTTTCAAGTCATATTGACTAAGTCATGTCATCATCATGTGATCGCATGAAGTGTTCTCCTTTCGTGATTCCATGAAAATTCCCCTCAGGGCCTCCTGTAAATAGCGAAATGACCTTAACCATTTTCATTCTGCTATCTCTCATCGTCCTGTCTCATGCTTCTGAAGAACATGATTCTTTCCGCAATCGCATAGGTGTTTACGTCGATTTTTGTAACAGGATCCTCCGAAAGGTTACCTTCTCTCCAAGAGATTTCTTACTTGGACCTGAAAAGAAACAGAAAGCAACTAAGGGTGGCTGGCGTCCAGCCGTTAGCCCTCCGATGCTTAAATTAGATAGGATGAGGTTGAAAAAAGAAGGAATGATCAATCGGAGTTAAAGATTGAGTATCGTGTACCTTTATCATCAATAGAGTCATCTATTTATTCAGATATCAATGATCCAATCCACTACGCAAGCTGTTAGATTAACACTGATTTCATGGGATAGGGAGCTTATCTCGCTTAATCCTTGAATAAAGATATAGTCAAAACATCCTAGACGTCTAGCTGATTACGTCTCTGGATATTCGGAGCTAAGAATAGATATAAACCAAAACCAGCTTATACGGGCTGCTGGTACTAGTAGACGAAGGCCTTCCACACTAGAAGTCATGAACCACGATCATTCAGATGCCGGGGGCTACTCATATCTAGAGTGCTCGTATTTAACATACGGAATGCGAACCCTTCTGTTAAGCGCGAGCAGGGCTGCTCGCATTCTGGATGTGCGACCCCTTCTATCGAGCCCGAGCTGAGCTGCTCGCATTCTGGATGTGCAACTCCTTTTGTCGAGCCCGAGCTAAGCTGCTCGCATTCTGGATGTGCGACCCCTTCTGTCGCACCCGAGCTGAGCTGCTTGCATTCTGGATGTGCGACCCCTTCTGCCGCGTCCGAGCTGAGCTGCTCGCATTCCTTTTACACGCCAAACTTATCTACAACAGATGCCCCCCCAAAACCCTTGGCGTTAAGAAGCTATGCCAAAGGTTTTGTTTGTATGTGTAGCTGGCGGCTGGGAGAGAGTGCGCATGATTCTGCATTTATGATAGCCAGCTTTACGCAGCCTTTTCTGCCGCAAGGAATGAGGCGTCGGTCTCCACGTGTCTCCGTATTTAATGCTAGTGCCCGTCGTATATCGTGCCGGATGAAAAGCTGCTGCGTGTCCACCAAATCAAACGGAATGATTGCATATAAATATCAAATCCTGCAGAAACTCTTCCATTTTCGAATTCTATCTGCTACGGAGCTTTTCTTCTTTCTCCTTCTTTGTTTTCGGAGCAAAAACCTCTTTGCAGAGGTATTCTTCCTTCTTACTTACTTCTCCCATCTCACTTTTTCCTTGTAATGGCAGAGGTCTCTGATGAAGAGATTGTTCCTCTAAGAGACGAAACCCCAGATTCTTCTGAATCCAACAACGCCAGAGTACCGACTGGGAGATATTCCGCCTCCGGTTACTCCTCCATATTGACGGAGGAAAGGCTTTCTAGCCTTAGAGAGACATATCGGGTCCCAGACTCTGTTTCGTTCAGATTACCTGGGAGAGGGGAGACAGTCGATGCACCACCACCAGGGTACGTGGCTTTTTATGAGTATTTTTTCAAAGTGGGTGTGCGTCTTCCCCTCCACTCTTTCATACGAAATTTCTTCCGTCTCTACAAGATTGCCCCGGGCCAACTAATAGTTAATGGCTGGCGGGTGCTTCTAAGCGCTTTTGTCCTCTGGAAGCAAGCGGGTAACGATGAGTTAACTGCTGAGGAGTTTTTAAGGTTATTCCAGCTGAAGAAAGCACCAGCTAGCGAGGGTTGGTACTACCTATGCTTCTGGCACCGAAATAACTTTATCTTGGGAAACCCTTCTTCCAACTACCCGGGGTGAAGAAAAAAGTGGTTCTATGTTTCCGGCAACTGGGAGTCCGAAATGGGCTCTGACCCCAAAGGCCATAACGTTAATCGCCATTTTGGCGAAGGTGGGTTAAATGTTTGTTTATTTGTTTGAAAGAAACAATGCCTTTGCTCCATGACGATTTAATGTGCCTTCTTTTTTTTTTAGGGATCCCAACTGGTGTGAAGCCAAACTTGCGAGGAGGACTCAACGAGAAGTTAGTTAGAGTCTACAAGCTCCCCGAGGCTACACGCCACGTCAACGTTGCATTAGAACCTCGTTATCTCTGTGCGGTGGGTCTCATCTTCCGAGAAGAGATGACAAATGTTGGAGATAAGAGAAGTGCACTGGGGGTACTTCCCCGTCTGAAGGGTACGGCCTCGAAGAGGCAAAAGAAAACCACGGGGGGGCCTTCAAATGTGCCTGCTCCAGCAGAGGGGTCTGCTCGCGGCGCACAATCGTGTGTGGCTGCACCGGGAGGGGTCGCTACGACCTCTCGTACGACCGCAACCCCTCCGGTCAATGCGACCCCTCTATCAACTGTGACCCCTCCGGCTGACATTCATGGTCAGCCAATTATCGAAGTTGTTGATAACTCGCCCAAAGGCGATCGAAGAAGAGGAGGACTCCCTCCAAGGGGAGCTACGTGCGAGCCTGCTGTTGCTCGTGAATTGCTGACACCCGCTTTGGGTACAGCGGGTGCTCGCGAGGCGGGCTCGAAGGAGATGGTTGTGGCCCAACCTTCTGGGTGGGGAACTTTTGTCATTCCACCGCACTTGCATCCAATATGCGAGTTCATGTTTGACAAAATATCTCCTAACTCCTTCGGAGGCCTCCCCGAACTGAGCCCAGAAGCTCTCTCCACCGATATCGGGGTGAGATTGCTATAGGTAACCAACCTTATACCATCTTTCCTTATTTTTTTATTACTAATATGGCGGGCTGCTCTGATTTTTCTCCTCTCCCCCCCCCCCCCCTTTTTTTATAGAGCCTGGATCTCACGCTTCGAGTCAGACGTGACATCGAAGCAGCTCGCCACAGTGTGGAGGATGCGGAGAAGAAGAAGAAGACGATGGAAGCTGAGGTCCAAGGGCGGGATCGTTTGGTGAAGGCTTTGGAAGCCCAAATCACCAAGCTGGACGAAGAAAAGAGGATTCTCCTTGTCAAAATTCAATCCATGACTGATCGCTTTCAGTCACTGGATCTCCAACTCGCGAAGCTTCAAGAACTTCATATTAAGAGCGAGAGGGAGAGGGAGATCTTCCGCCAAGACAAGATCCAGCTTGAAGAGCAGCTCAAGGACGCTTGAACCAAGCTCGAGGAGGCCCAGCAGCGACTTAACCAGCTGAAGGATGACTCCATCCACTGGGAAGAGGAGCGGGTGGCTCTCGTCCAGATGGTATCTGACGAGGGCCCTCGCGCAGTCTAAGAATTTTGAACCTCTCAACTTTATGACGAGGAGCGATATGAAGCGTATATCACTGGTCGCGATTTTGCGGTCAGAGTTATGCAGCAGATCGCTCCGACCTTTAATGTTGAGGAGTTCGACAGGATGGCTTTCGAGGTTGTAGCTAGAGAACGAGCTGCCGCTGAGAATGAAGTCACCGGAGCTACAGATGTTGCTCCTGCTCCCGAGACTGGTCCTGAAGCTGAGAGTCGCGAGCCTGCTCAAGAGGGGGATGACCAGCCTTGACTTTGTTGCCTTCCTTCGTCTATATCGTGTATTTTTTATATCTTTTTTTTATATACTTTTGAGAAGAAATTTGTATGTAATGACTTGACCTTTTGGTCCATTATAATGAACATCCATTTCTTCAATGTTGTGTATTTTCCCTAGTTTTTATTTTTGCCTTGTGTCAATCATATACTGACTCATTAGGGGATGCGACCCCTTACTTCGAGCACGAGCTGAGCTGCTCGCATTTAGGAGATGCGACCCCTTAATTCTAGCACGAGCTGCGCTGCTCGCATTTAGGAGATGCGACCCCTTAATTCGAGCACAAGCTGAGCTGCTCGCATCTAACTCATGAAAAATTGAATTAGACTCAATCTGGGGGTCGTATGACCGTGTCCGCGTTGAGATAGACTGGTCTATCGATTGAGATTTTGATTCCACCAAGGGCAGAAGATTGGTCAAGAGAGCACGTATGCTCTCTTCAGGGCTATTTTTGATCCAAAGAATGGAGAAGCAACCAACTAGTAATAATTTCAACTCTAACAAGGGTAGGCAATTGGCCAAGAGAATGTATATATTCTCTTCGGAGCTATTCGAGTCCAAGTAAATGGAGTAGAGACCAAAAGATGGTTTTAACCCTACCAAAGGTAGGCGATTGGCCAAGAGAATGTATGTATTCTCTTCGGGGCTATTCGAGTCCAAGTAAATGGAGTAGCGACCAAAAGATGTCTTCAACCCTTAATTTATTCGAATATCGTTAAGAGTTACATCGCATCAAGGGAAGTATTGCAACAAGTGTTCCACATGCCAAGGGCGACGTACAAGGTCTTCCTTACATATCTTCAAGATAGTAAGTGCCGGGTCGCACAATTTTGATGACTCGATACGGACCTTCCCAATTCAGATCAAGTGATCGAGCAGGGACCCCAAGGTTTTGTCTGAGAACCAAATCACCTAGTTGGAAAGCTCTAGGCCGAACTTTAGCATTACAATAGCGAGTAATGCACTGCTGATACACTGCTGCTCGGATCTGAGAGGCAATCCTTCGTTCTTCCGAGAGATCGAGGTGAAGTCGAAGATTCTCTTGGTTACAAGTGCGATCGTACTGCTCGACCCGGTACGAGGGTATTTGAATCTCAACTGGTACTACCGCATCGGTATCGAACACCAAAGAGAAGGGGGTTTCGCCCGTGGACGTACGAGCCATAGTCCTATATGCCCATAGGACTTCTGGCAAGAGTTCTGGCCACATGCCCTTACACTCACCGAGCTTGGTTTTCAAATGATGCTTGATGATTTTATTCACTGCCTCGACTTGCCCATTTGCCTGAGGATGATACGGAGAGGTGCGGAGGTTACGTATCTTCCACTTTTCACAAAATTCGTCAAAGGCTGCGTTGTCGAATTGCGTTCCGCTGTAGGTAATTATAGTGTGGGGGAGTCCATAATGGCATATGATATTTCTCCATATGAACTTGGTAGTTTGTTTCTCAGTAATCTTGGCTAATGGTTCTGCCTCGGCCCATTTAGTGAAGTAATCGACCCCCATTATCGCGAATCTGTTTTGTCCTTTTCCAATAGGCAAGGGCCCGATGATATCGACCCCCCATTACGCGAAAGGCCAAGGGCTATCAACTGGAGTCATTTGCTCGGACGGTGCGTGAGGTATAGGAGAGTATCGCTGGCACTTGTCACATTTTTTAGAGAGTTCAATCGCGTCTGCCTTCATAGTGGGCCAATAGTATCCTTGCCTCATCGCTTTATACGCTAGGGATCGACCCCTTGGGTGGTTACCACATGCCCCCCGGTGTATTTCATCCAGAACATGATGTGCTTCTTCTGGGTGAAGGCACCTTAAATAAGGCAAAGAAAAATTTTTACGTAATAGGATCCCATTCTGTAAAGTGTACCTGGCAGATCGATATCGGATTTGTCGTGCGGATTTTTTGTCATCTGGAAGAACTCCATCTCTGAGATAAAGGGTGATGGGATCCATCTAACATGGAGACGGATGTATTACAACCACCTACTCGAGAGTGGCTTGGTCGATACTTGAGTTTTGAAGATACTCAATAGGAATCGAATATGGTAACTCAGATTCTGATGAGAGGCGAGCTTTGCCAGCGAATCAGCGAGTTTATTCTCCTCGCGGGGGATGCGGATTATTTCGTAATTCTTCAGTTTTGCGAGGAAAATGAGAACTCGAGATTTGTACAAGGCCATCCTTTCTTCTTTAGCCTCGAATTCACCGAGAACCTGATTGACAATAAGCTGAGAATCGCTGTGAATGAGTAGATTTTGAATCGAGAGGACGTTTGCTAGTTCGAGGCCAACGATCAGGGCTTCATACTCTGCTTCATTATTTGAGATGCGGGAATTGAAGCGTAATGCATATTGAAAATGCGACCCGTCTGGGGCGGACTAGAATAAGGCTCGCTCCACTACCCGTGGCCCGTGAGGACCTGTCCACGAAGAGTGACCAGGAAGGCTGGTCGCTTATCGTGGTACTTTCATCGGAAGAAGAATATGTGAATTCGGCGATAAAGTCAGCTCCGGCCTGGCCCTTGATTGCAGTCCTGGGGCAGAACGATATGTCGTGCTCGCTAAGCTCGACCGCCCATTTAGTTAATCGTCCGGAAGCTTCAGGTTTCTGAAGGATCTGCCGTAGCGGATGATTCGTTGGTACTAAAATTGCGTGGGCTTAAAAGTATGATAGCAACTTTCGAGCTGCCGTGACTAGAGTCAGAGCCAGCTTTTTCATATCAGAGTACCGAGTTTCAGCATCTACCATTGCTCGACTGATATAATAAACGGGCCTTTGTATCTCGGAATCTTCTCTTATTAATGCGGCGCTAACGGCCGTGGAGGATACAGATAAATAAAGGATAAGTTGTTCGTGGAACACAGGGTTAGATAAAACGGGGGGTGTACTCATATATTGCTTCAGTTGTTGAAAAGCTTCTTCGCATTGTGATGTCCATTCCCAATCAGACTTGGCTGTGGCACGGAGGAGCTTGAAGAAGGGTAAACATTTGTCAGATGCTCTCGAGATGAACCTATTTAATGATGCAATGCGACCAGCCAGACGTTGGACGTCCTTAAGGGTGGTTGGGGATTTCATCTATATCAATGCTTTTATTTTTTCAGGATTTGCTTCAATTCCTCGTTGGCCGACCATAAACCCAAGAAATTTTTCAGCAGACACTCCGAACGCACATTTTTTGGGTTTAGCTTCATCTGATATTTCCTCATCAGATCGAAAGCTTCTCGAAGATCTGAAAGATGATCGCCTTCTACGACACTTTTCACGAGCATGTCATCAACATAGACTTCCATATTCCTGCCAATTTGCGCAGGCGAATATCTTGTTGACGAGACGCTGATAGGTGGCCCCTGTATTTTTAAGACCAAACGGCATTACCTGGTAGCAATATAGACCTCGGTCAGTGATGAAAGCAGTATGTTGGCTATCGGGCGGATGCATCATAATCTGATTATAACCGGAATAAGCGTCCATAAAACTAAGCAGAGCATGCCCAGCTATCGAATCAACCAACTGGTCGATTCGTGGGGTTAGGAAGCTATCTTTGGGGTAGGCTTTATTCAAATCCGTATAATCGACACACATTCTCCATTTGCCATTAGATTTCCGGACAAGGACTACATTCGCGACGCATTCTGGGTAGTCAACTTCTTTTATGAAATTGACCGTAATCAGCTTCTCGACTTCAGCTTTAATCGCCATTTGCCTTTCTGCAGTGAAGGCATGTCGGCACTGATGGACAGGTTTATGCTTCGGGTCGATGTTCAGACGGTGTGCGATGACGCTAGGATCAATGCCAGGCATGTCTTGGTGAGACCAGGCAAACACATCTTGATATTCAGCGAGGAGGCAAATCAATTCCGCTCGAAAGACGTTCCTCAAAGAGGATCCCACACAAACAACTTTGGATGGGTCTTCTTTACTTAAAGGAATTGCTACTGTCTCTTCCCCGGGAATTCCAGATTGGAGAGCATCCTCCCTTGGGTCCAACGAGGTATCCGTTGGGGAGTTGGGCGATGCTTGTGCTATCATCATAACTAGTGTCACGTGCGCTTTATCTCGATCCTGCAGAGCTATCTCATAACAAGACCGGGCCTCCTTTTGATTTCTTCGTACAACTCCAACACCATTCGGGGTAGGAAATTTTACGCACAGATACAAAGGATGTAAAGCTGCCCCAACCTTATTAAGAGATGGTCGCCCCAAAATGGCGTTGTAGGCTGATCTCCGATCCACCACGAGGAAGTTTACGAAGACGGTCGTCTTCGCCGGACTCTCCCCAAAGATGACTGGAAGGTCAATGCTTCCTTCAGGTGTCACAACTTCGCCCTCGAAGCCGATGAGGGGGGTTGTGACTGGCTTGAGTAGGCTTCTGGCGAGTGCCATTTTGTTGAAAGCCTCTAGGTACAGGATATCAGCAGAGCTATCTGTATCCACCATAAGTACGATGAGTCAAATAATTTGATACCTTTAATGCGACCACGATGGAGTCTTCGTGAGGGAAGTGAACTCTTCAGCATCTTCGAGGGAGAAGGAAATTGGAGGATGATTGAGTCTTGACGCGTTAGGCGTTTGTTCCAGCCAATAAATGTGTTAGGGCTTTTTTGACGCCTTACGAGCGTATGCGTTCCTTGAAGCTCGAGAATCTCCCTCGCAAGCCGGTCCCCCAGCGATGGTCCGAATTTCCCTGATGGGCTCAGCGTCTTCTTGAGGAGTATGTCGATGAGGTGATTTCCTTCTATTGTTGCGAGGCTTCCCCCCTTTTTAGGCGAGCGACCTTGCCGGGCAACATAATCTTGAAGATGACCTTTTCGAATAAGAGCCTCGATGTGGTCACGCAAAGTTACACAGCCTTCGGTAGTGTGCCCATGGTCTTTATGAAAATAACAAAACTTGCTCTTATCTCTTTTCTCAGGATCATATTTTATTTTCGCGGGCCATTTCACATACGGTTTATGCTTAATCTCCATTAGCACCTTTTCTGGAGGCCGGTTAAGAGGAGTGTAGTTATGGTACTTACTGGAGAAAACTTTCTTCGGAGAACGATCTCGCCGATCGCTCCTATACTTCTTATCTGAAGAAGAGACTTCCTCCAGCTTGCGCTTCTTGCCTTGTATACTATGACGTGCTAATGCTACCTCTTCAGCATTGATATACTTCTGAGCTTTAGCTTGGAATTCTGTCATAGTTTTGGGAGGATTCTTATCCAGAGCGAATCTGAATTTTTCGCTGGTGATTCCAGCTATTAGGGCGGTGAGGCCCTTCTCTTCAGTATACCCCTCGGTTTGAACTGCTTCAGTTGTGAACCTGCACTGTAAACTCCTTTATTGTTTCTCCATACTGCTGTTTCAAATCCATTAGGTGAGACGCCGGTTTTTTTGTACAGATGCTTCCCATGAATTGGGAAAGGAACAGCTCTGATAATTGTGAAAAGGATCCGATAGATTGAGGTTTCAATCCCCGGAACCAAGTACGGGCTGCTTCTTTTAAAGTTAGGGAGAAGGCCCTACACATGATTTCTGACCCATGTCCCTCCAGCTCCATAAGAGACCTATAGGTTTCCAAATGTTCGAGAGGATCGCCGATACCCGTATATGGGGTGATGACGGGTGTACGATACTTTCTTGGTAGAGGTGCTTCCATGACTTCACTGGTGAAAGGGGACTCGGATCGATGTATCGATGCAACGGCGGTTGATGGTCGATTCGCCTGATATCGTTGCTCCATATCATCAAATCGATCATAGATCTTTTTGAGATCTCCTTCCCATGGTAGAGTATAACCGGAAGCTTCAATGGTGGAACCATGAGATTGTTGTTGGCGAGAGGTACTGGAATGCACGGAATGTGGGGATAATACGGGGAGTTGGTTGCCAATCGGCACTCAGTTCGATAGAGGATGATTTGGTTGAACCTGTGGTTCGTCCATAGAATGTCTGGAAGCCATCGGTATGGGCTGTGTCGGCAACCCCCCGGAAGGCGGCTTCTGAGGTTCCAGGAAATGTTGATCAAGCCGGTTAGACAGGGCTTGAAACCCAGCATTGAGAGTTAGAAGGGTATTTCCCAAGAAACGCATGACATCTTCTTGACTTCCAGAAGCCTCAAGTAACGGGTTCGCCAATGGCACGCTTGGAGCTCCTTGAGGGATGTTTATTGAAACGGTTTGAGGAACAGGAATTGATTCCGTCACGTCAGGCGGAGGTAATGTTTGCCTTGATGTGGAAGGATGAACTGCCTTCTTAGGAGGCATGGCGGAAGGATTCTGATCAGTGGTAGAACGATTGACTGTGATGATCAAATCGTTCCCACAGATGGCGCCAAACTGTTTACATCGATTTTTGTAACAGGATCCTCCGAAAGGTTACCTTCTCTCCAAGAGATTTCTTACTTGGACCTGAAAAGAAACAGAAAGCAACTAAGGGTGGCTGGCGTCCAGCCGTTAGCCCTCCGATGCTTAAATTAGATAGGATGAGGTTGAAAAAAGAAGGAATGATCAATCAGAGTTAAAGATTGAGTATTGTGTACCTTTATCATCAATAGAGTCATCTATTTATACAGATATCAATGATCCAATCCACTACGCAAGCTGTTAGATTAACACTGATTTCATGGGATAGGGAGCTTATCTCACTTAATCCTTGAATAAAGATGTAGTCAAAACATCCTAGACGTCTAGCTGATTACGTCTCTGGATATTCGGAGCTAAGAATAGATATAAACCA
The DNA here is from genome assembly GCA_003013855.2 of Liriodendron chinense. Classification (NCBI taxonomy): domain Eukaryota; kingdom Viridiplantae; phylum Streptophyta; class Magnoliopsida; order Magnoliales; family Magnoliaceae; genus Liriodendron; species Liriodendron chinense. The sequence goes on from ML058483.1 coordinate 1,614,233, forward strand.
AAACCGGCCTATACGGGTTGCTGGTACTAGTAGACGAAGGCCTTCCACACCAGAAGTCATGAACCACGATCATTCAGATGCCGGGGGCTGCTCATATCTAGGTGCTCGTATTTAACATACGGAATGCGACCCCTTCTGTCGAGCGCGAGCCGGGCTGCTCGCATTCTGGATGTGCGACCCCTTTTGCCACGCCCGAGCTGAGCTGCTCGCATTCCTTTTACATGCCAAACTTATCTACAACAATAGGTATGTCCATGCAATCACATGAACTGTCCGCTTCAGCAACACTTTTGTTTTGAGTAAAACTCTGTCCAATTTCCCCACAACTACATAGCTTGGCCCATTCATGCGACTGCATGAACTTTTTGAACTATTGATAAAACCTCTAAAATTCCTAAAAAAGTATATATTTTTTCCTTTCATTAGTTGCAAAGCTTTATGATCTGAAAGACTTCCCCTATTCATATAACATTGCTCCCTCACATAACTTCTTTGCATGACTTATCTTTTACCTTTTCTCCTTATAATAATTTCTCTAGGTTTTCTAACACTTCTTCTCTCCTTCTCACAGTAAGTTAAAGATGTTGAGCCTCCAATTTATACATTGCATTGCCCACTACATGACATGGTATGCATGGTTTTCATGATTAAAAGGCCCATCTAATGCATGTTTTGTGATTGTAGGGATGAGAGCGGACTTCACTCAATTAGAAACCAAAAAGGGGCCATTTGGAGCCTTTGATGAAGGCCCAAGGTGGACCAAAGAAAGAAGAAAGCAAAGAGAGAGGAAGGAGAGAAGAAAAGAAAGAAGAAAAAACAAGTAAAACTAGGTCCGACCGGTCAAGACCGGTCGGCCAAGAAGGCCCGACCGGTCATGACCGGTCGGATGCACTCCCTGGAACAAGGCCAGCCTTGTCCGACCAGTCGTGACCGGTCGGCCATGCAAGTTTCAGATTCCAGATTCTAAAACAGCAATGTATTCCCGCACCTGGTTTTTCGGACCAGTTTTCTGGGTTGATCTTGATGATATTTGAAAATCCAACACATCTATGTCGAAGAAGAGCTCGACGCGGAACTAACCCAAGTGGTTTTGTGTCGATCGGAGCTACGGATTGACCGTGGTAGCCAAAACAATACGAACTGTCCAGAAAGTTCCAGATTTTGCTGTTCAACTCTGGGCCGGTCCAGAGGACTCATCATTGATGATATGAAGAATCTACTTTGACCATCTTTTATATCACATCCATATGTGAATAACCACAAAAGTTTCAGATCAAAAGGATGTGTGGTTTGATCGTACCGGTTGAAGAAAGATGGACCATCCAGAAAGATCCAACTGCGCAGAGTTTATAAAAGGGCTGAGTGTTCTAATTTTCAGACCATATTCTGGGGTTGTTTTAGACAATCTAATCCATCCATCATGTAGAGGAGGACGTTTTCTACCAATTTTCAAAATTTGAGATCAATCCGACCTCTGTACACTCCGAGGCGTTGAAAGCAAGATGACTGGTTCTGAAGGTACCCGAAGTGCGCGATTTTGAGAGGCGGTCGGTGATGTGATTGGTGGGCCCATTCAGAGGATAATCTTGGAAATCTAAATCATCTATGAGGAATATCACATTACAAGGAAGCTACAAACCAAATTTGAAGGCAATCCGACCATTGGTTAAGCCATACCAAGCGAAACAAATTTTGCTATGTTGTTGTACTATTGCTGCACTATAAAAGGAGGTGCTCTCTTCTATTCCAAATCAACCAAGGACGTGGGAAGCAAGGAGTTCAAGTCCCAGGAGGCTATCTAGCCTCCTCCAGTTAGTTTTTCTTCCTTTTCTTAGTTCTAGTTCTAGTTTTAATATGCTTTTCCTTAGCTAACCTCTTAGCTAGAGCTAGAGGTGAAATTTGTAGTTGGTTCCAATGTTTTAATTCTTTTATTTCAAGTACCCTTTTCTTAATTTTGGATTTTAAAGTTCTAGTTTGAATAAAGTTTGGATTTTTAGATGAATTATGAGAGTTTGTGTGCTCCGGACATGAGTTCCTTGCAATTCTCTGAAATTACCATGATTGGGTTGTTTGAATTTGAATTGTAGTAACCCTTGAGCATGCCATAGTCCATAGGCATGGCTGTTACTCCGAAGGCTACAAGTTTCAAGTTCTATGTGCTCCATTATACTAGAATCTGATTTCTAGATTTAAGTGGGACTATTTGTGCTTGAATGTTATATCTTCCAATTAGATGAGAGATAGGACTTTGATTCTAATTGTGTTGTACTTGGATGAATGGATTGGCATTGGACTACTACAAGTGGATCCTTGATGCTCTAGTTCTTCTTATTTTCAGATTTTCATATTTTATGTGAAAAACTACTTTCTTAAATTTCTTAGATTCTAGTTATTAGAGTAGTTGGAATTGTTTACTTCTTTCCCCGTGGATCGACCTCGGTCTTACCGAGATTTATTACTACATCGCAGCCTTACACTTGAGGCGAGCGAACAAGTTTTTGGCGCCGTTGCCGGGGAAAAAGTTAAACGGTTTTAATTGTTCTAGTAGCTATAGAGTAATCTTAGTTAGGTAGGATTTTCAGTTTTTATAGAAGTAGATTTTCTGATTTTTTTTTAGATTACTAACAATTTTTTTTTGATTTTGTAGGACATTGTTGCTGACATAGATCTCACTCTATTGGGTAACATCTCCCCATATCCCTTCTTTTTTTTTTTTTTTTTTTTTTAGGGTAGTTTTCAATTTCTTAAAATTTCATCATGTATGATTGGACGAATGGTGCATATAAGCATCTTTTGGAAGATGAGATGTCAGACCATGAAATTGAAAGTCTTTATGATTGGAACCATTATAAGCATAAGTATTTTTCTAAGGTTCAATCAACCTCCACTGCCGCCCCACGTAAGACGATGCGTGATTACATTAATGAAAACAATACACATATTGAGACACGATGTAAGACGATGGGGGAATACCGGAACGAAGCAAAATTGGATAATCATCCGGGAAAAACATTACGTGATTACCGGATTGAAAATAACATGAGTGTTCCACCGGTTATGGTAAGAGGTGTGCAACAACAAAAGGAACAGGTGAATAGTAGCCAACCGGTTAAGACAATGCGTGATTACTTGTATGGATATGCCTATCAACCATCATATAACTTTTCATCCTACAATGCGTACGGTCTTAATTGGGAAAACCACCATTCTCCTTGTTCAAGGGAGGAACCAACCATGGATGCCAACAACTATCCTCAAGAGTTTCTTTCTCATGAGCCGCAACCGACACGAACTCTTGAGGATGTGCTGCGAGAGTTTATGGAAACAACTGAGCAATACATACAAAACCTCTCGCCATCTCAAAATATTAAACCCAATATTGGGAACACCGAATCAATCCCCAACAATGAGGAGGATGAGGCTACCCAAGTCCCACATTCTTCGGATTTAATGGATAGACTTTTAAAGGAGATTGATTTCAATGATCCCAATGTCATCATCAATTATGGTGAGTCCACTATCTCTTTTGGATGCTTTGAACTTAATGATGAAGAGATTTCAATGACGGTTGACGAACCCGAGGAATCCATAAAATTTGAAAGTGGTAGTGGGGTTACCTACAATAATGGTTTGGTGGATGCTTATGAACCTATGGTTTCTTTTTTCTAAGGGCATAATGATTATGAGTCTCTACAGGATACGCATGCTAGAAAGATGGCCAAAGTCGATATTTTTTAGTCCTTTCACCAACAACACATGACAAATTCTATTGTGAAAGACCAATGCTATTTCTTTGGATGATAAGGTGTCATAATATGAAATTTCAAAAGATCAATCAATGCTAGATGATGTGCTTATCACTAAATCTGAAGAATTTTCCTGGGAAGACCTCCTCTCTATAGAGGAGGAATTCCTTGCCATTGAAAGAGAATTTCTTCAATCATTAAGGGAGGACGAGGACCTTTCATCCAACTATCTCGATTTCCTAGAGGAATGCTTGGCCCACTCGTATAATGTTGATGATGAGATGATTAAGAAGTTGGATATTTTGTTAAACACGGTGTTGCTTCCTGAAGAACACCATGTCATTGATTTACACTCTTTGCCATTGTTTGTGGAAGCATCGTACAATTCTGAAATTGTGGAGGACACAACCCTAATTGATGAATACTTGTTGAACTTCTCTCCACCATCATGGGTTCTTCAGCCCATTGAAAATTCTGACTGGGAGGACCCATTTTTAATCAATCATAACCCAGTCCAAAATTTAAGGAGATATCTTTTTGTTGCTCTTATCTCCTCCTTTCATGCATGTGGTCCACATTATGATTTGACCTTAATGAAGGAAAGCATCCATGTTTACTATTGAGCAGGACTTTGGATGGTCCTCATGAGAAATTTTTTTGAATTCATGAAGATCCTGCTCAAATTTGATCATGTGGTCGATCAAACTAATCATAGGTAGTTAGGTAGGTTAGGATTTTTTTTTTCTGCATTTAGGATTGAAGAAGTCTCATGGAGACAATGGAAGATGCTAAAATTGATCAACTTGCTACCTCAGGTACTCTCGTTCTCACTCTCCTTTGTTTTATTTCATTGCTCTCATGTCTTGCATATTGCATATCTTGTTACATTGATAACAATGTAAGATTTTGGTTGGAGGGTGAGATTCTTAAGATGAATCTATGCTAGTTTTTGTGACATTTCGAGCAATTATGATGAAATTTTTTTATTTTTCTAAATTCAAAACTCTTTTGGAAAACTTTGTTTCTATGTACTTAATATATTATGAGTATGAAAGGAAGATAAATGAAGTGATTAATTTTGAAATCATTGAATTACCTATAAGATGATAGTTTTCCATATGAATTCCCCTCTTTTTTTTATGATCGATAGAAAGTTTGAACATTTTTTAGTCTAGTTTACATTTCACGATTCTCATGGATTGAAGGGATTATGTAGATTTGTAAATTGCCTAGATTGAGATTTAAGGTGTTGACGAACCAAGCCAGGGAACTTTGTCCATCCTTGTTCATGTGAATTAAGAAAAAGAATGGAAGATATGAATTTCTAAAAATCCTATCTATGATTACAGTGAATAGAAAACTTAATTATTATTGAATATTTGTTCATAAATTCCGAAAAGGGCTACCTAATACCAACTAATGGATGGTTTACCAGTAACTAAAGCTAGAAATGAGAAGTAGTGTGAAAGTCGTCGAAGGAATGGTAAGGCAAATTCTTATCATAGGCATTTGGGTAATCTGTACACTCTTTATCTTTAGTTTTGTCATTCTATGAAGAAGGTAATCTTGGCAATTCCTGAGATGAACTTTCACCATGTACACTAGATTATACTTGTTCGAATTCTTCTATTTATCAATCGATTGGTGGGGATTCTATATGAAACACTCATTATGTTTAGGGAGTTTAAGATTTCAATTTTTGTCAGTGAGTTTTTCTGAATTTTGACTCATATGTCATGGAGTTTATCGGAGCATAGTTTTTTAGAGAGAGTTGGTGTTAAAAAGTTTGATTTGTTTCACACCATGTTTTGCTCGGGACTAGCAAAATGCTGGTTGGGGGGTGTGTTGAGCCATGAATTATACATATTATATCCCCAATTCATCACACATATTGCATGGTTTTATGTCTAAAGATCCATCTAATGCATGCTTTTGTGATTGAAGGAATGTGAGAGAGATCTCACCTATTTGAAACTTAAAGACCACTTTAGACAATCATTTAAGACCAAGGAAGAAAGGAGAAAAGGAGTGAAGAAGCAAGGGGAGGGAGAAGAAAAGCTGAAGAAAACCAAGCCAAAGAGTGGTCTGACCAGTCGGCTGACCGGTTGGCCACCAAAGGCCCTCATTTCAGAAGTTGCTGGACCAACGACCAGATGGATCCGACCGGTCAAGAACGGTCGGCCAGCTCAGTCGGCCATGCACTTTCTGATTTTTGGATTTATAATAGTAGGCAGTCCCGTTTTTAGTTTTTTAGCCCAATTTGTGGGGACCATTTTAATGACTATTGCAAATCCAATCCATCTGTATTGAAAATTAGCTCGATGCTGAAAAAACCCAAGTAGTTTCGTATCGATCGGAGGTACGGATTGACCATGGTGGCCAAAATAATATGAACTGTCTAGAAAGTTTCCTGATTCTGTTGGTCAACTCTGGAATGGTCCACATGGCCCATCATTGATGATATGAAGAATCTAATCCGACCATCTTCTAGACCACATCTATATATGAATAAGCATAAAGTTTCAGATCAAAAGTATGTGTGATTTGATCATACCGGTTGAAGAAAGATGAACTATCCAGAAAAATTCTAACTGCACAGATTTTATAAAAAGCCCTAAGTTTTCTAATTTTTATACCTAATTTTGAAATTTATTTAGACAATCTAATCCTTCTTCATCTAGAGGAAGAAGGTTTCTACTAATGTTTCAAATTTGAGATCGATCAGACCTTTGTACACTTCGTAGCGTTGAAAGCAAGATGACTGGTTCTGAAGGTACACGAATTATGTGATTTTGAGAGGCGATCGCTGATCTGATTGGTGGGCCCATTTAGAGGATAATCTTGAAAATCTAAACCATCTATGAGGAAGATCATGTTCCAGGGAAGCTACAAATCAAATTTGAAGGCAATCCGATCATTGGTTAAGACGTTCCAAGCAAAACAAAATATGTTATGTTGCTGTACTCTTGCTGCATTATAAAAGGAGGTGTTCTCTTCTCTTCCAAGGCAGTCAAGGAAGTGGGTAGCAAGGAGTTCAAGTCCTAGGAGCTTCCTTGCCTCCTACAGCTATTTTTTTTTCTTTTCTTAGTTCTAGTTCTAGTTTTTCTATGCTTTCTTCTAGTTAAGTACTCTCAGCTAGAGATGAAAGGTGAATTTTCTTAGTTTTTGATACATTGATTTTGATTTTTTGCTTTAAGTATTGAACAATTCATTATAGTTTGAATAAATTTGATAGTTTTAGATAATTCAGGGAGTTTGTGTGCCAACTATATGAGTTCTTGTTAGATTTCTGAGATTAATCAGATTAGCTTATGAGTTGTTAATTGATGGGGCCTTTTGATTTGAGTTCTACATGAATCAAAACAGTGGAATCTCTATTAGAACTATAATGGAAAGTTCATGTGTCATGTATAGAATTTGAAATAGTTGGTGTTAATTATTAAAGTTGGTTTACTTAGAGTTCTAATCATTGGTCGTAGTCAAGTCTAGTGATAGGATGTGATGAAAGCTATACAATTGAGTGTGCTCAAGGCTTGAGCTTTATTGAAGGAATCAAATCAATAAACACACATCTATTTCAGATTATCTATGTGCTTTGATTGTTATATCTACCGACTGGATAGAGATAGAAATTCGATTCCAATTGTGCTTTGAATTGAATCATTGAATTGAGCATGATTAAGACTAGAAGTGGATCCTTGATGCTCTAGTTTCTCAATTATCAGATTTTTTCTGTTTTATATTTAGTTCTTCAAAACTGATTTCATAAACCTTCTTAGATTCTAGTTATTAGAATAGTTCAAATTGTTTTCCTCTTTCCTTGTGGATCGACCTTGGTCTTACTGAGAATTATTACTACATCGCAGCCTTGCACTTGAGGCGAGCTGAACAAGTTTTTGGGCGCCACTGCTGGGGAAAAAGGTTAAACGGTTCTAATTGTTCTAGTAGTTATAGAGTAGTTTTAAGTTAGGTAGGATTTCCAATATTTATAGAAGTATATATTTTGATTTTTTTTTTAGATTACTAATAAGTTTTTTGTTGTTTTTGTAGAACATTGTTGCTGACATAGTTCTCACCTTCATGGGTAACATCTTCCCATCTCCTTTTGTTTTTTTAGATTAGGGTAGTTTCAATTCCTTAAAACTTTATTATGGCTAATTGGATGGGTAGTGCTTATGCATACCTTTTAGAAGATGAGATGCCGGACCATGGTACTCAAGCTTATTCTGATCAGAATCCCTCCACGCATGAGTATTTTTCTGAGATTCAAACAACCTCCACTACCCTCCACATAAGACGATGCGTGATTACATTAATGAAAGCAATACACATGTTGAGACACGACGTAAGACGATGGGGGAGTACCAAAATGAAGAAAAATTAAATAATGATCATCTGAGGAAAATATTACGTGATTATCGGATTGAAAATAACATGAGTGTTCCACCGGTTATGGTAGGAGGTGTGCAACATCAAAAGGAATGAGTGAATAGTGGCCAAACGATTAAGACCATGCATGATCACTTATATGGATATGCTTATCAACCATCACATGACTCTTCATCCTACAATGTGTATGGTCTTTATTGGGAAAACCATTATTCTCCTTATTTAAGGAAAGAACCAACCGTGGTTATTAACAATCACCCTCAAACGTCTTCCTCTTGTTATGACTTGTCTACACAAATACTTGAAGAATTATGAAAGGAGTATGAATACGAGCAATCACATTAAGCTTACTCACTATCTTGTGAAGACATTGAGCCCAAATTTGGGAGCATCGAATCAAACCCTTCTAATGAGGAGGATGGAGCTACCCAAGTCCCACCTTCTTCGGATTTAATGAATAAACTTTTAGAGGAGATCGATCTCAATGATCCCAATGTCATCATCAATTATGGTGAGTCCACCATCTCTTTTGGATGTTTTGAACTTAATGATAAAGAGATTTCAACTGACGGTTGATGAACCCAAGGAATCCATAAAATCTGAAAGCGATAGTGGGGTTACCTAGAATGAGGGTTCAGTGGATGCTTATGAACCTATGTTTTCTTTTTTTACAAGGATATAATGATTATGAGTCTCTAGAGGATATGCATGCTAGAGAGATGGTCGAAGTCGAACCTTTTTAGTCCTTTCACCAACAACACATGACAAATTCTATTGAGGAAGACCTCCCTTTGATTGAAAATTTTATTTCTTTGGATGATAAGGTGGCACAATATGAAATTTCAAAACATCAACCAATGCTACATGATTTGCTTACCACTAAATCTGAAGAATTTTTCTGGAAAGACCTCCTCTCTATAGAGGAGGAATTTCTTGCCATTGAAACATAATTTCTTCAATCACCAAGGGAGGATAAGGACCCTTCATTCAACTATCTCAATTTCCTAGATGAATGCTTGGCCCACTCCTATGATGTTGATGATTAAATGATTAAGGAGTTGGATATTTTGTTAAACACTGGTGTTGGTGCCTGAAGAACACTATTTCATTGATTTACACTCTTTATCATTATTTGTGGAAGCACTGTACAATTCTGAAAATTGTAGAGGAGACAACCCTAATTGATGAATACTTGATGAACATCTTTCAACCATTATGGGTTCTTCAGCCCATTAAAAATTCTGACTAAGAGGACCCATTTTTAATCAATCATAACCCAGTCGAGAATTTGATGATATTTTTTTGCTGCTCTCATCTCCTCCTTTCATGCATGTGGTGTGCATTAAGATTTGACTTTAATGAAGGAAAGCACCCATGTTTACTGTCGAGTAGGACTTTGGATGGTCCTCATGAGAAACTTATTGAAATTCATGAAGATTCTGCTCAAATTTGATCATGTAGTTGATCAGACTAATCAAAGGTAGTTAGGTAGGTTAGGAATTATTTTTCTGCATTTAGGATTGAATAAGTCTCATAGAGACAATAGAAGATGCTAAAATTGATCAACTTGCTACCTCAAGTACTCTTGTTCTCACACTCCTTTATTTTTTTTCATTGTTCTCATGTTTTGCATATTGCATATTTTGTTACATTGAGGACACTGTAAGATTTTAGTTGGGAGGTGAGATTCCTAAGATGAATATATGCTAGTTTTTGTGACATTTCGAGCAATTATGAAGAAATTTTTTTATTTTTCTAAATTCAAAACTCTTTTGGAAAACTTTGTTTTTATGCACTTGATATGATATGAGTATGAAAGGAAGATAGATGAAGTAATTGATTTTGAAATCACTGAATTACCTGTAATATGATAGGTTTTCTATATAAATTCCCCTAGTTGGAGGAGTTGTAAACACTCCACGAAGATCCTCTCCACTTCCCTGGACTTCCAAAGCCTTCTATGATACCTTAAGAACAATGTAGAGGTGTCCTTTTATAGTAAAATTCCGTCACCGACCTGGAATCTTCAAGAGATTGGAGAGTCCTTACATAGTCGGGACTGCTGGCCGGCCGGAGGTTGCACATAAACACACCTTTAAAAATCACCAAACCGACCTATCTACCGGCTGGTCGGATGACAAGTCGGGTAGTGTAAAACTATGTCCAGAGAAATTCTGGTTTCTGAAGGTTTGGCCGGTCGGCCGGCTGGACAGTCTATGAAACATGAATTTTCATGGTTCTTCTCCTCAATCTTCATTGCAATTGACCTCCACCTCTTGTCCTTTTTTCAATTGATCTTTAAGGCATGTAAAGTGAGTCCTTTAACATTATATAAGTGAAATCTCTCTCGTATTCCTACAAACACAAAAACATGTATTAGATTAGTCTTTAAACATGTAAATTGTTCGCTTCCCCAAGTGTAGGGTTACGATGTAGTAATAATCTCGGGCAAGACCGAGGTCGATCCACAAGGACTTATGTAGGAATCCACAAAACACTTCCAATAGTTCTACTGAGAAGCTAACAAATAAGTTTTAAGGAGATTGATGTAAATAGCAAATTTGAACTAAACTGAAGTAATCAATTAATAAAAAGGCACTAGGGGTTCAAGGATCCACTTGTCGCAATCCTTGATGCTTCAATTCGCTGTGGTTTTTCACTTTCTCAACTAGAATCGAAATTAAGATCTATCTAGTTGGATGATAGAACAGTTAAACCAACAATCTGCCATATGTAAGATCAATGTATATGATTCACTCAATGCAAGCTAAGACGAGCATACTCAATTGCATACGTCAGTCCCAATTCCAATAGGCTAAAATCACAATCACAACCATCATTAAATCCTTTCACAAGACAAAACTAGATCATGATTTGAACTTGATTCAAACCACATACACAGTCTCACACATACTTCAGAAATCCAGAAAAATAGAACTTTGGTAGGAAGTTCCCACATGAAGATCATAGTACTAGAGCGTACTCCAATTCCTCGGATCATACAGCTCTAGACTAGTTCACAACAATTAAGAACTCAAGTAATTCTTCCAAATATCCATGAGTCATCATAATACTAAGAAAAACTACTTAGTACTTGAATTAAACTTGAAACCATTGTTCTTAAACATGAAATCCAACTTAAAACCAACTTAAACAAATTGAAACATCTTAGATTCACTACAAGCTTCACCTCTTAGCCCTAGCTAAGAGGTTTAGCCGTTCATGATCTAAGGAAACATGAAACAAACTAAAGAAAACATAAAAACAACAAACAAACTAGGAGGAGTTGTGGAACTCCGAAATCCACTTCCGCCGTCTCCCACCGTGCTTAATCCGTTCTTAGATGCCCTAGGAAAAGTCCCTAGGTGTCCTTTTATAATGGGGAAGCTCCGCAACGTCGGAATCTTCCAGAATTTGCGTAAGGTTACGCAGTGCGCAGAGAAATTTGGAGCCCGAATAGGAAGTTTTCTGTTTGAATGTATGGCCGACCTGTCACGACCGGTCAGACTGCGTATTTGAACTGTCCAGTGAGCTTTCTGGCAGAGGGTAGGCTTTGGCCGACCGGTCTAGACCGGTCGGCCTTGTTCCATCCAGTGTCTAGCGTGCACAGGGCGTGTTGTCGACCGGTCAAGACCGGTCATGGCCCTCCTAGGCTGACCGGTCACGACCGGTCTAGCCCTATTCTTCTTCATTTCCCTCTTCTTTTCTTCTTTCTCTGCTTCCTTCTTTCTTCGGCCCACCTTGGGTCTTCATCCAAGGCTCTAAATGGATCCTTTTGGTCTCCTATTGGGTGAAGTCCACTTCTCATTCTTGCAATCACAAAACATGCATTAGATTAGTCTTTAAATCATGAAAACCTTGCATAATGAGTGATAAATTGGGGTTAGAATATGCACAATTAAGAGCTCAACAGACCCCCCCCCCAACCAGCATTTTGCTAGTTGTTCGCTTCCCCAAGTGTAGGGTTGTGATGTAGTAATAAACTCGGTAAGACCGAGGTCGATCTATAGGGACTTGTGTAGGAATTCACAAACACATCCAATAATATCTATTGAAAGCTAACAACCAGATTTTGTATGGATTTGATGTGAGTAACAAAATTAAATTAAATTGAAGATAAATAATTATAAAAAGGCACTAGGGGTTCAAGGATCCACTTATAGTAATCCTTGATGTTCAATCCGCTGTGGTTTCTCACTTTCTCAACTAGAATCGATATTAAGATCTATCTAGCCGGATGATAGAGCTGTTAAACCAAACAATCTGTTATATGTAAGTCCAATGCATAAGATTCACTCAATGTAAGCTAGGCTAAGCATGCTCAATTGCATAGGTCAGTCCTAATTCCAAAAGGCTCAGTTCACAATCATAACCATCCTCAAGTCCTATCACAAGACAAGGCTAGATCATGATTTGAACTTGATTCAAATCACATGCACAGTCCATACACATTACAAAAATTCAGAAAAGTAGAACTTTGATAGGAAGTCTCCACATGAAGATCATAGTACTAGAGCACACTCCAATTCCTCGGATCATATAGGTCTAGACTAATACAAACCAATTAAGAATTTAAGTAATTCTCCCAAACATCCATGAGTCATCATAAGACTAAGAAAAACTACTTAAAGCTTGTATAAACTTCAAACCATAGTTCATAAACATGAATTCCAAACTTAAAACCAACTTAGAACGAATTGAAACATCTTAGATCCACTATAAGCTTCACCTCTTAGCCCTAGCTAAGAAGTTTAGCTGCTCATGATCCAAGGAAACATGAAACAACAAAAAAACTCATAAAAATAGTAAAACAAACTAAAAGGAGTTGTGGAACTCCGAAATCCACTTCTGCCGCCTCCAAGCTTACTTAAACCCTTCTAAGATACCCTAGGAACGATCCCTAGGTGTCCTTTTATAGTGGGGAGGCTCCGCAACTTCAGAAGAATCGAGAATTTGCGTAACATTTACGCAGTGCGCAGAGAAAATCGATGCCAAAATAGAAAGTATGCAGTCTTTACGCACGGCCGACCGGTCTGGACCGGTCGGACTGGCCTGGCCGACCGGTCACGAACGGTCGTGCCTCACTGGGAGAATAGTCCAGCAAGCTTCTGGATTTAGAAGTTCTTCTGGCCTGACCGGTCTGGACCGGTCGGACTAACCTGGCCGACCGGTCACGACCGGTCGGTGTGCCTCATCCACATGTCCAGCAAGCTTTGGAGGATCAAAGGGAGATGGCTGACCGGTCTGGACAGGTCGTGGCCCTCTTGGCCGACCGGTCACGACCGGTCTTGGCCTGTTTTCTTCATTCTTTCTTCTTTTCTTCTTTCCTTGCTTCCTTCTTTCATTGGTCCTCCTTCGATCTTCATCCAAGGTTCTCAAAGAGGCCCTTTTATCATCAATTAGGTGGAGTCCACTCTCAATCCTGCAATCACAAAACATGCATTCAATTAGTCTTTAAATCATAAAAATCTCACACAATGAGTGATGAATTGGTGTTAGAATATGCACAATTAAGAGCTCAACACCAGTCCCGAGCAAAACATGCGTGAAACAAGTTTCATTCTCCAAAACCCAACTCTCCTTTAGAAACCATTCTTCTATACATCCCAAGACACACAAGTGTAAGATTCAGAAAAATTAGGTGATAGAGGTTGAAACCGTAAACTCTCAAAACATAATAAGTGTCCATATGAAATTCCCGCTGATTGATTAATAGACAGAAGAACTTGAACAAATTCAACCTAGTGTGCATCATGAAAGTTCATCTCATGAGTTTCCAGGATTATCTTCTTCACAGATCAACTAGACTATAGATCTCGAGGTATAAAGAGCAACAAGCCAATGACAGGAATTTGCCTTACTGTCCTTCCGACGGCTTTCACACTACGTCCCATTTCCGGCTTTGGTTACGGGTAGACCATCCCCCGGTTGGTAATAGGTAGCCCTAATCAGAATTTTCCACCATTGTTCCATCATTCCCAATTCCATCCTTCCTTTTCCTTTTTCTTTTAAATTAGATAGGATTTTTAGAAATCCATATCTTTCGTTATTTTCCCATGGATAAGGATGTACAAAGTACCCCGGCTTGGTTTCTCAACACCTTAAATCAAAGTCTAGCTAATCCACAAATCACATAATCGTTTCAAATCATGAAAATCATGTAATGTGAACTAGGTGTAAAAGTGTTCAAATTTTTTATCAATCACATAACTAGGGGAATTCACATATAAAATCATTATGCTAAGAGAAGTTCAAGACTTACAACATCATACACTTCATATCTCCTCCTCTTATGCCCGTATCATCTCGAATGCATAGCAGTAAGGTTTTCTAAAAGAGTTTTGACGTTTTTGAAAGTTCTAAAAAATTCCTACATAATTGCTCGAGATGTTACAAAACACTAGATTCATCCTAATGATCCTACACCCCTCAACCAAATCTTGCATTGTCCTCAATGTAAAAGAAGTACAATGAGCAAAACATGAGAGCAATTCTAAAATAAAAGGGAGTGGGTAATGATATTACCTGAGAGAGTGAAAAGTGGAATTCTTCCTCCTTCTAACAAACCTATGAAAAAGTAAACAAAAGCAACAAAATCATATTCCTAACTACTCTATACCTCCATCAGACTAAGAGATCAATCATCCTGATACACAGGATCAGTCAAAGGTATGGACATATCTTCTGAAGGAAACTTCTCAAAGAACGGCTTTAATCGCTGACCATTCGCCCTAAAGATGTTGCCGTTCCTTGGATTTAACAACTCGACGGTCCCATATGGGTAGACAGTTTACACAATGTAAGGACCGGTCCATCGAGATCTCAATTTTCCCAGAAATAAATGTAGGCGAGAATTATACAGAAGGACTTTTTGATTGATCGTGAATGTCTTACGGAGAATGTTCTTATCATGGAATATCTTCATCTTGTCCTTGTAAATTCTCGCATTCTCATATACTTTATACCTAATTTCTGCAAGTTCATTTAATTGAAGTTTGCGCAACGAGCTTGCCTTGTCAAAATCAAAATTCATCTTCTTAATTGCCCAATACGCCCTATGTTCCAACTCCACAGGCAAGTGACAAGCCTTCCCATAGACAAGTTTATAGGGAGACATTCCAATAGGAGTCTTAAAAGTAGTACAGTAAGCCCAAAGCGCATGGTAAGTCGAAGCGACCAATCCTTGCAATCGGGGTTCACCATTTTTTCCAAAATGTGTTTAATCTCTCTATTGGATATCTCAGCTTGTCCACTTGTTTATGGGTGATAGGGGGTGCTCACTTTGTGATTGACGCCATATTTCGTCATTAAGGTTTCAAATGAGCAATTACAAAAGTGAGACCCTCCATCATTGATGATGACTCGAGGTGTTCCAAACCAGGAAAGAATATTCTCTTTTAAAAAACGAATGACTGTGTTATGGTCATTATTCCGGCATGGGATCGCCTCGACCCATTTGGACACATAGTCAACGGCAAGTAAGATATAAATATTTCCAAAAGAAGATGGGAATGGACCTATGAAATCGATGCCCCAACAATAAAAAATTTCAATTATTAAGATGGGATTGAGTGGCATCATATTTCGATGATAGATTCCTCCCAATTTCTGACACGGCTCACATGTTTTGCAAAACTCATGTGTGTCCTTGAACATAATGGGCCAATAAAACCCACATTGTAGAATTTTGGCTGTGGTCTTCTTAGCCAAAAAGTGGCCACCACATGCCTGAGAGTGACAAAAGGAAATGATACTTTGTTGTTCATCATCTGGCACACATCTCCTTATGATTTGATCTGGACAATACTTGAATAAGTATGGGTCGTCCCATAAGAATTTTCGCACCTCAGTGAAGAATTTATCCTTATCCTGCTTTTTCCAATGTGTAGGAATTGTACCTGTAGCAAGTTAGTTAGCAATGTCCGCATACCATGAAAATTAGGGAGACTTTAAAAAGTTGTTCATAAGGGAACATGTCATTGATCGCGGTCGTTTCAGGGGAATCGGTGAGAACAAGTAGAGAGAGATGGTCAGCCACTACATTTTCTACTCCTTTCTTATCACGTATCTCTATGTCAAATTCCTAGAGTAGAAGAATCCATCTTAACAACCGTGGTTTAGCATCCTTCTTAGAGAGAAGGTACTTAAGAGCGGCATGGTCAGTAAATATGATGATCTTGGATCCAATCAAGTCGGACCTAAACTTGTCCAAGGTAAAAACTACGGCTAAAAGTTCTTTTTCTGTAGTAGTGTAGTTTGCTTGGGCTGAGTTTAAGGTTCTACTTGCATAGTAGATAACACATGGCTTCTTCTCTTTTCTTTGGATCGAGCACAGCCCCAATAGCATAGTTACTAGCATCACACATAATTTCAAAAGGAAGGCTCCAATTAGGTGGTTGCATTATGGGAGCACATGTCAACATACCTTTAAGTGTGGTAAAGGCATTTTGACAATCTTCATTCCACTCAAATGAATTCTCCTTTTGAAGTAGGCTACATAAAGGACGAGAGAGTGAACTAAAGTCCTTTATGAACCTCCTATAAAATCCTGCGTGTCCCAAAAAGGACCACACATCTCGTATGCTTGTGGGTGGTGGGAGGTTAGAGATAAGATCGATTTTCTCTTTGTCCACCTCAATTCCATTTTGTGAAACGATGTGACTAAGTACAATTCCCTTTTGAACCATGAAGTGACATTTCTCCCAATTCAACACAAGGTTCTTCTCTTCACATCTTTTCAACACAGATTTCAAGTGCACAAGGCACTCATCAAAGCTATAACCAAATACTGAGAAATCATCCATAAAGACTTCAAGAATTGTCCCCACCATATCAGAAAAGATACTCATCATACATCGCTGAAAAGTGGTAAGGGCATTGCATAGTTCAAACGGTATCCGTCGATAGGCGAAAGTGCCGAATGGACATGTGAATGTAGTCTTTTCTTGGTCTTCAAGGGCGATCTCTATTTGGTTGTACCCTGAATAGCCATCAAGGAAGCAAAAATGGGAATGACCCGCCAACCTTTCTAAAATTTGATCAACAAACAGTAAGGGGAAGTGGTCTTTCCTTGTGACAATGTTTAGCTTCCTGTAGTCAATGCACATTCTCCAACCGGTAGTGACTCTGGTTAGTACGAGTTCATTATTGGCATTGGCTACGATGGTGATTCCGGATTTCTTAGGCACCACTTGAGTTGGGCTCACCCATGACTATCGGATATTGGGTAAATAATACCTACATCCAATAGTTTCACCACTTCGGCCTTAACCACATCCTTCATGTTTGGATTAAGTCATCTTTGTGGTTGCCTAGATGCCTTCGCATTCTCCTCAAGGTGTATGCGATGAGTACAAATCAGTGGGTCTGTGCCTTTGAGATCCGCAATCGACCACCCAATGGCACTCTTGTGTCTATTAGAGTGGTAATTAGCCTACTCTCTTGTTCCTCATCCAAGTGGGAAGAAATCACCACCTTATATGTCTCATCTTGACCTAAATAGACATATTTCAGCTCACTTGGTAATGGTTTTAGGTCGAGTGTTGGTGCCTTGATATTGGATGGGAGGAGCTTGTTCTCGTTTACGGGTAAAGGCTCAAATAGGGCCCTCCATCTTTTGTTATCAAGCACCGGCATCACATCTAAAATGGCATCCAACTCTCATATTGTGTCATTATTTATCTCATGAGAGTGGGCCACACATGCCTCTAAATGGTTGGCATATAATGTTGAGGGGAAAGTTTCCTCCACGAATGATTCAATCAAGTTTATCTCGTGGATCTCCTCATCAACTTCCCATGGTTGTTTGCATAAATCAAATATATTCAGCTCAAGTGTCATGTTTCCAAAAGACATTTGTACAAGCCCATTTCTACAATTGATAATCGTATTTGAAGTAGCTAGAAAAGGGCAGCTAAGTATGACGGGGATTTGAGCACCGGTACCTATCACCGGATGTGTATCCAAGACAATAAAGTCTACTGGGTAGTAGAATTTATCAACTTGGACTAAAACATCCTCAATCACTCCTCTTGGTATACGAATGGATCTATCAGCAAGTTGGAGTGTGGTTTTGGTGGGTTTCAATTCACCTAACCCAAGTTGTTTATAAACCAAGTACGAAATGAGGTTCACACTTGCCCCCAAATCGAGTAAGGCTTGTTTAATCTGGTAGTCTCCTATGATGCATGAGATGGTTGGACTACCCGGATCCTTGTATTTTTGGGGCACCTCTTGTTTGATAATAGCGCTCAAATTCTCAGTCAAAAGTACTTTATTGTGAACATTGTGTTTCCTTTTGACTGTGCACAATTCCTTTAGAAATTTAGCATAGGATGGTATTTGCTTTATGGCATCCAACAACGGGATGTTGATCTTCACCTGCTTGAAAACCTCTAAAATTTCCAGATTTTTGTCTAAAGGTTTGGGTGAAATCAACCTTTGGGGAAACGGGGCAACCAGTTTGTATTACCTTTCCGGTTCTTTCTCTTGTGGAGTATTGTTTGAGCTATCATCCTCTTTGGAATTTTTCGGATCCTTAGGCTTTAGAGCCTTCACCGGATTAGATTTATCAGCTATGTTCCCACTTCTCAAAGTGGTGATAGTTTGAATATGCTCCGTATGTTGGGAGGATGAGCTTGGGTTAGGAAGAGGTTGGGCAGGAAGTGTGCCTTTCTCCCTAACACTGAGGTGAGATTCAACCTAGCTATTGAGGTTTTCAATTCATTGATGGCTTCAGTTGAATTTTAATTGAATTTCAATTGCTCTTCATTAACCCATCTATTTTCAAAGAATTAGTCTTGTTATACTCAGCTTGAACTGATACAAATGCACCCAACATCTCCTCTAGTGTAACTTTTGGTGTAATGACTAGAGATGGACCTAGTATAGGTTGAGCTTGAGGGATATTGTTTGCATTCGCAATGGGTCCATTCCTCCAACTGAAGTTGGGATGGTTCTTCCAATTAGAATTAAACATGTTTGAGTTTGGACCACCAAATTGTCGTTGATAACTGTTTATGGTGTTTGATTGTTCTTGTAAGATGTCTTGAACCGCTGAAATTGTGGGACAATCTTGTACTGTATGTTGATTTTCGGCACAAATTCCACAAACATTTTCAACGTCCTTAGAGTTGATCGTCTCTCCTTTCCTTAATTCCATGGCCTCGACTTTTCTTGTGAGGCTAGCCACACATGCACTTATGCTATCCTCTTCTGATAGGACATAAATTCTCATTTTTCCTTTTGTTGGCCATTCTTGAAATTTGTTGGTTTAGATGTATCCCAAGACTATGCATTCTCAGCTAATTCCTCCAAATAGTCCCATGCTTCATCGGCTTCCTTATTCATGAACTCCCCATTACACATCATCTCTACGAATTGGCGCATGGGTGAAGTCAGTCCTTCATAGAAAAAGCTTATTACCCGCCAAATTTCATAGCCATGATGTCGGCATGCATTTAAGAAGTCCTTAAACCTCTCCCAACATTGGAAGAAGGTCTCATCCTCCTTTTGAGCAAAATTCATGATAAGGCCCTCAACATGTTCGTTTTGTGAGTAGGGAAGAATTTTTTATGATTTCCCTATGCATATTAGTCCATGCACCAATTGATCTTGGCCTTAATGCATGAAGCCAACCTTTAGCTTTATCTTTAAGAGTAAAAGGAAATAATTTAAGCCTCACCACATCATCGGTTATGTTTGCAAAGTGCATGGTGGTTATTACCTCATCAAATTCCTTAAGGTGTTGATAGTCACTTTCACTGTCTAATCCATGGAATCTCGGGAGGAGTTGGATTACTCCCAGTTTTAAATCTATATTCCCTACATTTTGTGGAAAAACTATGCATGAGGGAGTGCTCGCTCTTGCTGGTTGTAAGTAATCACATAATGTTCTTGGTCAGGGAACATTCTCAACCACATTCTCTCCCATTTCGGTTTGGTTTTGGGCCAAATTTTGATTGGCCATCGGATTGGGTTGATTTACAGCCATACTTTCAAACAAAATTGGAGAATTTAGATGTCTCCTAGCACATGGTTCTCTGTCAATTTCTTCAACTATTCCCCCTTCACTAATGAGTCGGTTATTGGAATCCCGAGCCCAATGTGGCATGCAAATCCTAAAAGAAAGAAATAAGAAGAATTCTTTCTTCCTTCCTTTACTTCTCTCTAAGACCGATGCACAAGGTGTCTTGCAATGGCTGAGCCAGAAGCAAGGATAGAGACCGATTTCTCCTGGTCAATAGGGGTTCAGAGAACTCCCCACCCACTCTTTGAATCTTTTGAGAAAAGTGCAGAAAAAAAGAGAGGAGTAGAGGTGAGAAGAGAAATCTCTGAGCACAAGGTGATCCAAGACGGCAGAGCCGACCAATAGGAATCAAGGCAGCGCAAGGCCAACCTATCAGAGATCCAAAAGGAGTCTCTACCCACTCTACAAGAGATGAATATGATAGGAATGAATAGGAGAAGAAGAAGAGTAAGGTTAGAAAGATAGAACCTGATTAGTGACTTTATGATTCCTAACTTCTTCTTCAACTTCCTAGAAATCCCTGTAAAAGAAAAATCAAAATAAAACAAACTAAGTTAGTACTAGAATCCTAAAAATCCTAAATAGAAACTATTTTCAGAAATTTTGTGAAAAACCGTCAAAGTCCCCGGCAACGACGCCAAAAACTTGTTCGCTTCCCCAAGTGTAGGGTTGCGATGTAGTAATAATCTCGGTAAGACCGAGGTCGATCCACAAGGACTTATGTCAGAATCCATAAAACACTTCCAATAGTTCTACTAAGAAGCTAACAAATAAGTTTTAAGGAGATTGATGTAAATAGCTAATTTGAACTAAACTGAAGTAATCAATTAATAAAAAGGCACTAGGGGTTCAAGGATCCACTTGTAGCAATCATTGATGCTCAATTCACTTTCTCAACTAGAATCGAAATTAAGATCTATCTAGTCAGATGATAGAACAGTTAAACCAACAATTTGCCATATGTAAGATCAATGTATATGATTCACTTAATGCAAGCTAAGACGAGCATACTCAATTGCATAGGTCAGTCCCAATTCCAATAGGCTAAGATCACAATCATAACCATCATTAAATCCTGTCATAAGACAAAACTAGATCATGATTTGAACTTGATTCAAACCACATACACAGTCTCACACATACTTCAGAAATTCAGAAAAATAGAACTTTGGTAGGAAGTTCCCACATGAAGATCATAGTACTATAGCGTACTTCAATTCCTCGGATCATACAGCTCTAAACTAGTTCACAACAATTAAGAACTCAAGCAATTCTTCCAAACATCTATGAGTCATCATAAGACTAAGAAAAACTACTTAGTACTTGAATTAAACTTCAAACCATTGTTCTTAAACATGAAATCCAACTTAAAACCAACTTAAACGAATTAACACATCTTAGATTCACTACAAGCTTCACCTCTTAGCCCTAGCTAAGAGGTTTAATCGTTCATGATCTAAGGAAACATGAAACAAACTAAAGAAAACATAAAAACAGCAAACAAACTAGGAGGAGTTGTGGAACTCCGAAATCCACTTCCGTCGTCTCCCACCGTGCTTAATCTGTTCTTAGATGCCTAGGAAGAGCCCCTAGGTGTCCTTTTATAGTGGGAAGCTCCGCAACGTCAGAATCTTCCAGAATTTGCGTAAGGTTACGCAATGCGCAGAGAAATCCGGAGCCCGAATAGGAAGTTTTTTGTTTGAACGTATGGCCGACCGGTCGGACTGTGTATTTGAACTGTCCAGCGAGCTTTCACGAGCTTTCTGGTAGAGGGCAAGCTCTGGCCAACCGGTCTAGCCTAGACTGGTCGGCCTTGTTGCATCAAGTGTCCAGCGTGCACAGGGCCTGTTGGCCGACCGGTCAAGACTGGTTGTGGCCCTCCTGGCCGACCGGTCATGACCGGTCTAGCCCTGTTCTTCTTCATTTCCTTCTTCTTTTCTTCTTTCTCTGCTTCCTTCTTTCTTCGGCCCACCTTGGGTCTTCATCCAAGGCTCTAAATGGATCCTTTTGGTCTCCTATTAGGTGAAGTCCACTCTCAATCCTGCAATCACAAAACATGCATTAGATTAGTCTTTAAATCATGAAGACCTTGCATAATGAGTGATGAATTGGGGTTAGAATATGCACAATTAAGAGCTCAACACATGTAAACCATGCATAATGTGTGATGAATTGGGGTTAAAATATGCACAATTTAGAGCTCAACACTAGCCTGAGGGATACCACTTGTATCTTACTGTAACGCCCCAAATTTCAGAAGTCGAGCATGACCTCGACCCTTGAGATTTCGGGTGTCACTATGCTTATGCGGAAGCGTGATTAATGCATTTATGATAGATAGTATCCTGTCGCAAGTTTAAAACTAAACAAACTTTAAAGTAAGGACAAAAAGATAAGTGCGTACCTGGTCCAGCATTTACAAATTTACATTAATATCCAAAATAAGGGGGCCCACACAGCAAGAAGCCCCAATATACAAGTCCAAAAGAATTGGGCCAATACACATCTAGCCATCAAACGGCCCCAAAATACCAACTAAAAGATGCCAGTGCATCCTATTCTCTACCATCCGAGAACTGAAAGTAACTGACGTCTTCTACAAAATCTTCTAACTCATTCTAAAGGACGTCATCATCCATAGTACCTGTTTCTACATTAGAGTCTGGTTGATGTTTTTCCAAACACCACCCAGGATTGAGGGGGTGAGTAATCAACTCAATGCTGCTATAAGTCTAAGTTTAATAATCAATCAAGCATTCAGGCATAGGTAAAGTAACAACCAAAACATACAAGAGTCCTAGAATAGTTATACTAATGCATGAATGTTATGAATTCGCACACAATGCATGACCCGGGCAGTCATAACAGAATCCACATGGATACAGTATTCCCTTCACTTATAAATCAGCTACACATAATGCAAGTGTGAAGGCTCTCACGAATGCCCTGGCCTTTCAAACAGTCAGCCAGTCACTGAGATTGCCGATGACATGTATGCATGGTTATTTTGGCCTTTATTGGTATTAATTTCATTCAGCAAGATTGGTGATGCTGAATTACTAATGTCATACAGTAGGTCCTGAACAGGACCATCTGGCTCCCGACGGTGCGAATGTCTATCATCACCAGTAGCCCACGAATCCCATCTCCAATTTCCAATACATTTAGAACACAAGGATCATTCTATTCAAATCAGTACCTCAGCTATTCAGATTTACCCAAAACAAACTGGCGCCCTTACAATAGCTTATGGTCACTACGGGGAGGCTCAATGCCACAGCGTAGGCCGACGGCACGAACACGGTGTCCCACACCACCATGCCCGGCCCAAGGAGATTTCATAGGATCGTGTCGCACATACGTTTATCATTGGACGCTTCATTTAATAACATTAGTATTCCAGATTCGGGAAAAGTCATTCATTTCAAGCTATCTACCACCCAACATGTCTTGACTTTGGATATGGCTGTTTGATGCAGAGAGAACATTGACCAAACCGGCATTGGGCACAAACGACCCGTGTAGTCCAAACTACTGTCGATCGGTCAAGTTCACCCCGTCAACCAGCCTACCCCGAATATCCAATCCAACTAGGATATCCACATTATTCGATTGGCCCCTTTTTACTCATGACAATGTGCGTTAATCATACAATTAAACATATTAGAGACAGATTTCATCATCTCAACGAATTCCACAATTCAATTGTAACAATTAAATCATTTACCCATTTTATCAAACAATTGAGCCATGTAACACACATGCATGTTGAACTGAGACATAAAATCAGATAAAAACTCAAAGTCCTACTCTATGACTATAAGAATCATGTCTAAAACCCTTAGGAATGTTAAAGAAAAGAACTGAATTATAGCCCGCACCTTAAGGTCTAGGGTTCCTCGCCCGTCCAACGGTCTAGGGTTAGGGTTAAAGAAAATCAGCTATTCCTACAAGAAAACCCAATTAGGATGAGATTTTCAGTCTCAAACCTAAGATAGTTCGAAATTTTAAGGTAGGATTCGATTCTTACCTCCAATCGCAAAGAGAACCACTCCAGCGACGGAATCGACAGGCCAGAGCAACCTCCTACTTCAAGAGGAAAGGAAGAAAGACTCTGTAACCTCCCTTCTTCTTCTTCTCTCGATTTCTCTCTCTTTCTCTCTCTTCCTCTCCCTCAATTTCTCTCTTTCTCTCTCTTTCCCTCCTGAAAAATCCCCAAATCGATTTGGGAATTTCTCAGCAACAGGTTTATATATGAAAGCTGGGAAATTCACCCAAATGGCCTTATAGGAATTAGTGGGTAGTTTTCTGACCCAAGTGAAGTTAGTGGTTTATGTATGTAGCCCTCCAGAAGGCTATTTAGAGTAAGGGCCATAAAATTTACAGAATGGTAACCCTCTAGCCCAATTTGTACTAATTAATCTTCCTCTTCTAGGTTAGAGATTAGGAATTCTAATTAACTAAGATGTACGGTCATCCGTACACTATTATCTGTACGAAAATTTACGGGACGTTACAATCTACCCCCCTTAAAGAAATTTCGTCCACGAAATTTTACCTTTTCGTATTCTTCTAATATCTGTGGGTAGTTCTTGCGTACTTCGGCTTCCGTTTCCCATGATGCTTCTTCTTCTGTATGGTGAGTCCATAGCACTTTTACCAAAGGAATTATTTTGTTCCTTAACACTTGTTCTTTCCGATCTAGAACCCGAGTCGGTCGCAAAACATAGGTAGCACTTTCATTCAACTCCACCTCCTCCCATTTGATTATGTGCGTCGGGTCAGGCACATACTTTTTCAACATCGATACATGGAACACATTGTGCACACCAGTGAGAGGAGTAGGTAGCGCGAGACGATATGCAACCGCACCAACTCGATTCAATATCTGAAATGGGCCGATGTATCGTGGCGCAAGCTTTCCTCTCTTTCCAAAACGTAGCAAACCCTTCATCGGAGATACTTTCAGAAATACATGATCATCTTTCTCGAATATCAAATCTCGCCTTCGTTTATCAGCATAACTCTTTTGACGACTCTGCGCTGTTAAAAGGCGTTGTCTAATTATGTCAATCTTTTCGGAAGTCTGCTGAACTAATTCTGGCCCAATAAGGCTTCTTTCACCAACTTCCACCCAACAATTTGGAGATCGACACGATCGTCCATAAAGAGCTTCATAAGGCGCCATTCCTATGCTGGCTTGGAAACTATTGTTATAGGCGAATTCAGCAAATGGAAGGCATTCATCCCAGCTGTCTTTAAAATCTAATGCACATGCCCGCAACATGTCTTCTAGAATTTGGTTTACCCGCTCGGTCTGCCCATCCGTTTGAGGATGAAAGGCTGTACTATATTTTAACTTTGCACCCATTGCCTGTTGAAACTTCATCCAAAATATTGATGTGAATCGGGTATCTCTATCAGACACAATCTCTAAAGGCACCCCATGGAGACGTACAATCTCTTTAATGTATAACCTTGCTAAGTCCTCTGTCGACGTAGCCATCCGAATGGGTAGAAAGTGGGCTGATTTTGTTAACTGGTCAACTATCACCCAAATCGAGTCGTAACCCTTTTTTGTCTTTGGCAGACCGGATATGAAATCCATAGATATGAAGTCCCATTTCCATTCGGCGATTGGCATGGACTGTAACAGTCCTGGAGGTCGTCGATGCTCTGATTTGACTTGTTGACACGTGAGACATCTTACAACATAGTCAGCGATTTCTCTTTTCATATTATCCCACCAGAATGAGCATTTCATGTCTTGATACATCTTCGTACTTCCTGGGTGTATCGATAATTTCGATCGATGAGCATCTTCTAAGGCTTCCTGTTTTAGCTCATAAGAGTCTGGGAGACACAAACGTCCCCTAAATCGCAAACCATCTGTCGAATCAACGTACCATTCACTGCTTTCTCCTCGGTCAATCTTCTCTCTTATTGCGATCAACTTGGGGTCATGTTTCTGAGCCATGATTATTCGGCTAACTAGGTCATGTTCTGCTCGTGTATGAGACATTCTCAAATCTGAGTCCGTGAGGGTGAGCATCCCACTAAACTCATCCACAAATGTGAGCATATCCCACTCTCTTAACATGAGTGGGGCGATAAAGGCCTGAGCCTTCTTACGGCTCAACGCGTCTGCTACCAAATTTGCCTTTCCGGGATGATAGGATACTTCAAAATTGAAGTCTTTAAGTGTCTCCATCCACCTACGTTGTCTCATGTTCAAATCTCGTTGTGTAAAAATGTACTTCAGACTTTTGTGATCACAAAATAACTCAAATTCTTCACCGTACAAATAATGTCGCCATAACTTCAATGCGAAAATCACTGCCGCCAACTCCAAATCATGAGTGGGGTAGTTCTCTTCGTGCTTTTTCAATTGCCGTGAGGCATAGGCGACCACCTTACCCAACTGCATCAACACACATCCCAACCCAATATGTGACGCATCAGTATAGATCGTGTACTTGACTCCTAGCTCAGGTAGTACTAACACAGGAGCTGAAGTTAATTTGTCCTTCAACTCTTGAAAAGCTGTTTCAGCTCTCTCATTCCATGCGAAGGGCACATCCTTTCACGTGAGTTGAGACAGAGGCTTCGCAATTCTAGAAAAATCCTTGATGAATCGCCGGTAATAACCGGCTAGTCCAAGAAAACTACGGACCTCTGTAACAGAAGCAGGCTGCTCCCACATTTGTACCGCCGCAACCTTAGACAGGTCTACTGATATACCTTCACCTGATATAACGTGCCCAAGGAAATCTACCTCTTGTTTCCAAAAATCGCATTTCTCATACTTAGCATATAACTGATGCTGTCTCAACGTTTCCAGAACGGCCCTCAGATGTTCCTCATGCTCATCTCGAGTCTTGGAGTAAACCAATATATCATCTATGAAGACGATAACAAACCGATATAAATAAGGCCGGAATACTCTGTTCATAAGATCCATAAATACTGCAGGAGCATTAGTGAGTCCAAAGGACATCACTAAAAATTCATAATGCCCAAAATTTGTTTTAAAAGCTGTTTTCGGAACGTCTTCAGGTCTTACTCTTAGTTGGTGGTAACCAGACCGTAAATCGATCTTTGAGAAACACTTGGCACCACATAATTGATCGAACAAGTCATCTATTCTAGGAAGAGGATATTTATTTCTGACTGTGACTTGATTCAGCTTTCGATAATCAATACATAGGCGTAACGATCCATCTTTCTTCTTAACGAATAAAGCTGGAGCACCCCAAGGTGAAACACTCGGACGGATAAATCCTAAATTTAGAAGCCCATCGAGTTGACTCCTCAACTCTTCCATGTCACATGGGGGCATGCGATATGCTGGTTGCGAACATGGCACTATACCAGGAATAAGATCGATAGTAAAATCGATCTCTCTCTGAGGCGGTAGTCCAGGTATGGGCTGAAACACATCCTCAAAATCCTTTACCAACATGGTATCAAGAAGTTTCGATTGTTTCATTCCTTCCTTCCTAATGGTATATAAGTCGATACGGCCCTGACGACTGATCTGCATTGGAAATGTGAAAGCCGATTCCCCTGCAATATGTACGGTGACGGTCC
This sequence comes from Liriodendron chinense, assembly GCA_003013855.2. Lineage (NCBI taxonomy): Eukaryota > Viridiplantae > Streptophyta > Magnoliopsida > Magnoliales > Magnoliaceae > Liriodendron > Liriodendron chinense. The sequence continues at coordinate 1,641,986 of ML058483.1, forward strand.
TAACATCACAAATGATTTCTGCCTTTGCAGGAGTTAACCAATCCATTCCAAGAAGAACATCTATGCGAGGAATCCTTGCTACTACAAAATCAACCATCACCTTCTTACCTCCTAAGATAAGGGGACACTGTGGAGACAACCACTGTGCATCAAGTTTACTTCCCGAGGCAGTGAATAAGGTGACGAGACACATCGGCACGACGGGCAGTTTAAGTCGTTTAACAAGTTCAGAAGAAATGATAGAAACAGAAGACCCAGTGTCTACCAATAAGTATACAGGAATACCGCATATATATGCCGTACCTTGAAATGTTTGAGGAAGAACATCGTCCTCATTGAGGTCTACAGCAGTGATAGCATGAACTCGGGCTTGTTGTGGCTTTTTGGTGCATGAGCACCCAGACGGTGATTTGGATGATTTGGGTGTAAAGGAGGGCGAACAGTTTGTAACGGAGGAACTGAAATTGTTCGCTGCGGTGCACGATTAATCTGCTGCGGAGGGGTGATACCATTATCTCTCATACGGGCAAAGCAGAACGATTCTATGTGACCTGGCTTGCGGCAATACGTACAATATCGATTCGCTTTAGCCGTGGAGGTAAAAAATGAGTTACGAACGGGTGACGGTCCTATCCGAGCCCTTTTATTAAACGGTTGTTGTAACACCATATCGGCCTTATTCCTTTGCCCCATCTGAGATCGCGCCTGTGCGAGACGAATACCATCCTCTTCAGATCGGAAGGCTTTCTCTACCACATCCACATCAACATGCATCAATCTATCACCAATCAGAACATCAAACCCCAACGGCTGTTGACATGGATTGCGAATAGACGAGTAAAAGCTTCTTACCATTTCTGCATCAGCACTACTGTATGGAGTGAGGACAGGATCCCAACCAGCTTCCAACAGACCAGCAAGCATGGGATTCTCAGGAATCATTGTCTTATCCACAAATCCCTCAAAGCACACAGGGCGGTTTGCAAATCTGCCCAGGCTCACAGGTGAGGGTTGCTCAGGTACCAACTCCCTCGATGTCGTTGATAAGTCGCATGAGGTAGACGGGCCACCTCGGCCTCGTCTTGGGGCCTTCTTGCCTCGAGTAGATGCAAGAACAGGAGCCGACACAACAGCATCTTCCGCATATTTAGAACGGCGCTCCCGTTGGGGTGCCTCCTCCATAGTGGCACGTTTCTTTGCCATGAGTACACCCCACACCAATTCACAACCCACACAAAATAAGCACAAGGGAAAAAAAACCCTGCTTTACAACCTTAGCTTAACCCTTTCCTTGAAGTAGGAGAAATCCCAACCCAAATGGGTTTGAGATATTTCTGGAATTTTTTTTTTAAAACCTAATAAACCTAGAAGAAATTACCCTTGAAGAAAAGAAGAAGCTTCAAGTAGAGGTTGAAGCCTTGGAAACCAACCCTGAACAAGGTTAAGTGAAATTTGGAAGGTAGGGTTGCTGGATGAAGAAGAAAGAGAAGTAAGATCAGAAAAATCTGAAAAAGAAATCTCCACCTACCAGAAATTTGGGGGAAGATCTTCCAATCACCTTCTAAATCACACCTTTCTTAGCCAAAACCCCATTTTTTTTCAAACTTTCTCCATCCATCTAAGCTCGAATCAAAATCTTGGAGCTAGGTCTCGAGGGTGAAGGAGAGAGGAGGAATAGAGGAATGGGTTTGGAGAAATATCTGGAAGAAGGTTTCTGTCTCAAACCCACTTTCTTCTTCTAATTTATATGACTTATATGACCCATCAGATCCGGCCGGTCGACCATGGCTATAGCCGGTCGGCCGGCTGTTACTGTCCACCCATTTTTCCACTTCAACAGTCCAATCCGGTCAGCCGGCTGTTCAACCGGCCAGCCGGTCATCAACGTCCGGTCAGACCCGGATGCAGCCGGTCGGCCGGCTGTCCCTGGTTCATCTCTGCCAGAAAAAACTTCAAAATCCCTCCTTTATGCTGGCTGTCCAGCGGTAACCGGTCGGCCGGTCACTCCGGCTGGTCAGCCGGTTGCTCATAACCGGTCGGCCGGTCGGCCGGTCGTCTCTGGGTGATTTCCTCCGAAAAATACCAACTCAACTCACCTTTGCTGCCCCTGTCCAGCGTCAACCGGTCGGCCGGTTGTCTCTGGCCGGTCGGCCTGCCCAAAACATCACCAAGGGCCCCTCCATGGCCAGCGCCAACCGGTCAGCCGGTTGTTCTGGCCGGTCGGCCGGTTCCTGCTGGTCATCTCTCTCTCTTTTCTACTGTCACTCTACTCTCTCAACTCCTTCCACTCTCTCTCTCTCTAATTCTCTAAGTCATTCTACCTTCTCTCTCTTTCTTTCTTTCTCATTCCACTCTTTCTTTCTCTAATCTCATTCTACTTTCTCTCTCTTCTAATCTCAACCACTAGTGGCCCATCCTAATTACTTCCATCTCAATGGAAGAGAAAAACAAAACAAAATCACTTCTTTCAAATGGTTATGGGCCACCAATTTGTTCAAAAGTACATTCTACTCTCCTACTTCAAACCACATAACCCTCAACCATTCCACCTCTAACTCACACCGATTGTCCACCATAATCCTTCCATCTAAATCATCTTGATGAAAGAATGTAAGTCCCTGGCCCAGTTGTTCTGGACCATAGATCTGTTTAAAATCCACCATCCAAAATTACATTGCTACTCCCCAACTCGCAACACACCAAGCCCAAAACATAGATGTCAAATCCTAGAACCTTATCACCTCATCTGGAACCATATATCAACTCAACTAGAATCCTAAAAATCCTAAAACCAATGTTACTGAGTATAACTCATACTTATCTGCACAATAAAACCTAAGGCTCCACGGTTTCAAACCACAGAGTCTAAACGACGTCGGCGTAAAGGGTTGGTCAAGTCCATAACTCAAGGTCCAGTTTAGCTCTAAACTCGCGCTCTGATACCAACTCTGTAACGCCCCAAATTTCAGAAGTCGAGCATGACCTCGACCCTTGAGATTTCGGGTGTCACTATGCTTATGCGGAAGCGTGAATAATGCATTTATGATAGATAGTATCCTGTCGCAAGTTTAAAACTAAACAAACTTTAAAGTAAGGACAAAAAGATAAGTGCGTACCTGGTCCAGCATTTACAAATTTACATTAATATCCAAAATAAGGGGGCCCACACAGCAAGAAGCCCCAATATACAAGTCCAAAAGAATTGGGCCAATACACATCTAGCCATCAAACGGCCCCAAAATACCAACTAAAAGATGCCAGTGCATCCTATTCTCTACCATCCGAGAACTGAAAGTAACTGATGTCTTCTACAAAATCTTCTAACTCATTCTGAAGGACGTCATCATCCATAGTACCTGTTTCTACATTAGAGTCTGGTTGATGTTTTTCCAAACACCACCCAGGATTGAGGGGGTGAGTAATCAACTCAATGCTGCTATAAGTCTAAGTTTAATAATCAATCAAGCATTCAGGCATAGGTAAAGTAACAACCAAAACATACAAGAGTCCTAGAATAGTTATACTAATGCATGAATGTTATGAATTCGCACACAATGCATGACCCGGGCAGTCATAACAGAATCCACATGGATACAGTATTCCCTTCACTTATAAATCAGCTACACATAATGCAAGTGTGAAGGCTCTCACGAATGCCCTGGCCTTTCAAACAGTCAGCCAGTCACTGAGATTGCCGATGACATGTATGCATGGTTATTTTGGCCTTTATTGGTATTAATTTCATTCAGCAAGATTGGTGATGCTGAATTACTAATGTCATACAGTAGGTCCTGAACAGGACCATCTGGCTCCCGACGGTGCGAATGTCTATCATCGCCAGTAGCCCACGAATCCCATCTCCAATTTCCAATACATTTAGAACACAAGGATCATTCTATTCAAATCAGTACCTCAGCTATTCAGATTTACCCAAAACAAACTGGCGCCCTTACAATAGCTTATGGTCACTACGGGGAGGCTCAATGCCACAGCGTAGGCCGACGGCACGAACACGGTGTCCCACACCACCATGCCCGGCCCAAGGAGATTTCATAGGATCGTGTCGCACATACGTTTATCATTGGACGCTTCATTTAATAACATTAGTATTCCAGATTCGGGAAAAGTCATTCATTTCAAGCTATCTACCACCCAACATGTCTTGACTTTGGATATGGCTGTTTGATGCAGAGAGAACATTGACCAAACCGGCATTGGGCACAAACGACCCGTGTAGTCCAAACTACTGTCGATCGGTCAAGTTCACCCCGTCAACCAGCCTACCCCGAATATCCAATCCAACTAGGATATCCACATTATTCGATTGGCCCCTTTTTACTCATGACAATGTGCGTTAATCATACAATTAAACATATTAGAGACAGATTTCATCATCTCAACGAATTCCACAATTCAATTGTAACAATTAAATCATTTACCCATTTTATCAAACAATTGAGCCATGTAACACACATGCATGTTGAACTGAGACATAAAATCAGATAAAAACTCAAAGTCCTACTCTATGACTATAAGAATCATGTCTAAAACCCTTAGGAATGTTAAAGAAAAGAACTGAATTATAGCCCGCACCTTAAGGTCTAGGGTTCCTCGCCCGTCCAACGGTCTAGGGTTAGGGTTAAAGAAAATCAGCTATTCCTACAAGAAAACCCAATTAGGATGAGATTTTCAGTCTCAAACCTAAGATAGTTCGAAATTTTAAGGTAGGATTCGATTCTTACCTCCAATCGCAAAGAGAACCACTCCAGCGACGGAATCGACAGGCCAGAGCAACCTCCTACTTCAAGAGGAAAGGAAGAAAGACTCTGTAACCTCCCTTCTTCTTCTTCTCTCGATTTCTCTCTCTTTCTCTCTCTTCCTCTCCCTCAATTTCTCTCTTTCTCTCTCTTTCCCTCCTGAAAAATCCCCAAATCGATTTGGGAATTTCTCAGCAACAGGTTTATATATGAAAGCTGGAAAATTCACCCAAATGGCCTTATAGGAATTAGTGGGTAGTTTTCTGACCCAAGTGAAGTTAGTGGTTTATGTATGTAGCCCTCCAGAAGGCTATTTAGAGTAAGGGCCATAAAATTTACAGAATGGTAACCCTCTAGCCCAATTTGTACTAATTAATCTTCCTCTTCTAGGTTAGAGATTAGGAATTCTAATTAACTAAGATGTACGGTCATCCGTACACTATTATCTGTACGAAAATTTACGGGACGTTACACTTACTCAAAAAAATGACTTCAACCTCATAGACTTGCAATGTTGAGCTCTGAATTGTGCATATTCCAACCCCAATTCATCACATATTATGCATTGTTTTGATTGGTAAAAGATATAGCTTATACGTGCATTTATGTTTGTAGGAAAGAGAGAGAGAGAGAGAGACCTTATGGATTCAAAGACAAGAGGATCACTTTAGGCACATTGAAGATCATTAGAAGAGAGCCAAGAGGTGAATGAAGCAAGCAAAGAAGAAAGGAAGAAGTCTGAAGTAAAAAACCAGAAGAAGGAAGAAACAACAATTTTTTATAGGTGTTCGATATGTGCACAATAGGCCTCCAATATGTCAAAACACCAATTCGATATATAAAAAAAGGAGCTAAAAATCCTGACTCTCTAAACATAAATCTTGATTAATTGAAGCACTTTCGATATATTGAGATTCGAATTTCGATGGATCAAAACCCTATTTCAATATATCGGAATGTCTATGGCTAAAAATTCATACTCTTTGGACACTTTCTTCGATCCATCGAAATAGGAGTTTTGGTATATCAAAGTTCTTATTGAAACCATCATGAGTTACGCAATTTTTAGAAGATTTCAAGGCGGTGCGCGGTTTTTACTATAAAAGGACACCTCCACCCTCGTCTAAAATCATCGTAGAGAAGGCCTAATTGTGCTAGAGGTGGAGAGGATAAAAAAGGAGGTTCTACAACTCCAATTTGAAATTGCGTCGGGTAGCCTAACGCGACACCCTACGCATACGCGTGCGGAAGCTTGAGGAGCAACTAGAATTATGGCTGAACCTATAGGAGGGGGGGTGAATAGGACCTTTTTCAAAATCTTTGCGCCTACTTAACAAATTCAACAAATTATACTACGTAAGCGATTAACACTTCGGCTTCCAAGCCTAAGTGGGTCCAATTAAAAGACTAGCAAAAGATAAAGCAATTAACAACCTAGTCTAATCAACTCATGTGGACTAGAGAGGATGGATCAAGAAATGCTCAAGTCAACATGAGGTAGTGAAAGTACATCTTGTGAGTGTGGATGTGCCTATCAAGTGCCTAGCATACATTCCTAACTAAGCATTCATAATTAATCAATTAAACATAATGCATAAAGAGAAATGTGCTCAAGAATCAATCACAAACACAACGATGTATAGTGGTTCGACTACTTGTCTACTCCACTCCCGGTTCAAGTACTCAACCCCTTTGAGCACACCGGCATTCACTGGGGAGTTTAAATCTGGTTCCTCCCAACCAAGGTGTTTTAAATCGGATCCACCCAACCAGGGGAGTTTACAGGTTCCTCCCAACCTACACGTTTGCACCCGTGTTGGTGGCTCCCCCTTGGAGACTTTGTTTTAGGCGCGACTAACGTGCCAAGGAACGGCTGACGTCCCTAGATTTTAGGCCCAACTAATAGGCCAAGGATCGGCTAACGACCCCGGGGCGAGTTTGTCAAACAAACTCTACACTCAACTCCCACAGGGAATTGAGTGGATGGACTCTTAATAAGACAACCTACTTATCGGATTGAGCCCCTTGTTCAGCGCCGCTTCGGGTTGCTTCTTCTCGCTCTCCCGTGCTTGAATCAGCTCCCCTTGTGCTCCCTCGATCTTTGACGCCGCCGCTTTGCCAAGGCTTCAGCTCCAAGATCAGCTACCTTGCATGTGATGCTCCATTGGAGATGCCCAAGGTGCTAGGGAATGGTGAAACCTCTACAAATGGTAGGAAATGGGTTTCCTAGAGGAATGCACCTAAATGGACTCCTAGGTAGTATTTAGACAAAGGATTTAACTATCATCAAGGTGTCTAAACCCTAGGAATCAAGAGGGAACAAGTCCATTCTCAAGATGCCATTGAATGGCCCAAGCTTGTGATGAAAACACAAGGAGAATGGCTTGTTATAGGGTTTGGGATAGAGCCTCTAATGATCTCTAGCAATGGTGGCTTCTATCTCCTCAAAATCCCCTCTCTTAGCTCAAAAAACGAATCCCCCTTTTAAATAGATTTTCTTCAAATGGTCAAAAAATGGGCAGATTCGTGCATCTCTGATTGATCAGAAAAAGGGTCCGATTGATCGGAGCCCAGTCCGATTGATCGGAGACAAGTCCGATTGATCGAAAATCTATCCAGAGAAGTCTCTGGAAGAAATTCGATTGATCGGAACACTGTCCGATTGATCGGACGGCCCCTTCCGATGGATCGAAAGATTGTCCGATCGATCGAAAATATGTCCAGTGGGTTTTCAATATTTTCTAGGGACAATTTCCGATTGATCGGAACTTCTGTCCGATCGATCGGAGTCCTATCGGAAAACCTGTCCGATTGATCGGAGTCCTATCAGAAACTGCTGTTTGAGCCTATTTGATTACAGCAGCTTCCACCTCTTTAATTAGTCTAATTTATCATGTTTTTCATGGAGTTCTAAGACTAATGATGATGACTAAAGGTATACCTAGTTGGTGCAAGTCATCTAAGAGGTTATGGGTTAGGTTTTGGTCAAGGCAAAGCACACCAAGGCATCACTTTTACCTGTTTCTTCTTCCTTGATGCAGTCGGTCCGTCTTGAGTCTTCGTTCTTCGTCTTCATTAAGCTTAACCGACACTAGACCCACTGACCTAAGTAATTGACAAACAAGGTGCACTAGTATGCCATAGAAAAGTGCACTAACACAATTTAGGATTTTTCTTGTTCTTAATAGTTTTTCTTTTACTTTCTAGTTCAATCATGCCTCTGATTGGCTAAAACCTCTTACTTAGGACTAAGAGGTGAAGCTTGCAGTTATTCTTAATGTTTTAATTCAATTATAGGTTTTACTTTTGGATTCAATGTTGAACATGGTTTGATTCTAGTTTGAATAAAGTTCTAAGTTCTAGTTCTTCTTTGATCTTTTGATGGATCCAATTTCATGTGATGCTTAGAAGAGTTACACTTAGATTCTTATTTGTTTTGTAAGGTCTAGACCTGTACTATTCAAGGAATTGAATTCCCTATGCTCTAAAACTTGGTTCTTAATGTGGGAACTACTTTAACCAAAGTTCTAATCTTTTGAAGAATTATGAGATAGTTGTTGCTATTATTATGATTTGATTCAAGTTTAGATTGTGGTAATAATAAGTCTAGTGACAGGATTTGATGATGACGATAGTTGTGATCTTAACCTATTAAAAAGTGGATTGGCCTATACAATTGAGTGTGCCCAATGCCTAACTCTATTGAGAGAATCATGTCAATGAACACCAACTATTTTAGATGTTGATGTGATTTAACCGCTCCATATCTCGGCTGGATAGAATTAGATTTCAATTCCAGTTGTGAAGTTGAGAAACCTAGTTGGATTATGCATTAAGAATAGCTATGAGTGGATCCTTGGCGCTCTAGGGCTTTTAGATCATTACATTCATCTTTTAGTTTACAACTTTCATTATTCACACAACATAGATTTCAAATTTAGTTCACCTTAGTTTAATTTCAATTGAAGATACTTATGAGGTTTTGTGAATTCTTGGTTGATCCCTGAGGACGATCTCGGTCTTAACCGAATTATTACTACATCGCAACCTTGCACTTGAGGTTGGTGAACAAGTTTTTTGGCGCCGTTGCTGGGGATTCAACGGTGTTTACAGAATTTTCTGAGAATAAATTTTAATTGAGATTGTGCTAAATTCTAGATTAGGTCTTCTTATTAATTCAACACGTTAACTTAATTTGTTTTGTTTTTGTAAGAAAATAACATAGATCTTCGATTCAGGTTTTGTCTTCCTAACCCTCTTTGTTTAATATCTCAATTTTATTTTTAGAGATAGTTTAAATCTTAGGATTGCTTTGAGTGGTTCATGCCCCATTGGGTCCGTGATCACACTCAGCGCTTGTTAAGTGAATGAGGAATTGTTGAATGACTTGATAAAGAACTATGTGCAAAGAAACATTTAAACTTTTCAAATTTATCTAGAAGTATGGCTGAAAATCAACCCGACCAAAGGGCTAACCAATAACAAAATCCAGCCCAAAATCAAACTAAAATAGGAGAGAATAAAGTAGAGAATGTTCCTCAACCTAGGACTCTACGTGATCACTTACAACACGCGAGAGCAACCACTCCCTCTTGCATAATCTTTCCATACAATGCAGGGAATATAGACTTTAAATTGGGGGCAATCCTACTCCTTCCTAAATTTCATAGACCTGACAATGAAAGTGTTTATCAACATCTTAAAGAGTTTGATGAGGTGATAGCTACACTACACTTTGCAAACTTGTCGGATGACACTGAAAGACTTAAGTTATTTCCCCTTTCTCTTAAAGAAAAAGTAAAGTCTTGGCTTCATGCATTGAGGCCACGATCGATCGATACATGGGCCGAAATGACTAGGGAGTTTCTTAAAAAGTTCTTCCCGACTCATAAGACCAATGCGCTTAGACAATTAATCATGAATTTCGTGTAAAAAGAGGACGAAACGTTCTTCCGAAGTTGAAAGAGGTTTAAGGACCTTTTGAATGCATGCCCACATCATGACTATGAAAGTTGGCAGGTAATTAGTTTTTTCTATGATGGACTGACTTCGTCCATGCGCCAATTCGTAGAGATGATGTGCAATAGGAAATTCATGAACAAAGAAGCCAATGAGACATGTGCTTACTTTGATACGTTGGCTAAGAATGCGCAATCATGGGACACGTCTAAACCAACAAATCCCAAAATAGGCCAACAAAGAGAAAAGGGAGGTGTCTATCTTCTTACGGAGGAAGATAATATGAGTGCACAAGTAGCTAGCCTCACTAGAAAAATTGAGGCCATGGAATTGAAGAAAGGAGAGAAGATTAAACCTAGTGAGGTTGTCGATAGTGTTTGTGGTATTTGTGCCACCAATTTACATGCAACACAAGGATTGTCCTACAATTCTTATGTTTCAAAAAAATTTACAAGAACAATCGAATGCCATAAACAACTATCAACGACCATTTAGTGCTCCAAATTAAAAAAATGTACAATACAAGTTGGAGGAACCATCCCAACTTCAGTTGGAGGAATGGACCAACCCGCAAATTCAAACAACAACCAAGCACAACCTATGGTAGGGCCATCATTGGTGATCACACCTAAGACCATGCTTGAGGATATGTTGGGAGCAATATTCATGTCAGTTCAAGCTGAGTATAATAAGAACAACTCTCTGAAACTAGATGGGTTCATGCAAGAACAATTAAGATTCAACCAAACTACATCTCAAGCTATTTTTTACTTCAAAAAATTCCATGGCAAGGGTTGAATCTCATCTTAGTGTTAGGGAGAAGGGCACACCTCCTGCTCAACCTCTCCCTAACCTAAAAACTCAATTGGAGATACATGATCCTAGCTCATCCTCCCAACATACGAAGCATGGTAAATCTATCACCACCTTACAGAGTGGCAAAACAATTGAAAAATCTTGTCCAGTGAAGGCCCCAAAGCCTAATGATCCGATAATTGCCAACAAGGATGATGGACCTAGCATTGCCCACATGAGAAAGAACCGGAGAAGTAATACAAGCCGGTTGCTCCTTTCCCTCAAAAGTTGATTTCACTCAAGCCTCTAGACAAAAATATGAATCTTTTAGAGGTTTTTAAGTAAGTGAAAATCAACATCCCGTTGTTGGATGCCATAAAACAAATACCATCTTATGCTAAAATTCTGAAAAAATTCTTTGTACGGTCAAGAGAAAACACAATGTGAACAATAAAGTACTTTTGACCAAGAATTTGAGTGCCATTATTAAACAAGAATTGCCCCAAAAATATAAAGATCCGAGTAGTCCAACCACACCATGCATCATAGGTGACTACCGGATTGAACAAGCCTTATTCGATTTAGGGGTAAGTGTTAACCTCATCCCATACTCGAGCTATGAGCAACTAGGTTTGGGTGAATTAAAACTCACCAAAACCACACTTCAACTTGCTGATCGATCTATTCGTATACTGAGAGGGGTGATAGAGGATGTATTAGTCCAAGTTGATAAATTCTACTATCTAGTGGATTTTATTTTCTTTGATACACAACTCGTCCTTAGTGTCGGTACTCAAATTCCAATTATACTTGGACGTCCTTTCCTAGCTACATCAAACGCAATAATCAATTGTAGGAATGGGCTTGTACAAATGTCCTTTGTAAATATGATAACTTGAGTTAAATATTTTTAATTTGTGCAAACAACCACGAGATAGAGATGAAGAGATCCACGAAATAAACTTGATTGACTCATTCATGGAAGACACGTCCCTCTTAACATTTTTCTCTAATCACTTAGAAGTATGCTTGGTCCATTCCCATGATATAGATGATGACATGATACAGGAGATGGATGCCATTTCAGACTCAGTGCCAGTACTCGATACTAACCGGTTAAAGGCACCATTTGAGCCATTGCCCTTAACCGACAACAAGCCTCTTCCATCTAATATGAAGGCACCGAAGCTCGACCTAAAACCATTGCCTACAGATCTGAAATATGTCTATTTGGATCGAGACGAGACGTATCCGATGGTAATTTCTTCCCACCTGGATGAGGAACAAGAGAGTACGTTGATCACTACTCTGAAAGAACATACGAATGCCATCGAGTAGTCAATTGCGGATCTCAAAGGCATAGACCCCCTGATTTGTACTCATCGCATAAACCTTGAGGAGAATGCGAAAACATATAGGCAACCACAAAGACGCCTCAATCTAAATATGAAGGAGGTGGTTAAAGCTGGGGTGTTAAAACTATTGGATGTCCGTATCATTTACCCAATATCCGATAGTCAATGGGTGAGTCTAACTCAGGTAGTGCCTAAGAAATTCGGAATTACCATCGTAGCCAATGTTGAAAATGAACTCATGCCAACTAGAGTCACTACTGGTTGGAGAATGTGCATTGACTACCAGAAGCTAAACACGATTACGAGAAAACACCACTTCCCTTTACCTTTTGTCGATTAAATGTTAGAAAGGTTAGAAGATCACTTTAGGCACATTGAAGATCATTAGAAGAAAGTTAATAGGTGAAGGAAACAAGCAAAGAAGAAAGGAAAAAGTACGAAGTCAAAAACTAGAAAAAGGAAGAAACAATATTTTTCGATAGGTGTTCGATATGTGCTCAATAGTCTTTGATATATCGAAACACCAATTCGATAAATCGAAAAAAGAGTTAAAAATCTAGATTCTCTGGACATTTCGATGGATTGAAACCCCATTTTGATATATCGAAATGTCTGTGTCTAAAAATTCATACTCTCTGGACACTTTCTTTGATCCATCAAAATAGCAGTTTCGACATATCGAAACTGGTTCGATATATCGAAGTTCCTGTCGAAACCGTTGTGAGTTATGCAATTTCTAGAAGATTTCAAGGCAATGCACAATTTTTACTATAAAATGACTTCTCCACCCTCATCTAAAATCATCATAGAGAAGGCCTAATCGTACTAGAGGTGGAGAGGATTAAAGAGGACCTTCTAGAACTCCAGTTTTTAGGGTTTTTCATGTTCTTAGTAGTTTTTCTTTTACTTTCTAGTTTAGTCATGCCTCTAATTAGCTGGAACCTCTTAACTAAGGCTAAGAGGTAAAGCTTGCAGTTATTCTTAATGTTTTAATTCAATTATAGGTTTTACTTTTGGATTTAATGTTGAACAAGGTTTGATTCTAGTTTGAATAAAGTTCTAAGTTCTAGTTTTTCTTTGATCTCTTGATGGCTCCGATTTCATGTGATGCTTAGAAGAGTTACACTTAGATTTTTATTTATTTTGAAAGGTGTAAACCTGGACAATTCAAGGAATTGGATTCCCCACGCTCAAGAACTTGGTTCTTAATTTGGGAACTACTTTAACCTAAGTTCTTATCTTTTGATGAATTCTGAGATAGTTGTTGTTATTGTTATGATTTGATTCAAGTAAAAATTGTGGTAGTAATCAAGTCTAATGATAGGATTTGATAATGATGATAGTTGTGGTTATGTTAACCTATTGGAAAGAGGATTGACCTATACAATTGAGTGTGCCCAATGCCTAACTCTATTGAGAGAATCATGTCAATGAACACCAACTGTTTTAGATGTTGATGTGATTTAACTGCTCCATATCCCGACTGGATAGAATTGGATTTCAATTCCAGTTGTGAAGCATTAAAGATGGCTATGAGTGGATCCTTGGTGTTCTAATGCTGATAGATCATTACATTCGTCTTTTAGTTTACAGCTTTCATTATTCACACAACACAAATTTTTAGATTTAGTTCACCTTAATTTAATTTCAATTGAAGATATTTAAGAGGTTTTGTGAATTTCTGGTTAATATCCTTGAGGAGGATCTCAGTCTTAACAGAATTATTACCACATCGCAACTTTGCACTTGGGGTTGGTGAAGAGGCATTGCCCAGGCAGACTTTGAAACTTCGCGACTTCCTCCACGACGAGACCATTCTGATCAGAAGCAACTCACTCCTGAGACCGAACAAGTCAACCTCAGGAGTGTGTGTGTGTGTGTGTGGGGGGGGGGGGGGGGGGGGGGGGGGGGGGGGGACTACTGCTGTGGGGGATTCCGAACTGGACCCACACATGGGACAGGAAGCCGACAAGCCAAGAGACCCAAGTGCAAGTCCTCGGCCATTACCATCGAGTAGAGTTGGAGTTCAACCAGGCTGATAGTTCGACCGACTCCTTAAGCAATAGCGAAGTCCAACCAAGGGGATCACCCACACAGAACGAGCAATCCCACCGGCTCCAAGGCAGGTGGACGAGCTGAGCTACCACCAGAGAATCCATAAGCCGGGCGTAGAGCTCGAGGGGAGGAGCTTGGACCCCAACCTCCACATCCCATCCAGACCAAGCCAGCCCTCTGTAAGGGGTGGCGTAAGAAACTTGGGATACGAATCCCATTAGAGCCCCTTCGACACGACACGTGGAGGACGTCAGGTCTAGAACCTGCACCCACGTCTAATGATTATTCCAGGCCTAGCATGTCAGACTATGCCTGCCAACGCAAGGAGGTGTCCTACACTACCATGATTGAAGGTTAAAGACTGGTGTGTCCGGATGGATTTGTCAGGCTCAGATCACGTCACCGCACTCTATAAATACCCCTATCAATGTAAAGCAAAGGTATGTTAATCACGCGACCCTTACTTGTTGTCCGACCTCAGGTGACCTGACTTAGGCATCATAGGGTTCACTGCCACCACCCGCACCCACCCACCCCCCTGCCCTTATCCTTTCTTGATTCACAGGGCCTACATGAGGAGGACGACCGCAGGACCTCGAGCCGCCTCAACATTAACCTAACCTCATCTATTGTTGACCAAATTCAAGCGACAACAATTATAGTTAGAGGAACCATGATAAGTATAATTTAACCCTAATTTTAAGAGCATTATCATTAATTTTGTGGTTAATTATCCCTCAATGGATTAATTTTTGGAAAGTTTTCCAGGAGATTAGGAGAGGTGGTGGATAATCCAAGCCAATCGGACACTTTGAGGCCCAAAGTGATCAATATCAACCAGGTTGGCGACCCGGAAGAAAATCAAGCTAAGAAGATCCAACGATGGATCATATTTTGTGGTGGAGATCTGAAGCCTGAAAGAATGCATCATGCCCACTCGAGGTGCATGTTTGCACGGTCAAGATGGGGCGACTACATTCGTGACCATCATCACGCCCACCTTCCTCACGTCAAAACATCAAGGGTTGGATGACCATCCACCTTTCACGGCCAATCAAGCAAGGGACAGCCCACTCTCATGTGTCAACAGCAAGAATGAATGGCTCACATCTCTCACACATGACCAGCAGACACATGTGGAGAACGTCTCCAGCACGTCCAACAAGCAAGGGTGGGCGTCTCATCTCCTTCACATGCCACCACACGTGCAAGCTCATGGAGAATGTTCTCTCCTCCATCACAAGCTCCATGTCAAGCTGATGAAGATGGACCCCATCCATTCACACATGAGATGCAAGGGACGTCCAACGTCCATCAAGGTGGACCCCACAATCAGCGTCCATCAACTAACCAGCAAATGGAACATCACCCTCCATCCACATCCGTTCAATCAAGCAGGCGGACCATCACCCTCCATCCACATCCGTTCAATCAAGCAGGCGGACCATCACCCTCCATCCACATCCGTTCAATCAAGCAGGCGGACCATCTACCTCCACCGTCCATCCAAAAGTCTGGTCGCAGCAAGAAAGGGTTGCTCGTCATCCAGATTCTCCCACTCCAGTGGACCCATCGACCAGCTTCAGCCATGGAGTGTCCATCGTCCAGCACACCCTCAATCATGTGGAGCTCATTCCCACTGTCCAAATGGGTGGACATCGAAGGACCCTACACAACATCAGCCCTTCATCAAGCTAGCTTGGAATCCATCGCCCCACCATTTATGTCCGCCAGCGAGCCACAAAGGGCCATCGTCCAGCTCCAAGCCTTCACACGAGCCAAGCATACAAGAGCTGGACGTTCTCCCTCCATTCAGCCAACAATCAGTGGCTAGCAATCACTGTCCATCCAGATGATGTGAACCCCACCGTCAGAACACGTCCAGCAATGGACGTCGCCCCTAACTGTAGTACATTGAAGCAGCTCACCTCCACACGTGTGTTCAGCAAACATCAAGGAGTACTTCAGCTTCATCTCCAGTACGTGTGCAACGTGTGGAGCCATCACCACCATCCAGCAGCTGTAGGGAAGCTCCATCTCAAACATGCCAAGGAGAGGACTCGCTCGATCTTCAAATGCATCGCACGACTACAACCAGAGAGATGGTTGTCCACTTGCATCCCACGAGCAGCACAGCAAGAAGCTATGGAGCTACAAGGCTGGACGTCTCTGCTCCTATGCTCATCTACAACAACAACCATTTCAAAATGTCACTCGTGTGCATCAGTAGTGGTGGCCAAAGGGACCACCAATCACAAGAGAAGACCTCTTCAACACGTGCAACAGTTAACAAGAAGGTTTCACTTCATCTCACGTGAAGAAAATGGCAATGGAAGAACTTTCAACAGCAACCAGCAAGGGAGCTCTCTCTCTCTCACGTGCATCGAGCTTCAAAAGCTAGCAAGGGTGTACCTCTCTCCTCCCTCACATGTGGGCATCAAGCAAAAGAAGCCTCCATCTCCACCTCAGGTGTGGCAAGCTCCACCAACTCTCAAGCATGTCAAGACTACAAGAAAATCAATTTTTTGCGATGTCCTTTATTTGCGATGCCCCAACTAGGTCGCAAATACGGGCCCTTTAGCGACGATTAATGATGGGGCGTCGCAAATATTTAATTTATTTCCGATGGCCCACGAAATTTATTCCAATGAAAATTTTATGGGTAAAGGTAATGGCATATCGCCTTATGGACGTCGTTAATACATTAATATTTATTGGCGAATAATGTTAATATATTAATACTTATTGCCCTATAAAGGTTGTTAATATCTTAATACTTTGCCACCAAAATTTTTATGGTAAAATATTTGTGCCAAACATATCGGCAATGCCTACAAGGCGTAGTTAATACACGAAATTTATTTCTATACTCCAGTAAGCCTTTTTCATTGGGAATGTAGGTGGGGCCCACGGTGATCTTTGTGAGAAATCCACACTGTCCATCCATTTTGTGTACTCATTTTAAGACGTGCAACCAAAAGTGAGCTCGATCCCATACTCAAGTAGGCTGCACTAAAGGAAAAGGTAGGTAGGGAAATTCCAACCATTGATCCAAAACTTCTATCGCCCTCAATTTTTTTCCTACAGTCAATGTTTAATCTCCACTGTTTCATATGGTGTGGTCTAATTAAACTTTGTATCTGCCCCATTTTTTATCTCATCACTTAAAATGAGATGTAAAAATGGATGGACAGTGTAGATGAAACAAATACATGATGGCGTCCTTTCTGGGAAAGGATTTAGCAAGAAACCAGAGTCCTGCAATCTCTCCTGTCACAATCTAACAGAAGACGGAAGAATTTAGCAAGAAATCCTCTCCACCATTACGGATTGCATCTTACCCGGTCTCCAGCTCGGAATGGGCAAAGGCCCCGGCTGGCCACCATGATGTATCGATTTTATCTACACCATTCATACATTTTTCCGTATCATTTCAAGATATTGGGCCAAACCTGAGGCAGATCCAAGACGCAGGTGGACCACACAATGGGTATTAAATTCGTGCTGTTGAAAGCTTCTTGGGGCCACAGAAGTCTTGGATCCAGTTGATATTTTTGTTTTCCCTTCATCTAGGTATATGTAACTTTATGAATTGGTTGGATGGAAAGAAAACATCACATTGGGCCTTAAGAAATTAAGTTTCAACGGTGAGCATCATCATCACCACCGCTTCGTGTGATGTGGTCCACTTAAGTCTTGGATCAGTCTAACTTTTATTTATTTGCCATAAAATGTCATGGGAAAATAGATGGAAGGTGGGGATAAAAACCATACATCATGGTGGCCGCTCAGATTTCTTGCCCGTTCCGAGCTGGAACGGCGGGTAGGACGCAACCCGCATTCCTCACGGGAGCGGAATAGGTGAGACCGGGAGCGGATTAGGTGAGACGACCTCGGATCCACCGAGGTGGGTGGGACGCCTGATTGTGTGGCTCACAGTTATGTATGTACCTTAAATCCACACCGTCCAACCTTCATTTTAGGGTATGATCCAAAAACTGAAGTAAATACAAATCTTATGTGGACCATACCACAGGAAACAGTAGTGATTGAATCCACACCATTAAAAAATTCATGGAAGCTACCCGAATGTTTATTTTCCATCCAAGCTATTGATAAGGTCCCAAAGATCTAGATGCAGAGTCCACACAAATATTATCTTGATCCAATACTTTTATGGCCCACAAGAAGTTTTTAACTGTTGATTACCACTGACTCCTGTATTGTGGTCCACCTGAGATTTGGATCTACTTCATTTTTTTGGATCATTCCTTAAAATTAGCTTTAAATACGGATGGACAGTGTGGATGTAGTCACACACATCACAGTGGGCTCTACAGTCAGGGGTCCCACCCACCTTGGTGGATCCGGGGTCTCACCTAATCCGCTCCCCTAGACGGACGCTGATTGCCTGCGAAAGCCTTTTCAGGCATCTCCTGCTCGGAATCTAGGTGGGGCCCACAGTGATTTTTTGAGAAATCTACGTCGTCCAACTGTTTTATGAGATCATTTTAGGCATTGCTCCCAAAAATAAACGCAATCCAACACTCAAGTGGGCCGCAATAAAGGCAAAGGTGGGTAGGGAAATTTCTACCGTTGAAACCTCTATGGGTCCACAGTGATGTTTATATGCCATCCATACCGTTCATAATGTCATTCCTACTGAGATGAACTGAAAAAACAAATATTATCTTGTTTCAAAACTTCTGTGGCCCCACGAATATTTCAACTGTGGAAGTTCAATCGTCACGTTTTCGGCCCACTTAAGTCTTGGATCCCTTTCATTTTTTGTCACAACACCTACAATGATGTCAAAAATTGGTTGGACGGATTAGATTTCTCACAAACATCACGGTGGGCTCCACCTAGATTCCGAGCGCAGGCAATCCGCGTCCTCCTGTATCCACCGGAAGTGGATTGCGTACTGAGTAACTCAGCACGCTAAGTGTACTAGTGTACTGAGTAAACCTGTGGGGTCCATCGTGATTTATGTATTTTATCCACTTCGTCCATCCATTTTATATTATAATTTTAGGGATTAATTCCAACTATGAAGAAAATCCAATGCTCAAGTTTACCACACCACAAGAAACAGTGTAAATTGAAATTCTACCATTGAAAATTTCTCAGGGGCACATAGTTTTGGATCAAGCTGATATTTTTGTTTTCCCTTCATTCATGCTTGTGTGATCTTATTAACAGGTTGGATGACAAATAGACATCACTATGGGCCTTAGGAAGGTTTGAACGATGGATATCATTATTCTCACAGTTTCCCGTTGTGGGGTCCATCTTAGCTTTGTATATCTTTCAATTTTAGTAACAACCACTAAAATGATCTAGAAAGATGGATGGACAGTGTGGATGAATTACATACATTCACGGTTGGCCCAACATAGTTTACTCAGTACGGGCCAACATAGTTTATTCTTACTGACTTGCTACGTGCGCAATCCGATTTCTTATCCATGAGGTGGGTGAGACCCATGACTGTCGGGTCCACTGTAATGAATGTGACTTAATCCACACCATCCATCCATATTGAAAGAGCATTTTAGGGCATGATCCAAAAAAAGAAGCAGTTTCAAATTCCAGATGGACCATAGTACAGGAAACAATGGTGACATGCAATCAACACTGTTTTTGTATGGTGTGGTCCATCTGAGATTTGGATCTGCCTCATTTTTTTTCTTATACCCTAAAATGAGATGAAAAAATCAATGGACCGCATGGATAAAACACATACATAATCGTGGGGCACATGACCTGGCATTGGGGGTTCAAGCCAAACGGCATATATATCTTACTGCGGATATAAAACTTCTCCTCTCCCTCTCTCATTTTCAATCTCCATCTTCCCTAACCCTGACCCTTCTCACTCCCTCTCTCGATCTTCTTCATCAAGTATTCATCAGGTATGCTCTCTCATCTATGTTGAAATACAAGAATATGATGTAGCTTCATCAATCATACAAAAACCTGATGTATGTCAAAATGTTTGTCAGGTGTTGTTGCCAACACCATCCCTATCCATGGGGTGCTGTGTAAATGTGGTGGGCATTGTGGGGTCCAACGCAATGTATGTGTTTTATATCCACGCCGTCCATCAGTTTTGGGCCATCATTTTAGGGCATGAAACGAAATATGAAGCAGATCCGAATCGTAAGTGGACCACACCACAAGAAATAGTGGTGATTGAACGCTCAACTTTAAATTCTTCCTGGGGGCCACAAAAGTTTTGGATCACGTTGATGTTTATGTTTTCCCTTCATCCAGGTCTGAGTGACCTTATCAACAAGTTGGATGACAAATAAACATTAGGTGCGCCCTAGAAGGGTTTCAACGGTGATGAGATTGATATGGAAGTCATTCATAAGTGCACAGAAGACATATTTGACAATGACAATGAAGATGTTGAACTACTTGATTCCACCAACGATGAGGAAGAAATTTTGCATACTGATGATGATACCGACAAGAGTGAGCAGAATAATTTCATATTAATATCCATGATCACTTTTTTTTAGTTATTAAATATGATTATGCATTGACTCCTCTTCTACTAAGGATTTTTTTGTAGAAATTATGACTCCTCCCCTATTAAATATGATTATGCTTTTTAGTAAGCAATTATACTTTTTGTAGATCCGTATTATTATATATGTTTTGCAGTTATGACTTCTAGTAGTGGTTTACCATCGGATCATGACTCCTCACCTATTACCGCAAGCTTGTCCACATCAGGTATCAAGCTGTCATTTCGTAAATATTTTTAAATTTTGAAATATTATAATATTTTATGTTAATATTGGTGAAACATGTTTTGTAGCTGCTAAGATAATCACGCAACGAGGTATTGCAAAGAATGAATGGTTGGAGCAACTTAAGAATTCGTACGAAGGGCCCATTCTAGTTGAAATGAGATCAAGGTTAATGAAGGTGGTTGGACAACATGCAACTGAGTGGACAACGGAGCTTGGCATCATTGCTCGAAGTCATGGCAATGCATTGCTGTATGAAGCGTAGAACAAGATACCAGATATTGAGAAGCAGGTTATGTATAATAAACTCAAGGTAAAATATTACAGTTATGACGGACTTACTTTTAGATTCATGATAACATTACCTTATGTATTGTGCTTCCATAAAATTACAGACATCTTTTCAAGTTGATTTCAATAATCTACATTATAAAGAATTTGTGGATTTGCAACTTAAACACTGCTTGAAGGAATATCGTCACAAACTCAAAACTCATTGGAAGCAATTTGACCCGAAAGCTGCACCTTATAATTCGTATAATGGTGTCCGAGATTATATTTGGTTGGCTTTATGCAACAGGTTCAATTCTGAAAAGTATTAAGGTAAATTGAATGTCATTAACTTCAATTTGTTTCATTTTAGAGTAAATAATGGTTTAATTACATGCAATATATAGGAAATAAGTGAGCAGAACAAAAAAAAAATCGAGGTGAATTAAAAATTAACCATTGTGGTGGAAGTAAAGCCTTCGTACAATACCTTGAGGAAATGGTAATAGTTATTAAACAAAAGATGAATACCTATTTTTGTTATTCATACTACGTTATGGTTGGACAATTGATAGATGATTCCTTTTTTTTTTTTTTTATTGAAACAGAAAGAGCATGAGACCGAAGATGAACCTCCTCTTATTGACGTTTATGAGATGACACATTACAAGTCGGGGAAGTGTTGTACTTGTGACAAAACTCGCCAATTATACGTAAGACCTACGTAATGTTGCCTCTATTTTTTTAGATAATAATGTTGCCTGCCTAGTATGCTGCCTAGTTATCACTTATATATTATATTGTCTTATTCTTAGTTTTCTAAAATTTCAAGAGGAGATGGTTGCACAAGCAACCCAGGATTCATCATCTTCAGATGCTAGTTCGACACAGGATAAAATACTTGTCAACGTTCTTGGAAAGAAAAAGAAATATTTACGTGGCATGGGGTACGGAATGAAGGAAAAACCAACCCGTTTCAATGTGAATGTAGAGGCTAAACAAAGACGGGCGGAGGCAGCAAAAAAGAACTATGTCGAGGCACCTGAAAAAATCATCCAAGCTCATAAAAGAGAATACAGGAGACAATACAAGAGAGGATGAATATTATGTTCAATGAGATGAAGAAAGAATTGTTATCGCAATAAAATAACTCCCCACCAAGCTCATCCTCATAAGGAACAAATACAATGTTAACTTTGAATTTAACGTACTTGTTAAACATGTCTTTAATTTTGTGGTTATGATGATATATTTCATGTTAGGATTAATATTTATTAACTTGCTTATTAAGATCAGGTTTGGATTTAACAACTACTTTGATTATTATTCTATATACATGTTAAGTTTAATGTTTTTAAAATTTTTTATATAGTTGTCACGTGTACTTTAGTTATTATTATTTTAGTTGTTTCTATCTTAAATAATATTAAAAAAATATAAAATTTAAAAAAATTGTAAAATATTATAATTTTTTTAGATTTTATATTTTTTTAATATTTTCATAAATGCTTTAACGACTCCCTCGAGGCATTACTAATACTAAAATTATACATTTATTCCCCTTTATACAACCTTTAGCGATGCCTCGGTGGTCGTCGCCCATATCAAGAAAGTCGTCTCAAAATAATATTATTTACGACGGAAAGATAGTCGTTGTTAAATATGCAGGCAATCCAGACGCCCTTATACCGTTGCTAATATTACCTATTTGCGACCCCCACTAGAAAGTCGCAAATCAGTACCTTTTCCAATGCCCCTCTCTAGAGGCGTCGGTAATGGTCTTTAGTGACCCGGCCAATAGCAAAGACCGTGGCGACAACTCCTGCACGTTGCTAAAGAGCATTAGCAAAGATCTTTTTGACCTTATGCGACGCTTTGGGGGCGTCGCAAAAAATTGATTTTCTTGACGCCCTAGCAAAGATGTACTTCCTCTCCTCTCTCACTCGTGTGCTTACACTTGTGTGAGAGATGATGTACTTTTCTCTCCTCTCTCACTTGTGTGCTCATACTTGTGTGAGAGGATATACTTTACTTCATCTCTCACATGTGTGGAATTTGTGAAGAACCTCTCTCACTCATGTGAAGAGCCTCTTCTCTCCCTATTTAAAGGGGTGCTCTCTCATTCTCAAATCATCCCATTTTTCTCTCATTTCCATCTTGCGAAGAGTAAGAGTGGAGTTCTCCCTCTTCTCTCTTGTTCTTCTTTTTTTTCTTTTGTAACTTAGAGTTTCTTCTTGTTGGAATTGAAAACCAAATCCAGGTCGTCCATCTGATTCTTACTGCCCAAGGAATTCCAAAAGCTTCCTCAGTTGGATTGCTTGCTGTGCAAGGAGAAGAATTTCCAATGCACTGATTCATCTCTCAATGCATTGAAAA
The DNA here is from genome assembly GCA_003013855.2 of Liriodendron chinense. Classification (NCBI taxonomy): domain Eukaryota; kingdom Viridiplantae; phylum Streptophyta; class Magnoliopsida; order Magnoliales; family Magnoliaceae; genus Liriodendron; species Liriodendron chinense. The sequence continues at coordinate 1,665,314 of ML058483.1, forward strand.
TAAACAATATTAAATATTTTGTGTTGGATTTGTAAATCAGTAAATGTCATTCCCCCTGTCTCTAATGGATGTAAGGGTATTCTTGTCTTTTCATGTTGAAGCAAATGTCTATATAAGGAAGAGTAGCTGTGTTTGGTTGTAGCAAGAAAAAAGTAAGTCAGCAAAATAATAAAAATATTTAGCTTTTTCTCCTCCCTTCCCTTATGAACATGAAGTCATTCAAAAGCTTAGAAAAGCTAATAGTAGCAATTGTTTTTTTGAACGTGCAACAGCAATAGCCTTCTTCTCCTTGTACGTGTCTAGACCCGATCATCATAAAGGGATTTACTTGCCCAACAAATTGGTATCAAAGCCTTTGGTTAAATGGCCACCACGATCCAGCAGCAGATTCCTAAGTTTTCAAAAGACAATTATGAAAATTTGTATATCCAAATGAAGGCACTGTTGGGGTCACAAGACCTATGGGAGATCGTCACTGACGAGTACGTAGAGCCCACTACAGAGCAAGAAACCTGCCTACACTACTGAGGAAAAGGCCAACCTCAAAGAACAAAGAAAGAAGAACAAAACGACCTTGTTTCTTGTCTATCAAGGGTTGGACGAATCCACTTTTGAAAGGATTGCCGAAGCAGGCGTCAAGCAAGCAAGCATGGGAGACTCCTAGCACCATTTTCAAAGCAGTTGATCATGTAAAGAGGGTTCGTCTCCAAACCCTTAGAGCCGAATTTGAGATCGCACACATGAAGGAAGGTGAGACAATTTCTGATTATTTTTCAAGAGTGCTTGTTATTGTTAACAACTTAAAAAGAAATGATGAAAAGATCGAAGATATATGCGTGATTGAAAAAGTGCTTCGATCCTCACAACCAAATTTGAGCATGTGATTGTAGCCATAGAAGAATCAAAGACTTTGAAAATTTGTCTATTGAAGAACTGATAAGATCATTGCAAGTGCATGTGCAACAAATGCAAAAAAATGCTGGTTCAATGCTCGAATATGCCTTAGAGTCTAAGTTGACTCTAAATGAACAAAAGAATAGCCATACACAACCGGGGGGGGGGGGGCACTAGCAATCGTACGAGAGGCAAAGGGCACGAATATCATCCAAGCCATCAACAAAATCAATAAAAGTTTACCAGTTTCCGTGGAAGAGGAAATAGTAGAGGCCGGTTCATGCATGGTCGTGGAAACACAAAGAACGTTCAATGCCACAATTGCAAGAAATTCGGCCACTATGCCTCTAAGTGTTAGAGTAAAGTGGATTAAGATAAACCATCCAACTATGCTAAAGCATCACACCATGAACAAGAAGACTCTACACTCCTTGCATAAGAAAATTAAGGCATGTGAACGGTCGGATGTGTGGTATCTCAACACTGGTGTAAGCAACCACATGAGTGGTAATAAAGAACTGTTTGTGGAACTCACAGAAGGAGTTCGTAGAAACATGAGTTTTGGTGACTCATCAAAGGTACCCATGATAGGTAAAGGAAAAGTTAAAATTTATTAGATGAATGGTGTGCCGAATTTTATCTCTAATGTGTATTACGTACAAACATGAAAAATAACATTCTCAATATCGGGTAACTAATCCTTGAGAAGGGGTATGTTATACACATGGAGAACTATTCTCTCTCTATAAGAGATGCACACAAGAGACAAATTGCTCAAGTCCAAATGGCAAAGAATCGTATGTTCCCACTTCATATCAATACAAATTCAGAAAGGTGTCTATATGGACTTACGAAGAATGATTCATGGAGATGGCATCTTCGCTTTGGGCATCTTCAATTCAGTAGCCTTAAACACTTGTCCTCATCAAGCATGGTGCATGGCTTGCCTGCTATTGAAGTTCCAAGACATCTATGTGAGGCATGCACACTTGGCAAGCGACAAAGGAATTCTTTCCCAAGTGGAGTGTCACAAAGAGCAAAGGAACCATTGCAGTTGGTTCACACTGATATTTGTGGCCCATTTGAAACACCCTCTCTTGGAGGTAATAAATATTTTGTTACCTTCATTGATGATTTCAGTAGAAAACTTTAGGTATATTGCATCAAAGAGAAATTGGCCGCTTTCAGTATCTTTAGAAATTTCAAAGCTCGAGTTGAAGTTGAAAGTGCCTATAAAATAAAAGTTCTCAGATCTGACAGAGGTGGAGAGTACACCTCAAATGTATTCCAAGATTATTGGAGGGAAGAAGGCATCAAGCAGCAGCACACTACAGCCTACACACCACAGCAGAATGGTATTGCAGAATGAAAGAACCACACCATCATCAACATGAAAAGAACCATGCTAAAAGAGAAAGGCCTGCCAAATAACTTCTGGGCAGAGGCAATTGCATGCACTGCCTACTTGCTCAATTGGTGTCCCATCAAGAGTGTTAGAAAGACACCACAGGAGGCATGGAGTGGTTACAAACCGAGCGTAGTGCACCTAAGGATCTTTAGGTGTGTCACTTATGCTCAAGTCCCAGACGCAAGAAGAAGGAAGCTTAATGATCATGGAGAGAAATGCATTTTTATCGGCTACAATGAAGAATCTAAAGCCTACAAGCTCTATAATCCACTAAAGTAGTGGTGAGTAGAGATGTGGTTTTTAGCGAGGAAGAAGCTCGAAAATGGAACCAGGAAGAATCGACCAAAGATATTCAAGTCGAAGCAGAAGAACAGGAAGAAAGGCATAACCGTAGAGAGCAAACACTCGTAACACCATCTTCGGCTACATCATCAGTACACAGTAGTCCAGGAATACATTTCATTTCTCCTGGAAGTACTCCATCAAGTCAAAATTCAACCAGCTCGTCCTCACCTATGACACCTATAAAAATGAGAAGCTTAAGCAACATCTATGAGCAAACTTAAGAGGTCAATCTTTTCTGTCTGTATGCAGATATGAGCCTCTGACGTTTCAGGAGGCCATAAAAGAAGAATGTTGGAGAATCGCAATGAAAGAAGAAATTCATGCCATTGAGAAGAATGACACATGGGAGCTGACTACACTTCCTAATGACTAGAAAACTATTGGCGTTAAATGGGTGTACAAGATTAAGCGAAATGCTGATGGTGAGATGCTACAAGGCAAGGCTCGTAGCAAAGGGCTCAAACAGAAGTACGAGGTGGACTATGAAGAAGTCTTCACTCCTATTGATCGCCTTGACACTATGAGGATGATTATCTCCCTTGCAGCCCATCACAGTTGGATGATCTACCAACTGGATGTGAAAATGCATTCCTGAATGGAATTCTGGAAGAAGAGGTCTTTGACTAGCCTAAAGGCTTTGTTATGCAAGGGAAGGAACACAAGGTGTATCGGTTGAAGAAAGCCCTCTACGGGTTAAAGCAAGCTCCACGTGCTTGAAATGCACGCATCGACAACTATCTTCAAGAGAACGGCTTCGCCCAATGTCTATATGAGCATGCAGTTTACATTAAGAAAAATGCTCATGGCGATATGCTTATAGCATGACTATATATTGATAATTTGCTGTTTATAGGAAACAGCCAGTCAATGTTTGATGAATTTAAGAAGGCCATGTTTAAGGAGTTCGAGATAACCGATGGAGGTCTGATGTCCTTTTTTCTGGGCATTGAAGTGAAGCAACAACATGGTGGCATTTATATATCTTAGAAAAAGTATGCCAAGAAATTTCTTGAAAAGTTCAAGATGGCCGATTGCAATGCCGTAAACATGCCTGTAACAACGGGCTTAAAACTGACAAAGGACGGAGAAGGAAGAAGCGTGGACTCAACTTTGTTCAAGAGTCTGATTAGAAGCCTAAGGTACCTCACAATCATAAGGTCGGATATCATCTATAGTGTTGGGCTTCTAAGTAGGTACATGGAAGCGCCAAAAGAATCACACTGGCTAGTTGCAAAAAGAATCCTCAAGTACGTCAAAGGAACAATGGAATTCGATCTTTTCTATCCATACGATGATGAAGCAATATTGTATGGATACTTAGACAGTGATTGGAGAGGTGACCAAGATGAAAGAAAGAGCACCACTGGCTATGTATTCTATCTTGGGACGACTGCTTTCACATGGAATTCGAAGAAGCAAAGTGTGGCCGCCCTGTCCACATGTGAAGAAGAGTACGTGGCAGCATCGTCCACTGTCTGTGAGGCGATTTGGTTGAGAAATCTGCTAAAGGAGATAAAGCATTAGCAAGAAGAATCCACAGTTATATATGTGGATAACAAGTCAACAATCGAGCTCGCCAAAAATCCGGTGCAGCATGGAAGGAGCAAGCACATCGATATCCGATTCCATTTTCTAAGAGATTAAGTGAAACAAAAAGTGGTGAAATTAGAGTATTGTCACACCACTAAACAGGTAGCGGACATATTCACCAAGGCACTACTGACAGATGCATTCAGACGATTAAAGTCGATGCTCGGAATGAAGCTGATTTTGGTTTAAAGGGAAGTGTTGGAATTACAAACCAAATCTGGGCTGTCCATCTGATTCTTGCTGGCCAAGGAATTCCAAAAGCTTCCTCAGTTGGATGCTTGTTGTGCGAGAAGAATTTCCAATGCATCGGTTCATCTCTCAATGCATTGAAAATAAACAATATTAAATATTTTATGTTGGATTTGTAAATCAGTAAATGTCATTCCCCTTGTCTCTATGGATGTAAGGGTATTCTTGTCTTTTCACGTCTATATAAGGAGGAGTAGCTGTGTCTGGTTGTAGCAAGAAAGAAATAAGTCAGTAAAATAATAAAATATTTAGTTTTTTCTCCTCCCTTCCCTTGTGAACGTGAAGTCATTCAAAAGCTTAGAAAAGCCAACAATAGCAACTGTTTTTCTGAACGTGCAGCAGCAATAGCCTTCTTCTCCTTGTACATATCCAGACCCGATCATCATAAAGGGCTTTGCTTGCCCAACACTTCTTTCTTTTGAAGTTAGTCTTCCATTGTAGAATGGTTGGCTAAACCTCTAGCTAAGGCTAGGGGTGAAGCCTTTGGCGAGATTTACAAACTTCGATTCTCTTGGTTCAACAATGGTGGTGCTTGATTATTGGAGTTCTTATTTTTTTATTGATCGGTTTAGTTATCTACCTTGGCGGAAGCTATTGTTGTGCGTAACCCCTTGATCCATCATAGACTCTGGACACGATGGATGCTTGGGATTCCTTGCACACCAATTAGCTAGTTCATGATCGATAAAGCCCTTTGATCCATCGTCGACTTCGGGCATGATGGATGTTTTGAATTCCCTACGGTCATCGAGCTGGTGCAGGTAAAGTCTTCGATCTATAAATCCCTTGATCCATTGCAGACTCTGGGCACATTGGATGCTTTGGATTCCCTGCGATCGATGGATGAGATCTTAATGGTTGGATCAATTAATCAAAGTCTCCTATCTTGTAAGTATGCATTTGATCTTATGAACTTGTGATCTTAGCGATTGACTTTTTGACAAATTTATTGATTGTGTAATGTTCGCTTGCCTCAAGTGCAAGGCTACGATGTAGTAATAATTCTCGGTAAAATCGAGGTCGATCCACAGGGAAAGAGGTAAACAAGTCCAACTACTCTAATAACTTGAATCTAAAAAGATTTTAGAAAAATGGTTTTTAAGAACTAAATAGGAAATTTGAGATTTGGGAAGAACTAGAGCATCAAGGATTCACTTGTAGCGGTCCAATGCTATCCATTCATCCAAGCACAACACAATTAGAATCAAAGTTCTATCTCTCATCTAATTGAGGATATAACATTTAAGCACAAACAATCCCACTTAAATCTAAAAATTAGATTTCTAATTCTAATGAAGCATATAGAATTCAAACTTGTAGCCTTCGAAGTAACAACCATGCCAAGAGACTATGGCATACTTCGGGGTTACTACAATTTGAATCTAAACAAACCCATCATGGAAATCTCAGAGAATTGCAAGGAACTCATGTTTGGAGTACACAAACTCTCAAAATTCATCTAAAAATCTAAGCTTTATTCAAACTAGAAGTTCAAAATCTAAAATTAACAAAAGAGTACTTGCATAAACAAATTAAAGCATTGAAACTAACTACAAATTTCACATCTAGCTCTAGCTAAGAGGTTAACTAAGAAAAAGCATATTAAAACTAAAACTAGAACTAAGAAAAGAAAGAAAAACTAGTTGTAGGAGGCTAGGAAGACTCCTAGTACTTAAACTCCTTGCTTCCCACGTCCTTGACTGCCTTGGAAGAGAAGAGAGCACCTCCTTTTATAATACAGCAAGAGTACAGCAACATAATAGATTTTGTTTCGCTTCGTACAGCTAAACCAATGATCGGATGTTGAACCTCCAATTTATACATTGCATTGCCCACTACATGACATGTTATGCATGGTTTTCATAATTTAAAGACTAATCAAATACATGTTTTGTGGTTGTAGGAATGAGAGTTACTTTACTCAATTGATGACCAAAAGAGCTGATTTAGAACCCTGGATGAAGACCCAAGGAGGGCTGAAGGAAGAAGGAAGCAAAGAAAGAAGCAAAGAAAGAAGAAAATAGAAGAAAGAAAGGAAGAAAACAAGAAGAAAAAGAGACCGACCGGTCTTGACCGGTCGGCCATGCTTGCTGGAGTAATGCCAAAGAGGGCCTGACCGGTCGTGACCGGTCGGCCAGCCCTGTCCGACCGGTCGTGACCGGTCGGCCATGTAAGTTTCAGATTCCAGATTCTAAAACAGCAATGTATTCCCGCACCTGGTTTTTCAGACCAGTTTTCTGAAGCCATCTTGATGATATTTGGAAATCCAACACATCCATGTCGAAGAGGAGCTCGACGCCGAACTAACCCAAGTGGTTTCGTGTCGATCGGAGCTACGGATTGACCGTGGTGGCCAAAACAATACGAACTGTCCAGAAAGTTTCAGATTTCGCTGTTCAACTCTGGGCCGGTCCAGAGGACTCATCATTGATGATATGAAGAATCTACTTTGACCATCTTTTAGACCACATCTATATATAAATAACCACAAAAGTTTCAGATCAAAAGGATGTGTGGTTTGATCGTACCGGTTGAAGAAAGATGGACCATCCAGAAAGATCCAACTGCGCAGAGTTTATAAAAGGGCTGAGTGTTCTAATTTTCGGACCATATTCTGGGATTGTTTTGGACAATCTAATCCATCCATCATGTAGAGGAGGAAGTTTTCTACCAATGTTCAAAATTTGAGATCAATCCGACCTCTGTACACTCCGGGGCGTTGAAAGCAAGATGACTGGTTCTGAAGGTACCCAAAGTGTGCGATTTTGAGAGGCGGTCGGTGATGTGATTGGTGGGCTCATTCAGAGGATAATCTTGAAAATCTAAATCATCTATGAGGAATATCACATTACAAGGAATCTACAAACCAAATTTGAAGGCAATCCGACCATTGGTTAAGCCGTACCAGGCGAAACAAATTCTGCTATGTTGCTGTACTATTGCTGCACTATAAAAGGAGGTGCTCTCTTCTATTCCAAATCAACCAAGGACGTGGGAAGCAAGGAGTTCAAGTCCCAAGAGGCTATCCAGCTAGTTTTTCTTCCTTTTCTTAGTTCTAGTTCTAGTTTTAATATGCTTTTCCTTAGCTAACCTCTTAGCTAGAGCTAGAGGTGAAATTTGTAGTTGGTTCCAATGCTTTAATTCTTTTATTTCAAGTACCCTTTTCTTAATTTTGGATTTTGAAGTTCTAGTTTGAATAAAGTTTGGTTTTTTAGAAGTTTTGTGAGAGTTTGTGTGCTCCGGACATGAGTTCCTTGCAATTTTCTAAGATTAACATGATTGGGTTGTTTGAATTCGAATTGTAGTAACCCTTGAGCATGCCATAGTCCATAGGCATGGCTGTTACTCCGAAGGCTACAAGTTCAAGTTCTCTGTGCTTCATTAGAACTAGAAATCTGATTTCCAGATTTAAGTGGGATTGTTGTGCTTAATGTTATATCTTCCAATTAGATGAGAGATAGGACTTTGATTCTAATTGTGTTGTACTTGGATGAATAGAATTGGCATTGGACTACTACAAGTGGATCCTTGATGCTCTAGTTCTTCTTAATTTCAGATTTTCCTATTTCATGTGAAAAACTACTTTCTTAAACTTCTTAGATTCTAGTTATTAGAGTAGTTGAAATTGTTTACTTCTTTCCCTGTGGATCGACCTCGGTCTTACCGAGATTTATTACTACATCGCAGCCTTACACTTGAGGCGAGCGAACAAGTTTTTGGCGCCGTTGCCGGGGAAAAAAGTTAAACGGTTTTAATTGTTCTAGTAGCTATAGAGTAATCTTAGTTAGGTAGGATTTTCAGTTTTTATAGAAGTAGATTTTCTGATTTTTTTTTTAGATTACTAACAATTTTTTTTTTTTTTTATTTTGTAGGACATTGTTGCTGACATAGATCTCACTCTATTGGGTAACATCTCCCCATATCCCTTCTTTTTGTTCTTTTTTTTTTTATATTAGGGTAGTTTTCAATTTCTTAAAATTTCATCATGTATGATTGGACGAATGGTGCATATAAGCATCTTTTGGAAGATGAGATGTCAGACCATGAAATTGAAAGTCTTTATGATTGGAACCATTATAAGCATAAGTATTTTTCTAAGGTTCAATCAACCTCCACTGCCGCCCCACGTAAGACGATGCGTGATTACATTAATGAAAACAATACACATATTGAGACACGATGTAAGACGATGGGGGAATACCGGAACGAAGCAAAATTGGATAATCATCCGGGAAAAACATTACGTGATTACCGGATTGAAAATAACATGAGTGTTCCACCGGTTATGGTAAGAGGTGTGCAACAACAAAAGGAATAGGTGAATAGTAGCCAACCGGTTAAGACAATGCGTGATTACTTGTATGGATATGCCTATCAACCATCATATAACTTTTCATCCTACAATGCGTACGGTCTTAATTGAGGAAAACCACCATTCTCCTTGTTCAAGGGAGGAACCAACCATGGATGCCAACAACTATCCTCAAGAGTTTCTTTCTCATGAGCCGCAACCGACACGAACTCTTGAGGATGTGCTGCGAGAGTTTATGGAAACAACTGAGCAATACATAAAAACCTCTCGCCATCTCAAAATATTAAACCCAACATTGGGAACACCGAATCAATCCCCAACAATGAGGAGGATGAGGCTATCCAAGTCCCACCTTCTTCGGATTTAATGAATAGACTTTTAAAGGAGATTGATTTCGATGATCCCAATGTCATCATCAATTATGGTGAGTCCACTATCTCTTTTGGATGCTTTGAACTTAATGATGAAGAGATTTCAATGACGGTTGACGAACCCGAGGAATCCATAAAATTTGAAAGTGGTAGTGGGGTTGCCTACAATGAGGGTTTGGTGAATGGTTATGAACCTATGGTTTCTTTTTCCCAAGGGCATAATGATTATTAGTCTCTAGAGGATATGCATGCTAGAGAGATGGCCGAAGTTGATATTTTTGAGTCACTCCACCAACTTGCCATGTTTAATTTTAATGTGGAGAATAGACTCCCATGAGTGAAAATTCAGATTCTTTGGACGAATGCTTGGCTCACTTTGAAAATTCAAACGACCCCATTATTCAAGAGATTGTTAAAGCCTTGCATACTTCCGACTCGGTGCCTCATACTAGTTATGGAGAACCTAGTTTGGAAGAATTCCACTCCATGGAGGGAGAGTCCCTCACCATCGAAACTGAATTTTTGCACTCACTCAAGCAAGATCATGATCCTTCATCCGACTATCTCGATTTCCTAGAGGAATGCTTGGCCCAATCTTATGATCTTGATGATGAGATGATTAAGGAGTTGAACATTTTGTTAGACACGGTGCCGGTGCCTGAAGAACACATTTCCACTGATTTACACTCTTTACCATTGTTTGTGGAAGCACCGTACAATTCTGAAATTGTGGAGGAGACAACTTTAACCAATGAAAACTTGATGAGTGTCTCTCCACCATCATGGGTCCTTCAGCCCATTGAAAATTCTGATTGGGATGACCCATTTTTAATCAATCATAACCCAAATCAGAATTTGAGGAGATATCTTTTTGCTGCTCTTATCTCCTCCTATCATGCATGTGGTGCACATAAATATTGGACTTCAATGGAGACAAGCACCCATGTCTACTGTCGAGCAGGACTTTGGATGGTCCTCATGAGAAATTTATTGAAATTCATGAAGATTCTGCTCAAATTTGATCATGTAGTCGATCAGACTAATCAAAGGTAGGTAGGTAGGTAGGTTAGGATTTTTTTTTTTTTTGAAATTAGGATTAAATAAGTCTCATCGAGACAATGGAAGATGCTAGAATTGATCAACTTGCTATCTCAGGTACTATTGTTCTCACTCTCTCATATTTTATCCATTGCTCTCATGTTCATGCTAATTGCATATCTTTTTACATTGAGGACAATGCAAGATTTGGTTGGGGGGTGAGATGAGATTCCTCATCTAGCATGTTGCAACATTTCGAGCCTCACATGCGCAAATTTTTTTGAATTTTCTAAAATTTCAAAACTCTTTTAGAAAATCCTTATTTCCATGCATTCAAGATGATATGAGTATAAGAAGAGGAGATACAAAGTGTGTGATGTTGTAAGTCTTGAATTTCTCCCAACATAATGGTTTTATATGTTAGTTCCCCTATTGTTGTGATTGATAGAAAATTTGAACACCTTCACACCAAGTTCACATTACACGATTTTCATGAGTTGAAAGGTTTATGTGATTTGTGGATTAGCTAGACTTTGATATAAAGGTGTTGAGAAACCAAGCCGGGGTATTTTGTCCATCCTTGTCCATGGGAAAATAATGAAAGATATGGATTTTTAAAAATCCTATCTAATTTTAAAAGAAAAAGGAAAGAAAGGATGAAATCGGGAATGAAGGGAAAATGGTGGAAAATTTCGAAAAGGGCTACCTATTACCAACCGGAGGATGGTCGAACCGTAACCAAAGCTGGAAATGGGACGTAGTGTGAAAGCCGTCGGAAGGACGGTAAGGCAAATTCCTGTCATAGGCTTGTTGTTGCTCTGTGCACTTTAAAATCCTTGGTTTACTTAATCTATGAAGAAGATGATCCCAGAAACTCATGAGATGAACTTTCACTATGCACACTAGGTTGAATTTGTTCGAGTTCTTCTATTTATCAATCAATCAGCGAGAATTTCATGTAGACACTTATTATGTTTTGAGAGTCCAAGATTTCAGCTTCTATCACCTAATTTCTCCAAATTTTATACTTGTATATCTTGGAATGGATAGAAACATGGTTTCTGAAAGAGAGTTGGGTTTGGAGATTTGAACTTATTCACGCATGTTTTGCTCGGGACTAGCAAAAAGCTGGTTGGGGGGTGTGTTGAACCTCCAATTTATACATTGCATTGCCCACTACATGACATGTTATGCATGGTTTTCATAATTTAAAGACTAATCAAATACATGTTTTGTGGTTGTAGGAATGAGAGTTACTTTACCCAATTGATGACCAAAAGAGCTGATTTAGAACCTTGAATGAAGACCCAAGGAGGGCTGAAGGAAGAAGGAAGCAAAGAAAGAAGCAAAGAAAGAAGAAAATAGAAGAAAGAAAGGAAGAAAACAAGAAGAAAAAGAGCCCGACCGGTCTTGACCGGTCGGCCATGCTTGCTGGAGTAATGCCAAAGAGGGCCTGACCGGTCATGACTGGTCGGCCAGCCCTGTCCGACCGGTCGTGACCGGTCGGCCATGCAAGTTTCAGATTCCAGATTCTAAAACAGCAATGTATTCCCGCACCTGGTTTTTCAGACCAGTTTTCTGAAGCCATCTTGATGATATTTGGAAATCCAACACATTCATGTCGAAGAGGAGCTCGACGCCGAACTAACCCAAGTGGTTTCGTGTCGATCGGAGCTACGAATTGACCGTGGTGGCCAAAACAATGCGAACTGTCCAGAAAGTTTCAGATTTCGCTGTTCAACTCTGGGCCGGTCCAGAGGACTCATCATTGATGATATGAAGAATCTACTATGACCATCTTTTAGACCACATCCATATATGAATAACCACAAAAGTTTCAGATCAAAAGGATGTGTGGTTTGATCGTACCGGTTGAAGAAAGATGGACCATCCAGAAAGATCCAACTGCGCAGAGTTTATAAAAGGGCTGAGTGTTCTAATTTTCGGACCATATTCTGGGATTGTTTTGGACAATCTAATCTATCCATCATGTAGAGGAGGAAGTTTTCTACCAATGTTCAAAATTTGAGATCAATCCGACCTCTGTACACTCCGGGGCGTTGAAAGCAAGATGACTGGTTCTGAAGGTATCCAAAGTGCGCGATTTTGAGAGGCGGTCGGTGATGTGATTGGTGGGCCCATTCAGAGGATAATCTTGGAAATCTAAATCATCTATGAGGAATATCACATTACAAGGAAGCTACAAACCAAATTTGAAGGCAATCCGACCATTGGTTAAGCCGTACCAGGCGAAACAAATTCTGCTATGTTGCTGTACTATTGCTGCACTATAAAAGGAGGTGCTCTCTTCTATTCCAAATCAACCAAGGACGTGGGAAGCAAGGAGTTCAAGTCCCAGGAGGCTATCCAGCTAGTTTTTCTTCCTTTTCTTAGTTCTAGTTCTAGTTTTAATATGCTTTTCCTTAGCTAACCTCTTAGCTAGAGCTAGAGGTGAAATTTGTAGTTGGTTCCAATGCTTTAATTCTTTTATTTCAAGTACCCTTTTCTTAATTTTGGATTTTGAAGTTCTAGTTTGAATAAAGTTTGGTTTTTTAGAAGTTTTGTGAGAGTTTGTGTGCTCCGGACATGAGTTCCTTGCAATTCTCTAAGATTAACATGATTGGTTTGTTTGAATTCGAATTGTAGTAACCCTTGAGCATGCCATAGTCCATAGGCATGGCTGTTACTCCGAAGGCTACAAGTTCAAGTTCTATGTGCTTCATTAGAACTAGAAATCTGATTTCTAGATTTAAGTGGGATTGTTGTGCTTAAATGTTATATCTTCCAATTAGATGAGAGATAGGACTTTGATTCTAATTGTGTTGTACTTGGATGAATGGATTGGCATTGGACTACTACAAGTGGATCCTTGATGCTCTAGTTCTTCTTAATTTCAGATTTTCCTATTTCATGTGAAAAACTACTTTCTTAAACTTCTTAGATTCTAGTTATTAGAGTAGTTGAAATTGTTTACTTCTTTCCCTGTGGATCGACCTCGGTCTTACCGAGATTTATTACTACATCGCAGCCTTACACTTGAGGCGAGCGAACATCGGATTGCCTTCAAATTTGATTTGTAGCTTCCCTTGAACTTGATCTTCCTCATAGATGGTTTAGATTCCCAAGATTATCTTCTGAATGAGCCCACCAATCAGATCAGTGACTGCCTCTTAAAATCGCACAATCCGGGTACCTCTAGAACTAGTTATCTTGCTTTCAACGCTACGGAGTGTACAGGAGGTCAGATTGGTCTCAAATTTGGAACATTAGTAAAAACCTTCCTCCTCTAGATGATAGATGGATTAGATTTTATAAATCAATTCTATAATTAGTTGTGAAAATTAGAACACTTCGAGCTTTTTATAAAATCTATGCAGTTGAATCTTTCTGAATGGTCCATCTTTCTTCAACCTGTATGATCAAACCACACATCCTTTTGACCTGAAACTTTGTGGTTATTCATATATAGATTTGGTCTAGAATATGGTCAAATTATATTCTTCATATCATCAATGATGGGTCACCTGGACCATTTAGAGTTGAGCAGCTAAATCAAGAAACTTTCCGAATAGTTCGTATTGTTTTGGCCACCACTGTCAATTCATAGCTCCAATCGACACGAAACCACTTGGGTTTTTTCAGGGTCGAGCTAATCTTCAATATGGACGGATTGAATTTTCAATAATCATCAAGATGGGCCCCATGAACTGGACCAAAAATTCAAGAATGGGAATAGGCTTACTATTTGAAATCCGAATTTAGAAAGTGTCGGACCACCTTGTGGGTTGGCTTTTTCATTCTTTCCTTCTTTCTCTTCTTTCCTCTCTTCTTCTTTCTTTTGTTCTTCCTTTCCTTTGATCTTCAAGGATGTTAGAAAAGGTCCTTTCAGCATAGAAAAAATGCAATAAGCTCTCTCATTCCTACAATCACAAAACTATGTGTTAGATAGGTCTTTTGTCATAGAAAACATGCATAAAGTGATGAAGAAAATGGGTTAAAATGTGTATAATTTAGAGCTCAACATGTAATTCTTTGATCCATTGTCGACTCCGAGCACAGTGGATGCTTAAAATTTCCAATGATCAACTAATGAGTGCTTCATGGTTAAATCAATTTGTTAAGATCACAATCTTTTATGAAATATGCAAGTGGTTTACAGTTTTATCTTTCAATTGGAATGAATCTTTATTTGATTTCAATTGGGTTATAATTGAATCTACAGATCAAACATTGTGAATTAACCAATGGTGGATCCCTAATGCCTTAGCCCTTTCTTATTTTTGTCTTTCATCACACACACAACTTGCTCCACTCTTATAGACAAAATCAGATTTTATCTCTCCCTTCTAAACTAATTCCTCTAAATATTCTTAATCCCAATCCTTGTGGTTCAACCTTGGTCTCATCGAGTATTTTACTACTTCTCTACCCGCACCTGGGTATGCAATCTTCGGATTGTAGCAAACCGCTCAAATTTCAATTGGAGGAATGGACCAACCATGGATATAAATAATAACCCCTAAAGAAAATCTTTGGTGGGGCCATCTCTTCTGCTCACACCTAAGGTTACCCTTGAGGGGATGTTGCGAGCATTCGTGTAAGTTCAAGCCGAATACAATAAAAATAATTCTAAAAAAATTGGATGGGTTCATGCAAAAACAATCTAAATTCAACCAAAGCACCTCGCAGGCTATTAATGATCTTAAAACATTGATTGCGAGGGTTGAATCTCATCTAAGTTTTAGGAAGAAGGGAACTCTCCCAGCTCAACCTCTCCTTAACCCGAAACCCCAGTAAGAGATATGTGGTCCAAACTTGTCTTCCCAACATATAGATGAAGTGGAAAATAATTGACAAATCTATTCTGATAAGGGCTAAAAAGCCTAAGGACTCAAAAGAATCTAAAAGTGATAATGAGCCACGAGCGAAGGAATCAGAAAAAGCGTACAAGCTTGTGGCTCTATTCCCACAAAAGTTTATAACCAAGCCTCTACCCAACACTCAGGATACCTTATAGGTTTTCAAGCAGGTGAAGATCAACATTCCCTTGTTAGATGTCAAAAAATAGATTTCGTCATATGCAAAATTTCTTAAGGACCTTTGTACAAGTAAAAAGAAGTCAAAACGTTTAAAAGAAAATATTTCTAACAGAGAAAGTAAGTACCATCATTAATAGGATGTGCCCCAAAAACATAAGGATCCTGATAGCCTTACCATCTCTTGTGTGATAGGGGATTACCAGATATAGCAAGCTTTACTCGATTTAAGGGTGAGTGTAAATTTGATCCCTTACTCAGTGTACGAACAATTGACTCTAAGTGAATTAAAATCCACCAAGACCACACTTCAACTAACAGATCGTTCAATCCGTATTCCAAAAGGGTGATAGAGGATGTGCTTGTCCAAGTTGATAAGTTCTACTACCCAATGTACTTTATTATTTTGGACACACAACCAATTGTTAATGCTATCACTCAAATTCCTGTCATACTTGGTTGCCCGATCCTAATAACATCAAACACTATAATCAATTATATGAATGAGATTATGAAGTTATCCTTTAGAAACATGAAGCCTTGAGTTAAATGTTTTTCAATATGTGCAAGCAACAAGAGGATAATGATGAGGACGTCCACAAAATAAATTTGATTGATTCATTCATGGAGGACAAGTCTCTCTTAACTTTTACTCTGATCACTTATAAGCGTGCTTGACCCATTCCCCTAATATTGATGATTGCATGATTAAGGAGATGGATGCCTTGTTAGATGCAATGTCGATACTTGAAACTAACTGGTGGAGGCCACAATTTGAACCATTACTAGTGACTGATCAAATTAAGCCTTTACCGTCTAGTGTCAACGCACTAAAGCTTGACCTAAAACCTTTGCCTGCAGAACTTAAATATGCTTACTTAGGTCAAGACGAGACATATCTAGTAGTGATTTCTTCTCAGTTGGATGAAAAATAAGAGAGTAAGTTAATTTCTACTCTTAAGGAACATAAGAGTGCCTTCGGATAGACAATTACAAACCTCAAGGGAATAGACTTCTTGATTTGTACTTACCATACAACTTGAGGAGAATGCAAAAATATCTAGGCAACCACAACGCCGTCTAAATCCAAACATGAAAGATGTGGTTAAGGGCGAGGTGTTAAAGCTCTTGGATGTAAGTATCATATACCTTATATCCGATAGCCAATAGGTGAGTTCAACTCAGGTAGTACCCAAGAAGTCCAGAATCACCATTGTAGCCAATGTTAATAATGAACTTGTTCCAACTAGAATTACTACTAGTTAGAGAATGTGCATTGACTACTGAAAGCTAAACACGATTACAAGGAAAAACTGCTTCCCTTTGCCCTTTGTTGACCAAATTTTAAAAAGGCTAACTGGTCATTATTATTGCTTCCTGGATGGGTACTTCAGGTAAAACCAAATAGAGATGGCTCTTGAGGACCAAGAGAAAACTACATTTACATGTCCATTCGGCACCTTTGGTTACCAAAGGATGCCGTTTGACTTATGTAATACCCCCACCACATTTCGATGATGTATGTTGAGTATTTTTCTGACTTAGTGGGGCAATTTCTAGAGGTCTTCACGGACGACTTCTCTATTTTCGGTTATTCATTTAACCAATGCCTTAAGCACTTAAATTCTATTTTGAAAAGATATGAGGAAAATAACCTTATACTTAATTGGGAAAAATACCATTTCATGGTTCAAAAGGGAATAGTCCTTGGACACATCATCTCGTCCAATAGAACTAAGGTAGACAAAGCCAAAATCAACATAATATCTAACTTATCACCGCCCAAAAGCATATATGACATGCGGTGATATTTAGGACACACCGAATTTTATCGAAGATGCATAAAGGACTTTAGTCTCATCTCCCAACCTTTATGCAACCTTCTTCAAAAGGAAACTCCTTTCAAGTGGAGCAAGGAATGCCAAAAATGTTTCACCAAGCTTAAAGGCATGTTAACCAACTCCCCCATCAGGCAACCACCTAATTGGAGCATTCCTTTTGAAATAATGTGCGACATGTTGAGCTCTGAATTGTGCATATTTTAACTCCCAATTCATCACACATTTACATGGATTATTCTAACAATGTTACTTACTTATGTATGTTTCCATGTTTGTAGATAGAAGAGAGAGATCCGAAGCAAATTATGTTAAATATGATACCTTAGGATGCTGAGAAGACAAACCTTGGAAGAGTTAAGAATGAAGAATCAAGTTGTGAAAAGATGGAAGATGAAAAATCAAAGTTGCAGAGAAACAGATATATTCGATAGGTGTTCGATTGGACTTTGATCCCATTGAAGTGCCTTTCAATAGGATGTCAATCCCATCGAAGGACCTATCAAGCATGTGTAAATTGGATATGTTTTTAAACTTTATGGAATATCTTTGATCCTATCAAAGAAGGTCTAATCCCATTAACGATCCTATCGAAGACTATCCGATCCCATCAAGATCATATTGACAAAGGTGGTGATTTACGTGATTTTGTGTAAGATTGTAGAATTCTTTAGAACTGCATAAAGACCCAGAAGTTTCCTTTTTAAGGGCTTCACCTCACACATGCTAAATCATCCTAGGGCATCCTAAAAAAGCAAATGAGAAAGGAGAATTCGAAGTGGAGGCTTCAACTTTAAATTTTTTAAGTTTTCTAGTACTAGTTTTCAGTTTTTTTTCTGTTTTTAAGAGTTCTAGTTCAATCATATTGATGGTTGGCTAAGACCTCTTAGCTATCTCTAAGAGGTGAATCTTATAGTCATTTTTAATGTTCTAGTTCATCTATTTTAAGCACTTTGAGCTTTCATGTTGGATTTTCATATATTTGTTTTGAATAAAGTTGATAGTTTAAGATAATTCTAAAGATCTCTTATGATTAAGGTTATATTAGATGCTTATGAGTTTCTAAGATTGATCAAATTGATGTTATGAGTTCTAGATTGATGGAAACCCTAGATTCATCATAATTTTCGAATACAGTGAATGCTTCGTAGTTCTCCATTAGTTCAAGTTCTCTATTTTAAGTAGAACTAATCTTTTGAAATTTCAAATTCTATATTGGTTTTTAATTATGGTTTAATTGAATTCATCCTCCAATTAGATAGAGATATGACTTTGATTCCAATTGAGTTATTAACTTGAATTGATAAATTAGCATTATGAATTGATTACAAGTGGATCCTTGGCACTCTAGTGTGTTTAATTCCAGGATTTCTTCTTCATGTTCTGAAATTACTACTTCAACTTAAATCTAAATTTAGAAACTTCTAAATGAAATAATTTAGAATTGTTATAACACAATCCTTGTAGAACGATCTCAATCTTAACCAAATTATTACTACAACGCAGCTCTGCACTTGGAGTTGCCTAACAAGTTTTTGGCGTCATTGTCGAGGATTTGAAGTAACAATTCTAAATTTTTTTAGTTAGATTTAGATAGGTCTTGTTGTTTTTCTATAATTAGGTTTCATTTAGATTTTTTTAAATTACTAAAATTGTTTTGATTATTTGATTTGTAGGAATTCAGCTAACCTAGCTCAGCAAATCTGGTACCATCGTTCTAACTTAGCAAATCTTAAGGGGATAGACCCTTTAATTTGTACTCACTGCATCCACCTCGAGGATAATGTCAAAACCACGAGACAACCACAGAGACGCCTCAATCCAAATATGATGAAAGTGGTTAAGGCTGAGGTGTTAAAGCTACTAGATGTGGGTATCATCTACCCATCTCAGATAGTCAATGGGTGAGTCTGACTCAGGTCGATTCTAAGAAGTCCGGTATCACCATAGTCGAAAATGTCAACAATGAACTTAAACCTACTAGAGTCACTACAGGTTGGCTTATGTGTATCGACTATAGGAAGTTAAAGATAGTGACAATGAAATATCACTTCCATCTACCATTCATTGATCAAATCTTAGAGAGGTTAGCCGGTCATTCTTATTATTGCTTCCTCGATGGCTACTTGGGTACAACCAAATTAAGATAGCCCTACAAGAATAAGATAAAACTATGTTTATATGCCCATTTGGCACTTTTTCCTACCGAAGAATACCATTTAGGCTATGTAATGCTCTTGCCACATTCCAAAGATGTATGTCAATCATATTCTCAGACATGATGGGACAATTTCTTGAGGACTTTATGGACAACTTCTCGACATTTGGGAGTACGTTCGATGAGTGTCTAGACCATTTACAGTTGGTCTTGACCTGATGTGAGGAAAATAACCTCGTTCTGACCTAGAAAAAGTGTCATTTTATGGTACAAAAAGGGATAGTCCTTGGACATGTTATACATCCAATTGAATAGGGGTAGACAAGGCCAAAATTGGTCTTATTGCTACTTTACCTCCACCCAAGAGCATTCACAACGGCGGTCCTTCCCTGGACACGCAGGATTTTACTAGAGATTCATTAAGGACTTTAGCCACATCTCTCATCCTTTATGCAATCTCCTTCTAAAAGACAATCAATTCGAGTGAAGTGGCAAATGTCAAGAAGCTTTTACAAATCTAAAGGACATGTTGACTAGTGCCCCATTATGCAGCCACTTAATTAGTCTTTTCCTTTTGAATTGATGTGTGATGCGAACAATTATGCTATTGGGGCGGTGTTAGGACAAAGAAAGATAAAAAAATCTCCATGTTATCTACTACGCAAGGAGAACCTTGAATCTTGCCCAAGTAAATTATTCGATTATAGAGGAGCTCATAGGCGTTGTATTTGCTCTAGACAAATTCAAGTCCTACTTAATAGGATCCAAGATCATCATTTGTATGGACCATTCGGTGCTTAAGTACCTTCTCTTTAGGAAGGATGTTAAGCCTCAGTTCCTTAGATGGATCATCTTCCTTCAAGTGTTTGATTTAGAGATTAAAGATAAGAAGGGAGTAGAGAATGTGGTGGCCGATCATTTTCCCACCTTGTTTTATTCGATTCCATTGAACCGACCCCCATACAAGACTTATTCCCTAACGAGCAACTTTTAATTATCTCTCATCCACTGTGGTATGTTGATATTACTAATTATCCTTTCACAGGTATGATGCCTTCTCATTAAACTGCGCAAGATAAGAAGGATTTTTTTTTACAGAAGTGTGTAGGTTTTTCTGAGATGACTCTTTACTGGTTAAGTATTGCCCATATCAAACTATAAGAAGACGTATTCCTGATGATGAACAATTTAGTGTCATCTCCTTCTATAATGCTCATGCGTGTGGTGGTCATTTTTCTGCTAAGAAAACCATTGCGAAAATTCTGCAGTGCGGCTTTTATTGGTCGACCATGTTTAAGGACACCTACAAATTTTGTAAATCTTGTGACCGTTGTAAGAAACTAGGAGGATTGTCCCATAGATATATGATGTCACTCAACTCGATCCAAATCATAGAAATATTTTATTGTTGGGGCATTGATTTCATGGGACCATTCCCCTCTTATTTTAAATATGTTTATATGTTGCTAACGGTGGACTATGTGTCCAAGTGGGTAGATGTTATCCCATGTAGAACTAACGATCATCGTACAGTTCTACGATTCTTAAAAGAAAACATCTTGTTCAGATTTGGAATGCCTCATGCCATTATAACTGATGGTTGCTCTCACTTTTGTAATAGGCCATTTGAAAACCTCATGAAGGAATACGGCATAATGTATAAAGTGAACACCCCATATCACCCTCAGACAAGTGGGCAAGCTGAGATTTTAAATAGGGAGATCAAGCATATTTTGGAGAAAACGGTGAACCCCAATCGCAAAGATTGGTCGCTTAGAGTAACTGATGCATTGTGGGCTTACCATACTAATTATAACCCCTATTGGAATGTGAAAGTACTGTCGGTAGTCTAACACGACACTTTTGTATGTGCGGAAGCTTAAAGAGCAACTAGAATTATGGCTAAACCTATAGGGGGTGATTAAGGACCTTTTTAAAATTCTTTTCACCTACTTACACAATTTAACAAATTAAATTAAGCAAGAACACTTCAGCCTCCAAGCCTAAGTGAGTCCAATCACAAGACTAGCATATGGTTAAGTAATAAATAATCCTAGTCTAAGCATGCATAGGTAAATAAATGATTTAACTAATCAAGCTCCTAACCTATGCAAGCTATGTAGACTTATGAGAATGGATCAATGAGCTCAAGTCTACACAACTAGTGAAAGTACATCTTGTGTGTGGATGAGCCAATCTAGTGCCTAGCATACATTCCTATCAAGCATTAATAATTAAACAATTAAACATCCAATGCTAAGATATCAATGTGCTCAAAACACTCACAGACACAAGCATGTATAGTGGTTCGACTTTGGGTCTACTCCACTCCTGGTTCAAGTACTCAACTCCTTTGAGCACACCGGCATTCACTATTGGAGGTTTTAAATGAGGTTCACCTCTCAACCTTTACATGGAGGTTTTACCGATTCACCTCTCAACCATAGCCGGAGTTTTGGACAAAGGGCTAACTCTCAACCCAAACAGAGTTTTGGACATAGGCTAACTCTCAACCCTACGCACGTTCACTCCCGTGTTGGAGGCTCTCCCTTGGAGACTTTATTTAGGCCCGGCTAACGGGCCAAGGAACGGCTAACGTCCCTAATTTGAGTTTGACAAACAAACTCTAAATGGACTCTTAATAAAGACAACCTTACTTGTCAGATGAGCCATTTATTCAGCGCCGGTTTGGGTTGCTTGATCTTCACTCTCCCGTGCTTCAATCAGCTTCCCTTGCTCCCACGACCGTGTTACCGTTGTGTCGCCAATACCTCAGCTACACTTGATTAAACACCTTGCATGTGATGCCTTTGAGATGCCCACGGTGATAAGAGGGTAGGTTTGAGAGCTCTACAACTAATGGGATGGGTTACCTAGAGTCTCTCTCCAATAAAGATCTCATCTTAGAGTTTTGGAAAAGAATATGCCTATCAAGAAGGTTCCAAACTCTAGAGATCAAGAGGGGATGAAGGTCATCTTCTTCATGAGCTTGAAATGCTCCAATCTTGTGTTAAAGCATAAGGAAGATGCCTTGCATAGGTTGGGAATGAGCCTCAAATGGTCTCCAACAATGGTGGCTTCACTCCTCTCGAATTCCCTCTCGTTACCCCCTCAATTTGAGCCAAGCCCCTTTATAAAAGGTGTTCAAACTGTCAAAAAATGGGCAAAAATGGCTCTGCCGACCTGTCCCGACCGGTCGGCCTACCGCCAGAAAGAGACAAAGAGTTTACTGTCTGAGGGGGGAGCTATCCGACCTGTCGGTCCTAAGCCTACACAAAACAGCAAGGTTACTGTTGGGATTGGACACACGTTCGACCGGTCTTGACCGGTCGGTCCAGTCCAGCCGACCGGTCGTGACCGGTCGGACAGGCCTGGGTTCAGCCTGCTTGCTAGCTGACCCACCTAGTTCTCAACCCTATTCAATGGCCAAGGTTTGGGTGATGTTTTGGGACACCTAGGGTCAATCTATGATGACTAATGGTTTCCTAATATGGTTAAGGTCATCAAAGGGGTTAAAGGGTTGGGTTTTGGTCAAGGTTAAGGCACATCAAGGCATCACTTTTACCTGTTCCTTCTTCCTTGATGCAACAGGGCCACTTGAGTCTTTGGTCTTCGTCTTCATTCAACTCAACCGACACTAAACTCATTGACGTAAGTGATTGACAAACAAGGTGCACTAGTATGCCACAAAAAAGTGCACTAACAGAATGTATCCCTATAGTCTATAGGAAAGCTTGCCACTTCCCTGTGGAACTTGAACACAAAGCTTATTGGGCAATTAAGACATTAAACTTTAATATTGACAAGGCAAGCTCACTAAGAAAGTTAATTAAATGAGCTTGAAGAAATCTGAAATGATGCATACGAGAGTTCCCAAATTTAGAAGAGTTGAATGAAAGCAGTTTATGATAAACACATTTTTAGTAAATCATTCGAAACTAACAAAAAAGTTCTCTTGTACAATTTATGACTCCATCCTTTTCTGGGAAAATTGAGGTCTCGATGGATCAGTCCCTTCATAATTAAAATTGTTTATCCTCAAGGGGTCGTCGAGATAAAAAATCCTCCAAACGCTGATGTGTTTAAAGTGAATGGTTAAAGATTTAAACCATTTATAGAAAAAATTCAGAGGATATGTCTATCCTTCTAGAAGATCTTGTCTACCTGATTGATATCCTAGTCTGATTGAGGTATAGAGTAGAGTAGGATAGGTAGGTTTGTTTTAGCTTTGTTTAGATTAGTTTGATGTAGAGCGATTCTGCTAGTCAAATAAAGATATCACTTCTCGAAGCTCTCTCAGGTATTCTCTCACTCACCCTGCTTTATTTTTCATTGCTCTCATGTTGTCGTATTGCATATTCTCATACATCGGGGACAATGTAGATTTTATGTTGGGGGTGAGATTCCTGCAAAATTGTTAGTATTTTGCAACATTTTGAACAAAAGTTTAAAAAAAATTCAAATTTCATATTTTAACTCTTAGAAGTTCGAATTTTTTTATACCTGAGAATATTTAGATGGAAGGTGAAGAGACTAGTAATATGATTGTTTGAAATTCTAGATTTTAGTTAACTTAGTGATTTCTAGACGAGATCCTTCTGTGAGTGATTAGTAGAATATTCAAACATTTATTGAGTTTTGATCTACAATGCATATCCAACTTACAATTATTAACATAAACTGAAATTGTATGCGTGAAGTTGATGGTTATTTAAAGGTGTTAGGAACCAAGCCTGGAGATCCCTATCTACCTTAAAAAAATATGATGTGAAATTTTGAAAGGAAGAGAAAGGAAATATTGAAAAAAGAATTTTAAAAAAAGAGAGGAAAAAGAAGAATGAAAAAAGAAATCAGCTAAAAAATAGTTATATCGGAAAGGAATACCTATGACCACCTAAAAGGAATGGGATTAGTGTGAAAACCGCTGATGAAAAATCAAAAGATGAAAAAGATGGTAACAAAAGAGTTGGGATCAGAATCAGTGACTTGTGTTGATTTTACTATTATGAGTAAATCCAAGCTAACCTCAGGACCCAAGGAAATCCCATAAACTTATAAGCCCGCAGGCCAAGGTATAGGTCCACGGGCTCAAACAATGAAGGAAGGCGGAAGGCGCTTGACCATAAGAGTGAGATATCTAAGGACTAGATCCAAGGACTATGTGAGCTCGTGTGCTGAGGACTCGGCCTAGTTTGACTGTAAGAGAGATATCTAAGGACTTGAGTCGACACCTCACGAAGGACATTCTGGATACATTAAAGCAGCTTGTACTCAGTTGCTCTACTAACACCGAGCCAAGGGCTCAGGCCTCAGTCAACGTCGAGCTAGACCAACCTAGATCGTAACTGCCATAAATGCGAACAAGAGTCTAGGAACGGGTCCGAAGAAGACGGACACGTCTCTATCCATTACTGAAAATCACACGCCTCTATCTGTTACCAGCATGATCCCTGTCTCTGGAGATCATGCCGCTCAACGGATCTCACTCCCACGATTATGGCCCACGATTCTCTGATGTCTTATAAAAATGGATCTTCATCCCTATTCGAAGGTACGCAAAATCTATTCACGAAAGCTATTGCCTATCTCTCACCATCAGAGCCATCTAACTTAAGCATCAGAGGATTAACGATCGGTCCCCGACCACCCTCTTAGCCTTCCTTGTGTTGTGTAGGATCTATCTTTCAGATCTAACCAGCTCACCAACAAGAGATCAGCAACACGGATCAATCCTAAGTGGTCCTTCATCCACCTCGTCCATTGTTCAAAAATCAACACAATAGATTGGCGTCGTTTGTGGGAACCAACAGTCAAATCCTAGCAAATGGGAGGGTTTTCCCAGTAGTTGAATGAGATCTGAAACCTTTTGGTCGGACTAGCCCCGCAGCCTCAGCCAACAGCTCACCCGCCCCCTACCCTCAGACAACGGGTGAGCCTTCAAGAGCTGACCAGCGAGAGCCATCCCACCAGAATCAACCTCAAGGACCTGCCTCTGAGGAAGATAATGTCACCAGTCGGGCAACGACTGCTCGGACTCACCCCGCAACCAAGTTGCCCCCAAATAACTTGCATTATCAGCTAGAGGGAGTGACGTTAAGCTCAACAGAGAGAGGCCTCGAATCACCTTGATGACAACATCGCCCCATGGGAGCAAAAATTAAAAGAGCTCGGAGAGTGGATTGAAGATCTGTAGTGGGCTTAAAGAGACAAAGCTCTCATCACCATCGACGCTTTGGTTGACTCGGTGGAGTCGCCGTTTATTGATGATATTTGGGCAGAGCAGCTTCTGAGAGGATTCAAAATGCCCGAGCTCAAGCAACACAATGGAATGGGGGACCCTGCTGAACACTTAGAGAATTTTTGCATCCAAATGGAGCTCCTCGGTGTCAACAGCAACCTCATGTGTAAGGCCTTTCCTTTATCGCTGACGAGCTCGGCCTGGACATGGTTTCGAAACCTGAAGCTGAGGTCAATCAGCTCATTCACACGACTTAGTCGGGCCTTCGCAATGCAGTTTATGGGGAACATAGACTCGAGGAAGCACTTACGCACCTCACTGCAGCTAGACAAAGGGACGACAGGTCCTTGAAGGACTACCTCACTCGCTTTAATACCGAGGCAGTCCGGGTCGAAAATCTATCTCAAGAGGTGTGCTGCACATGATGATCGGCACAGGCTAAGGGATAGAAAGTTTCTCTGGTCAGTCGATGAAGACTCGCCTTAGTCTGTGGCCAAGTTCTTGGACCAAGCGCAGAAGAACATTAATGCTAAGGAGTTGGTCGGTGCTCACAGGTCCTCATCAAAGAGGAAGAATTCCGAAGAAGACTCCAGCTCCAAGCAACGGAAGGATGATCGAGGCTTGTCTAGCCAAGACAATGCTTCCTAAGGAGCCAAAGCCTCAGCCAATCGTTTCGAACACTACACGGCCCTAAACATGCCAGTTGAGTAGGTATATATGGATGTAAAGGATAAGCAGATGTTCAAACCACGAACGAAGATCAAGATTGATCCCAACCGAAGAAGAAAGTTGAAGTACTACCTCTTCAATAAAGATCACGACCATAACACAGCAAATTTCTTAGACCCGAAGCAGCAGATAGAAATCCTCATTCAAAGGGTTTCCTATGAGAGTTTATCATCCAGCGTCAAGACAACCAGAGGGCAGCAACTCGGTTAGAGCGGTATGAGGAGCCCATCAACAATGATCCAATTAGGGAGATCCGTAATATTATCAGCGGACCCACTGGAGGAGATTCTAATAATGCTCGAAAGGTCTACACTCGGTAGGCTCGGACAATAGGACACTCAGTTAACCTTATTAGCCGACCTACCAAGATGCCTAAAGTTGACTCATGTCTGATCACCTTTATCGAGTAAGATGCGCAGGGGATCATCCATCCCCACGATGATTTGCAAGTGGTATCCGTGGTGGCCGCTAATAAAAAATTATTCAGAATGTTGGTCGACATGAGAAGCTTGGTCGACATCCTATACGCTTCAGCCTTTGATAAGATGAAGATTGACAAGTCACAACTCCAACCCATGAAGACTCCCTTAATTGGATTCACAGGGGACAGCATAATGCCAGAAGGGAAAATCACCATCTGGTTACCGTAGGGGAAGAACCCAATGAAGTGTTGCTAATGGTGGATTTCCTCATGGTTGATACATCGTCGGTCCACAACGCCATCATTGGCTGACCAATCCTCAGAGCACTCAAAGTTGGGATCTCCATCTACCACCTAGCGATGAAGTTCCCAACCGAAGAGGGCATTGGGGTGGTCAAGGGCTACCAATAAGAAGCCTGGCGATGCTACGAGCTGTCCCTCCAAGGCAAAAGTTAACTCTCCACTGTCACACGTACCGCCTCTTTAGATCCCAGTGAGGAATTTGTAAAAAGAGGCTTGGCGGCTGAGGACTTGCTTGCCATTTCGGTCGTCAAGGACGATCCAACGAAGGTGGTGCAGGTCGGATCACAACTTCACCCCGAGCTCTGTGATCAACTCAGTGATCTATTGAAGGAACACGCCAACGTGTATGCATGGTCGCATCAGGACATGTCAAGGATCAACCTAGAGGTCATGGTCCACAGCTTGAACATCGATCTAGCCTACAAGCTCATTCAACAGAAGTGATGCCCTTCCAACGCCGAGAGGTAAGCCACTATTAACGAAGAGGTCGACAAGCTACTTCAAGAAGGCTTCATCAAAGAGGTCAAGTACCCAAAGTAGCTTGTCAACGTTGTGCTCGTCAAAACAGCCAATGGGAAATGGCAAGTCTGTGTGGATTACACCGATCTCAACAAGGCTTGCCTAAAAGATGGCTTTCCTCTCCCACGTATATATCAGCTCGTCAACGCCACGTCGGGCTATGCGCTCCTTAATTTCATGGATGTATATTCCAGGTACAATCAGATTCGGATGCATGCCCCATACAAGTAGAAGACGGTCTCTACTGCTACAAAGTCATGCCCTCTGGATTAAAGAATGTGGTAGCTACTTATTAGCGACTAGTCAACACATGTTCGCGGACCAGATCAGTAAGACAATGGAGGTTTTTGTGGATGACATGCTCGTTAAGAGTATTAGGTCAGAAAACCACATTGACAACCTTCGAGAGATGTTCGGTATTGTAAGAAAGTACCAGATGAAGCTCAACCCGAGCAAGTGTGCATTCAGTGTCAGCTCAGGGAAGTTCCTTAGGTTCATGGTACACCAGCAAGGAATTGAAGCAAATCTAGAAAAAAAGATATGCCCTAATCAAGATGAGCTCACCCACGAGTACAAAGGAAATCCAGCGTCTCACAGGTCGAGTCGCGGCTCTCAATAGGTTTGTCTCCAGGGCGATGGACATATGCCTCCCTTTCTTCAAGAAATTAAGAGGGGGTCAAACAACTACATGGATGGAATAATGAGAGCATGCCTTCCAAGAATTAAAGAAGTACTTCGGGTCACCACCACTAGTGTCGAAGCCCACAAAAGGTGAAGAGCTGGTGCTGTATTTGGCAGTCTCGCCCTCAGCAGTCGCTTTGCTCTTATATGGAATGATGAGGGCACCAAGCGACCAATATATTACGTCAGTAAGGCACTGCTCGACGCGAAAATAAGGTATTCATGTATTAAGAAGCTGGCTTTAGCCCTGGTCACCTCAGCAAGGAAACTAAGGCCTTATTTTCAAGCTCATCTAATAATGGTGCTGACAGACCAACCATTACGACAAGTTCTCCAGAAGCCAGAGACGTCTGGTCGGCCTACAAAGTGGGATATTAAGCTCGGTGAG
The DNA here is from genome assembly GCA_003013855.2 of Liriodendron chinense. Classification (NCBI taxonomy): domain Eukaryota; kingdom Viridiplantae; phylum Streptophyta; class Magnoliopsida; order Magnoliales; family Magnoliaceae; genus Liriodendron; species Liriodendron chinense. The sequence continues at coordinate 1,693,832 of ML058483.1, forward strand.
TTCGATCTCTGATACTAACCACGCATACCATCAAGGGGCAGGTCCTGGCCGACTTCATCATTAAGTTCGATTTTCGAGCCTCAAACAATGAAGCTGAATATGAGGTCCTCATAGCCGAGCTCCGCCTCACCTCAGCAATAGGAGTCTGAAAGTTGAGGGTGTACAGTGATTCACAGTTGGTGGTCGGACAAGTGACCACCGAGTAACAAGAAAAGGGGAAAAAGATGATTACCTACCTAACCAAGGCCCAGGAACTCAGACATTTCGAGCGCTACAAGGTCATACAAGCTCTGAGGACAGACAACGCGAATGCAAATTCCTTAGCAAAAGCTATCATCGGTGGTCGACAACGATCTTGCAAAGACCATCCCCATCAAATTTCTTCCTCAGTGAAGCATAGTCCCCGAGGAATCAAAAGAAGCACTCCTTGTCAACTCTAAGCCGACCTGGATGGACCCAATCATTCATTATCTACAACACGAAGAGCTGCCTAAAGAGAAGGAGGCTCGAAGGATAAGATACAGGTCAGCTCGGTATACAATGATCGAGGATATGCTCTACAAGAAAGAGTTCTCGGTCCCATGCCTACGGTGTTTGCGACCAAATGAGGCAGACTACGTGCTCAGAGATATTTACAATGGTTGTTACGGTAATCACTCCGGGAGCCGATCATTCACCTTTAAGGTGATTCGGCAGGGGTATTACTGGCCGACCATAAAGATTGGCCCTCTACCTAAGGGCAAAGGTCAAATGAAGTAAGCGATCGTTGCCGTCAACTACTTCACCAAATGGGCTGAGGCCGAGCCACTGACTACGATCACAAAAAAGAAGACCACGAATTTTATCTAGAGACCAATAATATGTAGGTTCAAAATCCCTCGCACGATCACCACAGAAAACAGCCATCAATTCAACAACACTAAGTTCCGAGAGTTTTTCCAAAAACTCAGAATCCAGAACGCCTACTTGTCGCCTCACCACCCGCATGCCAAAGTTCAGATCGAGGGCATCAACAAAACTATTAAAGGGCATTTAAAGACTAAGTTCGGCCAGTGCAAGGGGCTTGGGATGAGGATATTCTAATGTGCTCTAGGCACACTGGATGACATCTTGGTCAACCATAGGCGAAACACCTTTCAGTCTTGCTTTCGGAGTCGAAGCTGTCGTCCATGTCAAGATCGGGATGCCTTCTCATCGTACTCAAAACTTCGAAGTAGAGGTTGAAATTGTGTCGGTAGTCTAACACGATACCATATAGACTACATGTGGAAGCTTAAAATGAAGTTTAGAACTCTGACTAAGTCCTAGAGGGGGTGATTAGGACCGTTTGAAAATCATTTTAAAAACCTCTTGTCTAATTAAACTAATTAGCAATTATAAATTAATTAAATAAGCACACTTAGCTTCCAAGCTTAAGTGGGTTCAATCACAAAGGCTAGTAAGGATTAAGCGTTTAAGCGAACTAGCATAAGCACATAGATTATAAAGATGGAACATGTTGAGCTTCTAATCAATGTGTAATAATCTAAACTACAAAGGATATAACTACCTAAGCAATTAGTCTAGAGACCTAAGTAGACATATGAGATTCATCATGTTAAGCACATATCTACAAGCCTAGTGAACATATATCTTGTGTGTGATTGTGTCTATCTAGAACATGGCATATATTCCAATTAAGCATTCATAATTAAGAAATTAAACATGCAATGCATAAGAAGAAATGTGCTCAAATCAATATCAAACACAAGAATGTATAGTGGTTCGACTACTTATCTACTCCACTCCTGGTTCACGTACTCATCCCTTGACATATGGAATTCACTAAGGGAGTTTAAATCAGGTTCCTCCCAACCTAGGTGTTTTAAATCGATTCCTCCCTATCGGGGAGTTTGACAAGGTTCATCCCAACCTACGCGGAGATTTTATTAGTTCATCTCTTAACCAAGATTTTATGAGATCCATTCTACCCAGGAGTTTAACAAGGTTCCTTCCAACCCTTCGATTCCAATCCAAGAACTTAGCATACACTCCCGCCAGAGGATCCCCTTGGAGACTTGGTGGAGTTTGATTCCAAACTCTCACACTCAATCCTCCACGATGAAGGAGTATAACTGGATTCTTACAATAACAACTTACTTATCGGATTGAACCCCATGTTCAACGCTGCTTGGGTTGCTTGATCTTCGCTCTTTCATGCTTTAATCAACCCCCTGATGCTCTCCCGATCTTATTGTCGATAGTTCACTAATGCTTCATCTCCAACGATCAATCACCTTGCTTGTGATGCTCTTGTGATGTCCAAGGTGATAGGAGATGGTGGTAAATTCTCTATAACTAGTAGGAGTTAGTTGCCTAGAGGAATTTCACTTATTTAGATCTCTAGAGAGGTTTAGACTAAGGATATACCTATGGTTAAGGTGTCTCAAACATCTAGAGATCAAGAGAGAGTAAGTTCATCTTCATATAAGCTTTAAATACTCCATCTTGTGATCAAACACAAGGAAGATGACTTGTAATGGTTAGGATTAGAGCCTAATGATATGGGTAATGAGGAGGGCTTCGAATATAGTAAATTCTCTCCCTAAACCCCAAAAACCACGTTATAAATATATAGAGCAAAAGCTCCAACAGATAGAAAACGGGCAGTAACAACTAGTTGTCGATTAGTCGACCGACCGATCTAAGGGGTCATCGATCGGTCGGTCGTTGAGCCACGAACAGTCTAAAAATGGTCGAGATTGTTCAATGTTGTTGTCCCAACGTGGCCTCTGTCGACCAGTCGACGACCTGTTGGACAGACCAATCGATCGGTAGAGCGATCGGTCTGAAAATGGCCAAGGATTGGTGCTCCTTGTTGTCCCTCTGTGGCCTTTGACAACCGGTCGGCCAGAGCCTGCGACCGGTTGGCAGACACATGAGTTTTGTTGTTTCGTTTATCTTATTTCCAACAGCTCATGCAACCTCTAAGGCCTATCTTGGGTGGTCTTTTTGGACACCTAAGGTCAATATAAGATGACTAAAAGTATACCTATTGGGTCAAGTCATCTAGAGGTTTGGTTTTGGTTAAGGTTCAAGGGTTTTGGCTCACCAAGGTATCTCATTTACCTGTTTTTTCATCCTTGATATAGCAGGTCCACTTGAGTCTTCGGTCTTCATCTTCTTTTAGTTGACAAAAAAGGTGCACTAGTATGCCATAAAAAATTGCACTAACAATCTCCCCCTTTATCAATTACGAAACAAAAACCTAACCTACCAAAATAAAGTACATATACAAGATTATATTAATATTGAAATGAATTACAACTCTAGACATGTACAAACTAAGCAAGCTCCTCTTCAATTGCTCCACCATAACCTGTCAATCCCTGCAACACAAAACATAACAAATTATTTTGGTGGGACTTGATCTTTCTCCCCTTTTTGTTAGCATTTGACAGACCAATTTTTCCTCATTAATGATACAACAATAAAGTAAATAGAGAAGAGATTTGAGTGTCTCAATTTTAACTATAAGCACATGCTAACTAAGAGAGTAAAGAATGCATGAACATTAACACATAGAGCATGCATGGAACATGATCAATAAGAAAATGTACCTATATAAGCATAGGTGATTATGTTGAATTGGTCATTCTAGATAAGCATGAAGGCATAATGACCAAGGCATAGATTGTCATACAATTAAGCACATTTTTCAATAACATTATGCTAACCTAAGCAAGATGACAGTTTAGCAAAAGAAAATACCAATCGAAAGCATAGGTTAAACTATCAAGGTGGGCTAATGAGGCTTGAATCCTCTTATTTGCCCATAAGCACATAAAAGAGGCTAAAATCCTCAGATTTACCTATAGTATTTAGATTCTAACTACCCTTACTAACTATTTCTAGTTTTGATCATCCTAAGGGTAACCTAATTTCCTCAACAACCTCATAAAATTCAGCATATGGAGAGGGGTTGGGAACTCCTTCTTCTAGAATAGATAGTGGTCGGGATCCTCTCTTAGATTAGGGGGAAGATAAGTAGCGGTGGAAGCCATGAGAATTTTCACTGATTTTTTGCTCCCGTCACTAGTGGAGTTACTAAATTTGGATTTGGAGTCCTCCGTGTCATCCCAAATTGTTGTCATGGCCTTCTTACCTTTTTTTTAGGCTTGGTTGGGCATTCATTGGCAACATGACCATATTCATCACAGTTGTAACATTAGACGGATTAAATTTAGATGATTTCCCTTTGAATTTCTCACCCTTCTTGTCCTTCTTGTCACAATTCTTCCTTCTCTCAAATTTAAGGAATCTCTTAAATTTCTTGTTCAATTCATCTTTTTCATCATCACTATCTTCAGAAGACTCACTCTTAATTTATTTTTTCCTATATGAGTGCCTATGTGAAGTCTTCGAGGCGATATTTTTCTTCTTAAAGGAGGCCTTAAAGTGTAGTTTATGTGTCTGTAGGGAACCTAAAAGTTCTTCTACTTTCATATTATCTGTCTCTACACTCTTCTAAGGTAATGACTTTGGAGCTAAATCTCTCCAGGAGGGTCCTAAGATTTTTCTACAATTTTTTTCATCGGGAACCCGTTCTCCTAAGCCAAATATGGAATTGGAAATATGATTCAAATTAGCATAAAATTTTATGAAAGTTTCATCCTCACCCATTTTAATATTTTCAAATTGTGTGGTGAAGAGTTGCGATTTGGAACGCTTGATGGTAGACGTCCCTTCATATGTCGTCTCTAGGATCTCCCAAACTGATTTACTAGTCTCACAATTACATATACGATTAAATTCATCAAATGAGACAATATAAAAGATTACGTTGAGACCATTGGCATTATAACCACAAAGAGACATTTCTCAGGCATTCCAATTCTCAATTGGCTTGAATTGGGTGACCACAACTCCATCTCATTTCACCGTTTCCACCGGTGCGGTCCAGCCTTGTATAATAGTGTGCCAGACCGAAGGGTCTAGGGACATTAAAAATATCTACATCCATGCCTTCCAATACGCACAATTTGACCTGTTAAAAACTTATGGACGAGAGATAAAACTACTCCCCTCTCGGGTAGACATAGTGCTCAAACTCCGGTATCGGATCTTACTCTAGATGGTTAAGTCCTTGAAGAGCAACCCGCTCTGATTAAATTCATCAGATGAGACAATATAAAAGATTACGTTGAGACCATTGGCATTATAACCACAAAGAGACGTTTCTCAGGCATTCCAATTCTCCATTGGCTTGAATTGGGTGACCACAACTCCATCTCATTTCACCGTTTCCACCGGTGCGGTCCAACCTTGTATAATAGTGTGCCAGACCGAGGGGTCTAGGGACATTAAAAATATCTACATCCATGCCTTCCAATATGCACAATTTGACCTATCAAAAACTTATGGACGAGAGATAAAACTACTCCCCTCTCGGGTAGACATAGTGCTCAAGCTCCGATATCGGATCTTACTCTAGACGGTTAAGTCCTTGAAGAGCAACCCGCTCTGATACTAATTGAAATTGCGTTGGTAGTCTAACACGACACTCTACGTTATGTGTGAAAGCTTAGAGTGGAGCTTAGAACTATGACTAAGTCCTAGAGGGGGGGGGGGGGGGGGGGGGGGGGGGGGGGGGGGGTGATTAGGACCATTTTAAAAAAATCTTGTCTAATTAAGCTAATTAACAAGAACACTTAGCTTCCAAGCTTAAGTGGCTCAAATCACAAAGGCTAGTTAGGATTAAGCATTTAAGTAAACTGGCCTAAGCACATAAATTATAAAGATGCAACATATTGAGCTTCTAATCAATGTGCAATAATCTAGACTACAAAGGATATAACTACCTAAGCAACTAGTCTAGAGACCTAAGTAGACAATATTAGATTCATCATATGAAGCATATTTCTACAGACTAGTGAACATACATCTTGTGTGTGATTATGTCGATCTAAAACATGACATACATTCCAATTAAGCATTCATGATTAAATAATTAAACATACAATACATAAGAAAAAATATGCTCAAATTAATCCCAAACAGAAGCATGTATAGTGATTCGATTACGTTTTTACTCCACTCCCCGTTCACGTACTCATCCCTTAAGCACACCAGAATTCACTAAGGGAGTTTAAATCAGGTTTCCTCCCAACCTAGGTGTTTTAAATCGCTTCCACCCTACCGGGGAATTTGACAAGGTTCCTCCCAACCTATGACGAAGATTTTACTATTTCATCTCTCAACCAAGATGTTTACAGAATCCATCATACCCAAGAGTTTAACAAGGTTCTTCCCAACCCTTCGGTTCTAATCTAACAACCTAGTGTACACTCCCACTGAAGGCTCCCCTTAGAGACTTAGTCGAGTTTAATTTCAAACTCTCACACTCAATCCTCCATGAGGAAGGAGTGTAACTAGATTCTTACAACGACAACTTACTTGTCGGATTGATCTCCTTGTTTAGCGCTGCTTGGGTTGCTTAGTCTCTACTCTCCCGTACTTGCTCCCCGATGCTCCCCCTATCTTGTTGTCGATACTTCGCCAATGCTTTAGCTCCAATGATCAATCACCTTGTTATGATGCTCTTGTAAGGCCCAAGGTAATAGGAGATGGTGGTGAATTCTCTACAACTAGTAAGAGTTAGTTGCTTAGAGGAATTCCACCTATTTGGATCTCTAGAGAGGTTTAGACTAAGGATATACTTATGGTCAAGGTATCTCAAATATCTAGAGATCAAGAGAGAGCAAGTCCATCTTCATATGAGCTTTGAATGCTCCATCTTGTGATCAAACACAAGGAAGATGACTTGTAATGGTTAGGATTAAAACCTAATGGTATGGGCAATGAGGGTGGCTTCTAATACACTAAATTATCTCCCTAAACCCCAAAAACTGAGCTACAAATATATAGAGCAAAAGCTCCAACGAATAAAAAATGGTCAGTAATGGCTAGTTGTCAACCGGTCTAAGGGGTCATCGACTGGTCGGTCATTGAGCCACGACCGGTCTAAAAATGGCCTGAGACTATTCAATGTTGTTGTCCTAACTTAGCATCTGTCGACCGGTCGGGCGACCGATCTGAAAATGGCCAGGGACTGATGTTCTTTGTGGTCCCTCTATGGCCTCTGATGACCGATCGGCCAGTGCTTGCGATCGGTCTGCAAACACATGAGTTCTGCTGTTTAGTTTGTCTTATTTCCAGCAGTTCATGCAACCTCTAAGACCTATCTTTGGGTAGTCTTTTGGGACACCGAAGGTCAATATAAGATTACTAAAAGTTTGCCTATTGGGTCAAGTCATATAGATATTTGGTTTTAGTTAAGGTTCAAGCATTTCGGCTCCCAAGGCATCTTATTTACCTGTTTCTTCTTCCTTGATATAGAAGGTCCACTTGAGTCTTCGGTCTTCATCTTCTTTAAGCTCAACCAACACCTAGGCTCATTGACCTAAGTAATTGACAAATAAGGTGCACTAGTATGCCATAAAAAAGTACACTAACAGTGGCAAATGAACATTAGTTGCGACTGGGCCTCGACCTATTGGAAGAAGTCAGGGAGACCTCCCGCTTGAAGGTAACGGCCTATTAGCAAAATTCCATGAGGTACTACAATTCCAGGGTTAAACAGAGGAGGTTTAGAGCGAGAGACATTGTCCTACGAAAAGTCTCTAACGAGACAAAGGAAAAGATCTCAGGATCCCTCGAGCCAAACTGGGAGGGTGCCTACAAAGTCATCAGTTCACCAAATTCAAGCACTTACTAGCTCGAAGACATGGAAGGTTAGCCTCTCCCTCACCCTTGGAATGCCAAGCATTTGAAGATATATTATCCATAGTCGTTTCAGCTCCTCTAAAAAGGTCGGCCTATTCTATGATTACCTATGGTGAGAACTCTTGTAAGTTTGACTCAAGCAATAAATACAAATGTGTTTCCAGAATTCTACTTGGTTTTCACAAAGGATGACCAAACAGGGCAAAGGCTTAGAGTTAAGCATCCAGTGACCAAAGGGAGGAGGTCGGATATGACCATTCCCGCAAACAGTGCGCTAAAAGACACACACAAGCCTAAGGGGGCAATAACCTTAAAAGGAAACAAAGACCTTAAATCAAGTCGTCCATGGCGACAAGGTCCTCGTACCAATATGCCAAATAAAATTGTGCTCCCATGAACTGAGCAAAACTATGCTCGGCCTCGAGATGAGACATAAAAGCCACCAGCCATCACAACACACTCAACCACAATGCATTAGTAAATGCAAAAAGTGGTGCAAAGATGCTCAAGTGATAGGCAAACAGGCAATTGCTTTAGAAAGAGCGTCATTTCAAAAATAAAAAACCTTAGGCCTCAATTAGAAGAGGGTTGAGGTCAGCTATTCTACTCAGTTCTACTCCCAAGCCAGACGAGCCAGACTCGAGAGCAGGGGGGCTACTATTATAGGTAAATCTGAGCTGACCTTAGGTCCTAAGGAAAGCCCATAAACCCATAGGCCCGTAGGCCAAGGTACAAGTCTACGATCTCAAACACTGAAGGAAGGCGCAAGGCGCCTGACCATAAGAGTGAGACATCCAAGGACAATGTGAACTTGTGTGTTTATGGCTCGGCCTCGTTTGACCGTAAGAGTAAGAGATTCAAGGACCTGAGCCGACGCCTCATGAAGGAGATTCTAGATACATTGAAGCAGCTTGTGCTCAATTTCTTTACTAACAACGAGCCAAGGGCTCAGCCTCGGTCAACGCCAAGCCAAATCGACCTAGATCGTAATCACCATAAATGCAAACAAGAGTCTAGGAACGGGTCTGAAGAAGACGGACGTGTCTCTATCCGTTATAAAAAATCACGAGCCTCTATCCGTTACCAACATGATCCTCGTCTCTAGAGATCACGCCGCTCAACGGATCTCGCTCCCACGATTGTGGCCCACGATTCCTCTCCAATGTCTTATAAAAATGGATCTTCATCCCCATTCAAAGGTATGTAAAATCTATTCACGAAAGTTATCACCTATCTCTACCCATCAAACCCATCTGACTTAAGCATCGGAGGACTAACGGTCGATCCCCAACCACTCTCTTAGCCTTCCTTGTGTTGTGCAGGATCTATCTTTCAGATCCAACTGGCTCACCAACAAGAGATCGACGACACGCATCAATCCTAGGTGGTCCATCCACCTCATCCGTTGTTTAGAAATCAGCAACAACACTGACCACCTTGGATAAGTTATCACATTTAGCCTTATAAAGTGAACTGGACCCTTAATGAGAGTGAATTGGTTTGTATTAAATATTCTAAGATCATGATGTTTGGATAATTCTATTAACTCATTGATGGTTGGAACTCAAGTTAAGAGCTCACTATTGTTTTTAGGAATTTAGGTTAAAATGGTTATATTACTTATATCTTTAAACTTCTTTATCTAACTATCTTAGAAGCACATAATTTGTTTTTTTAGGAGAGGGTGGAAGTTGTGATTTGAAATAGTTTTTGCATGTTTTGCCCAGGACTAGAAAAATGCTAGTTGGGGTGTGTTAAGCTCTAAATTGTGCATATTTAACTCCAAATTCATCATATATTTACATGGATTATGCTAGTAATGTTACTGACTTATATGTTTTCATGTCTGTAGATAGAAGAGAGAGATCCAAAGGAAATTATGTTCAATAGGATACCTTAGGATGATGAGAAGACAAGCCTTCGATGAGTTAAGAATGAAGAATCAAGTTGTGAAAAGGCAAAAGTTCAAAAATCAAAGTTACAGAGAAACGATAAAAATTATATTTTTCAAAAATGAACTAATTCGGCCTATCACGAAGTTCTTCATATTGAGAAATCCATTCAGCCAAGATTTGTTCTTATTCATGCTTACGAGCGACCCAAAGGAGAAGCTCATCTGCTTGTCCGTTCAAATGAACTTGCTTCTCTTCTAAGAGCGTTAATCCTTGCTCGAATGCAAGTCAACAAAAATAAAACATGCATCAGGGTGCATCCCACATCCAAGTAGGCCCACATATGTGAACGTTCAAACATTTTGCAAAACAAATGGACAACATGCATTCAACATACACATCAAGTAGCACATGAGTTGCTTTAATCAAATATCTATGATCAGATTATCTTTTAGAAACTCTAAGCCAACAAATAGTTTTTAAACACATCAATTAGTCTAGATATAGGTTTCCAGCCACATAGGATCTTGGATCCATCTGGACCACTCAAAACAGTTCAAGATTTACCCTTATAGAAACATCTTTCGATCTAAAATTGTCTAAATGCTATCAGCATAGAATCCGACCTAAGGGACCGTGCATCTAGTAAATAACTAAATCATGTAAACTTAAAAAAATTCCCAACTATATTTGACTGTTGGAATCACGGATATGGTCCACATAATGTGTGGCCACAACAAGCCTCCAAACACATTTTCATGTGTGGCCAAAATCTTGGTCATCCGAACTCCAATTGAGGTGTATCATTTCCCATTGAAAAGCTACTTAGATGATCTATGAGCCCAACAGATCACATGTTTCTATTGGATCCATTAAAGGGACTAAAGAGCGGTTCGTGTTTGGCAAATTGGGACCATCTATGTGCTATTGGACAACAACCCAGTAAAATTGATATTACAGGCGACTAGACCGTAAGATTGACATGAAATTTGGTACAGAGTTGGCTCATAGCGTGTTCCATCATTCTTCTAAGTTTCAAATCAAATCGTTGCACCGTTGATTTTATAAAATGTTTACAATTTGCTATCCAGATTAAAAAACGGGATTACATGCAAAGGTATGGATGTAGCGTTCATAATGGTGGACCCCACTGAATGGGCCACCTTGCTGGCCACCATGGCCATCCATACATGCACACAGGGGGCCCACTGGCCCCACACACATTAATAAAACACAAAAGAAAGAAAGAAAGAAAGAAAGAAAGAAAGAAAGAAAGAGGAGGAAGTGGATGGAAGGAGGGGAACGTAGAGTCACCTTAAATGGATGGATGGTTAGATGATAATGGGTGGTCCACTCCCTCTAGGTTTGATGGTGGGCCACACCTTGGCCTCACTCCAGTCTCTCTCTCTCTCTCTTCTCTCTCTCTCTCTCTCTCAAAATTTTAAAAACTTACTAAGTGTTGTAAGAGGAGAAATGTTAGAGAGACCCCTCACTTATATAGAGAAAGAGAGTATGATGCAGCATTTTGTGCGATTGCTATTGATTGGTGCAAAGTAAGATGGATTAGTGAAATGGCTTGGGTAGTAGAAAGTCTAAGTGGAAATTTTACAAATTTCTATTGATGCTTGGGGTGTTGAGATGGATTGGTGATGTGTAAGTGTAACGACCCCAGATTTTCGACTCTCGTGTATAACACAACGGCCGAATTCCCAAGTAATTTTTGGAATAACTAATTTATCAAATAATAAAATATAGCATTCAAGCACAATGGCGAAAATAATTATCATCTTATTCTATCAAACTTACTATGTCATCATCAATGTTTAAATAAGGGAACCAATCAATATCCATACTGATTAATTAAAATACAAAACTATGTCTTCTCTTAAAGACTTATTATAATTCCATAAATGTATCAACTACTCAAAAGAAATATTTAATAAATGATAACATCAACTAAGTTTCTCTAACATCGTTATCCGCCATGTGATCGTACGAACCATCGAACTCTTTTCCTTAAAAATTGGGTTCAATACCTAAATCTTCACCTGCATCATCTAAATTGTGTTTGGGATAGCGTTAAACGCTATCATAGTGGGGAATATTTCCTTCAAGACAATCAAGAATAATAATAACGATACAGAGTAAACGCAAGCAGGATATTATCATTTAATCAAATCAAAACAACCAACTAAAAATCTTTGTTAATGCGATGCATGGAATGCATGCTCTGGCTAAGGCACCATGGCTAGAATCACAATACATGAAGTGGGAGACTCCCTGTTACGACTTCACACTAGCCACTAGTTACCAGAGGTTCCTGGGACGCACAAGCCCATAATTTTGCCCGACCACGTGAGAAATGGGACGCTCATAACCCAAATCTACACTGACAGTGTACGGGAGAAGTAGGACGCTCTAGCCTATTCTCAATTCCGTACACCCACATGGAGCCAAGTGAATGCATGACTTTAGTTTCACCTTTATTTAAGTGTTTTGGCATACAACCAATTTAAATAAAACTCAATGGTCACTATAGAGAGTCACAAGTGACCCAGCATAGGCCGACAGCGCGGGATTAGTGTCCATGGCACCAACCCTAGCTCATGAGAATTTGTATACCATTAGTTTTCACTCATTGTCTCGTTTTATGATTTCATCATGTCCCAAAAAGCCAATGTTGTACATCACGACCAAATTCATTAAAATACTCATGTAATGTAAATGGATCCAATCAAGCATCATGTACATGTAAGGATCCATTGACAAACAATCACTTCATTCTTTAGTTAAGTCATGAGATATTATTCCATCATGGACACCTCTTACGGGTTCTATCTCTCTACATCGAATAATTTTACCAACTTAGGGACAAAAAGAGTATACAATAATGGGATGTCTATATGATGATCTTATACACGTATTTCATATATATCACAATATGAAAATCAATGTTACTTGTAACATATAGACTAAGAAAATAAGGGCATAGATTTCACAAAGATAAATAACACAAATACACATGCTTCTTAGTCAAAAATCTAAACAAGGAATCACATCATTATATAATAATATTCATTAAAAATCCTACATTAAACTTCATGTTATATGGATCAGCAATTCAAAACAAAATAACTTCACATGCCACAAAGAAACTTATGATAATCATGATATTATTAATGAAAGACTTGAAGGAAAATCCTCACCTTAGGATGGACTTAGAAGAAGAGGGTTGTAGAAGATCCCACCCGCTGGAAAAAATATGAGAAAGAACTCTCTTCTCTTCTCTCTCTCTCTCTCTCTCTCTCTCTCTCTCTCTCTCTCTCGGGCATGGAGGCTAGGGTTAGGAGAAGGATTTTGAGGTGCGTAGTATAAATATGGAGATGGATGTGCACGCGAGGTCTTGTGTAACAACTTCTTGAGGTGGGTTTCTCAAATCTCAATATTCGGGTGATCTTTGATCAATTCCAATCCATTCATCTTATCAAGCTCGAAGAGTAGAGTCAGAATACATAAATTTCTTGATGATCCACATTCTAGATTGGCCGATCCTTGAAAATGGCCTAACGGGTACTAAAATGGGCTTGATCTCAATTAATGGTCTACGCTTGATGATCAAGGCCCAAATTTTAGAAAAATATGTAGTCATGATAGGCAAACAATTGTACAAAGTTTAGTGGTTGATTGATGGTGAGAAATGCCTAGATCTGAAATTCCAACTTTTGGCAGAAAAAGAAGGGGCTGGCTTCATGGTTCAACGGTGAAGGATTATAGATTGGAGTCCAAATTTTGTGTAAACTCGTAGTCATATGAGTATAATGGGTGGTCTAAATTTGAGAAGCGATTGATGGTGAGAAGTGGGTAAATTGAAAGGTTCAAATTTGAGAAGAGTTGGTAACTCGTTAATTTCTAGAACGGGATAACTTCGCGCATAAAAAAGAGGCTTATCAAGGTGGGGCATTCAAATCACACTATTGGTCCATGATAAAGACAATCCAAGTCATTCATATGAAGGAAAATATTCGACTACAACTAACCATCCACTTTCCTCACTTGATGGACATGAAAAATCAAGGATTAAGGGGCTGATTTGACAATTGGACTACTTCTACTATGATTTAAGGGCTGAAATTTGACGTGTATGGTTACTATGTGCCCATAAGCTTAAATCCAGAGTTTTGCGTGAAAGTGATTGTCAGAAACTATAATACTTAAAAATGGCATCTTAACTTAAGTTTAACTAATGGCATTTTCGTAATTATCTGAAAAGTGCATGATTTTTGAAATCTGATCTTTCTACGATGTTTATGGAATCATTCTAAGCAACTTTTGTAAAGGGTCCCCTATCAGATCTCCTACGGATGTCTCGCTATTCGCAAATCAACGGTAAATGTACGATAATTAATAAAAAATAAATTAAAAATGAATTTTCAAAAAATTTTAAATAAATCTCAAAAATCTGGGGCATTACAGTAAGGGCCTAGCACATGCATTGGCGAAGTAAGATGGTGCCATGATGCATTGGCCCTTAAAGAGGTGGATGGTGAGATGGCATATGATGTGCATGCAAATGGGCTATGATTGGTGGAAAGGGGTGACATGGCCATTCCAAAGCCATGCATTGGTTGCACGTGAGATGAGATGGCAACAAGCATGGGTCACCTTTCATGATGAGTAATGATGATGGTTAGAGAAGAGAGCTTCTCTTGTCTTTTAGTATGTGTTGGGGCCTTATTTTGTCTTGTAGCTCTTGTCCTTGGGCTATGGGCTTAAAGGGCTTTAAATTCATGGGCTTGGGCTTTAGCCTTTTAGGACTAGGCCCACTAAGGTTGCTTGTTCAACAAGGTACACAATTTGGGTCATGGATTCTACTAGCCATATCTTACCAACGGAGCGTTGGATTAATGTACGATTTTCGCCGTTGCAATCATATGGACGACGTGGTCAAAATGACAGATGTTTCAAAGGTATTCGGGTCAAATCACTATGGTGGGGTTGCTAGGTGCACAAGGGTCCGGCGTGCCTTCCATCAAAGATGGCAATTGGGACAAGTGTCTACACGGACTATATTATAAGAGATCGAGTGTTATATGAGGCATCCATCGCTACTGGATCAAGAGCACTTGCACCAGGACAATTTCTAAATGAGCAAGCAGCAAGAGTAAAGGAATAAGGGAGGAGAAGACCTTAAATAAAAGACAATTGTGATAAGATTGTGCTCGTATTAAATTCAATATCATGGAAGTAAGCAGCTCTCTCCAAGCAGAGATGGTGCAGGTGGTCGACAAATCAAGGAGCTATGCCACATGGAACCATCGATTCGCCTTCATATGCGAAAGATCCATCATCTCGCTACTAATATAAGTTACAAATCAACCGAAAGCTCCCACATGGGAGGCGTGTCATGTCCTGAGCTCGGCATGTAGGTACACTCGACCTTAATTCCGACTCGAGAGTGGGATGTTGAGCTCTTAATTGTGCATATTCTAACCCCAATTCATCACTCATTATGCTTGGTTTCATGATTTAAAGAATAATCTAATGCATGGACTTGTGATTGTAGGAATAAGAGAGAGGACATATCAATTGAAGACTTAAAGACACTATTTATGAGCATTGAAGATCACAAGACCAAGTGTGAAAGGGTGGAAGAAGGAAGCCTGAGAAAAGAAGAAAGAAAGCAGAAAAATGTGCCTAAGACCGGTCGTCCGATCGGTCGTCCATAGCCCAGGATCGGTCGTCAGACCGGTCCGATCATTCATCAGAGGGGCCCTACAGCCACAGCTCACTGGATTGTCCAAGACCGGTCGTCCACTGCTCAGACTGGTCGTGCGACTGGTCCTTGAATTAAAATTTTGATTTTTGAATTTCTGAAAACTCTCTGGACGTTTTTTACGTTTTTGTGACCGGTCGTGCGACCGGTTGTCCAAAAGCTCAGACCGGTCATGCGACCGGTCGTCTGCGTAATGATGCGTGTTCTACAAGCTCCGGATTTCTCTGCGCACTACATAACCTTACTTAAATTCGAGAAGATTCCGACGTTGCGGAGCTTCCCCACTATAAAAGGACACCTAGGGATCATTTCTAGGGTATCTAAGAACGGATTGAGCACGTGGGAGACGGCGGAAGTCGATTTCGGATTTCCATAACTCCTCCTAGTTTGTTTGTTGTTTTTATGTTTTCTTTAGTTTATTTCATGTTTCCTTGGATCATGAACGGCTAAACCTCTTAGCTAGGGCTAAGAGGTGAAGGTTGTAGTGAATCTAAGATGTTTCAATTCGTTTGATGTGGTTTTAAGTTGGATTTCATGTTTAAGAACAATGGTTTGAAGTTTAATTCAAGTACTAAGGTAGTTTTTCTTAGTCTTATGATGACTCATGGATGTTTGGAAGAATTACTTGAGTTCTTAATTGTTGTGTGTTAGTCTAGACCTGTATAATCCGAGGAATTGGAGTACGCTCTAGTACTATGATCTTCATGGGGGAACTTCCTACCAAAGTTCTATTTTTATGGATTTCTGAAGTATGTGTGAGACTGTATATGGTTTAAATCAAGTTCAAATCATGATCTAGTTTTGTCTTGTGACAGGATTTAATGATGGTTATGATTGTGATCTTAGCCTATTGAAATTGGGACTGACCTATGCAATTGAGTATGCTCGTCCTAGCTTGCATTGAGTGAACCATATACGTTGATCTTACATTTGGCAGATTGTTGGTTTAATTGCTCTATCATCCAACTAGATAGATCTTACTTTCGATTCTAGTTGAGAAAGTGAGAAACCACAGCGAATTGAGCATCAAGGATTGCTTCAAGTGGATCCTTGAACCCCTAGTGCTTTTTAATTAATTGATTACCTTCAGTTTAGTTCAAAACTACTATTTGCATCAATCTTCTACAAATCTATTTGTTAGCTTTTCAATAGAACTATTGGAAGTGTTTTGTGGATTCCTACATAAGTCCCTGTGGATCGACCTCAGTCTCACCGAATTATTACTACATCGCAACCCTACACTTGGGGAAGCGAACAAGTTTTTTAGGCGCTGCTGCCGGGGATTTTGACGGTTTTTCACAAAATTTCTAAAAATAGTTTCTATTTATGATTTTGAGGATTCTAGTACTAACTTAGTTTGTTAATTTTGATTTTTTTTTCTTTTGCAGGGATTTCTAGGAAGTTGAAGAAGAAGTTAATCATAAAGTCTCAAATCAGGTTCTATCTTTCTAACCTTACTCTTCTTCTTCCCCTATTCATTCATATTCATCTCTTGTAGAGTGGGTGGAGACTCCTTTTTGGATCTCTTATAGGTAGGCCTTGTGCCACCTAAATTCCTATTGATCGGCTCTGCCGTCTTGGATCACCTTGTGCTCAGAGATTTCTTTTCTCACCCCTACTCATTTTTCTTCTTTTTCTGCACTTTTCTCAAAAGATTCAAAGAGTGGGTGGGGAGTTCTTTGAACCCCTATTGACCAGGAGAAATCGGTCTCTATCCTTGCTTCTGGCCTAGCCATTACAAGACACCTTGTGCTTCGGTCTTAGAGAAGAGTAAAGAAAGGAAGGAAGAATTCTTCTTTCTTTCTTACTTCATACTTTTAGGATTTGCATGCCACATTGGGCTCGGGATTCCAATAACCGACTCATTAGTGAAGGGGGAATAGTTGAAGGAATTGACAGAGAACCACGTGCTAGGAGACATCTAAATTCTCCAATTTTGTCTGAAGGTATGGCTGTAAATCAACCCAATCCTATGGCCAATCAAAATCTGGGCCAAAACCAAACCGAAAGAGGAGAGAATGTGGTTAAGAATGTTCCCCGACCAAGAACATTACGTGATTACTTGCAACCAGCAAGAGCGAGCACTCCATCATGCATAGTTTTTCCACAAAATGCAGGGAATGTAGATTTGAAACCGGGAGTAATCCAACTCCTATCGAAATTCCATGGATTAGGCAGTGAAAGTGCCTATCAACACCTTAAGGAATTTGATGTGGTAATAACCACCATGCACTTTGCAAACGTAACTGATGATGTGGTGAGGCTTAAATTATTTCCTTTTACTCTTAAAGACAAAGCTAAAGGTTGGCTTCATGCATTAAGGCCAAGATCAATTGGTGCATGGACTGATATGCATAGGGAGTTCATTAAAAAGTTCTTCCCTACCCACAAAACGAACATGTTGAGGCGCCTTATCATGAATTTTGCCCAAAAGTAGGATGAGACCTTCTTCCAATGTTGGGAGAGGTTTAAGGACTTGTTAAATGCATGCCCACATCATGGCTATGAAATTTAGCGGGTTATAAGCTTTTTCTATGAAGGACTGACTTCACCCATGCGCCAATTTGTAAAGATGATGTGTAATGGGGAGTTCATGAATATGGAAGCCAATGAAGCATTGGACTATTTGGAGGAATTGGCTGAGAATGCACAGTCTTGAGATGCATCTAAACCAATAAATTTTAAGACTAGCCAACAAAAGGAAAAAGGAGGAATTTATGTCCTATCAGAAGAGGATAGCATAAGTGCATGTGTGGCTAGCCTCACAAGAAAAATCGAGGCCATGGAATTAAGGAAAGGAGAGACGATCAACTCTAAGGACGTTGAAACTGTTTGTAGAATTTGTGCCGGAAATCAACATATAACACAAGATTGTCCCACAATTTCAGCAGTTCAAGACATCTTACAAGAACAATCAAATGCCATAAACAGTTATCAACGGCAATTTGGTGCTCCAAACTCAAACACGTTTAATTCTAATTGGAAGAACCATCCCAACTTCAGTTGGAGGAATGGACCCACTGCGAATGCAAACAATATCCCTCAAGCTCAACCTATACTAGGTCCATCTCTAGTCATGACACCAAAAGTTACGTTAGAGGAGATGTTGGGTGCATTTGTATCGGTTCAAGCTACGTATAACAAGACTAATTCTCTGAAAATAGATGGGTTCATGCAAGAGCAATTGAAATTCAATCAAAATTCAACTCAAGCCATCAATGAATTGAAAACCTCAATGGCTAAGGTTGAATCTCACCTCAGTATTAGGGAGAAAGGCACACTTCCTGCCCAACCTCTTCCTAACCCAAGAACCCAATTTGAGATACAAGACGCTAGCTCATCCTCCCAACATACGGAGCATGTTCAAGCTATCACCACTTTGAGAAGTGGGAAAATAGTTAATAAATCTAATCTGGTGAAGGCTCCAAAGCCTAAGGATCCAGAAAATTCCAAAGAGGATGATAGCTCAAACAACACTCCACAAGAGAAAGAACCGGAACGGCAATACAAGTCGGTTGCCCCGTTTCCCCAAAGGTTGATTTCACCCAAACCTTTAGACAAAAATCTGGAAATTTTAGAGGTTTTCAAGCAGGTGAAGATCAACATCCCGTTGTTGGATGCCATAAAGTAAATACCATCCTATGCTAAATTTCTAAAGGAATTAGTGAACAGTCAAAAGGAAACACAATGTTCACAACAAAGTACTTTTGACTGAGAATTTGAGCGTTAATATCAAACAAGAGGTGCCCCAAAAATACAAGGATCCGGGTAGTCCAACCATCTCATGCATCATAGGAGACTACCGGATTAAACAAGCCTTACTCGATTTGGGGGCAAGTGTGAACCTCATTCCATACTCGATTTATGAACAACTTGGGTTAGGTGAATTGAAACGTACTAAAACTACACTCTAACTTGTTCATAGATCCATTCGTACACCGAGAGGAGTGATTGAGGATGTTTTAGTCCAAGTTGATAAATTCTACTACCCAGTAGACTTTATTGTCTTGGATACACATCCCATGGTAGGTACCGGTGCTCAAATTCCTGTCATACTTGGCCGCCCTTTTCTAGCCACTTCAAATGCAATTATCAATTATAGAAATGGGCTTGTACAAATGTCCTTTGGAAACATGACACTTGAGCTGAATATATTTGATTTATGCAAACAACCACAGGAAGTTGACTGAGGAGATCCATGAGATGAACTTGATTAAATCATTCGTGGAAGAAACTTTCTCCTCAACATTATATTCTGACCCTTTGGAGGCATGTGGGGCCCACTCTCATGAGATAAATGATGACACAATACGAGAAATGGATGCCATTTTAGATGTGATGCCGGTGCTTGATAACAAAAGATGGAGGGCCCTATTTGAGCCTTTACCCGTAAACGAGAACAAGCCCCTCCCATCTAATATCAAGGCACCAACACTCGACCTAAAACCATTACTAAGTGAGCTAAAATATATCTATTTAGGTCGAGATGAGACATATCCGGTGGTGATTTCTTCCCACTTGGATGAGGAACAAGAGAGTAGGCTAATTGCCACTCTAATAGAGCACAAGAGTGTCATTGGGTGGTCGATTACGGATCTCAAAGGCATAGACCCAATGATTTGTACTCATTACATACACCTTGAGGAAAATGCGAAGACATCTAGGCAACCACAAAGACGACTCAATCCAAACATGAAGGATGTGGTTAAGGCCGAAGTGGTGAAATTATTGGATGTGGGTATTATTTACCCAATATCCGATAGGTAATGGGTGAGCCCAACTCAAGTGGTGCCTAAGAAATTCGGAATAACCATCGTAGCCAATGCCAATAATGAACTCGTACCAATCAGAGTCACTACCGGTTGGAGAATGTGCATTGACTACAGGAAGTTAAACATTGTCACGAGGAAAGACCACTTCCCCCTACCGTTTGTTGATCAAATTTTAGAAAGGTTGGCGGGTCATTCCCATTTTTGTTTCCTTGATGGCTATTCAAGGTATAACCAAATAAAGATCACCCGTGAAGACCAAGAAAAGACTACATTCACATGTCCATTCGGCACTTTCGCCTATCGACGGATGCCGTTTGGACTATCTAATGCCCCCACCACTTTTCAACAATGTATGATGAGTATATTTTCTGATATGGTGGGGACAATTCTCAAAGTCTTCATGGATGATTTCTCAGTATTTGGTTGCAGCTTTGATGAGTGCCTTGTGCACTCGAAATCTATGTTGAAAAGACGTGAAGAGAAGAACCTTGTGTTGAATTGGGAGAAATGTCACTTCATGGTTCAAAAGGAAATTGTACTTGGTCACATCATTTCACAAAATGGAATCGAGGTGTACAAAGCGAAAATCGATCTTATCTCTAACCTTCCACCACCCAAGAGCATTTGAGATGTGCGGTCCTTTCTGGGACAAGCTGGATTTTATAGAAGGTTCATAAAGGACTTCAGTTCACTCTCTCGTCCTTTATGTAACCTACTTCAAAAGGAAAATTCATTCGAGTGGAATGAAGATTGTCAAAATGCCTTTACCACACTTAAAGGTATGTTGACATTATAATGCAACCACCTGATTGGAGCCTTCCTTTTAAAATTATGTGCGATGCAAGCGACTATGCTATTGGGGCCGTGCTAGGCCAAAGAAAAGAGAAGAAGCCATGTATTATCTACTATGTAAGTAGAACCTTAAACTTAGCCCAAGCAAACTACACTACTACAGAAAAAGAACTTTTAGCCGTAGTTTTTGCCTTGGACAAGTTTAGGTCCTACTTGATTGGATCCAAGATCATCATATTCACTGACCATGCCGCGCTTAAGTACCTTCTCTCTAAGAAGGATGCTAAACCGCGGTTGTTAAGATGGATCATTCTCCTCTAAGAATTTGACATAAAAATACGTGATAAGAAAGGAGAAAAAATGTAGTGGCTGACCATCTCTCTCGACTTGTTCTCACCGATTCCCCTGAAACGACTGCAATCAATGATATGTTCCCTGATGAAAAACTTTTTAAAGTCTCCCAATTGCCATGGTATGCAAACATTGCTAACTATCTTGCTACAGGTACGATTCCTACATATTGGAAAAAGCAAGATAAGGATAAATTCTTCACTGAGGTGCGAAAATTCCTATGAGACGACCCATACTTATTCAAGTATTGTCCCAATCAAATCATAAGGAGATGTGTGCCAGATGATGAATAACAAAGTATCATCTCCTTTTGTCATTCTCAGGCATGTGGTGGCCACTTTTCGGCTAAGAAGACCACAGCCAAAATTCTGTAATGTAGGTTTTGTTGGCCCACTATGTTCAAAGACACACATGAATTTTGCAAAACATGTGAGCCTTGTCAGATGTAACGCCCCTAAAATTCGACACTTGAGTATATAACCCAAACCTCGAAATTAAGAGTGTTATGAATGAAACCTTCAAAACCACAACTGAAACTTTTATCCTTTCCATTCACAAGGTACCAAATATATGGAATAAAAATAAACCAACTTTGAAAATTAAACTATAATCAACATGTTTATGAAATTGTTCCAAACTGTCTAAACTAATGGCCATCTAATGGGCCTTATTACATCAATGCTTTCAAACCAAAAACCAAATATCTAATTCAAATAAAAATCTGCTAGAGTATTCCCTCATCTGGAACTGCTTCTTCGAAGTCTTCTAAATCATCACCTGTCACTACGGTTAATCGCATAACACTGCGTCAGCTATAAAAGCCGGTGAGCATTCTCATATAGTTTAACACATGTAATTCAACATAGAAAATCACTTAACCCTTAAAGTACAATTCTTTACAAATCTAATAGTAAATTCATCAACCCAAAAATCTCTTAAACATGCACATGATGCATGGAATGCAAGTATGCTTCACCAATCTCAGTACGGTTATCAGTAGAACATCCAGGGCCAGTTTATAGTCGGGCCTACACTGTCTCATAATTGCAGGGTTGGTCTCTTGTACACACCAGGGAACTCACCCAACCTGCCAAAATCATCTGATATCCACCAGGTACGCTAGTATGGTATCTTGCACACAACAGGGAGCTCAACCAACCCGTCCACAATAGATGGACTATCAGAAGGGTATGTTGCACACACAGGTTGCTCAACCAGGGACTGTTGCACACACTTGGGCGCTCACCCAAACAATCATCAATGGGCCTATTGCACACACCAGGGTGCTCACCCTACGGTAATAACTGGAGTTCTCAAATTGTGCTATGCATGAACCAAATCAACACTCCATAACATCTTTCCAAGATAATTCAAAATAAGCTCACACATGAACAACCTTAATCGGGTATCAAATTCATATGATTTATCAAAATCACTGTAAAACCAACCCTTCAAAATCCAACTTCCAAATTGAATGTAATATAACAAATGTCAGCCCATCAAGGCACCAATTACAATCACGCAAATCCATAAATTCATGAAACTATATAAATTTCCAGCAATAGTTAAAACAAAACTAAACAAAGATTGTAACTTTCGCATGACGATTAACCCATCTAAAATATAATATAAAATCCAAAACCAATTTCAACTAAAAGGAAATTGTGAACATAATGGAAAAACGATATGAGATAAACTCACTCTCTTCCTTTCTTTCCTTCCTTATTCTTTCTCTTCTTCTTCCTCTTCTTCTTTTTCCTTCTTCTTCTTCTCTCCTTGCTGCTGGAAGGTTGCTCCAGCAGTGGAAGGAGCAAACAGCAGCGTCTCTCTAACGTTGCTCCTTCTTCTTCTTTCTCTCTCTCTCTAACGTCTCTCTCTCTCTCTCTCTCTCTCTCTCACTACTCTATCTGACGAGGAACAGGGAGGAGTCAGGGAGTTTTTTTTATAGTGTTTTGGAGCCGTAAACAGGGAGGACACGAAGAAGGAACGGTCCCGGTTTGAGGTGGTTTACATCCTATGCAAGGGAAAGATGATGCCGCCGTACAGCTGTGAAACATTTGGGTGGATTCCCAGTTAGAGTCGGAAATCCATCTGGAGGAAAATGAACGGTCTAGATCAACGCCATACAACCCGCAAACCGGAGGTTTGGATGGTCAGCGTTTACGGAACGCCGGTTTCGCTGTTTGAGTTGGAGAATGACACTATTCCTTTCTGAAGGTCTCTAACACATGACACCCGTTGGGGACCTAGGTTGGGCCCACACGAATACTCGGAAGGATTCTGGTCCGTCCATGCACAGCAACGGACAGGATCTTGGGATTCTTTGGTTCGAAAGGAAATTTGGAAAAGATCGGATACGTCACTATCGATCAAGAAACTTGAGGGTTTTGTGAGCGTTGGGGAGACTAAAAGAATGGACGGTTTAGATGTGTGAAACGTGGCCCACAAATAAGCATCGTGGACAGCCCAGACGAACAGCACCGTTCGCTGTTGCTGCGGCTGAAAGAAAAAGAAGAAGAAGACGCCCTGCGTCTTCGACTTACGCGGTCAACGCGGTTTGACCGCGCGCGTGTAGTGCACGCGATGCACGTGGGCTCCACCGTGATTTATATGACCAATCTGCTCCGACCATCATGTAGACTACATGATTCTAGGATATGACACAAAATTTGGTGCAGTTCTGAGTTTAGATGGCCCACTTATGGCCCGATTTCTGATTAGGGTACTTGTAGATGATCGGAGGGCTGAAATTTGACGTGTATGGTTAGATTAGGTCTCTAAACTATTATATGAAGTTTTACATGAAACGGATCATCAAAAACTGGTACACTTAAAGTCGTCTATATGGATTAAGTTTAATCAATGATATTTTTTTGTATTTATGGTGAGTTTTGATAAACCTACCACTTCTACACTGATCTAGGGCTTGTGTTGAGCAAATTTAGTAAAGAATCCTACATGAATTCCCTACAATTTATTAATTTACAATAATCTACATAATTTATTAATTAACTGATTTGTTAATTTAATTATTTTCGAAAACTTGGGGTATTACATCAGAAATTGGGACGAATCTCCCGTTGAAATATGATGCCACTCAATCCCATCTTAATAATCGAAATTTTTTATTATTGGGGCATCGATTTCATGGGTCCATTCCCATCTTCTTTTGGAAACGTATATATCTAGCTTGCCATTGACTATGTGTCCAAATGGGTCGAGGCGATCCCATGCCAGACTAATGACCATAAAATAGTCATTCGTTTCTTAAAAGAGAGTATTCTTTCTCGGTTCGGAACACCTCGAGTCATCATAAGTGATGGAGGGTCTCACTTTTGTAATCGCCCATTTGAAACCTTAATGAAAAAATATGGCGCAACACACAAAGTGAGCACGCCTTATCACCCATAAACTAGTAGACAAGCTGAGATATCCAATAGGGAGATTAAACACATTTTGGAGAAAATGGTGAACCCCGATCGCAAGGATTGGTCACTTCGACTCACCGATGCACTTTGGGCTTACCGTACTGCTTTTAAGACCCCTATTGGAATGTCTCCCTATAGACTTGGGAAGGCTTGTCACTTGCCTGTGAAGTTGGAACATAGGGCGTATTGGGTAATTAAGAAGATGAATTTTGATTCTGATAAGGCAAGCTCGTTACGCAAACTTCAACTAAATGAACTTGCGGAACTCCGGAACGAAGCTTATGAAAATGCGAGAATTTACAAGGACAAGACTGAAGGTGTTCTATGATAAGAACATTCTTCGCAAGACATTCACGATTAATCAAAAAGTCCTTCTGTATAATTCTCGTTTACATTTATTTCGAGAAAATTGAGATCTCGATGGACCGGTACCTACATTGTGCAAACTGTCTACCCATATGGGACCATCGAGTTGTTAAATCCAAGGAACGGCAACATCTTTAAGGCGAATGGTCAGCGATTAAAGTCGTTCTTTGAGAAGTTTCCTTCAGAAGGTATGTCCATACTTCTAACTGATCCTATGTATCAGGATGATTGATCTCCTAGTCTGATGGAGGTATAGAGTAGTTAGGATTAGGATTTTGTTGTTTTTGTTTACTTTTTCTTAGGTTTGTTAGAAGGAGGTAGAATTCCACTTTCACTCTCTCAGGTACTATCATTTCTCACTCCCTTTTATTTTAGACTTGCTCTCATACTTTGCTCATTACACATCTTTTACATTGAGGACAATGCAAGATTTGGTTGGGGGGTGTAGGATCACTAGGATGAATCCAGTGTTTTGTAACATCTCGAGCAATTTTGTAGGAATTTTTTCAAATTTTTTTGAGTTTTCTAAAACTTAAAAACTCTTTTAGAAAACCTTACTGATATGCATTCGAGACGATACGAGCATAAGAGGAGGGGATACGAAGTGTATGATGTTATAAGTCTTAAACTTCTCTTAACATAATGGTTTTATATGTGAATTCCCCTATTTGTGTGATTGATAGAAAATTTGAACACTCTTACACCTAGTTCGCATTACACAATTTTCATGGGTTGAAAAGATTAAGTGATTTGTGGATTAGCTAGACTTTGCTTTAAGGTGTTGAGAAACCAAGCCGGGGTACTTTGTCCATCTTTGTCCATGGAAAAATAACGAAAGATATGGATTTCTAAAAATCCTATCTAATTTAAAAAGAAAAAGGAAAAGGAAGGATGAAATTGGGAATGATGGAAAAATGGTGGAAAATTCCGATTAGGGCTACCTATTACCAAGTGTAGGGTTTAGATGTATCTAAAAATTTTAGGTTCTCATTCTCATGATTCTAAGGGTATAATCATCATCACTCAACACATTAATTGAGAAAGTGGAATGTTATTTCATTTCACCACATAATAAATTGATCAATCATATTTCCACTCTTATTACAAGGGTTTCAAAATTAAAGGCAAATAAACATTTATTCAACCACCAAAGCAAGCTATTTAAAAAAAAAACACATCTTCAATCTCATATTCTTTAATGTTGTCCTCATCCTGATATTTTAAAATCCCAACAAGATGAGTTACAAAGCCCAGTGAGTAAACTTCTAGTAACCTTTTTTTTCTGAAAACATTAATAATTCCATATGCAAAGAATTTAAAAAACAATTCATGAATATGCAAGAAAATAACAAATCCTCTGCATACTATTTTTTTTTTCAAATGTGCTCACCCACTCGGCCTCGATCAATGGAGGTCTAAATGGTACCAATTTGGGATCTATGGACATTTAATCCAGGGGTCTAAGATTCCCCACCTCTTTATATTTTAAAGACCTTCAACCTAGGAGACTTGATCGCCCTATCGTTATGAACTCGATGGTACAGGGTCTTAGAACAACATGACCACACTATGGTTACAAACCCGACGGTACCCCTCGCACATCAATGTGTGCACCCGAACCTGATTATCATGAGAAGAACAATTAATGTTCATGAATAGTTAATGTTCATTGATCTCCTAAGCTCTAGTACGGTTATTAATGATTTGGGATTAGGTAATAATTTTTCGATTAGCATCATAATCCATTATACTGAGTGGCAATTCTCATACCCTAGAAATGTAGTGCTAGCTAACATCTTCCAAAAAATTAAAAAGCACCATTTTATGCTGATTCATGATGAAATTGTTTGGACGCTCTCCCTGAATGGTGCCCTCACCTTTGTCTCAGCTATAAGAGCCTGCAAATCAACTAATTCTGAGCCACTTTGGACAAACTTCTTATGGTTTAGTGGTGTAATGCCCTAAAATTTAGACTCTCGTGGATGACACGATTGACCAAATTTTTTGGTGTTGACTCATATGTATTAGGGTGGCATTTCCACACATTCACCCGTAAACACATACATGTGTGGCATTCATATCATAATGACGGAAAATTAATGTTCTTATTCCATAACTTTCTACTCTAGATTCTCAATCAAATGTATGAAAAGAAATCACGTCCAACTCAATGTTTTAGCTAGTGTCTCTCTGAGAGACTTATTACATAATCAAGGGAAATCAAAACTCTAATATGAAATTAAACAAAAATATCTTCATGCTACTTCGGCTTCATCGTCTGCCATTTGCTGCCATGAGCCTTCATACTCCTCACCTTGTAAATCGGCCTCATCTACTGGATCGTTACCTGCAATGTCTGGAATGGTGTTTTAAAAACATCGTCCTAGAAGGATGTGAGTTGCTCGCGATTAACTCAGTAAGGGTCACCCACCAAGAATAGTACAACAATATTTTAAACACAAAGAGCATACAAAATTCAAAACACACATGAGAAATTTGTTTAATGCAATGCATGATATGCATGCTCTGGCTAAGGCACTCTGGCTAAGGCACCCTGACTAATGAGACGGGACTTAATCCAACTCTTCTCACTAGTCACTAGTCACCAGAGTCCACGATGAAGCGGGTGATTCCACAACTTCATGTCAACAAACCCAGCCAATGGAAGTGATAGCAACCCACCACACTACCATACGCTAGCGCTGTAGCGCCCGCAGGGCTGACCCACCAAGTCGGGTCCCGTGCATGCATGATTAGTTTTATATTTATTTAAGTAGTTTAACATACAGTCAATTTAATGATGTTTAAAATCAACGGTCGCTCTTTACCCCATCCCACGGTTCATCATAACGTAGAATAGTCGTTTCCCTTCAACGGGGGCCAACCGTGAAAGGACGTACACATCATAGTTAAGACAAAGCACATGGCATGCAAATATCGACAATTTCTTAAGGATTCATCTCAAACATTCACCTTTAGATCCGTTGGCAACTCACCAACAATACATTCATATGGCTTTGCCAAATTATTCCATCAAACACAATCCTCATGGTTCAATCATCTTTAACGTACAATTATATTACTTATGGGGCAAAGGGCTTCCACTGATTAAACATCCGCATGAGTAATCCCGTATCACATAACACTCTATTCATCATACATACCATAAGCATATAAACATCATTTCTTAAGCATAAACTTCACATATATCTCATGTAGGCATGTATAATGTCATGATTTCACTTTCAAAACACACATCACACATTATGGTTCATATCAAATAAAAATTCAGCAAGAGTTTATTAAAGTATTCCATACATCAACTCATGTTCACATGGAAAAATTCAATAATCATAGATCATATATAATAACGTAGCAAAAACTCCCTATATTATACATAAGATGGTTAAATAAATCAATATTATTGTGGCTATACTTTGAAGGAAATCCTTACCTCTAATATTGGTAGATTCGAGATATTGTTAGAGTCGTGAAAACCCTCCTAAGTTCAACCCTAACATGTTTCACATAGATTACATGGTTAGGATATGATCTTCACAAATGATCTCTTACGATTAGATCTCCATTTATGGTTAGAGAGTAGGGATAAATCTAGGAAATAGATGTGACTTACCACTTCTCAACAGCAGATCCAGAAAGAAAAGGAATAGCAACGTAGAAGCAACAACAAGAAAACGTGGGTTCTCCTCTCTCTCTCCTCCCACGATCTCTCTTTCTTTACTTTCGATTTCTCTCTCTTTCTCTCTACTGTCGATCTTTCTCTCTCTTTCTTAGGGTTTTCTATAAGTAGAGGACATCTAGGGGAGTCATATATGGAGCCACGAGGTCGATGCAACGTAAAATGGGATTGGTTTCCCAACGTAAAATGGGATTGGTTTCCTAATTGCAGAAGGAAAGTAGTGGGTCCTCTTTTAACGACCTATGTCTCATGTAGACCGTCCAAGAGGAAGGTAGGGTCCATAAGAAGTCATGGTTTCAATCCCAGGCACTCATGCAAAGAAACGGCCCGGATCTATATCATTTTTTAAAGCAATGGCTTTGAATTGTGAGAGTGTAGCGGGCTATATGGATCGAGGAAAGTAGCAAAACTTTGGGGGCATGGGTTTTGGTGGAGTACAAAAAAAATGAGCGGAATGGATCTGGTTGTGGGGCCCATCCTGGAGGACAGTGTGGGTCACCAAGATGGCAGCAGCCTCCGCCGAAGAAAAAGGAAGAAGAAAAAGAAAAAACTTCTTTTTACATGTAAAAGTTACGTAAAGAACTCGCTTAACACTCGTGCTTGATAGGTGATGTCCACTATGATGGATCGGGGTTTTTCGCTCCGACCAATAGGTCGATGAGATGAAAATAACCGTTGACGTGAAATGTGGGACAATTCTGAGCTGAGGTGGGCCATTTATTGGCTATTTTTTTATCGGGACATTTGTACTATGATCTAAGGGCCAAAATTTGACATGTACGGTTATTTTGGGCCTAATAAAGTTCTCCTAAAGTTTCAGTCTAAATGGAATGTGGGAAATTAGTTTACTTAAAACGTGGGGTTTATTTAGTGGCGTTTTTGTAATAAACATAAAACGAAGAGTTTCTCAAAATCGGATGCTTCTATACTATTCCAAAGATTATTCTAAGCAACTTTTACAAAAGGATCTCTCTTTGATTTTCCGCGGATGAGTTGTTATGAATTTTTCAAATTTAAATTTTGACTAAAAATTAAATAATCAAATAATTAAATAAATACGTAAATAAATTGATAAATAAATAAATTTGTACTAAAAATACGGGGTGTTGCAAGTGGTTATATTGTCAGACACTCTATTACAGCCTGGATGGCATTCCTAGAAAAGCTTAAAATGAGAGACCTTCTTCAATTCCTCAATATAATTGATGATACTGCTGTGTTTTTAGTCAGCATAATCTTGAATTCATTAATCACTTATTCTTCTCTTGTAGGTATATTGAATGGATCTGGAGCAATTTGCATTCTAAACTCTTTATTCCTTTCACCCATCACTCCTCTATCCTCCATTCTATTGCTTACCTCGTGGATAATGCAACTGATCTCCTCCCTCCTCAACAAGCTTGCTTTCCCAGCCCTTGTGTTGAATGTTTGGAGAGAAAGGAATAACCATATCCTTAATAATAAATTTTCCCCAAGGGAAAACATTTTAAGAAATGTCATTTGGAAAATGAGGACTAGGGCATTTTTTTTTCTTTTTTTGTCCTTTCATAGTTGCAAAAAACCCAGGCGCTATTTCGGCTGCTTAGGACTTCCCTATGGCTATCACTGTTGTTCACCCCCCTCTTCACCACACTATTCAGTGTCATAGTTCTTGCCCGACCTAGATCTTATAGGTGTTTACAAACGCTCAATTCTACCTTACCTATCTTGCCCTTTCATCACCATGCAGGTTCTAGCATTTTGGTAGGCAACCAGCAAAGCTCTTATGCCATAATCGACCCTTCGACTTTAACTTAGGAGATGTGCTTTTTTTTAGTCATGCAACGCACCCACCCAACGGTAGGGTTAATGTGTCTCCTTAGCACTCGAACTTGAGACCAGCTGTTGAAACTCCCAGGCGTCTTCCAACTGGGCTAGCAGGCAAGACATAACCTAGGAGATGCTCTTATTTATTAGGAGACTACAACTTTTTGCTACTTCTAACAACTGTCACATTAGAGTTGTTTTTTAGCATCAGAGAATAACCTTGTCTTGTTTGTCTGGTGTCACTATGGGATCGCCAAACAGATTCATTACTGAATGTGAAATAAAAAACTTGATGTGATGCTTGGCCGGGTTGTGGGTCTTTTCCTCCTTAGTGGTTTCCTCCTCTATCTTTTCTCCCTTTCTCTCCCCTCTTGCACTCGGGGTGTGGGCTGTTTTTCTCATTTTCTTTTCTTCATTGCTTTTTTGTTTATAGAGGACTTGCCCCGTCTATCATTTCTTTATTTGGGCTTTACCCTAGGTTAGTAAATAAGAGAGTATTCTTGCTTGCTTCCAAAAACGAAAAATGTTCATGCACACAAGGAGGCTTAAAACTCCTAAATAGAGCTATAATTCCATCTTTTTCTAGAAAATCCATAATGCTAATACAATCCCTTAATTAAGTCCTAATTATGTCATAATATGACCCCAAGCTAGCTTAACATATCATTATTAAGTCTTAATAAAGGTAAGGACTACTTTTCCATAAAAGTCAATGTTTTTCCTTAAAATAAGGAGAAAAAGTCACCTCACATCTTTTAGAAAATGGTTAAGTCTTAATAAATTATACTTAAAAGTCTTAATCCATGGATTAGATAGTATAAAGACATCATTATCTAGCTTAATAAAGTAGTAGTAACAAAAGTCAACAAAATTCCTTAAATTAAGGGAAAGTTGCCAACATACCATTTTTAAAAACACTTGCCTAATCTAAGTATCATTAAGGTCTTATAAGTGAGATTAATTAGCCTAAAACAATAGTTAGATTAAGGCTAATAAAGTGTTTGCACCAAAGTCGACTATCTTTTTCTATATTTAAGGGGGGCCAAGTATTTTATCCCCTTACTTTCTAGAAAAGCATCTTGTGCACAATTAGGGTGTCATTATCACTCTTAAGCTAAGTTTAGTGAGACAAATCAACCTTGAAATAAGGATGTGCTTCCACCTAAGTCTTAATTTAGAAACCTCTCACTAATCACCCCATCTTCTATATATAGCCACCGGCTAACCCAATTTTGGGCACTAATGTGCCCGATTGCATCTTAAGCCCTTCATTGCTAGAGAGAGAGAGTGATGGTGGACCATCCATAAAGGAGATCCAAGCTATCCAACCATTTAGATCAAGGTGAGTACAACCCCTTTCACTTTCCCTTTTATTTTTTTTATGATATGAATAATGATGATGATGTTGATTGATGATGATGTGGGACCCACTAATGGTGAGTCCCACCATGATGTTTGAGTGCAATCCAAGCCTTCATATGGCCACATATACTTGGATGATGGAAAGATATAAAAATCAACTTGAACCAAAATTTTGGGTGGGACCCGCTAATTGTGGCCCCACCATAATGTTTGTTAGCCATCCAATCAGCCATAAGGTCACCAGGTCTTGGATGAAGGGACCATTCGAATATCAAATTCATCAGACCTAAGTAGAGCCTACTTGAAACCCTCTCCTATGTATATGTGAAATCGAAACCATGTAAAATCATGGACCCCACTGATCAGGTCCCCCTCACACCCTAACACAAGCACACACTGGCATGCATTTACAAAAATATAAATAAATAAACAAATAAAGGGATCGGCATATACAATTAACACTGCTGCTGCTAGCGTGAGCGTTGCACGCTGAAGCATACAGTGTCCGGCTGCATTGCTGCCGATAGGTGGGGGCCACGGCTGGCCCCCACCTTGATGCATGTGTTTAATCCATGCAATCCATCCATTTTGAGATTGCAGTTTGCACCACTATTGAGATAAGCTTAAAGGTATTCTTATGTCCTAGAGGGGGGTGAATATGATTTTTTTAAAATTTCTTTGCCAATTAAAACTTAAGTGCATTCATGATCCAATCTACTAATCAAGCACATGCAAAGCTAGTGAATCAATCTCAAAATATCTCTCTAGATTATCTACTACACTAAGAAAGGCATTTAATCAAATAGTTGATATGCATGTAAGTTCACAACGATTCAACTAAGATGATAGTAGAGAATGGCATGCATGCATTTCATCAAACATCTAGAGTGCAATTCATCATGGTCATAAGCAATAAACAGAAATAATGAATAACACAAGCATTCAACACATTTCACACGATGTATAGTGGTTTGACGATGAGTCTATTCCACTCTCGGCTGATCCACTCACTCCTTGAGTGGCTGGATTTCACTATCCAATGGTTTTAAATGAGGTTCACCATAAACTTTTACAACCTACACAAGGTCTATTCCTACCCAAGGACTCCACAAATCTTACACAAGGACAATGCACGTATTATCCCGTGTCGGAGGCCTATGCAAGGTCTTACATGTCCTACACATGAACACACACATGCCCTACTCAAGGACAAGCTTGAAATTGGGTCACAATCTCTAGACCCCAATCTCAACAAGAAGGGGGAATCAAACAATGGACTCTATAAGCTTAACCACTTACAATTGATTAACCCCGATTCCGCGTCGTTGTAGCGTTGCTTCAACCCAATAATGCTTCAGCTCCTCTTCAAGCTCCCACGATCAACAACCTTGCCTTGGATGGAGATTTGTAGTGCCATGGTGAGGGATAATAAGTTGGGTGAACCTTCTATATGATAAGGCTTTTGCTGGAGACAAAAGGTTTCACCTGGGGTTGCATTAATGGCTTTAATGACTAAGGATATGCCTATTTCGAATTAGATCAAGGGCCATTAATGAAGTCTTGAGTTCATGTTTCAATCCGAGCTTTAAATGCTCATTAATGTTCTCTAACAACGGGGATTGAACAATGAACTCAAGATATTGGGCTTGAGAAGAAGGGAAATATCTTAGGAACTCACTCTCTCAAAGCACTTAATGTTTTCTCTCTTGCTACCTCATTGATGAACTTCAATACTTAAATAGAGAGCAAGAAAATGGTCTAAAACAGTCAGAAAACGACAATTGTTGGGCCCCCTACAAAAGGTTCGGGGCCCCTACAAAAATAAGTTTTTCTTTAAAACATTATTGGACAAAAAATGACTAGTTCTGGCGCCCAACCAGAGCGCCCGAGCCTAGGTTCGGGGGCTCGACAGTGGAGCCCGACGACCAGTTCGGGAGCCTTATTTGGGGCTCGAAAATGCACAACAAGAAGATGTTTTTAATGATGGGATTTTGGTGCAATACAATGTCCAGTCTAAAGCTGATCTATTAGACATTTCTCTAGCAAGGGACGCTTAAGGATCTACCTATTAGGTTAGGCCAATCTAGAGAAGGGATTGAAGGGTTATAGGTTGCAAGATTCACCTTGGCACGGGATGATGTACCTGTTTCTCCAACGTTGATGACGATGTCAATCTTCAGGACTTCAAGAAGAGACTTCAGCTGAACTTACAGACTCGACAACACATGGATCACGCATATTGACAAATATTTGCACTTACAATTTCCCCCTTTGTCAATTGCATGACAAAACCTATCCTAGCCAATGACAACCTATAACACTTTCAAAATTTACATGTCACATATGCATATCAAGATTTACAATGAATATACACCATGGACATGAACAGACTAGACAAACTTATCTTCAAATTCTCCCCCTTAATCCTTGCACACCAATGACCTGCAAAAAGATATAAATGGGTCCTTTGGTGGGATATTCTCTCTCCCCATTTTTGTCAGTAATTGACAAAGGTTAACTCAAATAAAGACATGCCTATAAGCTCATGAGAGGCTAGCACAACAGGATACTCAATAATAAGCGTAGAAAATATGTCAACCAATGACAAGGAGAAGAGACATTCGTCATTTCAAAAATTGAGGAGATGAAGCTATCAAACCAAGAGATATTCACAATTAGCCACATGTTGGTCATATAGGATATACAAGCTAAACATTTAGTACAAAGGGCATGAAGCCCAATCAACCATCCTCCCCTCAAATCATGCATATTTAGACCAAGAAACACAACAAATATAAGCTTATAACAATGTATAAAATATAGCCAATCATATGGAAGAGTCTAAGGGCATGATGCCCACACCTTCCAACCTCCCCTGAATATACCTTTGAAGATGAATTAGACTCATAGTTCATCCATAATATTGACAAGTGAATTCAAAATGGGGCAAGCAGCCCCATAAAGATATATGAGAGAGATATATTGATAATTCCGTAGAACCAACAACAAAAGACATGTGAAAGATACGTCAGTAAAAGCAAATATGAATAGGTAAGAGTAATATAAGTTCCAAAATGGGGCTTCTAGCCCAAGCTATCTGATTATCCATAACACAGTATCACTGTAGAAGACATATGTCCAAAAGACAACCTGAACATCCAAAGTACTAGATATTTAAAAAGTTCCTAAGAACTTAGCAACATCTAGCCAGAGATATATCAAAAACCTCAAATGATCATCTTAAGGTCAACAAAAAGTTGCTTTGACCGAGATAATCAAATCACCTATCCTTCTATCCGGAGCGGCCCAGCCTTGCATTGTCCCGCCTAGCTCAGGGTGCAATATCATCACGACAGCATGAGAAAATATCAACTCCCTGAATAGAGCTCTGAACTGACTGGACCATCTGCTCGAGCCGCGTCATTTGTCCTCCTAGCTGAGCAATCTCCATCTTCATTGATATCTGTCCCGAAAGAATCTCCTACAGAGCGTCTTAATCTTGTACTAGTTGAGAAGTGCTTGCACCAGCTACAGCAGACGGATCTGGATATTCTTCTTGGGGACCCTCTTGATTACCCTCTTTGATTATTTCCATTTGTTTCAGGGTAGTGAGATTGATAGGCGACATTTTCTTCGATTTTTCAGAGGGGGTTTCAAACTTGCATTCCAATGCAAGCTGACAAATGAGATGACCGAACGGGATCCTACCCTCTTTACCAAAGATTGAAAATAAGGAGAGAATATGGTCCATAATGAGAGTAGGATGACAGAGAGGGTAACCTTGACTAACATGACATAACATTTCAACCATACAAGCCGTAAGGTCGGAACAGTTTCCCTTTCTTGGGTACACATTGTAGGTAAATATGAGATGGATAATGCGGTAGGATTCAGTCATTTTGATGGCTTTGAGAGCATTCCCACTATACCATCGTTCATTACGACCATCACATAGGGCCTTAGTCCACTTAACCCACTCCACGGCTTCAAGCTCATCGTATGCCGGAACACGCTTCCAAGTTGGAGAAATACCAAGGATATGAGCAATTCTTTAAGCATCTACAATGTATGTCCTATTTCGATTCTGAATGGTGAGGGAAGGAGGATGAAATTCATGTTCATCAACCTTGTTTAAGAAGGACCTCACCATTGAAAAATGACCTGGACTCCCAAACTCTAAAATCGAATGCCATTTTATCTTGGAAAGGGTTTCAAAAATGTCATAATTTCCAAGACATTCAATCAATGTCTACATTTCTTTCACATGTGATATCTCGATTGGTGAAATCAAAGTGCTCTTCTTCCTCAGATGAATCATCATCAATAGTTTCAGGAGGAGGGAGAGGATCCTGAGAGCATTTTGTTCTCCTTTCCCTTCGAGATGGGGATGTAGGGATTATAACAAGAGGGAATCCACACTAGGGACCACAAATGTCAAGGAAATGGAAGTAATATGCAAGAACCCCAAAGTGTAGAAAGGAACGAAGAAAAACTAGGATGTAATGGACAATATACCTAAAAAATGCTTCAAAAATGAGAAGAAGATGATGAAACCTACCCAAATCAAAGAGAAATGGAGCTCCCTTCAAAGAAATCCTAGCAAAGTAGTTGATTGGACGCTGAAGTGGGGTACCCTAGTAAGGAGGAGTCGAAATGCCTTTCGAAAATGGGGTAGAAAGCCCCCCTTTTGTTTTTATATCCAGTCTAACTAGACATTTCCGCGTAGGTTCTGGAGCTTGAGCCAAGTCGTCGGGCGCCCGATGACTCTAGTTTTTAGACAGTGAGGTCCTTTTCTAGACAAGTCAGCATACATTGGTTTCTTTTGGGTTTTTAGGGAATGAGATGCCCACTTCCACACTAGCTCACTCATAGTTGGTAAACATGTATTTTCTAGACTGAGAAAATGAGGCATAATACCTTGGTTATTTTAGATTTCATACGAGATCGAGGCTAGATTTTTTTATTTGACTATAATCGAATCACTGATTTAGCTATTTGAACCCACAAAGAAAATTTAATCCTGATTTTACTATGATTCCAAAGGAAAAGAGGCATGATTCATTAGATTTTCCTATAAGCACATTGATCTTATGGTTAAAGATATGGAGATTATTTTACAAAGCGCCAATTTTCTAGCCGAACTAATAATTCATAGTTAATGACATTTGGGCATGAGGATTGAAGGTCTTAATACGACTAGATAACAGTAAAATTAAACCTTAAGGCTAACAATATTAAACTACACCCTGCAAAAACAAGCAACTAGTTAGCCAAAAACCCAATACACAGGCACAAGGGATTTCTAGGATATACAAAAAGATTTGATCCATCTGCCTGGCATGAACTAGTGAGATTACTTACCCTTTATGACCCATTTGGCCACAACTTTCATTGAGTCGGGGTCTTTGATGGTGAGGGTCTATTGGTAAAAAATCTCCTCTTCTCAGGAGGGCTGCTCATAGCCCATTCTCAATTCATTGATTATTTTGTTGGCCTTTTCATTAATCAGAGCAACTTGTTTGAGCAGCATTTTCAACCAAGCATCTTTCTTTGGTGGAGTCAAAAAGTTCCTCCCCATATTCTTAGATTCTTAGGGGGACTCCTAATATGGTGTGCTTCTCTCCCTGATGATATGAATTTACCTATCTTACGCTGAGAGGGAGAGTGTTGTGGGCGTTTAAAAGCTAGACATTTAAATTTTAGGTGACCCACATCACCACAAGCATGATAAAGAGGGGATGATCTAGATTTACTCCCCGATGCTCCTGAATTCTTCATATCCATAGGTTGGACAGAGGTGGTTTTAGAAATGTGACTATCATAGCCGAAACCTCTTTTGTCCATAGGTGATCTACCAACACTTAGGAGCTCCTCTAGGTTTTCTTCTCCTTGGGCGAATCGTCTTTTAGAGTCAACAACTTGACATTTAAGACGATTGATTTCAGTTTTCACCTCCTTGAGTTCTTTCTCAAGCTCATCATTCTTAGCTAGAGCATTTTCAAGATCTCCTGTAATATTTACCTTTTCTTGCTCAAGGGAGATATTTTTAGCGTTCAAGGCTTCTAGGTTAGTTTCCAAGCTTTCGTAGTCTTGATCTAATTTATGATGCACAGATTTCAAATCATCAAGACTCTTAGTTAACTCAACATTTTCAACCTTCTTTTAGCACAACTTCTTTGTAACATCCATACTTTCAATGTACAGTTGGTTATATACCTCTTGAAGGTCTTCATTCTCATCCTCATCATCACTAAAGGATTCCTCTTCACTGGAGGAGGTATGGTCAACATTGTCTCCCACTTTCACATTTTCAGGGAGAGTTGTGGTGGTGGTGACTATAAGAATTTTCACTGATCTTTGGTCTCCATCACTACGAGATGTATCTTATTCCAAGCTAGTATCATCCCAAGTGGCAGCCATGGCCTTTTTCTCTTTATGTTTCTTTTCATCATTTTCGGAGCAGTTGGGAGCAATGTGACCGTATTTCCCACAATTATAGCATTTTGGTTCTTTTGATCTTCTAAATGATTTGCCTATACGGTTCTTGTGATCAAAAGACCTACCTTCCTTGTTGTGGCTCTTGTTTTTAAAGAATTTTTTGAATTTCTTAGCCATAAGAGTCATCTCTTCCATATCCATTTTCTCATCATCATTATCATTAGAAATGTGTTCTTTGTGAGAGGTTTTCAGTACCGTATTTTTGAATTTTGTGGGAGGTTTGAAATGCAATTCATGGGTTTGAAGGGATCCTAGCAGTTCTTACACTTTCGTAGTGTCTAAGTCCCTACATTCTTCTAGAGTGATGACTTTCGAAGAGAAGCGTTCTGGTGAGATCTTAAGATTTTCCTACAAATTTTGCTATCCGAAACCCGCTCTGCTAATCCCCACATGTCATTGGTGATATTGTTTAGACGTGTGAAGAATTCCATGAAGGTTTCATTCTCCTCCATTCTTATATTTTCAAATTATGTTACAAGGAGTTGGAGTTCAGATCGTTTGACTATGTTTGTTCCTTCATGAGTCAGCTTTAGAAAGTCTCATGCTTCTTTACTTGTTTTATAAGTTAGGATGTGACCAAATTCATCTTTGGAAACCGAACAAAAAATGGCATTCAGTACTTTGGCATTATACGCACATTGTGTCCTATCATGTTCAGTCCACATAATTATATCCTTAGGACGAAGTACTTCAATTCCATCAACCATTTTTACCATATCAATCGGTGCAGTCCATCCTCTTTCAACCATAGTCCACATAAGTGGATCGACGGACATAAAAAAGACTTGCATCCGAGCTTTCCAATAAGGATAGTTAGATCCGTTGAAGAACGATGGTTTGGTGATGGAGGTGGAATCTTCCATAGACATATTTTCAAGCTCACTCCAGGATCAACCTCTAGGCGATTAAGCCCTTAAAGAGGAACCCGCCTTAATACCAATTGAAATTGCGGTTTGCACCGCTATTGAGATAAGGCTTGAAGGTATGCTTATGTCCAAAAGGGATGGTGAATAGGACTTTTTTACAATTTCTTTGCCAATTAAAACTTAATTGCATTCACAATCCAATCTACCAATCAAGCACATGCAAAGCTATTGAATCAATCTCAAAATATCTCTCTAGATTATTTACTATACTAAGAAAGGCATTTGGTCAAACAGTTGATATGCATGTAAGTTCAAAATGATGCAACTAAGATGATAGTAGAGAATGTCATGCATGCATTTCATCAAACATCTAGAGCGCAATTCATCATGGTCATAACCAATAAACAGAAATAATGAATAATAAGCATTCAACACATTGCACACGATGTATAGTAGTTCAACGATGAGTCTACTCTACTCTCGGCTGATCCACTCACACCTTGAATGGACGGATTTCACTATCCAATGGTTTTAAATGAGGTTCACCATAAACTTTTACAACCTACACAAGGTCTATTCCTACACAAGGACTCCACAAATCCTACACAATGACAACGCACGTATTCTCCCGTGTTGGAGGCCTAAGCAATTACTTCTACATCGTACACAAGGACACACACATGCCCTACTCAAGGACAAGCTCGAGATTAGATCACAATCTCTAGACCCCAATCTCAACAAGAAGGGGGAATCAAACAATGGACTTTATAAACTTAACCACTTACAATTGATTAGCCCCGATTCAGCACCATTGTAGAGTTGCTTCAGCCCAATAATGCTTCAGCTCCTCTTTAAGATCTTACGATCAGCAACCTTGCTTTGGATGAAGATTTGTAGTATCAAGGTGAGGGATAATAGGTTGGGTGAACCTTCTATCGGATAAGGCTTTTGTTGGGGACGGAAGGTTTCACCTAGGGTTGCATAATGGCTTAAATGACTAAGGATATACCTATTTCGGATTAGGTCAAGGGCCATTAATGAAGTCTTGAGTTCATGTTTCAATCTGACAACACACGGATCACGCATATTGACAAATATTTACACTTACACATTTCTCCATATCATTTTATGAGATGGCCCCAAGATTCAAGTAGAAACAACTTTGAGGCGGGCCACATCACACGATTCAACAAGGTGGGCCACCCAAGCTTCAAAGAGCTCACTGTAACATTTACTAGGCATTCCAAGCTATTTATAAGGTCATATGTGACCTGCTTTAAAATAAAGGAAAAACAAAAATATAAAATAAAATGATGGGTTTGGATGACCTTTAGACGCTGGCAGTGTCCAAAGGGACGCCCCACACTCCTTAGACAGATCTGTGGGGCCCATAGCAGGCTACACTATGATGTATATGTTAGATCCTCACCATCCATCCTACTTGCTAGCCCAGGTTTAGGGCCTGTTTGTTAACGCTGAAATTTTTAATTTAATGCAGAATCTAAAAACGCTCCGCGTTTATTGTTGTTTGTTAACACCGAACGTGGAAAGCGCTTTGTGATTTTTCGCAGAATTTTTTCAGCAACAGAGGTTTAGCTTAATGGTGAATCCAGCCGCGAACTCTTTTAAAAAATCTAAAATTGCCCACCACCAAGAGAGATTTTCTCCTTTGCGTAATACATAACCCAATTTTACGTGAGGCACTTCTTTGAGCCCACCATGATTTATGTGTTAGATCACACTGTCCATCAATTTTCTATATAGTTTTAGAGCATGATCCTAAAAAATGAGCTATGTTGAATCCTCAGGTTAACCCCACCACAAGAAGCAGTGGGAATAGAACGACTACCATTAAAACCTTTCTGGGGTCCACTGTAAAGTTCATTTGCCATCTAATCTATTCGTAAAGTCACAAAAACCAAGATGAAGGGAAAACAAAAAAATCAGCTTGATCAAAGCCTTCTGTGGCCCTAAGAAGTTTTCAATGGTAGGCACCCAATTTCCACTATTTCTTGTAGTGTGGCCTACTTGAGCCTGAGATATGCCTTATTTTTTGTTTTTTTCCCTAAAATGATATGGAAAACTTGATGGATGGTATGGATAAAACATATACATCACGGTAAGCCCCACAGAGCCCTTTGACACTACCCTCATTAACACTACTGTGCGCCTCTAGCTAGATTCGAGGTATTGCTCAATCCCAGCCAGATTTGGGACGCCTATAGCTATTACAGTGTGAGCAGCGACATTCCTACTGAAGTCATGTCATCAATTTTTGTGGGCCCCACCGTGATATATGTGTTGTATCCACACCTTCCATCTATTTTGAGAGATCATTTTAGGGCACGAGAGAAAGAATGAGGCAGATCTAAAGCTCAGGTGGATCCCACCACAGAAAATAGTGGGAACAATGACTCCCACCATTAAAAGCTTCCTAGGTCCCACCATATGTTTTTTTAAGATCCAACCTGTTCATAAGTTAAACACAGACATGGAAGAAGAGAAAACACAAATACCAGCTTGATCAAAAACTTGTAAGGCTCTTAAGAAGTTTTCAATGGTAGGGTTCAATCCCCACTATTTTTTGTGGTGGGGTCCACTTGAGCTTTGGATCTCACTCATTCTTTGGCTCATGCTCTAAAATGATCTGTTTGAATGGATGAACGATGTGGATATAACACAAATCATGATGGGCCCCACAGAACTGGTGATGTCACTTCATTAGCAAATCTCGCTACTCAGGCGTCATTAGCCGACGTGGGTGAGGACCCCTAACCATGGGGCTTATAGTGATGTATGTGCCTTAAATCCACACCGTCCAACCATTTTGAAAGCTCATTTTAGGGTATGATCCCATAAATGAAGCTGGCTTAAATCTTAGGTGGACCACACCACAAACCATTATGATTGAATCATCACCATTAAAAACTTCATGGACTCCACCAGAATGTTTATTTTCCATCCAACCTGTTGATAAGGTCACAAACACCTAGATGAAGAGACCACACAAATATCATCTTGATCCAAATA
This sequence comes from Liriodendron chinense, assembly GCA_003013855.2. Taxonomy (NCBI): domain Eukaryota; kingdom Viridiplantae; phylum Streptophyta; class Magnoliopsida; order Magnoliales; family Magnoliaceae; genus Liriodendron; species Liriodendron chinense. Next base: position 1,736,232 of record ML058483.1, read on the forward strand.
CCAGATGAACCATATTACATGTGATTGACCATTAATGGGCCATGAAAGTTGTGGGCCAAATGAGATTTGGATCATCCCCATTTTTGGGGTCATTCCCTAAAATGGATTGGAAAAATGGATGGACGGCGTGCATAAAACACATATTATGATAGGGGCCACACAACACTGTCCAATAGCTAGGCCTACTGGCATAGTCAATACACAATTCGGATACACCGAGTTGGGTGGGGGCAAATGTGTCACATTAACATATTTTAAACATTTAAGACCTCAGTTAACAAACAGATTACTCTAGATTCAATACTTATCTTCTATCTTCATATTCAGAATTCAGATTCAGATTTCAGGTTCAGACTTCAGATTTAACAAACATGCCGTTAGTTGGGCCACAACAAGAATCAAGCGGATCCGAGATTCGGGCAGGCCACATGGCAGGAAACGGTTGGGGTTTGAACACCCACCATTAAAACATTTCTGGGGCCACTGTGATGTTTGTCTTTATCTATACTGTCCATCCTCCTGGCCAGCACGTTTTAGTGCGCAGCCATCTAATGAAGTAGATTCATATCTTGGGTGCCCACACGTTGCTGGGCATTATACAGGAGGCGGAGCCCACCATGACCTCATCTTGATGTATGTATTCTGTATCCACCTCTCCATCTGGTGGTGGGCTACTGTGATGTCCCTGGCGAAATCCACACCGTCCATTTCCTTGGTCTGGGGTCATTGGTCGTCTGACCGCTGTGGTCGGTTGATAAAAAATAACCCGGATGAGACAGTTTGGTCTTTGGACACTTTCGGAGGAGTTCGGTTTATGGACGCCTGGGGCTCAGTTGTTCAAACGTAGTTGGAATTTCTCTAACTCTCTGGATTGTTTTTTGGCGAGTTTGGCGATCGAACTCATCTGGTCAAGTGACTGACCGATCAATTGATGTCACTCGATCAACCAACCAACCAATTGACTGAGGTGCGCGCTGTTTTGCGTGATTGAGTCAGACCTATGCTCCTAATTTTAGAACCAACAAATTCAGTCTTCACTTTGAAACTGACATAGACTCAGCTCACTGCGGACTTCTCCATAGGCATTTTAAATGGCAATCAAATAGAAAATCATGCCGAAAAAATCACAATATATTATCATTGCATTGGTGGGGTTTTGGTGATATTTCACAAAATATTGGGATATTCAATGACAGCAGTTCTCCTTAATATCACCATATTTTCGAAATATAGGAGATCAACGCTGCAGCTCAAAAGAAGGAAATTCAATGAGCAAAGAAAACTCAATACAATGTTTTCAAGGACACAGTACAAATACATCATACATAATGGGGGAGTGATGCAAAAAAAGAGAACCTGATCGAATCAATTATAAAATTCTGAATCTTTCAGCGGCATCCCTTCCCAACAACATCAGCAAAAGGTAGACTTCAGGACTCACCATAACTGAAATGGGTAATGCAACTGTTGTGGATTCTGCTTAATCACCATACTCAGCTTAGTCCATCTGAGATGCTGAGGCGGTTCTTTTATTATTAGATACATATGCAAATTTGCTCAAGTCCATGGGCATGACAGGCAACCTTCCATCAACAAAAAAGTTGTGTTACATATATCATAATGCTGTCTTTCAACCATAAGGGGAAAATGTAAATTGCAGAATATGAGGTTTGACATTTAATACCTAACTGCACATGTATTCTTCACATCTTTTAGTGGTGCACGAAGACCACTGGCACGAGAACCAGATGCCACATATCTAAATGAAGACATAACCGAAACAAATCTCTCCATTGATTTCTCTGCTATATCAGAATACTGGCTCAAATGGGAAATATCAGATCCAAAATTACCATCCTTGGTGTCTGCCTCCGTAAATTTACTGCTAAGATCAGGAATGCCATTACCTGCAGGAAAGATGCACATTACATACTTTATTTCCTTTCATATGGACAACAAATGGCAGCACACACTCTAACATCTAAGGGTTCAATTGAAAACCAAAACACATGATTCATGGGTCGCAGCAGTCCTCTGTTCAAGGAATGGAGTGTGATTCCAGAAGTCAGAGATGTGTCATATCAGAAACGTGAGGGAGGGAGAACCTGGCTCAACATTCAGTCCTCTAAGAATCCAACTGACCAATGCCAGTTGATCAAGATGATCTCACAGAACTGTAATTCATCATCATCATCATCTAAAGCCTTATACCAACTAATTGGGGTCGGCTACATGAATCTTATTCCGCCATTCCACTCTATAAAGGGCCATAACTTAGACCATAGGTCATCAAGTCTTTTCTTACTACCTCCACCTATGTCCAGAACTGATTATTCCTCTTTGTTAAATTGAAGTGGAAAACTTAAACCTAGATTCCCATTAGGTATCTTGCTATATGTACTTGTAAGTACATGGATGCACTAATATGCATGCATCTCTGTTATAGAATAAAGTTGGTCGAAGTCTACAGTTCTCACATAGGTAACAAGCGGCCTCATTCATCGAGCAGTTTAACTTGGCCGACATGCGAGTGCCTTTATTCTGGAACTAGGACTCGCGAACAGATCAACAGGAGATATCTTATTCAGTGAGCGAGAGTTGGTGCATCCCGATTCCTCAAGACTATTCGAGTAGACCTACTCGCTAGTCGATTACTCGAGATGCAGTTCATATCCGAACAGATCTGATTGTTAATCAGTTGTCAAACACATATCTTGAGCCATAGCCTCAACAGCTCATATAGTTCAAAAGTTGACCCAGATTACAGATCCACTTTCATCTGTTTATACATGTCGGTTCTGTCAATACAGGATTAGAGGGATCTACATTAAGTAACGTGATTATCTAGACTTCTAACCTGTATAGGTTTGGATAAGATAACATCTTATCCCACTGAATCAGGGAGATCTCAACCATATATGTAATAGACTACTCCAGCAGGATGTCGACAAATAGGGTTTCCTATTTATAACAAAGGTATACAATTTCTTAGCCCACGTTTCACACTTCATCTCTGCAAAGGCTTATTACTGACTTAAGCATCGGAGGGCTAATGGCCAAGCTGCCAGCCACCCTTAATTTTTATCCGTGATTTTCAGGAGAAATGAAGGAAGCCTTCTTTGGAGGATCGTGCATTATAAGAAGGACAATCTTTCATATTCTTAACATATTACTCGTAACCAGTTTTCGAAATTAACAATCCCCATCCTAGGATACGTTTGATGCCATAGTGTGCATTTATCTCCCACCATCCAATTCTAGTGGGCATGAATTCATTTTGAAATTGCTCACTAGATTATCCGCAATTATCTGTTAGTGATGGCAGATAATGTGTGTCAACTCTCGCTGTCCACCCTGCACATTGGAATGCTGCAAGGTCACAACATGCATATGAACCATAACGGAAATTTGTATAAGACACTATTCAACCATCTAATTTTATAGGGCATAGTGTTTAGTTAAAATGCAGCATGAGAGATTTGAGTGTTACAGAGACGAGGATATCAAGATTAATGTGTAGGATGAATAATAGGGATAAAATTGAGAATGAGATCATCTAAAGCAACACGGGGTTGGACCCAATCATCATCATCATCATCAAAGCCTTATCCTAGTTGGTTAAAAAGGAAATAGTACATAATGAAGGAAATGCAGAAATTTGAGACGAAAAAAATATCAAATCTGCAGGTTCAAGTCTTGACTTGAATAGTCAATATCTCAAGACAAATTTGCTGCCCTTTTCTAGATATTCTAGAACGCCAAAAGAAAGGAGATGGCAAATTGTCTTCAAGATACAACAAACTCACAAATACATGATTCAACATGACAATTTGCACCTCTATGTGTTGAACAAATTTCTGAATGTTGACACTGATATGCCTCACTTTAATGTTCTCAAGAAAACAAGTGCAAGAGGGTAGAGATGAGAGTCCAAGGCTTTAGATGGCTTGATTTTGTAATGTTCTTGTCTTTAGACTATAATGTCTAGGATATATATAACCTGCAGGGATATGGTGTCCTTCCTAGAGAGACTCTCATGCCTCTTTAGGATATCCACATACCCATTCACATAAAACAGTTGGATAAAATAGTCATTTTTCCATGAACAGTCATGACCTTTTTCTTGTGGCAGTTATTTTCTCTTTTGGACAAAAACAGTTCCTCGACAGTAAAAAACAGTTGCCACATGAAAGCACATGTAACTACCACCTAGATTCTAATTAGCCTAACCGCTGCCATGTATATGACCCAAGTGGATCCGAATCAAGTGCGAAAAAGATTAGGATCTTCCGGCTCCTTATAACAATGCACATGTGTGAAGTGCAAAGTGCACCTAATAAAGAGCTAAAAAGCACCCAAGTGGGCCTAAAGCCCACGAGCACGACATTTGAACCTAGGTTTCCTGTGGCAAAAATCCCCTCTTACCATTAATCCATATGAATATTTTTCAAAAGTTTCCATATATAATATATTCATTAACTTTCTAAAATAAAATATTTTATTTTTGAAATTTATTCTTCTTATAAAAACACAACAATCCCTACTACTCTAGGTCGGCTACAATATTATATGGACATCATGAGATCTAAACAACAGACCTCTAGTGATGGGGAGGGAATTAAGATGGTTCAATCATGTGCAATGAAGATTAGAGATGATTATGATGAGGGAACATTGATCAAGTTTGAAGGGCCTGAAAAGAGGATGAGAGGAGAACTAAATAAAGTGGATAGAGATGGTGAGAAAGGAAATGAAGCTAGGTTCACTTAATGAGGATAGGACCTTAGTGTTGATTGCTGTAATTGGATTCATTAAGTTGGCCCAAATAGCTAGATCATGACTGCCATAATGAAAATGATGACATCTGTGTGTTTGTGTGGAAAATGCTCACATGTTACCAGTACCACCAACTTATGGTGATACTAGCCTATTGTGGAGCCATAGTGATGTGTGCAATAGATCCACCCTGTCCACTGGGGTCTCCCTTCGATGTTAGGCCATAGGGCCCCGGAACAAAAAGATTTTTCTACGACTACCGTTCCGGGAAACTCGAGAGGGTCGCCTTTGGAAGCGAAAGCCCCTATCATACAGGCGACCAAGTCCCCAACCGTTGAAGTCACCCTCGGAAGAGGAAGACGGTAACCAAACACATAGGTGGGCCAAGTTCATGGGGGACAGCTGGGAGGTGACCACAACCGATAAAACCTTTCAGGTCTCTTGCAAGGGCCATTGTGTTGTGTATTTGCCATCCAATCCTTTCACCAGACACGCCCCACCAGGATGAAGGAACAGACCAAAAATCAGGTCATTCCAAATCTTAAGTGGGTCACACCACATGAATTTAGTGGTTTTAGGTACAATTTTACATAGTTCCCTATGGTGTGGCCCACTTAAGTCTTCGATCAGCCCAATTAAGGCTTTATGGTAAAAATGAGGGGGCATGCACGATGAATGGGGTGGTGGCTGGAGCTGATACACACATCATGTGGACCCCACAATAACGCAGTTCCACCACAAATTGTGGCGGTACTGATGCCATGTGAGAGCACCCTATGTGTGTGTTTGCATGTTTGCGTGCATGTGTAGAGAGAGAGAGATGCCCACATCTAACTAGTTAGATGATAGGTTATTATCCACCGAGCAGATTACTACCCACCATCATGTGCGAGTGACATCCACCCATCCAATAGGTTGGGCACACAATGAGGATCGCCTTGCGCAAAAGTCAGCCTCATCCACTCATCAAGTGAGCAACACCATAGAAAAGAATGTATATCCACTAATATATGACAAAATAAAAGTGTGGTCCACCTAATGAGTGGGTGGGGGTTGATTTTTACACAAGGTGATCCTAATCATGGGGCCAACATATTGAACGGGTTGGATGTCGCACAAAAATGAAATGTTGTAAGTCATCCGCTATGTGGATGGCAACTTATTATCCAACCAGATGGATGTAAGCAATACTCATATGCATGTATGCATGGGTAGGTATGTACACATGTATGTATGTGGACAAGTTAACGAGGCATTTACAAGATCCCGTGGTGTGACTTATTTGCGAATGAGGTAGTTTTGATTGATGAGGGAGGGGATAAACGTAGCTAAAACTCTAGAGGAATGCTTTAGAATATCAAGGTTTAAATGTTAGTCAGACTAAAACAGCATAATGGAACACAATTTTAGTAACAATAGGAGAGGAAATGAGAAATTAGCTAAGATTGCTAACCAAGTATCCGACCATTTTTATAGCTAGGGTCAATAATTCATGCGTGAAGAGATACAAAAGGATGTTGCTCATAGAATTAAGAGTTGGGTAGATGAAGTGGAGTTGCGCCTTTGGAGTTCTATGCAAATGCCACATACCAATTAAATTGATGGCCGCCTCTTCTTGGGACTACCCAAACCTCTAATATTCCACGGCATTAAATTCATTTCAACTATCACCATTGCCAGCCCTTCTCTATTACACTCCTTGATAATTTTCGAAGCTCGTAATTTATTTTTTACTGCAAGTTTTTATTTCTTTGGTCCCTTTCGCCTTTTTTCATAGTGCTCCTACATAATGTTGTCAGAATTGTTATCGTATCGTAAATCATAAAGGGGTCTGAATCGTATCGTATCGTAAATCGTAAGATTTTTTAGATTTTCATAAAATATCATAAAAAAATACAAAAAAAATTATACATAGATAAGAAAAATTAAAAAACATATCAATCATCCATTTTCTCATGAATATACTATTTAGTATTTAGAACTTAGAAGCAAATGAATGCTTATTGTACATTGCAATAACGAAGAAAATCATTTAAATAATTTAATTTTTTGAATTATGACTTAGCAATACGGTCCATAATTTAATTAATTAATTTTGAGTTAATATATGCCTCATGTACAATTTTTTAAGGCAATGTACATGGGCCCACCTCGATGTATGTATTATATATCTATGTCGTTCATCCGTTTTACCAACTCATTTTATTACAGTCCAAAAATAAGGTAGATCCATATCTTAGGTGGACCACTAGTGGGTAAGGCCCTAAATGTGGGGCCCATCTCAATTATTTTGCCAACTCATTTTAAAGGTGGGTACCAAAAATCAGACATTTAAATCTTAGGTGGACCATAGTGAGTGATGTCTTAAATGTGGGGCCCACCTCCAACATTTCTTGTATATACATGCCATCCATTCTTTTTGGCAACTCATTTAGGGCATGGTCCCAAAAATGAGGCAGATCCAAATCTTGGTGTACCGCACAATATGAATTAAATTCCCACCATTAAAAACCTTTTGGGCCAAAAGATTTTTTCGATCGAGCTGTCGTTTGTGTTTTACCTTCATCCAGGTCCATGTGACCTTATCAACATGTTCGATGGCACATAAACATTACAATGGGCCGTAGGAAGTTTTTAATTGTGGGCATTCAATCCCTACTGTGCAGCCCACTTGAGATTCGGATTTGCTTAATTTTGGGATCATGGCCTAAAATGAACTGAAGAAACTGATGGACGACATGGATTACAACACATAACTCAAGGTGAGCCCCGTGCACCGAAACAGTGCATGCATGTGCACTAACCTGCAAGCGCCGCAGAGCATTTAAAAAAACCAAAAAAGTTAAGTGCGTGGTTGTGAAACGGCCATGCCTTCCATTCGTTTTATTTATTTATTTATTTATTTTTTTTTTTTTTTTTTTTTTTTGAGAGAGAGAGAGAGAGAGAGAGAGAGATTGAGGAGGGGGCCGCACCATGGAAGAAGAAGAAGAAGCTGTCGTCAGCACCACCACAACAACCTCTGAAGAAGAAAGAAGAAAAAGATGACAAATGAGAGGTAAATTTTTTTCTTTTTTCTTTTTCTTTTACCCTTTTCTTTTCTTCACCATTTTTGCACACCTTGGACCTAAATAACATTTAAAAACAAAAGCTTTAAAAAAATTTGCAAAAAATGAAAAAAAAAAAAAAAAGAAATTAAAATTGGAAACAGACGGTTTTTTACGCTAATTATTGAATCGTACAATTCACGATTAATTGTACGATTCGAAATCAAATTGTATGATTTTTCCCAAATTGTGATTTTATGGTACGATTCAGATCGTACGACCATACGATTCGTATCGTGAATCGTACGATTCTGACAACACAGTCCTACATACTGTACGCAGTGTTTTAAATAGCGGTAGCGTGTTGCATAGCGTTCAACCCTCTGTAGCGTGTAGCATAAGCTACAAGATACTTCTATTTTTTTAATTTAAAAATAAGAAAAATATGATAATTGTAAGAAAAAAGCAAAATATATAAAAAAATGCCTGACAAATGATTCATTTTTTCAAGTATAAGCATGTTGAAGCAAGTTATTAATTATTATTTACCGAAAGCTAATCCACATATATAAAGTTATAAAAAAAATCAATAATCAAATAATTATCGCATCAACAACTTTCTAAGCAACCCACTTTAATTAATAATGTCTAATCGAAACCACAAGTCACAACTCACAAGTATGAAAAGAAATAAAAATCCCAAAGCTAAAGAGGGATTTGAAAACCCCTTTTCTTTTTAGTTTTAAAGGTTTTTTAGTATTTGAATTTCACACCAACTTTAACAAAGGATCACCACCATTTTAAGTGAAAGTAAAAATAGAAAGGTTTGGTTTTGACTTTACATTTTCAGTTTTTTCTTTTTTTTCTTATTTTTATGTTGTAACTTTTACACAATTTTTAAAAAACAATAATTAAAAAAAACAAAAATAAAAAAATAAAAAATTTATTTTTTGAGAGATAATAAAAAAATACATTGTAGCGTATTGCTACAAACGCTATACACTACGTAGTTGTAGCATACACTACGACCCCTGTAGCGCACGCTACAGAGGATTTACGCTATTTAGCTACACTACGCTATGTAGCGTACACTACAAACATTATTTGAAACACTGACTGTACCCTCTTTAGCTTTCCTCTCCCTTTCTTCCAGTCAGTTAAAAATGACTATGAAGCTTTCCCCATCCCTTGATGCTTAGCTCTAAAGCCTTGGCCATTTTTTTCTTTCTTTTATGACCCACACAGGTGCCACACAATTCAACTCTCTTCTGCTAGTTGGATCTTTCATTGCAACAAGTGCAACCTAAGCTTTTACTTCATCTATCCAGGACTATTAACAGGTGACCAACTCACCCACTTCCCATATATGTCCATCTAGTGCCCTGATCATCATCGTTTCTACCATCACCATCAGTCACACTTCCCCTACGGCTGCCCCTTCCAAAATACAGCATTCCCCTTCTCACCCTTCACATCTCTTGTGATGGTCTTTCCTTCCTTTTCACCACCTTGCGTCTGAGCTGGGTGGGGACAGTCAATTCCATAAAGATTTGCCCAAAATCTCTCTGCACCTTCTATCTAATTGCACCTTTCTAGAATAATAATTCTGCTCAAAATATTTCGAGGAATACATGGGTCACTCGAAACTACTAAAGCAAGAAAGCCCACCATATTTCCAATACCACCGTCAACCTCCTACACCACTTGTTGGGGTGAAAAAGGCTACTAAGCATTTGATGGGCACGTGGACCTACCCACGACCTCTAACAAAAACAGGGCTCTCCCTCAACGGTCGGGATTGTTTCTGGGTCCATTCAAAGAGATCTCTGAAGTCTTCAAGACTAGAGGGTCTTTGGATTCGATTGCATTATTTATTTATTTTTTTTTTCCTTTTTTAATAAAGAAGTAGGACAACCATCACCAACAAATTCAAAAACATTGCGCTTCTCTGACACCCCATTTGGCCTCCAACTCTCCACCATCCAATTGTCATAAGATCTTCACCACATGTCCAAGGAACTAGCTAGCATTCAACATCCTCTTCCTTCCTACCGACGTGAATTTGATAATGTTCACTGTTGATTTAGAACCATCGGGGGCTGCTATGCTACACATCTCATCCTAGAATCTTGGGGCCCATTTGATTGGCTCGTTTCCTTCCATAACTACAACAATCAAGAACCTCAATCCTATGAACTCCATGTAGATAACCTCTCCTATCTTTGTACCTGCAAAGGTGTTACTTTTACCCTCATAGTAACTCAAGTACTTCCTCCCAATGATTTCTTGTCCACTTGAAGGACTGTACCGAATCTGGCTACAATCTTTCTTATTACTACATACTCCCAAACATGGAAGGTATCTCATGAATCCCGCCAAAATAGTCCCAATGATAGGGAACCCATTGCTCCATTGCAAGCTCCTCAATGGGGAATTATACAAGAAAAGAGGAGGTGACACTGTGGCCACCTCTGCTGAGAGGAAGATGACATGGTTTGGTCTTCTTGATTGGGGCCTTCAGAAAAGGAGATTATAATACTAGCTAAAAACTTGCAAATTCTTCTTGTGAAGCAATAAACCGCTCCCTCAAACCTAGTGGGGCATGCCACTAGAAAGGATCTAGAGTTTGATATGTTGACCTTCCTCCCTTCACCCTCCCTTCTGCAACATCCCTGTAGGAGACCTTAGGTGATGGAATATCCTGATGAATGACAGAATCTTACGAGTCTAGCCGCCAATCTTCCTTTTATGTTTGTGTCTCCTTCAAATGACATCCCGAAATAAAATTATCAAAATCGGACTCCCATCCACCTCCTAGTGAGCACAATGTCGCCTTCCAAGCATTCTCTTCATTTTGGCACCTCACAAAACCATACCCCTTGCTTTTGCCTGTCCCACATGTCTAGGGATGAAGACATTGTGATTGGTCTGTAAGCTTCCAATACTTATGACACCAGACAATAAGGAGAATGCAAGAGTGCCTATGAATAGAGAGAGGACCTCTTGCCTTCAAGCTCCTCGCTCTGTTCAATATCTTCCACTCGCCTAGATCTATATTAACCCTAGCTCACCTATCCAAAACCCTTGAATTCCCCTTCTCATACTCAGAGATATAGAGTGAGAGAGAGATCTGGATCAATAAATCGTCTGCATAAGGGGGGGGGGAGAGAGAGAGAGAGAGAGAGAAGTAGAAGAAGAAGAAGAATAAGGGATGGTGAGTGTTATGAAGTCATATGCACCTCAACTCTCTTATTCTTACTAATAAAAAAAATAACAATGACAAAAATGCCGTAATGATAAGAACATGCACTCACATGTAAACACCATTGTGTACCATAATTGATACAAAAATGGGACACGCTCATGCACACTAAACTGATGGACCATACAATTAAACAACCTGCAATATTGGGCCATACAGTTGTACAGCCTAATGAATGAAAGAACCAAAGAGGAGGAATGTGAGAGAGATGGGAGAAAAATGTGTGTGTGTGTGTGTGTGTGTGAAAGAGAGAGAGAGACAGGGTTTGGAGAAAGAGAGAGAATGTATGACCTCTCTGTTATCTTATTCAAATATATATGTAGGGCTTTTTCCTTTATTACATCATAACAGCCCACTTTATACTATTTGCAAATAAGCCCACTAATATCATATTTACAGAAATGACCCTACTATCTTAATATTCCAACACTATCTCTCAAGTTGGTGTATATATGTCTGTCATACACAACTTGCCAGAAATTTCTTGTAACATGGGAGAGCTGAGAGCCTTTGTAAACATGTCTGCCAGTTGTTCTGTAGATTTGACAAATGGAGTAGCCAGTAATCCAGAGGATATCTTCTCTTAAATGAAATGTATATCAACCTCAATGTGTTTAGTCCGCTCATGATAAACTGAGTCAAATGAATAAGGATGGCAGCCTGATTGTCACAATAGAGAGGAATAGTTGAAGTGAAAGGGAAACTTGTTTCCATCATAATGGACCTCAGCCACAAGAGTTCACAAGCCCCATGAGCTATAGCTCTATACTCTACTTCTACACTGGATCGAGATACAACTGCTTGTTTTTTTGACTTCTCCATGTAATCAAGTTGCCACGAACGAATGTGAAATAGCCAGAAGTAGATTTTCTATTTGTTGAGCATCATGCCCAGTCAGCATCAGAATAGCCAGCAATATTAACATGTTCATGATTCATATAAAGAATACCACATCCTGGACATGACATAAGGTATTTCAACATGTGATGTACAACATTCAGATGAGGCACCTTTGGTGAGTGCATGAATCGACTGACAATACTTACAACTTGAGCAATGTCCGGTCTTGCAACTGTCAAGTAAATCAATCTTCCAACTAATCTCTGATACATACCCGGATCTATCAAACTCTCACCTTCAGATGAATGCAACAAGTACTTCTAGTCCATAAGAGATAAAGCTGGACAAGCACCTTATTTCCCAGTCTCACTCAGCAGATCAAGAATATAGTCTCTTTGGGATATAAAGATGCCTTTAGATGAATGGGCAATTTCAATCCCTAGAAAGTATCGCAATGGACCCAGATCTTTGATCTCAAATTCTTTGCTCAACTTGTGCTTAACTTGATCAATAAACTTCAAGTCATCCCCAGTCACAACAATGTCATCCACATAAACAAATATAATAATTCTGCCTTTTTGCCGGGTATGAATGAAGATTGTATGATCTGCCTGATATCTTCTTGTATCAATGTATATCAAGAGACTTTAACACTCTCCTGAACGTGCGGCAAGGGTGGAGGAACACTCAACTCCCACCATAAACAGCCCCCCGTGGGAGAATATATACTGGTGGCATATTTGCTACTTCCGAGATTTGAACACAAGACCTTCCACTCTGAGACCATGAAGAATGAAAGAATCAAAGAGGAGGAATGTGAGAGACATGGGAGAAAAATGTGAGAGAGAGAGGGTTTGGAGAAAGAGAGAGAACATAGGATCTCTCTATTATCTTATTCAAATATATATGTAGGGTTTTTTCCTTTATTACATCATAACAGCCCACTTTATACAATATTTGCAAATAAGCCCACTAATATCATATTTATAGAAATAACCCTACTATCTTAATATTCCAACATAGCCCACAATACATCAACTTCTTCAAATTGCGCTTCGACTCTCGCTCCTGCACCCACTTACATTTTGAAATAGACACTTCTCCGCTCATGCACCCAAATTTGTTGTCACTTTGCTTCACTCTTCATGCAACTATATGATGAAGTGTTTACTTGATAAGTATATGAAAAGTAGTTTTCTTTTCATATTCACAGTGATGTAACAATCTCCCACAAGAGCTTATACATTTGTATCTGGGGAGAGTATAAGCAGAGGAATAGAAGTGAGGGAGAATAATAATCTTCAGATTCTCCTCACGTCATGAACTTCTCTCCATGAAGTCCAGTGGAGTCCAATGTACTTAGGTGTTGGGTTATCTCTTTAAATGTTGACCTTTCAGTTCAATGCACATTGTATCTTCACATTTATGCTTTGGTTGTGTGAATTGAGCTTGTCTCTTATCATACAAACCTGTTACCAGATCTTGTTCTTCTTGTTTCCTTCTAAATCTCGCTTGGTCCGTAGGTAATTTTTGAGATCATGATTCAATTCAGGAAGTCCAGTTGACCCTTTTAGTAGCCTGAAAGAATGATGTGCTAAAAAGCATTGGGGTTGCAACCACAATATTTCCAATTACCTTAAACTAAAGTACCATCACAGCTATTTGAGGATGAACTATTTCATAATAAACCAAGGGTGAAAAAACCAAGACATCTAGCTCTTGAGAGACACAACCAAGTCCATTTCTATTGTCATAATGGAATATCATATAGGTTTTAAGGTTTCAAATGCAACAGACCAAAACTACACTGCTTAAGCATAAACAGATAGAAAGTCAAGATCAGAAACTCCAATACAAAGTGAAATAAAGAAGACCAACTCAGATAAATACATAGCAAATGCATCTCGATGTCTAGATGAGTATTCTGAAGTTGGCATTGGTCAGTGTATAAGGTAACTTTATTTGTATGAATGGAGCAGAGGATGGCTTAGACTTCAGATGCGATGGTAAATTGTATAGGAATCACAAATGATTAATGACATATCATCTTTCAAGAAAAGAAATCTTAGCAAGTATCAGCTATTAAGGTTGAAACATACTTTCCCTGGAATGCATTGAATTTGCCAACGTACCCAGCGCTTTTGCAGTTCCCTGCATAGATAAAACATAAGTGAAATTTGCATGTAGAAATTTGCAAATTTACAGAAAGAAAATACAATTTAAAGTCAGCAAACAAAAAGAGAAGGGGTGTACACTTTGAATGTTTTGACTGGAAATGGACTTTCTTTTCTTAATAGAACTTCCGATGTAGTTATTCCCTAGTGAAACACTTTTAGGTACTGTATTGCCACAAAGAACAAAACTTGCATCTTCCTCTACAACAAGCTTTTTATTTTCACTGTCATTGTCATTCTTATCTAATAACTTAGGTTCAAAATAACGACTCCTTACAATGACCTTTCTTTTCACTGTTCTGTCATCAACGGCTTCCAATGAAGAATTAGGTTCATGATTCTTGCCCAATTCCATAGAAGGCCTAACTGTATCACCATTTGATTGCTGCCGCTTGACAGCATACTTCCAAACAATTCAAATTTTCTTTAACATCACTTGTGGCGTTTCGACCAACTGGATTGACATGCAAGAAAGAAGGTTAGTACTGATCAATGATTGAATTTGTAGATCTGATGACTAGGAAAAATCAACTCTTACCATCATGCTGAAACTCCAAAAGTTTATTGCCTTTAGTAGCAAAATCATCTTCCACCTGATACAAAGAAGGTAATTACATTCAACAACAAAGATAATTTAAAATGCAACCCAGCAAAATACAGAAAACACTCAACTGATATGAATATCACTTTTATTCAGTAGCATTACTCACAGAATCCTTGAAAGGTAGGGCATCCTGGGTATTTCCTGAGTCAGTTAGAGATCCCTGTGAGCAGTTTATGGTACAAACAACAGCCTCGGCCACGGAAGAAAAATCAGAACCATGGTTTGTGATGCTAGGAGAAGATTCATGCGTCGATTGTAAGTGCTTTGGGATGACTCGAGGGACCTTGAAGTTCCTCTTTGCTTCAAGAGATGCTAAGCCTTCAACGTCAAGGAAAAATAGAAGTGCATGTATAGGAATATGTCATGTGTGCCTATATGAACATCTGTGGCCAAGCCCAAGTAGCTAGGACACAGTTATGATGATGGTGGTTGTGATGATCATATACACATTTACATACCTATACGGAGAATGATCCAGTAGTGTCGACACTACCTTAAGAGTCAACCTCGGATTGCCTGTGGTTATGTCTATGTACACAACTAATAGAAAACTCCATAACTTCATTTTAATTAGACCTAACAAAAGAGGAAACAACAAAAGAAACGTGAGGGGGAAGGGAAAATAATGAGATATCACTAACTCCCCGCCCACCCAACCCCCCCCCCCCCCCCCCCCCCCCCCCCCCCAACACACTCACAAAATCATGAGAACTCTCCCCAAAAGCCCTTAAGATCTCTTTTACAACATTGAAAAGGGGATGCCCCAAATACAGGATATAACCCTACCTGAAGCCTTAATATAAGTAGCTTCAGTTGTATTAGGTACACTGTTGAAAGTCCTGAGGTTTCACTCCTTCAACAAGGACCAATAGACCATTTAGGAGAAGCACCAAAGACATCTCTTCCTTTTTATCTGAGCGCCCTGCTTCATGCTTGCAGAAGGCCATTGAAAGAGCCAGTCATCAACCAACTCATGCGAAAGTTAGTCAAAATTAATCTTCTTTTCTTATGATTAACCAAATTTCATTGATTTCGGCTCAGAGAGCCAGAATGTACATTGTAAAATCAAAGATAAAATAGAAGAAGATATCATCTAATTTTTTACAACGAAATCAAACCAATGTTACCTAATATCACCTGCAAGCCCTACTCTAGTAGAGAAGTCTGCTCTATCCTCTCAAAATAGGTCCAGCAACTCTGGATACAGCTCCAGGTGCTTATGGGTCATCTATGATCTGAATCCATACTTCCGGCAATCCGAAATTATGGTTCTGGACCATTACTGTTGATTAAGTTGTAGTGCAAATTTATATTAACAATGTAGAGATTTATAACTGCAATTTATTCAGTAGCATGCAAATAATATATGCATGAGGGATTTGTAATAATAACATTCATTGTTTCTATATAAATTGCAATATGAATTCACATATAAGACTGTGTTGCATGAGCTCAGTGTATGTATTGGAGTCAACCACATGATCCTACCCCCAGCATATCACATATTGTGGTAGCATACCACATACCCGCTCCATATCAAGTACTGAAGCGACTTGCTACACATGGAACCATGATTTGAACCCCATGCTTCTCCTACATGTTCCCTGAGACTTGTGTTCCATTAATTCCCCATGCCAAGTTAGAGCCCAACTCCTTGCCCTTCTGAACACTATCTCAACGTGGTCCAAGCAGTTCCTGAAGGTTCTATTGTTCTGTTCCTTCCAAATTGAACATATTGCAGCACAAATTCATAATTCCTGAAAAAGGTGGTCTACGCACTCCACATCCTTGAAGCACAAGATGTAACCATTCCTGGTCACATGATCGTAATTACACAAATGGTTGAAGTGATGTAAGCATGGTTTCACAAAAATGTTTGACAATCTAAAGTTGCAAGGAACATAAAGATCCACCATGACACCACATTTAGTGGTTCAAAGGCGAAGTACCGGTCCTCACTTGTGCCTAGTTATTTTCACCATTGGTACTTAAGGTTGAGGTTTGGTGTGACACACACTGTTGATTGATGCCTCCACATTCAATTAGGCAGATAATTGCTCTATGGCAAGGAATATGTTGTGTTGGGTGTGGCAAAAATACCTCTTCCTTTGTTAAAGACTATCAGCATCCTACACCCAAACACTAATCATGAAAGGGTCTATGCCAAAGATGGTCCCAATGCCTATGGAAGGCCAACTTGAACATATGCTGATTTGGTGTGAGTTTCCTGCTAGACTCCCATCTATGTGAAATATTCAGTGATGTATCACATTGGTATACAATTCGAGCCTCCCAAACATGGCATGCTACCAGATCGAATCCACCTGAGCATGTAAAATTTTGAAAGTCACTTAAGAAGGGCCTAATTGGATAAGGTGATGCAAAGGCATGCGATGACCTAACCCTAGATGCATGTATATTCAGTTGGAAGATATTCTAATAATAAAATTACGAAACTAACTACTTTCAATAAGAGGAAACTAACAAATCTCAACACAAAGATGAGATCCGTCCGTCCGAATCATGCCCCTTAACATAAAACCACATAAAATTGTAAAACAGGGAGGATCTAGGGATATGAGGATATCCCAGATCTAGCATAGACCAGTCTATAGTCAAGGTTGGATCCGGTTCCCATGGCTAGGCATCCCTCTTTTTTATCGTACCAAAAGGGGGGGGGGGGGGTTTCAGAAAAGGACGAAGGATGTCGAAAAACAATGGGTTCTCATGAAGTACAAATTAGGAATCAAAAGAAGCTTACCTTTCCTCGCACCTTGAAGAAATAGCGAAGAGAAAACGGGAACTCCGGGATGGAATCCTTAACACCTGAGGGCCAATCCTGAAACCCTAATCTCTCAAACAAAGAAAAAGAAGCACACGAATTTTCTATTCATTCAATGATTTCAAAATAGAGTTTCTATCAGTATATATAAGCTACTGAAAATAAAAAGTGCACTAAAGTGCCTGAAAACCAAAAAATAACATAAAAATATCTAAAGTATATAACGACACTAAAACACCTAGAAACAAGGAAATAAACAGAAAAGCGCCTAAACGTAAATCCGCTGCATGGTCCACCAGTCATGATGCTCCTGCGTGATCCTACAGCTCGCGTACTCATAACGCGTCAGAAAATGGGCCCAATGGGCCCAGCATCCATCCACATCAACTCATCTGATCCAACACTCGATCTGCGACATCGCCTCCTCTGGTACACTCTAAAGGGTGCACCACTGATGTTCGCATCAGAAGGCATGCCGTCACGCATATTTTTCCCATACCAAAAAAGGATGGTTAATTAGGGATGTGTCAGTAACCAAGCCACTAAATCACTATCAACCACTGCTTCCCCATCTCAAGACTTGAGAACATTCAAGATTTACACCATATGCATGAAGATATTCTCAAAGATTGATTTAGAGAACAGTTATTATCAATTCTAGATCTGCATTGCAAATGAGTGGAAGACACAGTAAGGACACAATACAGACTCCGTAGGCAGATAGCTATGCCATTCTGCGTCTCTCACGTTGTAAGCACTTTTACTTATGCTAATAACTGAGTTGTTGTAAGCTTTAAACAAACAATTCCTATCTTGGATTTTTGTCCCAATCCGAATTGTCACCTCATAAGGAAGGAAACACACTGAATTTAAAAAATTGTTCCTTAATGGAGGAATAAAAGTAGATCAAGAGAAGCCACAAACAAGTGGTTGCACCAAAGATCAGCGCCATGTAGAAGTTCAAATGGTATTAAAGTAGGTTCTGTTCCCGAGGAGATCTGCTGATCATGTTGCTATGGCCCACCTTGATCGCTGCTACCATTCTATGACAGTGCCCGACATCTCCTTTTAATCTCCAGTGGGCCTGCCTGCTGATCAATGGTGTTGCTACTATAAACTTTGGATCTTGTCTTCCTCTCTTTTGTCCACCATTGCTTGCCATTCTAGTGTTAGTTGGTGTATCCATTTGTTGTATAATGGGGCCCACACTAGTAGATCTTCCGCGGATCATCCGTTGTTACCACAAGTTGCTTTCACCTTGCTGGACCACTGCCACGATCAGGTGGCCCACTGTTGCTGCCTGGATCTCAAGCTGCTGAACGTGTTGCTGGAATAAATTGCTAATCAGAACCAGTGTTTTAAATAGCTACGCTATGTAGCGTGTAGCTTACGCTACAGTAGCGTAGCTTAGCCTAAACACTACGTAGCTCATGAAAATAGCTTAAGTTGCGTGTAGCCTACGCTACATGATTAATTTGGATACACTACACGATTCATAAACTACGCTTACACGCTACATAGCTCACATTACAAGTCATTTTTCACGATAACATTAAAATCAATCATTAAAAATGATTTGTTACAGTTGAGCTCTTAATTGTGCATATTCTAACCCCAATTCATCACTCATTGTGCGAGATTTTCATCATTTGAAGACTAATTGAATGCATGTTTTGTGATTTCAGGATTGAGAGTGGACTCCGCCTAATTAAAGATAAAAAGGGCCCATTTAGAACCATTTGATTGAAGATCAAGGAGGACCAAAGAAAGAAGGAAGCAAGGAAATAAGAAAAGAAGAAAGAAGTGAAGAAAAAAGGCCTAGACCGATCCAGATCGGTCGGCCAGGAAGGTCAGACCGGTCGTGCGACCGGTCGGCCAGCTTCCCATTCATGCTAAGCACGCTGGACTTCGGCCAAACACAGGCACGACCGGTCGGCCAGCTCAGTCCGACCGGTCTTGACCGGTCGGCCAGAGAATTTTCTTCTTCCAAAGCTTGCTAGACTATTTTCCCAGTGAGGCACGACCGGTCACGACCGGTCGGCCAGTTACTCAGACCGGTCGGTCGGACGTGCATAAGGTGCGGACTTTCTATTTCTGGCGCCGAAAATCTCTGCGCACTGCGGAAGCTTACGCGGATTCTAGAAATTCTGAAGTTGCGGAGCCTCCCCACTATAAAAGGACACCTAGGGATCATTCCTAGGGTATCTTAGGAGGGTTTAAGCAAGCTTGGAGGCGGCGGAAGTGGATTTCGGAGTTCCACAACTCCTTCTAGTTTGTTTTACTGTTTTTATGAGTTTTTTTGTTGTTTCATGTTTCCTTGGATCATGAGCAGCTAAACCTCTTAGCTAGGGCTAAGAGGTGAAGCTTGTAGTGGATCTAAGATGTTTCAATTCGTTCTAAGTTGGTTTTAAGCTTGGAATTCATGTTTATGAACTATGGTTTGAAGTTTATACAAGTTTTAAATAGTTTTTCTTAGTCTTATTATGACTCATGGATGTTTGGGAGAATTACTTAAATTCTTAATTGGTTTGTATTAGTCTAGACCTGTATGATCCGAGGAATTGGAGTACGCTCTAGTACTATGATCTTCATGTGGAGACTTCCTATCAAAGTTCTACTTTTCTAAATTTCTGTAATGTGTATGGACTGTGCATGTGATTTGAATCAAGTTCAAATCATGATCTAGCCTTGTCTTGTGACAGGACTTGAGGATGGTTATGATTGTGAACTGAGCCTTTTGGAATTAGGACTAACCTATGCAATTGAGCATGCTCAGCCTAGCTTACATTGAGTGAATCTTATGCATTGGACTTGCATATAACAGATTGTTTGGTTTAACAGCTCTATCATCCAGCTAGATAGATCTTAATATCGATTCTAGTTGAGAAAGTGAGAAACCACAGCGGATTGAGCATCAAGGATTGCTACAAGTGGATCCTTGAACCCCTAGTGCCTTTTTATAATTGTTTACCTTCAATTTAATTCAATTTTATTACTCATATCAAATCCATACAAAATCTGGTTGTTAGCTTTCAATAGACACTACTGGATGTATTTGTGAAATCCTACATAAGTCCCTGTGGATCGACCTCGGTCTTACCGAGTTTGTTACTACATCGCAACCCTACACTTGGGGAAGCGAACAAGTTTTTGGCATAATTCTATTTCAACGAAAATTCGTTACTCTTTTCGATGCTTATAGTAAAATAATATAAGAAATAGTTTTAAATCGGTTTTGTTGCTCTTTCTGCACTTTTATACTTAATCATTACCCTTGCTATTACTTTAGGTTGCATTTGTTGCACCAAATATCATGAAATTTTGTTAAATTTTATTATTAATCATCTAATTTGGTGCAACCAAGTGCAACCTTTATTAAAAATCTAAGTGTTGTGTAGCTTACGCTATACGCTATGTAGCTTACGCCTCACGCTTCAGAGAGGTGAAGGCTACGCTACACGCTATTTGCTATTTAAAACACTGATCAGAACCATTGATTTACACTGGGCCTTCCATCATTGTCTGCTGGTGGGCCACCCTTGCGATTGCAATCTTTCTGGGCCCACTGCAGTGCTGGCCCACTGCTTGCTGATGTCTATTAGTTTGTAGGCCTCATCCCAATTTGCTGACATGATTTGCTACTGCTGCCTGCTGATCTTGTGGGCCATCTGATCAACTTCGATGCTGGCCACCTTCCTTTGGAAGGATATCCATTCCATTTGCATAGATGGTTTACCATTGCTTGATTCATGCCCACGTTGCTATCCATGTTACTTGTTTCACATGTTCTGGATACAACTTTGATCTTCTGGTGGGGCCACATTTTCTGGACTCATTGCTAACCGTTGTGTTTCTGGGCCATTAATCTGCCGGTGTGCATCTTACTATTGCTGGAACTTGGACCCATCTGACATGGTGGGCCCTGTGTTTGGAAGCATGCAGTGTGCTACTTTGATGTACTGTTCGTGGATGTTTGGCAGTATCTGTTCACTTTATTTGTCCTCATTTGGCCAAGCCCTGGTCATTGCTAGTCAGCCTAGATTTTTTTGGACATGGGAAGCCATTTGATCTGTAACCAGTTGGGTCACTGTGTTCACCGAGGATTCTGGCCATTTTCTTTTACTATTGTTGCTATCTGAACGCCTATTTTGACACTGTCAGGCCTATAAGGCCTATTTGAGCTCTTGGCTGCTGTTGGGCCTGACTCGCTGTCTGTGGGCCTGCTATCATTTTTCTTTTGTGATGTTGGGACATTATTATCATTGTTAGACAGTTAGGATTGAGCCTTTCTTTTTATAATGGGTTAGTTCACGCACCCCATTGTTAGTACACCACTCACCCTTGTTAGTAACATCACAATGTTAGCCACCCCCCCATGGGAATCAATACCATGACCTGACCGAGCCATTTGTTTACACAACAAGATGCTGTTTGGTTGATCAGGATATTTGCATTCTAATAACTAACAAAAGAGATTAAATAAGAGGCATCCATCATCAATTGATTAATTGATTTATTAATGAGGATAAGGGTTCTTTTACATTCCACTCATTACATCCCTTGATTCTAAAATAAGATACAATCAAATGTTTATCATGAAGTACTGAAAGTAAATTTCGGCAGCATTTCAGCTCTGTGCATGTTCTGCCAAAATGGCAAAGAAGTTGTGCGGATTCTGTTTTGCTACAGAACCACATTTGCTTCATCTTAAACCAAGCCTTCGAGGCTACTCCGGAATCCTTCGAAGCTAGCCCCAGGCTCCTTTGAATCATTTGAAGATTTCCCTAGCTGCTTCAAACGTCTCGAACTCCTTTGAATATGCCCCGAAATAGGACATTGGCACAACTTCATCTCTACAGAAAATGCCTCTAAGAACCCCTTTACTGATCTTCATATCATGAGGAACAGGGGTTTTACGCGACCCGCGTAAAACACTGTGGGTTTTATGTGGTTTCGTAAAACCCTAGAGCATCAGCATCTCTGCTACATCTTACTCTTGCCATTCTATCCTTTCACGGGGACGCAACAGGTGCATTCAACCCGAGATGGAGCAAATACACGAGTCTTCTTTTGTACCTCTTGAATCTTCGAAGTGGGCTCTGGACTCTTGAAAACCGAATGCCTCAAATGAAGGACCCCAAGGGGTATTTATAGGCCTCAAGCCCAGAATCCGCAGGAAACAGGGTTGTTTGCCCATGGCCAGTACATCTTACACGACCCGTACGCAGTCGCATAAGATAGCAATTTGCTGCTCATTTCAATTCCTTTCTTCAACTCTATTTCTTTTCTTGAATCTTTCTTTCTTTGCACCCTTTTTTAGTGCCCCAACAGATGCCCCCTCGATCCTCTTTGGGTTCGTTTTTCAAAACAAGGCCAAAGTGGATCGATTTCTTAAATCAGTGCAAGTGAATGGTCTTACGCGGACAGCATCTTACGCGACTGCGTAAGACAGCCGGGCGGGTCACCTATATAAAGGGTTCAGCCCTTCATTCCTTCACTTCTGATTTTCTGCTGTGGAGCGCTCGTTGTCTTGTGCCATCTTACGCGACCACGTAAGACAGCTTATCTTACACGATCGAGTAAGACAGCTGCTGAAACTCTGCTGAAATTTTTCCTAAGTTCTAACACTTCCCTCCCTCATTGTGGTACTTGACCATTCCTTTTGCTTTGCTTCTTGGATCTTTTGAAAAACCTTTTAAGTGTCATAAACGGCTGAAAGTCTTCTAAGTTTTGTAAAATGCTGAAAATCTTTTAAGTGTTGATACTTCTCCACTTCTTTTGACAGCTTCATCATGGTGAAGAAGAAATCCACAGAATCATTAACTCCTCCTCGTCAGACAAGGAGTCAAAAAACCTCAACTCCCACTCCTCATCAAACGAGAAGTCAGACACCAGCTACTCCTACTCCCCCTGAATCTTCTCATCTACTAACATCCCCATCGACATCCAAGCGCCCAACCAAGAAAGCTAAAGTCACTGTCAGTCGCCCCTCTCTGTTCAGACAGTCTGTCTCTCCGGAGATAGATTTTCAGGAACGGATAAGCCGCCTCTCAAGCCCCGTTAGAACTGCGATAGCTATGGGTGATGTAGAGAGACCACCCCGAAAAGGCACACAATCAGAATGGGAAGCCTGGGTCAGAACAACTTCTCATTTGAGGACAGACAGTAGCAAGCCTCCTGCTAGAGAAGCCAGTCCTCCATCCCGGCCGAAGAAGAGGAGATGAAAGAGCAAGGCCCAGGAGTTCCAAGAGAAAATTGAAGAATTCAATAAGACTCGCCTGCCGAACACCAAGGAGATGATCAAAATTGCACAGAGCACAATCAAATTCCAGAACCCATATAAAGACCAACTAACCCATCATTCCTCTGGTTACGCGCCGCCATCAGTCTATGCTCCATTGCGATCTGACTGATGTGATAACTCAAAATCGCCTTCTTTTTACCAAAAACTGAATCAACAAAGAAGAACACATCTTGGAGGGTTGTCTTATCAATGGTGGCTCTCGTCAGCGGACTGGTCGCATCCTGCCCATGCGATTCCTGTTACCGTGTTACGATCCGCATAACATGTACTCCACTCACTTCTTCAAAACTCTGAGACAGAGATTTCGGACAATCGTTACAGAAGAGAGTACCATCTGCGGGTACCAAACAATTCCGCAACAGAGGGTTGCTCACATCAAGAGATTATTATGAAGGTTGGGCCACTAACATACTTAAGAAGTATTCCAAGCAACTTATTGATCTCGGCATCCATGCGGCCATTGAAGCGACATCAAGCCATTTCCATCGCAATGCGACTATTTTCAAGGGCTTTCTGAACTTCTGGTGCCCTAAGACAAATTCCTTTCACTTGTCTGTTGGAGAAGTTAGCATTACCCTTGAGACCTTTACATAATGGCAGGACTGCCGATAACTGGTCGCTTCTTTGATGAATCTGTCCCTACGAACGAAGAGTTCACACACTTCTCAGATACTCGCAGACCTTTAATCTTGAGGACTACTATTGAACTCTTTTCAGAGTTCGCCGAGTTTCCGAATCCTGGCAGAATACTTTCCAAACTTGGCTGGCACATTTCTCCCGTGATCTGAAGTACATCTTCTTATTTTAGATTCCTCTTTGTTGTCGTATATTTATTCACTCGTTCATTCATACTCTCAGAATTATTCATTCATATATTTCTTTATTCTTCTTCAGATTCGTCGGCAGCACTTAACCCGGAACTCATCGACCTCAGGCGACCGATTGAACATTCAGAAAAAAATTATTCATCCTATGAGTTAGTCGACTTCCTGGCATATTGGCTGAGTTCCATAGTGCTCCCTAGTTCCAAAATGGGTTAATGGTGTTAAATAAACAATTTTGGTAGTAGCTGGAGCAATAGCAGAGGGCAAGAAGTACTCATTGGCTCCCCCCTTACTTTTTTTCTCTCTACCGAGCATTTGGAGAGGTCGCCACTCACTACAAGTCTCCTACCACAGGAATTTCTTTAGCATATGCTCCGTGGCATTATTTTGCGAGTTGGCTTGCATCTATTTTCCCTAGACGTATGGCGGCTGGGATAGAGCGTACGTGAACCCTGAGCACCTCCCTCTTTGGTATTATCAGCAAAGGAAGATTATCAAGAAGACTTATGCCTAGGTAGTGGATAATATTGAAGCTACTAAATCCTTCATATTCAACGACTTCCCCATCTCTACTCATGCTGAAGACAGGGACATGATAAATGCTCCTTCTTTATAAACAATAGAGAGGCGCTTCTTCCTATCCATAAGGTCTGGCACTCTACCCTTGAGAGAGGGCAATGAATTTTGGCGCGAGCCCTATTAACCGAACAAATTTGCTCGCCAATTTCGGTTTTGACCAAACAATGGCCACAACTTTTGAGGAAGTGACGAGGATAATGAGAAGTTATGGCATATGTCCGTTCAACTGGGTCTTTGTATGGAAACAGCTATTGATCGTGAACATGGGAGCCCGTTTCGTCATTCCAGGATATAAGTAAGATGTACACAGTCCATAAGTCTAGATGCGATGGACTCACCAATATCACTTAGTACGCCATGACCATTCAGTAAGATATGCTCTTTGGGTGCCTCCGCCTAACCTCAAGAATTACCGAGCCGATGACGGAATCGGCTATGTAGTAGAAGAGGAACAAGCTTCGGCTCGTGGCCACGCATGCTTCACTATCCCCAGCAGAGTTGTCATTTTGTTTACATAAGAAAACGTTGTTTGGTTGATCAGGATATTTGCATTCTAATAGCTAACAAAAGATTAAATAAGAGACATCCATCATCAATTGATTTATTAATGAGGATAGGGGTTCTTTTACACTCCATTCATTACATCCCTTGATTCTAAAATAAGATACAATCGAATGTTTAACATGAATTACTGAAAGTAAATTTCGGCAACATTTCGGCTCTGTGCATGTCCCGCCAAAATGGCAGAGAAGTTGTGATGATTCTATTTGCTACAGAACCGCATTTGCTTCATCTTAAACCAAGCCTTCAAGGCTATTCCAAAACCCTTTGAAGCTTGCTCCGGGCTCCTTTAAATCATTTGAAGATTGCCCCAGTTGCTTCGAATATGTCTCGAACTCCTTTGAATATGCCTCAGAATAGGACAATGGCACAGCTTCATCTCTACAGAAAATGCCTCTAAGAACCCCTTTACTGATCTTCATATCATGAGGAACAGAGGGTTTTACGCGACCTGCATAAAACTGTAACGCCCCGAAACCCCAGGGATCGAGTATAAACTCGATCCCCGATATCCCGGGAGTTACTAATGTGAATGTGATGCGTGTCATGCAAGTATTTGGTCAATATGGCATCAAATCATAGTGATAGGTCAAGCTATGAAATGAAATAGGGACGTGCCAGCAATTAAGTAAGTTAAACAGACATGTATGAAGGGGTCCACTCAGCCAGTCTGATTGGGCCTCTTATAGCTTGCTAGCTCATGAGGTACCTACATCAATGAAAGTGCCTGGGTGGTATTTTAAAACACAGTCCCAGAGTGGGAGTGAGTCATCAACTCAGTGGTTCCATTTCCATAAGTTACTCAAGAGATCAAATACAATTAAAAGTAGGTAATGAAACAAACATACATTCATAACAGTCATAAGCATAAACATAGGACTATTCTGGTCACAAGCGACAGTGAGTGGCACCAACACTCACACGCACAAACACGAGTCGCTAGTAAATGAGGCACCACCTCATCACCCGTACAACCACATCTTGTGTTATTAATGCATGAATGTGTGAAGTGCAAATGCATGCCCGATCACCAGTGTGCCACAGTAGACAGTGAGTGGCACCACCACATCACCCGCACCAACTGAGCCACCTGCCAATAAATGAGGCACCACCCCATCACCAGCCCATGCATGCCATGCCGAACCATGTATGATTGACCAAGTCATTAATTATTCCTTTTAGCATCCGATCGGTTGGCAAAGCCACCAAGGGCGGAGCCACATAGGGGCGATCTGCCATAAGGGTTCAATCAACTTATTCATAGTGGTGTGGTCCACTTGAGCCTTCGATCTGCCTCCTTTTTTAGCTAAAGCCTTAAAATGATCTTTCAAAATAGATGGACAGCTTGGATAAAATATATAGATCACCATGGACCCTACAGAGCCTCTGACAGGACCATCCGTCTGAAGCTAGGTCATGGTCGGCAGGAAATCTCGGACTCCGACGGACCGGAATTTCCTTTAGCCGTAAGTTCTTGCACTGGAACATAGTTGGGTCCCACCATGATGTTTGTGAGAAATCCACCCTGTCCATCCGATTTTTTAGCTCATTGTAGGACACGAGACCGAAAATGAGCTGGATCCAAGACTCAAGTGGGCCGCACTCAAGGAAAAGGTGGGTAGGGAAATTCCTACCGTTGAAACCTCCCTGGGTCAACAATGATGTTTATATGCCATCTCTACCGTTCAAAAAGTCATTCCTACTTTAGATGAACTGAAAACATAAATATTAGACTGATTGAAAACTTTTGCGGCCCGACGAATGTTTCAACTGTGGTATTTCAATCCTCACATTTTCGGCCCACTTGAGCCTTGGATCGGGCTCAATTTTGGTGCCAGGTCCTAGAATGATCTCAAAAAATGGATGGACGAGGTGGATTTCTCACAAACATCACGGTGGGCCCCACCTAAATTCCCAGCGCTGGAACTTCCTACTAAAGAAACCCGCGTCCAGCTCCGACTGTTCACCCATGAAGTGATGTCACGAAGTTCTATGGCCCCACCGTGATGTATGTGTTGTATCCACACCGTCCAGCCATTTAGAGAGATCATTTTATGGCTTGTAAAAAAGATGGGGCAAGTTCAAAGCTCAAATGGACCCACCACAGAAACAGTGGGGACAATGGCGCCATTGCTTCATGCTTGTGCCTTGCCCCTTTTGGAAGAAAATCCTAGCTCCACCCTTGGAAGCCACTGTACCAATGTTCTATTACTAGGCCAATCTGGGACCATCTGGCTCCCTGCGTGGTGTTAAGCCTTGAATTGTGCATATTCTAACCCCAATTCATCACACATTATGCATGGTTTACATGTCTAAAGTCTAATCTAATACATGTTTTTTGTGATTGTAGGAACAAGAGAGACATTTCACTATTTTGGTGTTAAAAGGGCACTTTAACATACCTTGAAGATCAGAGGAAAGGAAGGCCAAGGAGGTGGAGAAAGAGTTGAAGAGAGAAGAAAAGGAAACCATTGGGAAAACAGCCCACAATGTGGTCTGACCGGTCAAGACTGGTCGGCCAAAACTACTGCCCCCTTCACATGCTGCTGGACAGCCACCCAGACGGGTCAGACCGGTCGGCCATGCACCTTTTAAATTTGGATTTCAAACAGAAAGGCTATTCCCATTTTCGGATTTTCGGCCCAGTTCGTGGGGCCCATCTTGATGATTATTGGAAATCCAATCCGTCCATATTGAAGATTAGCTCGACGCCGAAAAAACCCAAGTTGTTTCGTGTCGATCAGAGCTACGGATTGACTGTGGCGGCCAAAACAATACGAACTATCCAGAAAGTTTCTTGATTCCGCTGCTCAACACTGGAATGGTCCAGGTGGCCCATCATTGATGATATGAAAAATCTAATCTGACCATCTTCTAGACCACATCTATATATGAATAACCACAAAGTTACAAGTCAAAAGGATGTGTGGTTTGATCGTACCAGTTGAAGAAAGATGAAACATCCAGAAAGATTCAACTGCGCAGATTTTACAAAAGGCCTAAGTGTTCTAATTTTCGCACCCAATTCTGGAATTGATTTGGACAATCTAATCCGTCTATCATCTAAAGGAGGAAGGTTTCTACTAATGTTCTAAATTTGAGATTAATCCGACCTCTGTACACTTCATAGCGTTGAAAGCAAGATGACTGGTTCTGGAGGTATCCAAATTGCACAATTTTGAGAGGCGGTCGCTGATTTGATTGGTGGGCCCATTCAGAAGATAATCTTGGAAATCTAAACCATCTATGAGGAAGATCAAGTTCCAAGGAAGCTACAAATTAAATTTGAAGGCAATCCGATCATTGGTTAAGCCGTACGAAGCGAAACAAAATATGTTATGTTGTTGTACTCTTGATGTATTATAAAAGGAGGTGCCCCCTTCTATTCCAAACCAGTCAAGGACGTGGGAAGCAAGGAGTTCAAGTACTAGGAGGCTTCCTAACCTCCTACAGTTAGTTTTTCTTTCTTTTCTTAGTTCTAGTTCTAGTTTTAATATGTTTTTTCTTAATTAACCTCGTAGCTAGAGCTAGAGGTGAAATTTGTATTTAGTTTCAATGCTTTAATTTGTTTATGCAAGTACTATTTTGTTAATTTTGAATTTTGAACTTCTAGTTTGAATAAAGCTTGGATTTTTAGATGAATTATGAGAATTTGTGCACTCCGGACATGAGTTCCTTGCAATTCTCTGAGATTGCCAAGATGGGTTTGTTTATGTTCGAATTGTAGTAACCCCAGAGCATGCCATAATCTCTTGGCATGGCTGTTACTTCGAAGGCTACAAGTTTGAGTTCTATGTGCTTCATTAGAACTAGAAATCTGATTTCCAGATTTAAGTGGGACTATTTGTGCTTAAATGTTATATCCTCCAATTAAATGAGAGATAGAACTTTGATTCTAATTGTGTTGTGCTTGGATGAATGGATGGCATTGGACCGTAACAAGTAAATCCTTGATGCTCTAATTCTTCCCAAATCTTAGATTTCCTATTTAGTTCTTAAAAACTGTTTTTCTAAAATCTTCTTAGATTCAAATTATTAAAGTAGTTGGAATTGTTTACCTCTTTCCCTGTGGATCGACCTTGGTCTTACCAAGATTATTACTACATCGCAAGCCTTGCACTTGAGGCGAGCGAACACGTGACGAGCGCATATCATTGCCAATAACCCATCGATCCCTCCTCGGGTTGTGCCCGAGGACCCGATTTGGCCGTAACTCGTCAACCATGCCCAACTCAGGCGGGAGGGTTGCCACCCAACTAGTAGTATAAATAATATATTCAGAGGTGTGGGCTTGCTACTCAAATTAAGACAACAACGCTCGGGTCATTCAAGCGGTACTCTAGCACGGAGCAATCGGTCGGGTATTTGATAAGGCCACTCGAACAATTATTTGCTCAATGGTCACTATGGGGAGGCACCACCCCAACGTAGGCCAACAGCTCGGGCATGGGTCCCATACCACCATCCCCGACTCATGAGTCTTGGGGATCAATTCGTCATACGGTTTTAAGTGGGCCCATCCAGTGGTAACAATGGTACTTAGATTCTAATAGAAGCGACAGGTTACACACAACAAGCCCAACCCGGAGTCAATCCAACACCTTCGACTGATACGAAGACGAGGAGGCCAACCTTAGGCGCCTGTGGTCTGCATGGTCCTCAAACTACAGCCGGTCACCTACATTCTACCTCCATCGACGATTCTAGTCCCTAAGGGGCGATCGGCCTCATGCAGCCACCCCCAATTCTCATCCATTTGTCGGGTTAGACAAATCATAGGAAAACATTTCATCACAGCATATTGTTGTATGCATCAAGCATAATTTAAGAGCATGAAACATAAATATGAACATAAAAGTGATCATAAACACACATGATAGTCCTGGGAGTTCTACACAAGCAAATTTCAACACATAGTCATCACTTAGGCATGCTTCTAACATCTCAACAGTAATGTTGGCAAAATTAACCAAAGATTTAGGCATTACCTACATCTAAAGGCATTTGATACTAGGCAACATAGAGGTAAATGGTCCGCACCTTTGATCTTGGAGAATTTTAGGAAATCCTACAAAAATAAGGGTTGGATGTTAGAGATTTGAGGAGAGGACCTAAGAGGGTGGCTAGATTTTGGAGAAATCAATTCTTACTCACCTCTAGGGCCTGGTGGAACAAGCTAGAAGTGGAGATTGACGTCAACGGAGTGGTAGGGGCGATAGGAGACCGGTGGGGTGACATGCAAGGTGAGATTCTAGCTCCAATACTCTCTTCTTCCTTCTCTCAACTTCCCCTCACCTCTCACTCTCTCTTTCTCAGCAATTTTGAGAGAAAATGAAAGGGGAAGTGCTGGAGAAAGGGGTATACATATGAGTAAATTAGTAAATATAGCCCTGGTTGCTGGAGTTTTATAAAAATGGCCCTCTGAGGGGCTGTCTTGATCATGTGGGGCCCACCTGGCTCATTAGGACCAATTCAGCCCATGGGATAGCCTCCCCATGGTGAGATCTACCTAAGGTTGTGATTTGGTGCAATTCGGATGCAAGTGTTTATCGGATATAGGAAGAAGTCTGTTTGACGGCAACCGATCATCGATCGGGGCCACGGCTTTGGGGATGGGTTAAATGTTATATTTAAACCCTAAGTTTTAAGTTTCATTGACATGCAAAGGTCCTAGTAGCCCATCTTAGAAAAGGTGATTCTAGTAATGATTGCTCTAGTTAGTGTTGGTGTGAGTGTATTTGCGCCTGTGTGTGCACTTACAAGACATCGTAGGTTCGTTGTTTCGGGTGCCGATTCCAGCATGATGCTCATCCAAGTGCGTCAAGCTCGGCCTGGGGGTTGTTCTATTCGAGTTTCGGGTTCATCGATCTTGGAACGAGCAGGGAAACGGCCTCCTACGAGTGCGTCTAAGTTCTATTTCAATGCAGCTATGGTTCTACTAGGCTAAGAGTGGTCAATTATTCAACTTAAGGTGACGTTTGCAGGACAAGCCCCAAGTGTGTGTTCAGATCTTGAAAAAGGCGATTTTACAGGGCATTACAAAAACACTTCAGGTTTTACGCGATCGCGTAAACCCTAGAGCAACAGCATCTCTGCTTCATCATACTCTCGTCATTATGTCCTTTCCCGAGGACACAACAGGTGCATTCAACCTTAGATAGAGCAAATACACGAGTCTTCTCTCATACCTCTTAAATCTTCAAAGTGAGCTCTGGACTCTTGAAAACTGAATGCCTCAAACGAAGGACCCCAAGGGGTATTTATAGGCCTCAGGCCCAGAATCCATGGGAAACAAATCTGTTTGCCCATGGCCAGAACATCTTACGCAACCCGTGTAAGACATTATGTCTTATGCGGTCGCGTAAGACAGCAATTTGCTGCTCATTTCAATTCCTTTCTTCAACTCTCTTTCTTTTCTTGAATCTTTCTTTCTTTACACCCTTTTTTAGTGCCCCAACACCATTGTGGTCCACCTCGTTGACTAGATCATCTCTTGTTGCATGACATAAGCTAGCCTCTTCTCCACCACCTCCTTTAACACCTTAGTAGCTTCTTCGTATCAAGCGCCTCATTTACTAGCATGTGTGATAATATGACTAATATTTATACAGGGCAATTTCCTCAACTCATTTATGTACAGGGCAATTAGATTGGACTCGTGTTTGGACTTTATTGTCCCAGCCTCATTTACTCCAAGTAGTTGGCTCAAACTCGTTTATATTGGATAGTTGGTCCCTTCTTAGTTAGGCAGTTGCCCCAGCCTTGTTTAAGCTAGATAGTTAATCTAGACATTTATGCTAAATAGTTGGTCCAGTTGCTCACATCACTCAAGTAGAAAAAGTGCCTACTTGCCTGAACTTATTCAGCGCCTCCACTACTCGTCACAGCCTATGCTACTTAGTCACATTATCATTTCTTTTCTTTCTTTTTCTTTTTTTAATAAATGTTACATGTGCCTATTCAAA
This sequence comes from Liriodendron chinense, assembly GCA_003013855.2. Classification (NCBI taxonomy): domain Eukaryota; kingdom Viridiplantae; phylum Streptophyta; class Magnoliopsida; order Magnoliales; family Magnoliaceae; genus Liriodendron; species Liriodendron chinense. The sequence goes on from ML058483.1 coordinate 1,768,947, forward strand.
CTCAAGTTCCTCTTTACCAAAACACCTAAGTTTGAGGGAGGATGTTAAAGAATTTCATTCTTAGATTATTATGTTAGGCTTTATTCCAAGCTGTGGATCATTGGTATAAGATACTCTAGCTTGAGGGGGAGTTTTGAAAGTACGAGTTGAATAGTAAGTGTGACGAGATGAATAGCTTCAGTGGAAGAACATGAACAAGTGTAAACGGGCATGGGCATGGGCCCAACCCATATGAAAGGGCCCAAGAACCCTCACAAGTTTTCTACACACCTCTCCTTGGCAAGCAATACATGTCGTCCATCTTTTTGCTCCTCTCTCTCTCTCTCTCTCTCTCTCTCTCTCTCTCTCTCTCTCAGTACCATATAGAAGTTAACATTTTGGAAGTGATAAGACAAACTATTGTCAAATAAAAATATCATTAGCCCTGATTGCACCATATGTGGATTAGGTTTGTTTCTCGATGCCGGAGATTCCAAATCCTTGAGGGACAAGCCAAGAACATGGGGGTCTTTATATGGCACTTCCTAACTGGAAGTGGCAGATATTTCCATGGATTTCTTGTTGTCAATTGCGACTAGGACATGGAATGGACTTGAGACTCGTGAGGTTGAACCTTGTCGAAGATGGCAAGTTTCCTAGATTGAAAAAATAATAACTTCAACTGATTTGGTCGAGTTATCAACTGATTTTAAGTAAACCTAGTTACTTTTTTAGCTTGACTTGAGCTTCAAACTTTTAAACCATGCTTCTCATGGTTACACAAGGAAAATGATTCATAATATCAACATATAGTTGCGCCAATGTTTAAAATAGCTACGGTATGTAGCGTGTAACTTACACTACATGGCTTCTTTTTTTTTCTTTTTGGGTTAGTACACACATCACACTGTTAGTACACACACCCACACTGTTAGTCACCCTGCAAGGTTAGCATTAATGCTACGAAGCTCATGAAAATAGCTTAAGTCATGTGTAGCTTGTGTTACCTGATAATTTGCATACACTACATGCTATGTAGTTCACATTACAAGTGATTTTTCAAGTTTCGCCACAACATTAAAATCAATTAATGTTTTCTATGATTTGTTACAGTTTTCTATTTTCAATAAAAATTAGTTAATCTTTTTAATGCTTTTAGTAAAATTATATAAGTAATAATATTAAATCAGTTTTTCATTGCTCTTTCTTTACCTTTATACTTAATCATTGTCATTTCCTATTACTTTAGGTTACGTTTAGTTGCACCAAATATCATGCAATTTTGTTAAATTTCATTATTAATCAGTATAATTTGGTGTAATATATCATGAAATTATTCTAACCAAGTGCAACGTCGATTAAAACTCTATGTAGCTTATGCCTCTTCAGAGGGGCGAGCACTAGGCGACACACTATTCACTATTTAAAACCCTGAGTTGCACAAAGCATGAAGCAAAGTGGCAATAGATTTGGGTGTGGGTGCATGGAAGCATATATTTCAAAAGTTTAGCAAGTACAAACAATTAGGAAGCGGAAGCGGGAAGGAAAGTGTGATCCAAAGCAGGAGTGGCACCTAGTTAGAATGATTCTGCAAGAAGAGCCCAGAGCGTAAACGAGAAGCATACATTAATCATAAGTATTTTTCTGAAATGGAACAAATGGCCATATTGACAACATTGTGGAACACCTATGTTGTTTTTTCCATATTGATGGTTCCATCTTCCATGTATTGTTAGATAGGAGAACAATGGGAAAACACTCAATGTCAGTAACCTTTATGTATTATACAAACGCAAGTAAAAAAGAGTAACATATAAAACTTTGCAATCAAATACCATATAGTCTCAATAACAAAAGGTAAGATACTTGAACATGCCATACAGGAAAACTTACAGCATAAATCATCATCATCATAGACTGGTCCCATCTATTGGGGAAAATCGAAAGTTTTCATGACATGAGGGTGATAAATGTGCATGGAAGGCAATTAAGTGTCCTTACTCATAGGATGCCTCCAAATACCTTTTCTCAAAGGCAGTTTACATAGATATTCTATATAAAGAACTACACTAACCAATGATAGAATGATAATTTGATATTTGTATGAAATGAATGATAAAAAAAAAAAAATCCAAAAGTAACAAGAAAAATGGATACAAAAATAATTAGTCAAGACATTGTTGTGCACAGACAAATCTGACTTCTTCCTTTTATTCTCAAGTTTAAATTCTTTGACAGGATAAGTTTTATCACGCACAAGACCAGCGCAAATGCCCTCCCCCTAATAGCCAAAAGAACATTACATCAAATGGAAAGTAAACATAAATATAACTAAATATTAGGATTTATATTTAAATGACTCATCAGCACATGTAGTTATCAAGTATACTATCTAAAATGGGAACAATATAATGGATATCACTTCTCGCTAAAAGAAATGTAAAATTGCAATAGAAATATGAAATCCATTACTAACGAAACCAAAAAAAAAATCCATTACATATGCATATTGTAATTTGTTAACTGAAAAGGAAATGATTTTATATTTCAGCATTTTTTTGTCTCAAAATGAAATAGGCAATTTGTTCTCAAAATCTATTGCCAAACTTCTTTTTCTATTTTCTACAATAAAAACAAACTTTACTGCATTCTTGAGGTAATGACAACTTTCCAAGTTAACGAGTTTGGACAAAAGAAATGAAAAAAAATTGGTTCCTACAAAATTAAAGTGAACCACAATGACAAGGAAATATACAGGAGTACATCCAAGTCCACCCCACTCAAAAATGAGTGGTAAAAGTGACCTTGTGAAAAAGAAACCCTTTTTTTACCACGTAAAACTTTCTAAGGATGCTAAAAGTACTAGCCGTTGGGAGTCTGGAACAATGAGGACTGGTTGAGTTTGGGCAGTTAATTCTACAATACATTAAACCTAACAAAGCCACTTAAGAAATAAAAAGCATGATTACCAAGGAGAGGAGAAAATGCATGAAAGCAAATATGGAAGCCATCAAGGTAGTAAATGCACCAAAAGCTAGCGTTTGGAGTATGATAGTAACGGCCCTCTCAATTTTGACCTTGGCCAATATGAAAGACTTCTGGGTATCGACAAAAATATCGCTAAATATTGCATTGTATTGACATAGTAAGTTATAATGTATCAACGATCCCTTTCAAAAGTATCACCAATACCAGCGATACCAACAGCCCTCTCCTTCTTCACAAAAAAAAAAAAAAAAAAAAAAAAAATTGAAAAACCTACAAAATTCCATTTTTTTGTTAATTCCTCCACTTCTAATCCATTCTTGAGGTGAATCCAACCAACCCTCCTTCATTATTTGGAGAAAAATCCAGTTTTTTTTTTTTTTTTTTGGCAGAAACCAAGATTGGACAGTGGGTGGGCTCGATTTTCAAATGGTCAGTTTTTACTTACCTCTTTTTTTTTTGGTGAAAACATAGGTCAAGTTTCAACACTTTAGCATCCTTTAGTGCCTAGTCACAGAAAAGGCCAACTCTTGGGCTAATGTGTTGACTAAACGAGTGGAGTGTGATAATTGTATGTTGACATTGTTTATATGATGCTTTGCTTTAATGTATAGTTTCATCTTTGCCTTTCTTCAAAAAAAAATGTGGTGCTTATTAATATTTTCATCAGTTGCCAACAGTGTTCGAAGTTTCGGTATCGCTACAAGTTTTGCTAGTCGAGGATACGGAAACAATATTGATATCGCCGATAATATCGTTGATAACCGAAAATGCAGAGAAAATGGGAAAAACAAGTGGAATTTTTCAATGAAACCTCAGGAGTTGATAAAATACACATAGTTATATATTTAGGAATAAAAAATTTGTATAAAGAATGCATACATAATAAGGTTTCTATTTAATGGGGGCCTAAAAGCATGTGCTACAGTAAGAAGTCAGTCCAATCATCTCATCCATCCAAAATCTGAACTTCCATTCAAACATCCATTGATATTTCAGAATATCGGCAACACATGAAATATCCAAACAAATCATTAACAACTAAAAAAGAAGCTAAAGATTGTGGTCTTGTTATTGTCATGTTGCAATAATGATAATATTGTGATATTATCAATGTTATCATCAACAAATTGAGTGCTGCATACAACCATGCACCCACAAAAAATATGAAATGGGAATTTTTTAAATATATAGATTTTTGGTGATATTATCGATACATTGGTGATATTATCGAAATACTACAAATAAATTGACGATACAAGTGACACTTGGAATTTACACAGTAAAAAATATTGGCGATACACCGAGGGGATCAATGTATTGACAATACAAACGACGCCTGGAATTTACACAATTGAAAATATTGACGATATCGATACATTGGCAATATTTAGTGATACATCACCGATATCAAGAATTTTTAATACCATCAGTGTTATCGGTATCGCTACCAGTGTTATCGGTGTCGCTGAGCTAGAAATAGAGATAATATCGGGGATATTTTGATAATATCGAGGATATTTTGATAATATCGGAGATAATGCAAACACTGGTTGGCAGTAATGAAACATTTAGTTGATGATAAAAAAAAGCTCTCTCTCTCTCTCTCTCTCTCTCTCTCCAACAAACTTCCATTGCCCACTTCTGCTGAATTGTGACCAATTGGTCTCTATTAGAAAACATGTTCCTTCTTCTATTGTGCTACAAGAGGTTCTCCTGTGGACCCCATATGGCCAAAAGGTCAAGGTGGACTCAGAAGCAGCAGAAGCCACAATGACATCTGATACAATAGGATTCAAAAACTGAAACAACATATCCTTTAATCATGGCAGCATTCTGAACAATATTTTTAACGATGGACAGCATTCCAAAAACATTTTGAGAGTTAGTTTCCTCCCAATATGGTCAACGTTTAATTCCTATTCCTCAAATAGGGCATATCTTTAATGGCCCATCACAACCTTACGGACCATGATATTACTGTCTACAATCTCTTAGGTTCACCACTTAGGTATCATGTTAGTTATGCACCCATAGAAATCATATAACTGCAAATTGATATCATCATATTTATAATACCCCCTCCTTTCCGTACCCTTTCCGCACATGTGAACGCAAGTATCCGACACCCCTAGAAGGCCTCAGAATGGCCATGCATAGTTCGCACACGAGCGACCTAGAACCCTAAAACCTCAAGACCCCTGCCATATCGACCACCCCGTCACCACGGTCATAGAGGTACCACCCGCACGACCGTGCGACACTCCGTTGGCGAGGTACGCCATGAAGAATACTTAGGTCTCATGTGCGCATGGCACCGTACACTCCTTAGCCACACATGTTTCTCACACATGCACCATGTAATCATTACATAAGCCTCAAAGTCAACTTTTCTTTCACATCTCCATAATTAATTTCCTCTTTCATATAATCGTTTTCCAAGCTACAAGTCAACTCTTCTTTCACATCACCACGTCATCCCATGTCCCTCTAATCCCTCATTAAGCTCCTTAACCTAAATTAGCTACCCTAATTTTAATCTCAAACCCAGCCATGATTGCTTTAACCCAACCCAAGCACACCTTTGGTTAAGCCTCTACAAATATCTCACATTCCTTAGCCATTACAGATGTTTCACTCTGAGAGAGAGAGAGAGAGAGAGAGAGAGAGAGAGAGAGGTGGTGGACCATCATCAAGGAGATCCAAGCCATCCAACACTTTAGATCAAGTGAGTACCCCCCCCCCCCCCCCCCCCCCCCCCCCCCCCCCTCACATTCTTTCCTTTGTTTTCCTTCTTGATGATTCTCTCTTGATGATGTAGGTGTGGGACACACAATGGTAGACCCCAAGGTGGAGTTTACAAGCCATCCAAACCATTCAACAAGTTGGATGATGAGGAAGATACAAATACTAGCTTGACCTAAACATATGGGGGACCTACTGACCGTGGGCACCGCCATGATGTTTATCAGCCATCCAACCATGTCATAAGGTCACCAGAACCTGAATGAAGGGACCACACAGTTTTCAGATTGGCATGAATCACGAATCAGTCGTGATGAGTCCATGCAATCCAATCTGTCCATTTGATGGACCACACACACACACCACACACACATATATATACAGTATATATAGTATAAAAAAAATAAAAAATAAAAAAAAACAAAGTATCGTGCATCAGCTGACGCTACTGCACCAGCATCCAAGGGACGTTCCTGCTACAGCGCTAGCAACTGCTGCTGTTGCGTTTAGCACTCGGCACCCATAAACTGAGTCTCGAGTTCGGCACACGACTTATAATTTTTTAGGTGAATTTTTTTTTATAAAAGATATCAAGCAAAAGATTGGCATTTCCAGGACAACAAAATAACCAGTTTCCCCTATATAATATATTTACAATACAACTGTTTTCAAAAGTACATGATCAACGGATGTATCAAAAGATCATCCAAAATCGTGCAGCAAGTTCCATCTGCTACTGCTTCTGGCACTGTCCTGGAATGTTTTAAAAAGAATGGCATGAGCTTTAAAAGCCCAGTGAGTACACACTTGTGTGCAGTGTGTCCTACATGCAGGTAAGTAAGATGAATATGCCATGAATGAGTCATGTATGACAGAAAGTATGCAATATGTAAGAAATGATGTTGATACCAAAATAATGCAACACAATGCATATATAGAGAAGTCTGGATATAAGTGTTTTGTGTGGTTGTTCAGTATTTGGTACTCCTGCGGAGTATTGTATTGTAACTTATGTGACCTTATAATAAGTGTTATTGTGGTTTGGTGGAGTGCGTGAGACACCATCCACGTTTACCCCAAACTCTCTCTCTCTCTCTCTCTCTCTCTCTCTCTCTCTCTGCTTCTCCATCTTTACTTTCCTCTCAAATCTTCTCTCCTCAACTTGGTATTAGAGAACCAGGTTCTCACGTTGATTGAAGCTACAAGAATCTACCGACGTTAGCAACCGTACAGCTGACATCAGCAACTGTGCGTACGATGCGGACAGTTTTGCATCGAGAAGACCATGATCTGATAGAGCTTGATTATAGAAGAATTATGATGATTTTTACAGGATTTTTAGAGCTGATCTGAGATGTATATGGACCATTTTTCAAGTCCGGTTCAACACCCCAGATTCGTTAAATTTCTGCGATTTCTCTCAAATTGGTAATGTATTTTCGGGATTTATCTCTAGGCTGGTCGGTTTGACCTGATTTAGACATCTATGGGAGTTTTTTTTAAGATTGGGGAAGATTCATGGTGTTTTTTTTTTTTTTTTTTTGCCCCTTTGGAGGTGCGGCTCCACCGTTTTTGGGCACCTGGTGCCCCTAGACATACACAGCAGGTCTGGTGTATATCTGCCATGGTCCATCTTCACTTTAAGGGTATGTGCTATGTTTGTGCAAGTGTTCCGATGATGCTTCTTGTTGTTTCTTGAGTTTTCGTTCCTGTCTAGACCTGTGGGCCAATGTTTGGACCTTCAGTTACATGGCAATCTGTCCCGTGCTGTCTTGTGATCTTTATCACTGCCTGCTTGCTTCAAAATAGTGTCTACTGACCATATGAATGACAAAATACCATCCGAATTGGGTGGGGGTTCTTTAGATTCCCACTCCTTGCTGATCACCACTGTCAAGTTGGATGGTAATAATTATTTGCAATGGGCTCAGTCCGTGAAATTATTTTTGGGAGGAAATGATGGACTCACCTACATATTGGATGATTCCCCAAATCCTACAGATGGAAATTACAAAACATGGACCAAGGAGAACTACCAAGTCATGGCTTAGTTACTTAATAGTATGGACCCATCTGTCAGTAATTCAATTATGTTTTTATCGTCAGCAAAGAAGATATGGGATACTCTGCATGACATGTATTCAGAGGCAAGAAATTTATCAAAGGTCTTTAAGTCTATTTCAGACACTGGCAGGTTCCAACAGGATTCCCGAACTCTAAAGGAGTCCTCCCTTTGAGGTATGAGGGATGACTTAGATCTCTATCATCCTCTTCCGTCTAAGTGCAAGAAAGATTATGAGCTTGTTCGTAAACAACGGGAAGAAACTCGAAGCATACAGTTCCTTTCCGGCCTTAACTCTGAATTTAAAAGTATTCGTGATCAAATTGTTGTAATGGATCATCTTCCTCCCTTGACTGCGATTTATGCTATGGTTCGGCGTGTTGCTACCTCTACCACAACTACCTTGGTATCATCTGATAACTCTCCATACGCAGTTGGTGATCGGCCCACCTTCCATTCAACACCTAGAATTCCTGGGCATGCTCGTGATGTTGGTTACATTAATCAAGGCCGAGGTTGTACTATTGATCGTGGTGGCTACCGTGGTCGAAGTGGACGTGGACGCGGCCATGATACATCTCGTAGCTACACACATTGTGGAGGAACAAACCATTCTATTGATCGATGCTGGAGACTTTTGGGTCGTCTATCCTAGGCAAATGCCTCTTTAGCTATTTAGTGCACCATCTGATACTAATTCTGCCTTGCAGCCTACACTTGGAGAATCTCAAGGGAAGTCCTCTTCAACTGATACCATTCTTGTCTCCCAAGAGATCTATGACGCCTTATGTGATTCCCTGTTCGTGATAATCCTGAGGTTTTCGGAGCCGTGTAGCCCAGCCAAGTATTGTTCTCCATGTGTCCTCTTCTCCTCTGTCCTGGGTCATTGACTCTGGAGCCACCTCTCACATGACTGGTAAGCCCCATCTATTTAATTCTTACCTTCCAACTAATTAATCACATTTTGTCACTGTTGCAAATGGGAACCAAACCCCAGTATCTGGGACCAATACCATTCAACTTTCTTCCTCGCCATTGTCGTCAGCAATGTTTTAAATATCGATGATATCAGTCGATATATCGCACGATATATCTTGTATCCCACCTGTGTGATACGAAACGCACAAGTAGGCGTAGTGCCGAGATATCCAACATGTTTGATCCGGTGAGCATTTTCAATTTTTGATCCCTTTTTTTTAAATAGGTTAAATCAATGTCAAATGGTTACAAATCCATTGGTTCTTCATGTTTTTATGAAAATCATGGAGTTAAGAGCTTTGATTTCAATATCCATTTGTTCTTCATGTTCTCCATTTTTTTCGAAATTTTCCTTTAACCAACTATCAATTGAGACAAATTTCGAAGTATTTAAGAGTCTTTGATGAAATGATCATCACATACACTCTAATTTTGAAACTTACGTGTAGGTGGTCCAATTTGGGAAAGTTGGAAAATTTTTGAAATTTCCCTAATTTCTCCCAAATTGCTTGCAATGTTGCACTCCAAGCATGAAATCAAGCATGTATGAGGGCTGATCTACTGATTTGTAAAGACCTTGTCAATTTTTGAAAAATAAAAATTATTTTTTAATTAAAGATTAATAAATTTTATTAAAAAATTAATTTTTTTCAAAATTTCCCTTCAACCACCAGTTAATTAAGACTAATTTCGAAGTATTTTGGGTGAGTTCGATGAAATGATCATCACATACACTCTAAATGTTATGTATTCAATTTGAATATGGTTGCATTAGTTCAGTTAGACAGGGCATAGCTTAAGACCCTATACAAAGGAAAGCTATTATGTGCACTTCTTTTTGGAGATGTTATGATTTAAAAGTTTATACAAAGGTCTTTTTTAACAATCCTTGAAGTTTTATTGAAAAATTCAACTATTTTCCCAATGTTTTCCCATGTTTCCCTAAAAATTGTGATAAATTACCCAATAAAAACGATATATCCCATGCAATAACCAATGCATATCTGTATCCCAATGGTGCAATACGTAACGCAATATCGATGTTTCGAACACTGGTCGTCAATTCTACATGTTTCTAGTTTTCCCCTCAATCTACTATTTGTTAGTTCTCTTACGAAATCCATGAATTGTTCCGTAACATTCTTTCCCTCTCATTGTGTATTTCAGGGCCTCCAGACGAAGCGGATGATTGGTGGGGGCCATGAACGTGACAGCATTTACTTCCTAGATGATGCACCTATCATAGGAACTAGTGTTTTATCCTTTGATAGGGAGTCCGCATCTAGGTGGCATTGCCGCTTAGGGCACCCATCCTTATCTAAATTAAAGCTCTTGTTTCCTTCGATATTTGTATCTAAGCCTTTATGTTGTGAAACTTGTGAATTCTCCAAACATCACCGGACTGTTTTTCCTCCTAGTTCATCTGACAGGAAACCTAGACCTTTTGAGCTTGTCCACTCTGATGTTTGGGGCCTCGCTCCTATTATTTCACTTTCTGGATATAATTATTTTGTCACATTTATTGATGATTGTACTCGAATGAGATGGGTGTATCTTTTAAAGTCTAAACATGAAGTGTTTGATATATTTAAAATCTTTTACAATGAGGTGGTTACTCAATTTCAATATCCTATCAAAGTGCTTCACTCTGATGATGGGGGAGAGTACTTGCTACATGCTTTTTTGTCTTTCTTACAGGTCCGTGGTATTCTGTCTCGCACTTCGTGTCCTCGGACCCCTTAACAAAATGGTGTAGCTTAGCGAAAGAACCGTCATCTCCTTGAAGTCACCCATGCTCTCTTGCTTGGTACGAGTCTGCCTAAACATTTTTGGGATGATGCCTTACTTACTGTTGTTTTTCTAATTAATCACATAAACATTCCATCTCGAATACTGTCTCACAAGTCATCATTTGTGATTCTGCATCCTCACGATAAACCCTTTACTTTATCCCCTAAAGTTTTTGGATGTACATGCTTTGTTCAAATTCTCGATCGCACTAATGACAAGTTGAATCCACGGGCCACGAAGTGTGTCTTCTTAGGGTACTTTCGATCACAAAAGGGGTACAAATGTTATGATCCTCGGACCAGTAAGCGATATGTATCCGTCGATGTAACATTCTTTGAAGACATTCCTTACTTCTCTAATAGTCATCTTCTGAGTCAGGGGAATCATGAGCACTCTACCTCCATTCCCCTTCCTGTCCCGCCTCTTGATGATGTACCCCCTCCATCTGTCTCAAAGCTCATTCTTGTGTATCATCGGCGGACTAAATCCTCCACTACTCAACCGCCCCTTATCTCATTTGCTTCTGTTGGTGACTCAACTATACACTCTTAACCTGTTGATGATGATCTTCCTATTGCCTTACGCAAGCCTTCCCGCTCATGCACTAAGCACCCCATTAATAATTTTGTTTCATATCATCATCTTTCACCTTCCTTCCAGTCTTCTGCGGCTTTCATATCCTCCACTACTATCCCGCATAACTTTAAGGAAGCCACTAGTCGGGACGAAATGCAAGAGTTGGAAAAGAACAACACTTGGGAGTTAGTCCCTTACCTAAAGGCAAACAAACAGTTGGTTGTCGATAGGTGTATACCATCAAGTACCTTCCTGATGGTTCTAATGATCGGTGTAAAGCACAGCTTGTAGCAAAGGGTTATACTTAAACATATGGCATCGACTATTTTTAGACATTCTCTACTGTAGCCAAGCTTAACTCAGTTTGTGTGGTTATCTCTTTGGCAGTCAATTTATCCTGGCCCTTGTTTCAACTTGATGTGAAGAATGCCATCTTACATAGCGATCTCACTGAAGAAGTTTATATGGATCAGCCCCCAGGCTTCTCTATGGCCTCTAACACACATCTTGTGTGCCTCCTGAAGAAGTCCATTTACGGCCTCAAGCAGTCCCCATGTGCCTAGTTTGATAAATTTAGCCGTGCTCTCCTAGATTTTGGATTTGTTCACAGTCAAGCCAATCACTCCCTCTTCATCTATCGTCGGCCGACCTAGGCTCATGGTGCTGATTGTTTATGTCGATGACATCGTGTTGTCTAGCAATGACAATGAGGGGATGGTGCAACTTAAATCTTTTCTAAAGACTCGTTTTGAGATTAAAGACCTAGGGATCGGTATTTCCTGGGAATCGAAGCTGCTCGGTCTAAATCTGGGATTGTAGTCTGCCAAAGGAAATATGCTCTTGATCCCCTCTCCGAAACTGGGATGCTAGGATGTTACAAAATTAGTCCTGATGATGGTGAGCTTCTCCCTAATCATGGCATGTATAGGTGACTAGTTGGCAGACTCATCTATCTCACAATTACTCAGTCGGATCTCTCATATGTTGTGGGCATTGTAAGTCAGTTCATGCATTGTCCTCGGACCACACATTTGACTGCAGTATATTGTATCATCTAGTATCTTAAGTCCTCCCCCAGCAAAGGTTTACTGTTTCAGCCACATGGTCATCTTCACATGTCTGGCTATTCTGATGCTGATTGTACTGGAAGTTCACATGATCGACGCTCCACGTCTAGGTACTGTACGTTCATAGGTGGCAATCTTGTCACCTGGAAGAGTAAGAAACAGTCTATTGTGGCAAGATCTTCTGTTGAGGCCAAGTATCGTGCAATGGCCCATGCCACATGCGAACTTATTTGGCTTTGAACTCTCTTACAAGAACTTGATTATCCTCCTTCGACTCCTATTCCTTTGCATTGTAACAACCAGGCTACCATCCATATTACTAGCAATTCGGTGTTCCATGAGTGCATGAAACATATTGAGATTACTAGCAATTCGGTGTTCCATGAGCGCATGAAACATATTGAGATTGACTGTCATTTCCTTCAAGAGAAGGTTACTGTGAAGGAAATTTCTACCTCTTGTGTTTGTTCCAGGGACCAATTGGCTGATGTTCTTACCAAATCCCTTAGGAGGGATGCTCATCTACAGTATCATTAGCAAGTTGGGCATGATCAATATCTATGCTCCAACTTGAGGGGGGAGTATAGATAAGTCTGGATATAAGTATTTTGTCACATTTATCCTCAACTGCATATGCACCATGATCATGCTCCAACTAATGCTACTAGCACCACCATATCATCCCTCGAAATCCTATGCCAAAGCCAACAAACAACCACACAGCAGTCCGCAACCATAGTCGTATCCGCACGGCATTCAATGCCCAAGTTCATACCAAATCATCACATCACTGGAAATCACCGGGGTCGTAACCATGCATCCAATGCTATGAGTAAGACCTTGCACACCTGCCACATCGGTGAGGTCGTAGGACATCCACCCAGCACGATAGTAGCGGACCATATTCGCACTTCTCCTAGTCAGTAGGTCAAATCGGTCCCTGTTTGCACCTTAATCCTTAAGCAAGTTGGACACACTTCTTCTCACTCGACCTCGTCAGTGGGAGTCATACGCACCATGACCCATTTTTTCCACTCGACCCGACAGTGAGGCATCCCTAGGTAACATCGGGGTTTAGGGACTTTCAACCCATGGAGCCCTCTCCCTCCCCAACTATTTTCACATTTCTGGTGTTCTGCAACCTCGTGTACGTCTGGGGTATCCAAATCATAAGTCGTGATCATATTGTAATATCCACTTCACATGGCTACGAATATAGCTGTGGTGCCCAACTCCACATCTCCATATCCCACCAATTTTCCCATGTGAACATTAAGAGTATGCATGATATGAAACATCCATGTATAATGTATCACACCCATCAAATGTATCATGCTCATGAGAGAATTCACAATCAAGTAGCCACTCAGCTAATCATGTTCAAGTTTAATCTTACTAACATATGCCATCAACGGCTATCAAATGATCATCGCCCAATGGCCCATTTTATGTACATAAGCAGTCCATAACATATGCATGCACGTGACTATGCCATGATCAATACCACACATGTAGTATGTCATACCCCACAATGCATGCATGAGCATAATCATGCTAAGAAGTAAAACAATGCTAATCAAGGAATCGTATCACCTACCTCTATTAACCCAGAATCATCAACACTATTACCATCGTCCATAACTATCATCACATGCACCATTAACATTCACAACTACACCTCATGCATCGCAAGGCGAGTATTCCGCAAGCGGCTTTGACCTGATATGGGTTCTACTATTGGTTCCCTCTTGGTGGGCCTTATGATTTATGGCCTGCCACTCTAATGCCTAAATGGGCTCATTAGTGGAGCCTACAAATCACCTCAAGACATTCATTAAAGTTAGCCCAACACCTGTCTCAAGTTTGGCCCGCCCCAATCTGGTTTTGTATCATGTTATGGGACCAATGGGTTTTGGATCTAGCTCTTTTTTTTTCTTTTTCTTTTTTTAAATCATATTCTGGGATGAACTGGCCTAATGGATGGATGGCTGGATACACGTTACTTACATCAATGTGAGGTCCACAGTGGACCACGCAATGAACAGTTTGGATGGCATATATACATAGCGGCAGACACTAGGGTTATTTATTTCTTTCTTTTTTTCTTTTTTCTTTTTCTTTTTTTTTTCTTTTTTGGCTCTCAAATATGAGGGCCCACCTGAGTTGTACCAGCCCCATTTCTGGGCATGTACATGCCCAGATATGGGCTGAAAAATGGCTGGACGGTGTGGATTTCTAACGTAGGCATCACAGTGGGTCCCTTGAGATCTGGACTTGTTACATTTGCAGTCATGATCTGGCCAAAATGGATGGCCTGGAATGAACACATACGCCACAGTGGGGCCCACACGCCAGGCTGGGTATCAATTACACATGACAGTGGGCCCTGAGAAGCTTTTAATGGTAGTCATTCAATTAACACTGTTTCCTATAGGTGCGGACCGCCTGAAATTTATATCTATTTTAATTTTTTTGTGTGTCCCACCTAAAGTTAGGTTGGCAAGTAGGATGGACGGGGTGGATCTTGCCTATACATCACGGTGGTACCCATGATGGGCCCCACAGCACCTTGCAAATAAAATGAAAATAAAGGATTGGAAATCCCTTCTCTGGACGTCCAGAGAGGCATCCTCTTCTTCTTTTTTCTTTTTTTTTATAGATTATTTTTTTTTTTTAGAGAATGTTGGATGGTAAATAACATTATGGTTGGCCTGATAAGGTTTCAATGGTTGGTGTTCAATCTTCACTGTGCAGCCCACCTAAGCTTTAGTTCTAGTTCAGATTTTGGGCCCAGCCATAAATGATCTGTTAAAATGGATCGAAGGCCTAGATATGGAACAAATGCATCATGGTGGGGCCAATAGTGGGCCCCACCTGGTGCTCCTTAGTTTTAATGGTGGACGATCATAACCACTGTTTCCTATGATCACGTGGTTCACTTGAGATTTGAATCTGCCTTTTTTTTGTACTTTTTTTTTTCCCAACAGGTTGATGGCATGGCAGATGTACATTGTTGTGGGCCCACTTGGGCCTTGGAAACGGCCTGATTTTCAGGCTTATACCTTAATATGATCTGTCAACACAAGTGGATCGTGTGGATCTAACATATACATCATGTTAGGGTCCACGGTGGGTCCCAAAGCCTTCTAAAGGAAAAAGTACAGAGATGTCCCTCTCTGGACGTTACATCCAGAGAGGACATCCTCTACATCATATAATATATTTTTTTTTTTCATTTGTTTGTTGTTTTTTTTTTCAAAGGACAGGTCTGCTAACCTCGTTCACATGTTGCATGGCAATTAATGTTATGGTGGTCCCCACAATTTTCAACGGTGGTGGACGTTCAAGTGCACTGTTTCATGTGGTGCGGCCCACCTAAATCTTGGATCAACCTAATTTTTGGGCTTCTACCTTAAAATGATCTGGAATATTATATGGAAGGCGTGGATCTAACACAGGTATCATGGTGGGGCCAACAGTGGGCCCCACTCCTTTTTCCATTCCACTTAGAAGCAGCAGTTGTTGGCACTGCAACAGCAGTGCCCTCTAGATGTTGGTGCAACAACGTCAGCTGATGCATGTTGCTTTGTTTTTTTTTTTTAATATATATATATTGTGTGTGTGGTCCATGAAAAAGACGGATTGGATTGCATAGACTCATCACGACCGATTCGTGATTCATGCCAATCTCAAAACTATATGGTCACTTCATTCAAGTTTTGGTGACCTTACGGACATGGTTGGATGGCTGATAAACATCATGGTGGGGCCCATGGTCATTGGGTCCCACATGTTTAGATCAAGCTAGAATTTGTATCTTTCCCATCATCCAACCCGTTGAACGGTTTGGATAGCTTGTAAACTCCATTGTGGGTCCACCATTGTAGGTCCCACACCTACATCATCAAGTGAGAATCATCAAGAAGGAAAACAAAGGAAAGAATGTGAAGGGGGGTTGTACTCACTTGATCTAAAGTGTTGGATGGCTTGGATCTCCTTAATGATGGTCCACCTCTCTCTCTCTCTCTCTCTCTCTCTCTCTCTCTCTCTCTCTCTCAAAATGAAACGTGTGTAATGGCTAAGGAATGAGGAGTATTTGTAGAGGCTTAACCAAAGGTGGGCTTAGGTTGGGTTAAAGCAATCATGGTTGGGTTTGGAGTTAAAATTAGGGTAGTTAATTTTGCTTAGGGAGCTTAATGAGGGATTAGAAGGACATAGGATGGCATGGTGATGTGAAAGAAGAGTTGACTTATAGATTGTGAAATGATTACATTAAGGAGGGAATTGTGGAGATGTGAAAGACAAGCTGACTTTGGGGCTTACGTAATAATTACATGGTGCATGTGTGAGAAACATGTGTGTCTAAGGAGTGTACAAAGCCACGCGCATAAGACAAATATTCTTCACGGTGTACCTCGCCAACGGAGCGTCGCATGGTTGCACGAGTGGTACCTCCGTGACCGTGACGATGGGGGCCATGGGGCAATCGATATGGCAGGGGTCTCGAGGTTTTAGGGTTCTAGTCGTTCGGGTGCGCACTACACACGACCAATCCGAGGCCTTCTAGGAGCGCCAGATATCGCGTTCACACGAGCGGAAAGGGTACAGAAGTGACGGGGTATTACAATATTCCACCCAAGTATCATGAACTACAAGACCTGGTACTATGGCATTCTGCCATAGTACCTCATGTCATGTCAAATCTTTCACTCACTAGTCCATATAAAGAACCTTGGCTTGTTGATGACAGTGTGAGTCATCATCTAACGAGTGATAAAGACATCCTTAACTCCATGATTCTTATTCCTTGAGTGAGGTTGAGGAGAAGAAAGAGAGACCATGAGGGGAACTAAGAAAAAGAAAGAGAAGGCTCAAAGAGGTGGTGACACCCGTAGCCTCTCCCTTATCATCAAGGCTTGCGAAATATATGTGAAACTACAAAAATAACCTCCACACTTATTACATAAACCAAAACCCATTGATTTGAACTCTATTCTATGCATCACCTTTAAGGACTAAAGAGGAAATATAAAATGAAATAACAAAAGCCATAATCTCTATGTGAAGTGGACCACCCATGAGATCATAATCGTCCATCATGGTCCATCAACCCCTCAAGCTGGAACATATACATCATGAATACCCAACCTGGCGAAAAGTCGATCGAAATGAGTGTGACCAAGAGCCTTAGTGGACACATGTACCAACTGATTCTGAGACTTGACAAACGGCATTCAGATTTCCTTACTCATATCTTTTTTCTCTGGTGAAGTGATAATCAACTTCAATGTGCTCCTGTTCTCGTGATAGACTGGAATATTTGCAATATAAGCAACAGCTTGATTATCACAACATAACTTCATGGGAATCTAATCGTTGTCTTCCTCCAAACAAGCTCAAACGTAGTATCAGCCAATGTACTTTGCTTCTACACTTAAATGGGCCACCACAGTTTGCTTCCTACTTCTTCATGTAACCAAGTTACATTCTAGAAAGGTACGATAGCTTGTACTTAGATTGTCTATCAAATCAAGAACCAGCCTAGTCTACATTTGAATACTCTACTACTAGAAGATGGCCATTTACGCTTATACAAAATACCACGAATGGGAGCTCCCCTTTAAGTATCTAAGTATACAAAACACGACTTCCATAAGAGGAACATAGGGAGCTTGCATAAACTTACTGACCACGTTTATGGGAAAAGTGATAATAGGTTGAGTGATTATTAAGTAAATCAACTTTCCAACGAGACAACAATATCTTCCTGGACTATCCATCAATTCTCCATTATCCACACGAAGCTTCTAATTTGGGTCCATAGGAGTTTCAACTGGTTTGGCTCCCATAAGACCTGTCACAGCCAATAAATCCATCACATATTTCTGTTGCAACAAATTAATGCCTACCTTAAATCTTGTTACCTCAATACCTAAGAGTATCGAAGACAATCCAAGTCCTTTGTATCAAAGTGTTGCTTTAAAAATGTCTTCAACTTGTCAATACCCACACTATCACTACCAACAACAATGATATTATCCACATACACTGCCAACATAATGGCACCTGCTTCACTTCACAAAGACAAAGTGGTCAACTTGAATCCTTGTCATCCCATATTCAAACACCATGTTCCTAAATTTGACCAAGCTCTTGGAGATTATTTTAGACGATAAATCGTCTTCTTAAGACTGCACAGTTTGTCTGACTCCCTGTAAGCCCATGGAGAAACCTATTCTTCACATCAAGCCAGTACAAGAGTCAATCGAAATTTGCAGCAACTAAAACAATTACACATAGAATTAAGTATTACAACAGGCGAATTTATCCAAATAGTCGGCTCCTAAGGCTTGTGGGTACCCTTTAGAGACCAACCGTGCCTTTAAGCTTTCCACTAACCCATCAGGATGGTACCTAACCACATACATGCATCAACACCCAAATGCATATGTTCCAACAGGTAAGTCAGGTAGAGTCCAAATTTGATTATGATGGACAACAACCATCTCGTCTTCCATGGCTCATTTCAATCCATTATGACTGAGGTCTTTCTAGAAAGAATGAGTAATACACACAAACAACAAGGCCAAAGCAAATTAACAAAAACATGGATATACCAACAAAGAAAACAAAACCAGATATAGGATGTTGAGTGCAAGAATGTATACCCTTTCAAAGAGCAATGGATATGTCGCTTTCATTAGATGCTAAAGAAGGAGATTCAAGAGGACGATAATCTTTAGATGTAGCAGAAAGATGATGGAAGCCATGATTGGATAAACTTCATTACCAAGCTTGGAATGTCTAAAGTAAACTTACAATGACGGAAATAAGCATTGTAGAAGCCTATAATATGAGCATCTTCTACCACCCAATCTTCATAATCTGTTGAGCATTCATCAAGCTCAGGGAAGACCAAATACTTTAATTTCCTTCTTCCCGTATGAAACACTTCTATGGATGTAGCCCATTGTCAATAATTTGCACTATTAAGTTTGGTCGACATAATTTGAAGATTCATCAACTTGGATAAAGTTAGAAGATTGCTCTCTAGTCTTAGCATCATTCTTGACATCCATATTTAAGGAAGAGAAGAGATTAAACACATAGGGAAGAACTTGAACTTGAACTCACCCAACACTTACTTTAAGAAAGAGCAGATCAATGATCACCACTACACACATACAGACCAATTGATTACGAAAACGAAAAACCCTTCACTTTCATTCATGATCTCTACACCCTCACTTGATCATCAAATCAGGCCACAGATGCACTATGGCCTACTTAAACCATCATGACTGGTTGTATCATGTATGTGGAAGTGAGCCTCAAACATACTCACGTGGCACAACTACACGACCCACCATAATGAAGGTAATTTGTGTAAATCAGCCCCCAAACAATTTAGACTTTCACCTTGTAGAGAGTAAAAAAAAGAAGAAGAATAAGAAGAGAAAGAAAGTGAAAGAAAGGGGTAGGAACAAGAAAGTGGGATCATTTACCGCTCTAACATCATGTTCCTTGAGTGAGATTGAGAAGGAGAGAGAGATTACGAGGAGAAGCAAGAAAAGGAGAGAGAATGCTCAAAAAAGTGGCAAACAATCAATAGTTCTATCTTGACGTTGATTGTATTTGCTACCTTAGATGTAGACGAATAAGCTATATTTAAACGCAGCAAATCTCAACATTTCACCAACCAGAATCCAACAGACGCTATAGACAAATATAGCATGCAATAATCTCAAAAGGAATACTCAAGAAGCAAAAGGAATACTCAAAAGGAAATAAATTTTAAAGAATGAATGTTCAAATCAACATGGTTTGCCATAAAGGGTATTATGGGCTGTAAAGGCCATTACGTAAAGGTAATGGTGGCAACTATTACACGTTATGAGGTCCTAACGGCCGTAACAGCTATTATGGAAAAAATGACTTTTAATCGCCGTTATGGCCATTATAGCCCATTACACCCCTTGTAAAGGCCATAACAACCCCGTAATGGCAGTTATGAAGCAGATACAAGATTTTCATAAACAAAATTTCAACGTTACGAGGTAGATATAGGTTTTTCGAGTTTTTTCTTTCAATAAAAAAAGAGACCGTAACGGCCATTATGTTGGAACATTTTTCTCATTATGCGAGGGTTTATTTGTAAATATGCAAAATAGGGGTCTCATATATAATTTTATGTTTATTAGGAGGTTATTTGTAAATAAAGGAAACCCTACATATGAAGAGGAAAATAAAGGATTGGGCTCTTACATTTGAGAGAGCTCCAAGGTTTTCTATCTCTCTCTCCACAATAACTCGTTCTACTATCTCTCTCTCTACAATCTCTCTACAAATCCAGATGGTATCAAAGCCACATTGCTATTAAGGGTGAAAGAAGACATCAAGGAGCTCAAGGAGAAGTTTTTTCATCCCAGTCACCTGCTGACATCAGCTCTACGGCAGTCGTACAGTTGGATGGGGTCAAATCCACATACACCTTGTGTGGCTACATGAAAGGAGTTTAACGGTGATTTTCTTGAACCTTTTTGGAATCATTTGGTATTTTTCCTACATTTTCTAAGTTTTTCTGAAAATCGGCCCACCTATCGTCCATTTTTAAAATTTCTTCTTAATCAGGGGTTTTTTATGTGCAAAACCTATATTGTTTAGGTCATTTTTGGATGATCTATACATTGGAAGTGATTTCGGGCAGATTAGACGCATACACTTAATGATTTGGTCAAAAATAAGGGCCGGTTGGACTGTTCTCCTCTTTTTGGGCGCTAACATACACCATACATTCGGTGTATAATTCTGCGACTATTTTATGATTTGTATCTCTTGTTAGTGCTAGTTTTATCCGTGATTTCATAGATTTATGGATCCCAAAGTTGTTGGACATCATCCTGAGGGACCTCTCTTCATTACTTCCACCAAGTTCAATAGGAGTAACCTTCTTTTATGGTCCTGGGCTGTCTGAATGTATGTTATTGGGAAGGAAAAGCTTGAGTTTCTTACTGGCACTTCTAAAAGACCTGCTTCACCATCTGCTGATTCTGCAACGATGTGTGGGATTCTTCGAATGCTATCGTAATGGGCTGGATCCTCAATTCTATGGAGCCCAATATTGCTTCTGCTTACTTCTTTTATGAAATTGCATATGATCTGTGGAAGTCTCTAAATGATACTTATGGAACTGTTTCCAATAAGCCTCGCATCTTTCAGTTGACTACGGAACTTTACTCTCTCACCCAAGAAAATATGTCTGTTACTGAGTATTTTGGGACCTTGAAAAGCCGTTGGGAGGAGTTAAGCCACCTACAACCTCTGAGTGAACTCCCAGACAGTCGTAGCGCAGAAATCGTGAAGACACAGGAAGATGAAGCCAAAAGTTATAAGTTTCTGGCAGGCCTGAGTAGTAAGTATGAGGCACTACGTACTCGGTTGCTACACATCCATTTCCTTCACTCTAGACAGCCTATTCCATCGTTCATACTGAGGAGGCCCGCAAATGGGTGATAATAACACCAGTTGTCACCCATGAGAGGACTGCTTTTACATCTACTACTATTTCATCTGAGAGTCGCACTAGTGGCTTGGACAATCGAGGAGGCTTCAGCAGAGGACGTGGTTGTGGCCACTGGAGATCTATGTGCACTTATTGCAGTCAATCTGGACACACTTGGGACAGGTGTTTTAAATTACATGGTCACTTGCAACGCGGATTGCGTCCTTCCTCAGTATGGAGGCAAAGCGTCCATACTAAGCTATGGAGGGGCCCACCGTGATGTATCTGTTTATCCGCGCCGTCAATCCCTTTTCCATTACCATTTTAAGCCATTAGACCGAGAACGAGGTAGATCCAACGCTCAGGTCGGCCACACCAAAGATGACCCTTACATTTAATGCAACTTGCATTTAATGCTGAGGAGCATTTAATGCAACCAAGCTCACTATTTGGTGTGACCGACCTGGGCGTTGGATCTGCCTTGTTCTCTCTCTCATGGCTTAAAATGATCATAGAAAATGGATGGACGGCATGGATAAACAGATACATCACGGTGGGCCCCTCCACAACTCAGTATGGATGCTTTGCCTCCATACTGAGGAAGGACGCAATCCGCGTCCATCGCCATGTTGCTCATATTATGACTTCTGATGAGATTAGAGCCACATCTGATATTCTTGGTGGCCTTTCTCTTGATCCATCTCCTGCTTCAGATCAGACAAATACTGTCACCATGACTCGAGCCGATGCTCTCGATCTTCAGCGACTCCGGACTCTTCAAGCCCAATCCACATCTTCTGCCTCCTCCTTTATTGCAACGACCATAAGTACTGCACTTCATGCCTCTTCATCTCCTGTGACCTGGATTATTGATTCGGGAGCCTCGAATCATATGACTAGTGAGCATAGTTGTCTTAGCCCTTCCAGTTCCACTATTTGTCATCGTCTAGTTCGTCTTGTTGATGGAACCTCCACACCAGTGGAATATATTGGTTCTGTCTCTTTTTCTCCCTCTCTCACCTTATCCAATGTTCTCTATATTCCTAAATTTAGTGCACATTTTATCTCTGTTAGTAGTCTCACTAAAGCCTTAAACCGTTGTGTGATTTTCTTTCCTTCTTATTGTCTCTTTTAGGACTTGAGTACAAGGAGGACTATTGGTGTGGCCTATAAGCGTGATGGTCTCTACTTTTTACAGTCAGGGGGAGCTTTCTGCTGATAGTGTTTCTGCTCCATCTTCTTCGTTTGTTTCTGCTTCTAGTACTTTAGAGTCTCGAAAGGCTTCTGCCACATTTTGGCATGCACTCCTTAGTCATGTGTCTTTTCAGACTTTACGTTTTTTAGTTCCTGCATTTAATAAGTTGGATGACGTGTCTCTTCGATGTGAAGCATGCCAGTTTAGTAAACATGTTCGAACTACTTTTCCTGCTATTTCACAACGTACTAATAAAATGTCAGTTTAGTAAGCATATCCAGTTATGTCTCTTGATGGTTTTTCTTATTTTGTTACTTGTTACTTGGGTATACTTGATGAAACGGCGTGATGAACTTCCACACTTGTTTCAATCATTCCATCAAATGATCAAGACACAGTATGATTGTAATATTCAAACAATTCGTTCTAATAATGGGGTGAGTATGTATCAAAATTCTTTACGTCTTATCTTCAAGAACCTGGCATTCTTCATCAGTTCACTTGTGCATAACTGCTTATACACCCCAACAAAATGGGGTGGCTGAGTACAAGAATCACCATCTTCTTGAGGTGACTCGCTCACTTTTGATTGGTATGAAGGTTCCTAAGTCATACTGGTCCGCTGCTCTTTTGACATCATGCTACTTAATCAATCAGTATGTCGTCACGTGTTCTAAATGGTAAAACTCAGTTTCATACATTAAAACCTGATTGTCCTCTCTTTCTTATTCCTCCTAAGGTTTTTGGTTGCATTTGTTTTGTTCATTTACTGGGCCTAAAGAGAGACAAGTTTGAAAACCAATCAATCAAGTGTGTATTTCTTGGTTACTCTCTTCAGAACAAAGGCTATAGGTGTTATGATCCATGTTCTAAAAAAATTTATGTTTCCATGGATGTCACCTTTTTTTAAGAATGTTCCTTCGTCTCTATATCTAATTTCGTGGATGTTGCTGACATGCAAGTCTCTTTGCCTATGCCTTTAGTTGATGCTCCACCTATTACTTCTGCGGTGGCCCCTAAGCAGATACTTACCTATGTCCGCCGGAAGTCGAAACTACCACCTGCACCACTGGTAGTTTCTCCTCCTACCTCAGGTAACTCTCTAAATCATATTTCTCCATCATCATCTATGGCATCTCTCACTCGTAGTCATCACCTAACCTTACATCTCTAATTATCTTTCTTATGCCACAGTGTCTCCATCGTATCGTGCTTTCCTGTCTATCACTTCTTCTTCTTCTATTCTTAAGTCTATTCTTGAGGCTATTGCAGTCCCTGAGTGGAAGCATGCAATGGAGGCCGAAATGGCTGCGTTGGATAAAAATGGCACTTGGGACCTTGTCCCCTTACCAGTGGGAAAGCATATTGTTGAATGCAAATGGGTGTACTCTATAAAGTATCAGTCGAATGATTCAATTGAAAGGTACACAAGATTCGTCTCGTTGTTATACTCAGAACTATGGCGTGGATTATATTGAGACATTCTCTCCCATTGCTAAGGTAAATTTTGTTCGTCTGATTATATCTTTAGCGGCAAACCTCTCATGGCCGTTATTTCAACTAGATGTCAATAATGCCTTTCTTCATGGTGATCTTACCTGAAGAGGTGTATATGGATCTTCCGCCTGGTTTTCAGCTTAAGGGAGAGACAGGGAAAGTGAGTAAGCTGAAAAAGGCCCTCTATGGTCTTAAGCAATCTCCAAGAGCATGGTTTGCACACTTTAACACTACAGTTCGCTCGTTTGGATTCAAGCAATGTCAGTCAAATCACATTGTGTTTATTCATACTCAGCTAAAGGGTCGCACTATCATACTTGTGTATGTGGATGATATTGTCATCACTGGGGATGACGTGAAATTTCTTGAACATACTAAGAAGATGCTGGGCAAGGAGTTTGACATTAAGGATCTGGGTCCTCTTCGATACTTCTTAGATATTAAAGTTGCTTGTTCGTCCAAGGGCATCTTCATATCTCAAAGGAAGTATACTCTTGATTTACTGAGTGAAACTAGCAAACTTGGAGCCCGTCCTGCTTCATCTCCAATGGATCAAACGCACTCATTACATGCATCTGAAGGTGATATTCTTATTAATCCGAGTATGTACCAGAGGTTGGTTGGCAAGTTGATCTATTTAACTATCACAAGACCAGACATTACTCAAGCAATTGGCATTGTTAGCAGATTCATGCATTCTCCAAGATCATCTCATTTAGATGTAGTGTATCGCATTCTAAGATATTTGAAGTCATGTCCAGGACGTGGCATTCTCTATGCTAATCATGGACATGTTGATATTGTTGGGTACTCTGATGCTGACTGGGCAGGTTGCCCAACAGATAGAAAGTCTACCTCTAGCTACTGTACATTTGTTGGAGAGAACTTGGTGACTTGGAGAAGCAAAAAACAATCTGTTATGTCTAGATCAAGTGCAGAAGTAGAATATCGGGCTATGGCCCATGGGGCGTGTGAAATTTTATGGTTGAGGTCCATAATGGGAGAACTTGGATTCTCCATTTCCTCTACTAGCCCACTTTACTATGACAATCAAGCTGCTATACACATTGCTTTTGATTCAGTTCTCCATGAGAGGACCAAGCATATTGAAGTCAATATTCACTTCATTCGGGAGAAGATTTCTTTTGGAGTGTTGAGTACACCATTTCTCAAATCAACAGAACAACTAGCAGATATCTTCACAAAGGCTCTCAGTTCACCTATGCTACAAGATGTATCTGGCAAGTTGGGTATGACCGATATTCATAAACCAACTTGAGAGGGAGTGTTGGAACATTTTTCTCATTATGCAGGGGTTTATTTATAAATATGCCAAATAGGGGTCTTAGATATAATTTTATGTTTATTAGAAGGTTATTTGTAAATAAGGGAAACCCTACATATAAAAAGGAAAATAAAGGATTGAGCTCTTAAGTTTGAGAGAGCTCCATGGTTCTCTCTCTCTCTCTCTCTCTCTCTCTCTCTCTCTCTCTACAATATCTCGTTCTACAATCTCTCTCTACTATCTCTCTAAAATCCACAATTACGACCCATATCGTAAAGGTAACAATGGTGGCCGTTAAGGCCACCGTTACCGTTACGGAATATCTTGATCAACAAATCATAAAAAAAAAAACCAAAAAAGAGGGATGTTCTTACAGCTGAATTACTAAAAGAAAACAAATCTAGAAAAATCTAGTGTTACCATGAGGAGATTCTTGCAAATATGGAAGAAAGATGTGTAAAAAAACTGTCCAAAAGATAATGACCATCAAACCCTTATTGCTACAACCCAGTTTCAGTAAATTTGGAAGAAAAACAATCCAAAAAATAAAGAAATATGAAAGTCCGGAAAATCGAAATCAGTCAAATCTGTTTCTTATCCAACCAAAGAGAACAAATCAGTCCAGAATTTCCAGCAAACCCCTATTGTTGTTTCTGATAAATCGCAACAGCCTTGAATCTTTCAAGACTTGATCAATCAAAATTTCCAGCAAAAAATTCAACAAGATCTCCAACACACCATAGCCGTAGGACCGCCCCTCACAAATCACATACAATCAGTGATTAAATGGCTAAGACTCTCAAGCCGAGAGAGATTATATGAAAAGAAAAGGAAAAGAAGAGATTAGAAGAGAAGGAAAAGAGATCAAGCAATAAGAAACCCTAGGGACGTTCTTTCTCTGATACCATATCCAAGGACAGAAAGAACTTAGGAAGAAAAGAAACTTAAAGAGAGAATTAGATGTCTAGCCCTCTCTCTTTATATATTAAGTGAATGACAAAATTACATAGACCACACTTAGAGAAATGGATAAAAAATTAAAAAAAGAACATGCCTGATACAAAGAAAGCTTTAATGAATGTACAAATCACAAGCCAGAATGGATGCATCCACACTAATGTAAAAAAAAAAAAAAAAAAAAGAATCAGACAAAAAGAAAATCATTTGCAAGTGGATTGAGAAAAAAAATTCCATTGTGTAAATCATAACGTACCTGGATTGGCATTTTAGTAAATGGATCAAGATCGCCTTTAGCTATGCCGTTAACCACATTGTCCGGTATCGATGTATCAATGGTTAAGATAAAAACTAAAAAAAAAAAAATCAATGATTGAAAATTCATTTATCATAAAACATGTAAATATCTTGAACTTTGCATCAAGGATATGGGCCCAAAAAGTCCAAGTCGGAACCAAGGTCATTGGGGATGCTTGTTAAATGCACAATATCTTCACTTGTAGGATCATAAACTCGTTGATGTTGAAAAGTCAACATTGCTTTCTTGAAGTCTTCTTCATACAAAGGCGGAACTGAAATAGCACTGTATCTCAAGTGCTTAATTACCTGATATTTAGGTGCACAGCTTAATTTTGTAAGAACTTATGAGGGCATGACCTCATCGACAACTTTCAAAATTTGAATCAGACAATGGATAGCATATAGAAATATACAACAAAAATAAGAAGCCTATCATAAAAGGCTTAAAACATTTAATGCATAATGCCACAACAGGAAATTAATTTAAAATTACATGCAGCTTTAAGTGAGAGAAGCAAAAGAAAAGAATAGCTATAGCTACAGTGTCATTCTCAACTAAGTAAACTATTAGAAGATAGAACAATCAATAAACAAAACATGTGCACAAAAATCGTATGGAGAAAAGGAAACCTCAGATCAGTGGTTCATTGAATGAAATATGTAGATGACAACATGATTTAACACAAGGTTCCTTAACGAAATCAATAAATACAAGAGAATCCATTATTGAAAACAAGAATGCATCAGATTCTAGTTCACTTTTAGACTTGCTTCAGATATTTTCAGTTCAGATCTGATTCAGTTTTCAAACTGTTTCAGACTAAGGGCTTGTTTGTTAACGGTGAAAAATATCAATGAATGCAGAACTCAGAAAATTCTTTGCGTTAAGTGTTGTTTGTTAACACCAAACCTAGAAAGCGCTCCGTCATTTTTTCCTTATTTTTTTGGCGATGGAGGTCTGGCTTAATGGTGAATATGGAATGCGCTCCTTAGATTCTTCTTTAAAAAAAAATTGCTTCCAGAATAGCCCCTACGTAATACCCATCCCAACTTTTAACGTGTGGAACTTCTCTAGCCTCATTTCGAAATCTATGTGATAGATCCATACCGTCCATCAACTTCACCAGATCATTCTAGAGCATGAGCCCAAAAAATGAGGCACATCCAAAGCCCAAGTGGACCACACCATAGAAAGCATCGGGAATTGAACGACTACCATTGAAACCTTCCTAGGGTCCACTCTGAGGTTTATTTGCCATCTAACCTCTTCATAAGGTCACATAGATCTAGATGAAGGAAAAACACAAATATCAGGTTGATTAAGGCCTTCTGTGGCCCCAAGAAGTTTTAAACGGTAGGCACCCAATTCCCACCGTTTCCTGTAGCGTGGCCCACCTGTGCCTTATATCCAATGTTGTCAAATCGTAAATCGTATCGTAAATCATTTTCTTGTTTGAATCGTATCATATCGTAAATCGTAAGATTTTTTTAGATTTTCATAAAAATATCATAAAAAATAACAAATAATTATACATAGATAAGAAAAATTAAAAAACATATCAATCATCCATTTAGCAACACGGTCCATAATTTAATTAATTAATTTTAAGTTAATATATGCCTCATGTACAATTTTTTATGGCAATGTACATGGGTCCACCTCGATGTTTGTATTATATATCTATGTCGTTCATCCGTTTTACCAACTCATTTTATGACATGGTCCAAAAATAAGGTAGATCCATATCTCAGGTGGACCACTAGTGGGCGAGGCCCTAAATGTGGGGCCCATCTCAATTATTTTGCCAACTCATTTTAAGGGTGGGTATAAAAAATCAAAGATATCTAAATCTTAGGTGGACCATAATGAGTGATGGCTTGAATGTGGGGTCCACCTCTAACATTTATTGTATTAAACCTCTAAGTGCCATCGACAAAAGGGGGTGTGCGGGGGGTCTCCACACACTATTCAAAGCTGGGGGGTCCAGGGGGGCGGCGTAAAATCCAGTAAAATTACAGTTGTAAAATTGTCCAGTTTTCTAACGCATGAACAAGATATGAACTTATGCATTTGTATCGTAAATCGTAAGATTTTTTTTTAGACTTCATAAAACATGTCATTAAAAATTGTATATAAATAAAAAAATAAAAAAAACACATCAAGCATCTATTTTGTCATGAATATGCAAAAAATAAAAAGATTATAATGAATATCCCTATTTACATGTATAAAAAAAGATAAATAAATACAATTTTCTGAAAGAAAAAAAAATGATTGGTATCAAATCGTAAGAAAAAAAAATGATTGGTATCAAATCGTACGATTCATACTGAATCGTACAATTCACGATAGAATCGTACGATTCAAGTATGAATCGTACGATTTTTTTTCAAATTACGATTTTTTTAGTGCGATTTGAATCGTACGAGTGTACGATACGATCCAAATCGTATGATTTGGATCGTAAATCATACAATTTTAACAACACTGCTTATATCTTCCTCTTTTTTGGTCTTATGCCCTAAAATGGTGTGGAAAAATGGATGAACGGTGTGGATAAAACATATACATCACAGGAGGCCCCCCACAACCCCTAACAAGACCGTCCGACTCCAACTATTGTGGGCACGACTTCGGTGGATCCCGGATCCGCCCGAAGATTGCCTACTGGCGTTGCCAAGAGTGGGGTAGCTACTGAACAGTGCTCTATGGGCTCCACCATGATATATGTGTTTTATCCACAGTGTGCATCTATTTTTCCAGATCATTTTATGGTATGATCTAAAACACGAGACGAATCCAAATCTCAAGTGGACCACACTACAAGAAAACAGTTGTGATTGAATGCCCACCATTAAAAGCTTCCTAGGGGCCACAGTAATGTTTATTAAGCATCCAACCTGTTGATTATGTCACACAAACTTGAATGAAGGGAAAACACAAATATCAGCTTGATCAGAGCCTGCTGTAGCCCCAAGAAGTTTCCAATGGTAGGCTCCCAATTCCCACTGTTTCCTGTAGTGTAGCCCACTCGAGCCTTAGATATTCCTCGTTTTTTGTTTTATGCCCTAAAATGGTATGAAAAAATGGATGGACGGAGTGGGATCTGATACATACATCATGATGAGGCCCACAGAAGTTACACACTGCTAAATGAGATGGGTTGTTAAACAGGCAAACAATGCAGGAGAGAAATTAGGCAATTTGTGAGTTGTCAAATCGGGCACAGGATTGGGTACTACCCCACCAAGACCTAGCTAGAAACGGATGGTCCTGCCAGGGGCTCTGTGGGGCCACCATGATATGTGTTTTATCAAAACTATCCATCCATTTTGAAAGATCATTTTAAGGCATGAGCCTGAAGAGGAGACAAATTGCATGCTCATCTAGACCACACCACAAGAAATAGTGGGGATGAAATGCCCATCGCTGAAAACCTCTTGGGGGCCACAGACGTTTTGGATAAAGCTGATATTTATGTTTTCCCTTCATCCAAGTCTATGTGACCTTATGAACAGGTTAGATGGCAAATAATCATCACGGTGGGCCCTACGAAGGTTTCAACAGTGTGGGTCATTGTCAGCACTGCTTCTTGTGGTGTGGTCCACTCGAGCCTTTGAGCTTGCCTCCTCTTTTGGCTCATGCCCTAAAATGATCTTTTAAAATGGATGGACAACTTGATAAAAACACATATAATGGTGGTCCCACAAACAAGGTGTCCCAAATTGGTTACGTATCAACCATAATGACCAATACATAACGGTAACGGCGGTTACTGTTACGCAATACGGGGCTGAAATGGTAGGGTCCAGAAAAATGAGATCGTAACGGCCGTTACAGGGCATAACAGCCGTTACGGTCCCCGTAATAGTCGTTACCACAAGAACCCTAAAAAAAAAACATACCTGACTTTTTTTTCTTTTTCCTCCTCCTTTTCTTCTTCTTCTTCTTCTTCTTCTTCTTCATATATTGTTGCTGTTGCGGTAGCTGCGGCGCTACTACTACTTTTTCTTCTTCTTCTTCTTCTTCTTCTTCTTCTTCTCTGGTGCAGGCCCCTCTCTCTCTCTTCTACCTCTCTTTCTCTCTCTTTTTTTTCTTTTTCCCCCTCCCTCTCTTTCCCTCTCACTTTCTCTCTTTTTCCCCCTCTCTTTCTCTCTCTCGAGAAAAACAAATGGATTGCCTGGCTGTTTCACAGCCACACACTTGACCTTTTTTTTTAAATACTTTGCAACGTACGCTGCTTGGTGCACATGCACCGTTTGGGCCCACCTTGATTTAAGTGTTGTATGTCCATTCCATCCATCAATTTTTTTCAATTCATTTTAGGAAATGGTCCCTACAATGAAGCAGACCCAAAAGGGCCAAAACTCAAGTGGACCACACGATAGGGATTGAATGCCCATCGTTAAAAACTTCATAAGTCCCATTGTAATGTTTATTTGCCATCGAACCTATTGATAAGGTCACATAGACCTGGATTAAGGGAAAAGCACAAATAGCACCTTGATCCAAAAAATCTTTTGGTCTCAAGAAGCTTCTAAGGGTGGAAATTCAACCCCCACTGTGTGATCCACCTGAGATTTAGATTTTCTTCATGTTATGGACCTTGTGCTAAAATGAGTTGGCAAAAAGGATGGACGGCATGGATATACAACAAATGCATCAAGGTGGGCCTCACACTCAAGGCGTCACTCATTATGGTTCACCTGATATTTAGATCAACCTGATTTTTGGGACCATGCCATAAAATGAGTTGGAAAAATAGATTAACGGCATGGATATAAAAATACATTGAGGTGGGCCCCACATTCAGAGCCTCACCCACTAGTGGTCCACTTGAGATCTGGATTTGCTTCATTTTTTTACCATGTCGTAAAATGAATTGGCAAAATGAAATGGACAACATGGATATATAATACATACATCGAGGTGGGTGGGCCCCACATACTGTCCTGAAAAATTGTACATGAGGCACATATTAACTAAAAATTAATTAATTAAATTAAGGACCGTTGTTGCTAAGTCACAATCCAAAAAATTAAATGATTTGAACAATTTTCACAATTAATTTGTAAGCACATGTTTTTTTAAATAAGACCATTTGATATTTTTTCATTCTTTATTATCCAATAAATGTCCACCAATCCATTAGTGGGATAAGTACCAAACTACCAATAGATTGCATGAATTTGAGGTTATATAGTTAAATAATTAAATATAAAAGATTTGCAGTTAATTCCAGATTATTAGATTCATAAATTCATCAGACAACCCCATACAGCTTTTTCACCAAAGAGTGGACCGTTACACCATAAACATGTTCAAAATTATAAATGAATACATATTTGGAATATTTAGAATTTTCTAAATTTAATCCACATTTTTTTTATTTTTTTGGGCAAAAGAAAAACTGACCGTTACGGGGGCTCTACGGTCATTACAGGGCTGTATCGGCTGATACGGCCCGTATCCGTATCAGTAACAATGGGCACCGTTATCCCCACCGATACCGATACGGCACACCTTGCCCACAGAGCCCCTAGCTAGACCATCCATCTCTAGTCAGTTCCTAGTTGGGTTAGTACCCAATACACCCCTTATAGAGTACTCCGCAATTAAACAGTGAGGGAGGTGTGTTGACGAGACATAGTTCAGTGGGCCCCACCATGATGTGTGATATATCAACACCGTCCATTTATCTTGCGAGAACACTTTACAGAATGAGACAAAAAATGAGGTAGATCTAAAGAGGAAATGGACCACACCACAAAAGCAGTGGGGATTGAACACCTGCCATTGAAAACTTTTTGCGGTCTTATAATAACATTGGATGATGTTGATATTTGTGCTTTCCCTTCATCCAGGACTATGTGACCTTATGAACAGGTTGGATGGCAAATAAACATCCTAGTGGGCCCTAGGAAGGTTTCAACGGTGGGCACGCCAGTGTTCGAAGTTTCGGTATCGCTACAATTTTCGCTAGCCGGGGATACAAAAACAATATCGATATCGTCGATAATATCGTTGATAACCGGAAATGTGGGGAAAATGAAAAAAAAAAAAAAAAAAAAACAGTGAAATTTTTCAGTGAAACCTCAGGAGATGATAAAATACACATATTTGCATATTTAGGAGTAAAAAAATTGCAAAAAATGCATATATAATAGGTTTTTATTTAATGGGGAGCCTAAAAGCATGCTGCTATAAGAAATCAATCCAACCATCTCATCCATCCCATCTATC
The DNA here is from genome assembly GCA_003013855.2 of Liriodendron chinense. Classification (NCBI taxonomy): domain Eukaryota; kingdom Viridiplantae; phylum Streptophyta; class Magnoliopsida; order Magnoliales; family Magnoliaceae; genus Liriodendron; species Liriodendron chinense. The sequence continues at coordinate 1,802,110 of ML058483.1, forward strand.
CATCCAATATTTGACCTTCCATCTAATACATCCATTGATATTTCAGAATATTGGCAATACATGATATTTTCCACAAATTATTAACAACTGAAAAAGAAACTAAAGATTATGGTCTCGTTATTGCTATGTTGCGATAATGATAATATCATGATATTATCAATATTGTTGTCGACAAATTGAACACTGCGTACAACCACGCTGCCATAAAAGAATATGAAATGGAAACTTTTAATATACATATTTTTAACAATATCGATACATTGGCAATATTATTGAAAGATTACAAATACATTAACGATACAAGCGACACCTAGAATTTACACAGTAAAAAACATTAGCGATACACCAGCAGTATCGATGCATTGGCAATACAAACGACATCTGGAATTTACACAATTGAAAATATTGATGATATTGACACATTTGCAATATTTAGTGATACATTGTCAATACCTAGAATTTTTTATACTATTAGTGTTATCGGTATCACTGAGCTAGAGGTAGAGATAATATCGGAGATATTTCGATAATATCGAAGATGATTTAAACACTGGATGTATCACATATTTGGGATATGTATATGGATTAGCCAAAATATGGACTATGGCCTCATATCATTCAACTTCCAACGACAAATAGCTAAAATCTCATCGAATGAAGGAAACAAAAAAATAAAAGCACAGAAGGTAGAAGAGAAGTGATGCGGGAGCATCTTGGTGCGGACATCAAAGGATGCTCTGTATCTCAACACTGGGTGGGGTGGCCTACGAGGTGGGGTCTGTGGGATGCAGAATGGCCACGAGGTGGGGCCCACTATGGGACCATGTGATTCGAAGACTCGTGCGATGCGGGGGTTTCCCACGGGAAGGTCTCGCCTCGATTTGCCTAAGAGAGCCTACATATAGGGATAAATCGCTCCTTCCCCATCAACTCTAGAGCTTTTGGTGCGTTGGTCAGTTGTGCGCTATCAGAATGGTATCAGAGTGGGAGCCCAGGGATCGAGTCTCCTCACTGGTGTGGGTGGATAACACGAGAGCATCTTCATGTAGCTGAGGTCTATGAGATGCAGAATGGCCATGGGGTGGGGCTCACTGTAGGACAGTGGGCCCATGCGATTCGAGGACCTATGCAATGCAGGGGTTGCCCACGAGGAGGTCTCGCCTAAGTTTGCTTGGGAGAGCTTGCATATAGAGATAAACTGGTCCTTCCCCATCAGCTTTGGAGCTCTCTGATCGATTATCCACTAACAAGAAGGATAAAAACATGTAGCACTAACAGTCTCAACAAACTAAAAGTAGACTTTGCAAAGACCTAAATTCTCAACCCTTCAATCTCCTTCAATGGGAGCCCATGTAGTCTCAACCAACAATGAAATTAAAGTTTTCTAAAGAGAAGCCACACTCACAAACTCAATAATAAATAAAAGCTTCAGTTAGGCACTATGTATAGTTTATTCTCTATGCAACTTAAATAAAACTTTGCGAAATTACTAAGATACAACTACTTGCTAAATTATATCCTTAATGATTAAAATCATCCAAAAATAGTTCAATAAACTTATAATCAATCCTAAATTGTTAAATGTGTATCTCGTTGCAAATGATCTTTTTTTTTTTGGTAGCCCAGGGCCACTATACATGGCCTACCACCCTCCCAAGGTATGCAAAGTCAATTACGTAACAGTAACCGCTTGACCCATTACACGTTACGGGTGTAACGCCCTGATCCGGGCGTAACAATCATATAATGGCTAGTTTCTTTCTTTTCTTTTCTTTTTCTTTTTTGTAGTAAAAAACGACGTTTGGAGTTTATTTTTACACTATTCTTCAAATTGTTTTCATGTTTTTTACTTCTGAGAGTAATTCGAAGGTGATTTTGAGCATACTATGGAGATTAAAACACGAAATCAAATCATTTCGGAAGAATAAAAGCTCGGGGGCCAAATTTACAAAAATTCAGAAGAAGAGGTAAAAATTCAATTTCTTTTCTTCTTTCTTGCTGAAAATAATTAAATTCAAGATTACAACACCAAATCAACCATAACTTGCTAAATTTATGGCTGGTTTTGTATTATTTTTTTTATTTTGTTGTTTTTTGCATACAATTCAACAAAATTCGATTTTTTTCTATGTTTATGTGTAGATGGTTGGAATAATGTAGACTCCTTACATCTACACATGCATCCATTAGATCAAATTTTCAACTCTTTTTCTATTTGTTTGATAATTTTTTTTTTAGGCTATTTTTCTTAATGAAAAGTGTTATTTTAATTTTCCAGCAAAATTGGCCTTCATCTGTTTTGCGTGTGGATGGTTCAGATACATGTACTCTTTAGATCAGATATCTTCGTCACATTTCTATTTTTTTTTATCTTTTTTTTCGGCTATTTTCAAGAATGAATAGTATCTATTTTAAGTTTTCAGTAAAATTCGACTTTTTTTCTTTAGTGTAGATTATCATAATACATGCAGACTCTTTAGATCTGCACATGCATGCATTAGATCAGATTGTTTTCATCTCATTTTCTATTTTTTAATAACTTTTTTATTTTCGGCCATTTTTTTAAGAATAGTGTTAGTTTTAAATTTTCAGGCAAAATTTGATTTTTTTTTTTTTTCTATTGTTTTGAGTGTGGATGGTTGGAATACATGCAGACTCTTTACATTTTATACATGCATGAGTTAGATCAGATTTTTTTCATCTCCTTTCCTATTGTTTCAAAAAAATTATTTTCAGCTATTTTCTGGAATGAATAGGGTCAATTTTAATTTTCAGCAAAAGCTGATTTTTTGTTTCTTTTGTTTTGAGTGTGGATGGTTGAAATACATGCGGACTCTATAGTCTATACATCTACACATGCATGCATTGGATCAGATTTTTTCATCTTATTTTCTTTTTTTACCAAAAAATTTTATACTAAATAGTGTCGATTTTAAATTTTGAGCAAAATCATTTTTTTTAAGGGTGGATGGTTGGAATACATGTTGACACTTTACATCTACACATATATCAACTAGGACAAATTTTTTAAACTTATTTTTTATTTTCTGCTATTTTCTAGAATGAAGTGTTAGTTTTAAATTTATTTATTTTTTCTTGTAATTAGTTGGGGGGAATTATGTCAAATGGTTAGGAATATGCATTAGTGGGATGGTAGCCATCGATTGTAGGAATTTGGGGCCAATTTGGGGGCACTCGAGTGGTCCGTCAAATCGAACGCACTATTCATCCGAATTTAATTCTAAATTTCTGATTTATATAATTGTATTTCTTTACATGTTTATATTTAGCAAGTGAGGAGCTTAGTTCCTTTGGAGTAGTTTGGGATTGTGGTGACTTGTAAATTGTGGACTTATAGTGACTTGTGCTGTAAGCAAGAAAAAATGGCAGCCCAACCAGGAACTGAGGATATTAGATGGCGGCATTATGAGAGAGTGGGTGGGAATTGGCACCCCATGAAGTGCAACCACTATAGCAGAATAATAACCGGAGGAATCACACAAGTCAAACAACACTTAGCGCATCAAAAGGAACAAGCCTCAGGGTGCACAAGCATGCCAAGAGAAGTCATGCAGATGATGAGACAAAATTTAGAAGAGTATGGGGGGGGATCTATTACACAAAAGAAAAGGCTAGATGCTCTTAAATCTTAATACAACCCGACACAAGTGTTTGGTCCTCATTATATAGGGCCTTGGTAATGATGAAAATGTTCTTTTTTTAAAGATGGTAATGATGAAAATGTCGAGTCTGTGAAGATTCAAATCGAGAGGTGACGATGACGAGGAGAGAGCATTAGCACCGCACGTGAAGATAAAGAGGACCAACGCACATTTGGGGGAAGGGAGTCCTTAATTACATTAGAGGGGGCAATGGAAATGGGGGTGAGAGTGGGTGGAAGGGGCCGGGAGTGCAAGTGGGAGTGGGGCAAGGGGTGGGACTGAGAGTTGGGTTATGTTTGGTGGTTTACAACATGCCTTCAGCCGACAAAGTACTCCCTCGTGGCTAGTGATGCAGATGTGGTGGAGCTCGAAAGGCCATGGTTGTCACTACTTCAGTAGTAGCCAGCGGCTAGTAGCAAAGAGAGGGAAGAAGAGTGGGGGGGATGGTTGCCGACAATCACTGCTGACATGAGCCCCAGTCGACTATGGCTTCCCAAACTCTTCTTTCGTTCCTTTTTTTTATTTTTTTCTATTTTCTCTCTTTTCTAATTTCTCTCCATTTTTAAATTTATCTCTTTTATTTATTCCATCTTTTTCAATTACTCCACACTCCAAATATTATCCCTCATTCAAGACAAAGTTAGTAATGGGTTATGATGGTAAATGGGCATAAAAAATGATCGAACATGTTAAATAAATAAAAAGAAATTAATAAAATAAAAGTTTGGGTTTGGGTAAAAACTTACCTCAATGCAATTTGTTCCACACAAATTGGAGAACCGTCGTTGTCACTCTGATACTACTAAAAACAACCCAAATAGGTCAGCCCACAGGATCTGACAGTCTACACAATCTTGAAACCTTCGCAAAAAGCCAAAGATAGAGGATTTGTGTCCATTGGCCCACCTAACCACTACAGGAGTAGAGAGGACCTTGTCACCCCTCTGATTCTACAGTTAAGATGGTCCCTAGATCCGATCAATGGCCTATATCGTCTAAAGGTGGGCCAGATGGACAAAATGGATAAAATCTCCTTGTTTTCTCTATGGGACTCTCATTTATGGGGATGCATTTTATGAAGGAATACCTCCCCTTTTGATAAAGGGAAGGATCAGGTGATATGGGAGGTGTTTGGATAAGGTAGGGCTTATCCCCATATTATCAATTTCTTTCTCGCATCCCTTTCTCTTTCAAATTTAAATTTTAAATTCAAAAGAGAAATAACAGTCCTAAAGTAGGGAAGTTGGAGGAAAACGTGTGAAACCTACCCACTAGTCATTGCTCACAAATGGGCCCCATGGACCTATATCCAACATGAACAAGATACCGGATCTTTTATCGCTCCGGTACCATGTTCCTAGAGTGAGATTAAGCAGGAGAAAGAGAATGTAAGGAAAAGCAAGCAAAAGAGAGGGAAGGCTCAAAGAGGTGGTGATGCCCCTAGCCTCTCCCTTATCATTAGCGCTTCCATATTATATGTGAAAGTAAAAAAATCTCCCGTGCTTGAGTTATTACTTAAACTCCATTCTAACACATCACCTTTAAGGACTAAAGAGAAAAATAGAAATATGAAACAATAGAAACCATAATCTCCACATGAAGTGGGCCACAAGTGAGATCATCACCATCCATCATGGTCCATCAACACAGTATTCCAACTCTCTGCAGAATATGTGGGAGGAGCGCAGTCACAATCAGCTAATACCTCTTTGTAGGTCTTCCTTCATTCTCTTGAAACCATGTTCATGGATATGAAAAACAAACATGAATCCACAGGAAATAAATTTAAAAAAAAAAAAAAACAAAGTATTTCCAAAAGGAAATATATGCGTTTGGTTTGCAGTTCATTTTTCCCTGGTTCATGTGGAAATGTGAAAAAGTTAACAGTCAAATGGTTGCTTGATCTCCTTGTAGCAGTTAGAGATCAATTTATCTACTTTTTCAGAGGAACTAATATCCATGTTTTTCCAAAGTTATTGCATAAAGACAAACACACCCTAAGAAAAGAGTGACCATTGGTGAAGATCACGATGGCTGCAGAATTAGAAAACCCAGGAGTGTAGGATGGCAAAGAAGGATACCATAACGGACTGAAAAATAATATTAATATTATTAATATTAATAATAATAATAATAATAATAATATTAATAATAATATTAATATTATTAATAATAATAATATTATTATTATTATTATTATTATTAATATTAAAATTAAAGAACCTTCAAAATAACTTCTTGATATTGACATTCACTTAGATAACCCATGTATGAATATAAATACAGAAAAGAAATGTGTATTCACCATGCAAGTAAATAACAAGAGCCTAGACATCCTATACATTCCATATAAGAGGATGCACTGTGAATATAAAGACTAGACATTCCATATCCAGAAGTATACACTAAATTTTCACATAAAAGGTTTCTCACAAGTGCTGATCAAGAACTTGGAATCATTTGAAACACAGTTGTACCTTCAAAAGAAAATATTGAGAAAGACAAAAGATCATAGATAGGAATATGTTAAAGCATAACATTTTGTATTATCAGTTTTAGATTATCTTAGTTACCATTTTATGATCATTTTTTGTGATGCTAAATGTCAAAGAATTACTTCTTGGCATGGCAAAAGATGGCAACAGTGGCAAGATGAGATTTAAAATAGAAGCAGAAGAATAATTTAAAGCTTAACCACTAGTCAAATGTCAACCATTTACTAGAACAAGTGCTACTATACCCCACCTCATCTTTAGAAACATAGAAGTGCATCATGGATAATTCGATGAAGTCAATAGAACATCAAGTTTCTGCTAAGGAGCATCAAGTGCACAGGCAACTTTACCTTATCATAGCTTTTGAACTTCCGGATAAGAGCATGAGCCCTTTTCAGGCCCATACCTGGCAATGACTGTAGGTAGTCACAGCCACTTAAGATGCACATCTCAAGAAGCATCTGCTTGGTGAATGTGGTAAAATTCATCTCCTTATTCCTTTCAATCATAGAATACCGAAACTCAACACCTTGCCCAAACTTGTCCATTTTGAAGATAATCTGATTTTAGGAACAAAACTACCACAATCTCAGGCCGCAGCTCAAAATAAAAAATAATTAGAAGGTTACTTCCATTCCCACTGTATACAGTCGCAATGCAAAAAATGTTAAGTGCAAATAAATCTCAACCAAGAGATTACTTACTCTGGAACACCCAAACGGTATCAAGTCAGAGTCCTCTGTAATAACTGCATCAACATGCTTATTAAGGCACAAGAAGGCCATCTGGGCATCAGCCTCATAGGGAGCAACAACATAATCAACTTTTTCCTCCTTTAAGACCTTCCACATGCAACTATGTCAATAAGATAATGAAATTGTACAAATTACACGAACAAAGACAGTCAAGATACCCTGTCCAACACTAACTGAAGAAAGCTAAGTTTGTGTTCTAGAAAGATCGTCAGGTCTTGGTGAAGAGCAATTTTGCTGTGATGTTGCAAACATCAAATGTTATCCTACCTGGATTAGTTTGAATGCAACTAAAGGTGATATATCAACAGCCTTTTGGTAGCACTCATAAGCAGCAGCAGAATTGCCAATGGACTCATGTTCAATTGCACGCTCAAGATTTTCCTTCCTTGCCCTGCATTGGTTTATTAGATTTTATTGTGGTCAAGATTTCATCTCTATAAAATGATAACATGGTGTAGCGGACATCACTCACAGCAGATCATCAAGACAGTGTAAGTCAGCATGAAAGGTTAGTAATGAAATTTTTAATCAAAACAAAATTGAATGCAAGCTTCCGTAGATTGTATAGAGGAATATCTACAAATTCAAGAGTAGAATGATGCCTGTTACAAAACACACGAATTTACATGTAACCTCCATGACAGTCATCACATACGACCCACACCTGTCCGACTGTTGGAAGCACGCATGTCAAACATGTGCCCACATGCATGCATGCTGGACACGTACCTGACATGTGGCAGTCTTAGACAACACGCATGTTGTATACATGCATGTGTGCCATGTGTGATGACACGTGTTGACGTTTGGGCAACCCCTAGTGGGGCCCACCCTACACATGGCAGCAGCCACTTCTACCACCTCTTCCCTTATTTAAAGGGAGAGAAGATGGGGAGTGATACATACGCACCACACACCAGAGGGAGAGAGAGAAAGGAAAGAAAAAAAAAACAAAAAGGAACTATTTACGTGTCGCGGCTCGTGGCAGCGTGTACGGTGGGTACATGATACGTGCGATACGTGGTTTACACACTGCATTATAGAGAAAGGTCTACCCGTGTGATTGCTCAAGGTTGCATGCGGCAGCATACCATCATCGTCGTTAGATTGGGTAAGTGAATTAGCTCGTCTTCTCTTTGTGTACTTAATTTGAGCGGGCCGCCGGCTTCCGTGTTTCGGCTCTCGATTCGGTCCTGCAATCGCGTCGTTTGACCCACAATCATATAAATGGACCTAACCCATCACACTGTCCGTCTGCGCCCACTAGTTGTATCAGAGCAACAATTGACGCAGTTCTAAAGAAGGAAATAGTAAATTTTCCATTTTATATTATCCCACACAAATTATTGCACAAGAATACGTAGCTAATAATAGTAAAATAAAATAATACATTTTTTTCATGTCGTTGCACAAGGATGGCCCACAGTGACATGTTACTTGATTTGAACGTAGTAAACTATAGATTTATTTTGGGATTTTAACCGGACGGGCCCCCTTGTACGGCGAAATTCCCCGCTTGTGCCTGCTGAAACTATTTCCCCTGACTAGCCCCCTGACACTTTTTAAACCTTGCTGTGGACGAAAATACCCTTACTTTGGATCCCGCACCGGTACGGAATTTGAGTGAAGAAGAAGCTACGTAGCCTCCGATCCCGAGCCAATGATGTGGATGTGAGCTGTCATTGGGTCCACTTCAAAGTAGATCTAATCCATTCATTTTCTTTGTAGCCCCTTGTTTATATGGGAAGGTGGTAACATGACGCTGACTTGATCTTTGTGTGGCCCATAATACCTGAAAAACGGTAATGGTAACCATTCCATACTAAATGTTTTCTTGTGTTGTGGTCCACTTTAGTGGATGTTGATCATTCTTCTATCCATGACCTAAAATAAAATCCCAAGGATAATGGATGGATTGGATTCTACTCAAAAGTGATGGTGGGCCCCACAAACGGTGTACGAAGGCCCTTTGTGGATTGGATTCTTCTATCCCGACCCTTTGTGGATGTCAACCACGACCCTTTGTGGATGGCTATCACGACTCTAAACTGTATTATGTTTGGACTGTCTATCCCGACCCTTACTACATGACAACCACGACCCTTTGTGGATGGCTATAACGACCCTGAACTATATTATGCTTGGACTGTCTATCCAGACCCTTACTACATGACAATCATGACCATTTGTGGATGGCTATCGCGACCCTGAACTGTATTATGTTTGGATTGTCTATCCCAACCCTTACTACATGACAACCACGACCCTTTTGTGGATGGCTATCACGACCCTGAACTGTAAAAGAGATGTGGGTGCTATTATGTTTGGACTGTCTATCCCGACCCTTTGTAGATGGCAATCACGACCCTTTGTGAATGCCACAAGGGTGGATAACAATCTTGACCCATTCATCCTAGGGAATTCATCCTATTGACATTCATCAACATCATAAAATCATCGTACACATCATTCCTACCTAGAATAATCTTACAAATCATAGAACTAATATTCAAGTTACAAACATACAAGTCATTTTTTTTCTTTCTTGGGAGATTTCTTCTTGTGGGTTGTTTACTCAACATCGGCCTCTTCTGGGATCCGATAATCTAAATATCTTCCTCTTCACATTCTTCATCCTCTTCAGCTTCCGTACTAGGCAGCATTTCGATGGTACACGAAGGAAGACCGGAGTTGGAGAAGATTCACCCGAAGGAAACCACGCCGGAAAATGCCAACGGAGGAGGTGGTGGTGGGTCCAAGAGAAGAAAGCCAAAGAGAAGGGGTTGAGATCGAGATTGTAAATGGGGTTAGGATCGCGTTTGGGAGTATGTACTCCTTCTGTACAATCGGAGTGGTCACCATCTTCGGCTTTTCGTCAATTCTCTCCAGAATTTGGAAGAATATAACTGTCCAACAGATGGCCTGAAAGATTTCGATCAGTTTACCCACAACACAATAAAGAAGAATGTATTGTTTTAGAAACCGTTTATCATTTTCCATCATTGTGGGCGACCAGTACCTTAAAAAGTCATGAATCCGATACTAATTTGACAAAAACCTGGGCCACAGAAATTATGAACCGATTGGATCTACCATTACATGGTCCACTAAATCAAATGGATACAGAAATTGGATCGGGGAAAGGTAACTGCCTTAACTTCTGACGAAAAGTATTCTCTTTTGGTCCATACTAGTAACAAACAATAATGGTACATGCTACGTTTTGTGGGGCCCACAGTGATGTTTATATGTCATCCAACTCGTTCATAGTAACACAAATACATGGGTAAAAGGGAAAAAACTAATATCATATTTATCTAAATGGTTTGGGGCCACCAATAAGTTTTCAATGGTCTCAGATAAATCACCATGTTTCTTGTGTTGTGATCCACTCACTTGACCCGAATTTTTCCATTATGTATTATAATTAACTTTTGAAAGGGTAGAAAGGTGTGGACCGAAAACATACCTCACAATGGGCCCATTATAACTCTCTTACTATCCAGCTCAATCCACCGTCCACACATTAATAACTGTCAGGTGCAAGGCTCAATACGCAAGGATGTTTTGGTCTACATTAAAGTTTAAAAAGTGTAAGGGGGCTAGTCAGGGGAAATAGTTTCAGCAAGAACAAGTAAGGAATTTCTCCGTCCAAGGGGGCCCGTACGGTCAAAATCCCATTTATTTTGCATAAGTTTTTGTATAATTTATAATTTTGATAATTTATCATGGGCGTCGCTTAGCTATTGCCACGGAGGGATTCCTTTACTGACTTTTCGACTTTGATTGTTTCTGCTACGCCCAATCAGGTAAGTAAAACTTTTGGGCCGAATTGACAATGATCTCATTGCCCTCACGTTAATATGTTTAGGTGATGTTTTTGTTTATGAATCACCGATGATGATTGTGCATGAATAAAATTTAAATAATATATCAGATGTATTTTTTGATCTACTAATATAGGACCCTCTCTCACCTGATAGTAGTGATAAAAATGGCATCTAAATCAATTATGGCCGACCTCTTTAAAGGAGAAAAGTTTGATGGCAATAATTTTGATGATTAGCGGTGGGCCATTAGAATTTTTTTAGATGAAGAAGACGTATTGTATACATTGACGGCTGTTAGGAAAAACCTACTGATAAAAAATGAAGATCTCCCTATAAAGAAGCTAAAATTTGACCAGCGGGAATATAAGAAGTGGGAGAAAAACAATAGAATGGCTAGAAACATTCATCTTAGTTCCATGCATAAAGAATTGATTCCCACATATGAGATCTATAAAACTGCCAAAGAAATGTGAGATGCCTTGGTTAGTTCATATGCTAGAATATTGGATTGTAAGATATGGACGATGCAGATGGAATTTGATGCATATAAAATATCTATAGGATGCTCTATTAAAGACCATATTAGAAAAATGGAACAAATGATGACCGGTTTTCGAAATGTAAGTTGTGTCATAATTGAATACCAGAAAATCATGATTATGTTTCGATCTCTACCAGATTCTTGAACCCACATAAAAGACATCCTAAACTATAATGAAGCGATAAAAACGTTTATAGCCCATCACTTAGAGCATGAGGTTGAATTTAGGGTCATTCGGTCTAGCAGCAGCATTGTTTTTACTGCAGAACGTTGAAGAAATCTGATCAATAAAAAAAAGGTTTAGGAAATCAGGTAGATGGTATGCTCCCTCTATTCAGCTTAATCCATCTTATCGCCCACCCATTCCTCCTTGTTTCTGTCCACGCCTACTTCGTTACCAAAATGGACCACCTCGACCTCAATCATACCCACCTCAAAATCAACCATATCCACCAAGGCACCTACCAAACAAACCTCCACAACTTATGCAACCTCATAATACATATCTTGAACCTAGGCCACAAGAGAACAAGAAGAGAGCCAGGGGACAAGGTGATGGCTCATGTTTCGAATGCAGAAAACAAGAGCATTGAGTTAGGACTTGGCCTAATAAAAAAATAGTAATTTCCCCTCCACTCATTGGTTGTGTATACAAAAGTATTGATAGCTGATTTAAATGTTAATGAATGGATTGTGGATTCATGGGCAACAAGGCATATAACAAAGGACAGAGATTGCTTTGTGGACTTTCAGACTATCCCACTTGAAAGTCATTAGTTGTACATGGGAAAATGTGTCGGAGGATGTCATCAGAGTTGGTACATCCTGCCTTGAGTCAAAGATGGGACATTTTTTACTGCTCAAAGATACTCTTTTTGCTCCTGAAATGAGAAGAAATTTAGTGTATATTCCAAGTTTTGTGAAAATTTGTAAAGATAGTCTCAATGAGAAGGATCAGTGTAATACTTGCCTGGGAGAATTATCAGGAGACATTTTCAAACTTGATGTTATAGATACATTTTCATCAATGCAAAGTAGTTCTTCATCTTTTATTGGTTTAACCAACGCAAGTATTGCATCTGAATTTATTAAGTAACACAACAGACTTGGACACATAGGAAAAGATTGTATGGTAAGGTTAGCATGAGATGGCTTGCTAGGAACATTAACAAAAGTAGATTTACCGTTTTATGAGTATTGTGTGTCAGGGAAAGAGACTACAAAACCTTTTCATAAAGCAGATAGATGTAAAGAACTTTTGCAAATCATACATAGTGATATATGTGGCCCTTTGAAAATTCAAACTTGAAATGAGTGTCAATATTTTATAATTTCATTGATGACTACTCCCGATATGGAATGACATATTTAATTTCTCAAAAATCAGAAGCGCTTGATTGCTTTCAAAAGTACAGATTGGAAGTAGAGAACCTAGTTGGTTAAAAGAATATTGAGTACAGGTAGGAGCAGAGAATACACATCTGATATCTTCAAATTGTATTGTGAAAGTGCCGGTATTGCCAGACAACATATGATGCCCTATACTCCGACGCAGAATGGTGTTGCCGAAAGAAGAAATAGAACCTTCTTGGATATGTTTATATCCATGATGGCCCATGCAAATCTACCTATTAATTTTTTGGGAGATGCATTACTTACTACCACCTATCTATTAAACTTAGTTCCTTCAAAATCAATTCCTAAGACACCTTTTGAATTATGGGCTAGTAGGAAACCATCTTTAGGTAATTTATGTCAATGGGGTTCATTAGGTCATTTTTTACTTCCCACTCCAAATAGAAGTAAATTAGACAAAAGAACGATGGAGTGCAAATTTATCCGGTATCCTATTCACTCAAAAGGTGATGGTGTGTCAAAATCAATGTAAGTGGATTGAAGTCGAATCCACATTTGTAGAAGATATCCGGTATCCTATCCACATTTGTAAGTGGATAACTATCTTCTACATTTGTAGAAGATAGTTATCCCAATAGAAAGAAACCTAGGATGTAAATAGAATTTTATGAGACGTCGAATACAAGGAAGTGGGAGTGGTAATCTAAGCAAATGACAATCAGAGCATTTCCACAATTCGTGAAGTCAGTGGGTGCACATCGATTAGGACCTGTTTGAAATGATGTATTTAATGGTAGTTGTAGTGTATTTTACCTTTATCGGCATTTATTATTTACCAAAGGTACTTGGAGGTTGTACGACAGCAACTTTTTATACACAAAATGAGATGGGGCTTTGTGGGTCCCACCATGACGTACATGTTTTATCCATGCCGTTCGTTCATTTGGCCATAACATTTTACAGTATGCCTCCAAAAATGATATGGATCCAAAACTCAAGTGGACCACATCATAGGAAGAACATTAAATGGTTAGCTTTCAATTTCTATTGTTTTCTATTGTGGTCCACTTGAGCTTTAAATCTGCCTCATTTTTGGGCCCTCACCCTAAAATGATCTCTACTAATGAATGGATGGCATGGATAAAACACATATTTCATGGTGGGCCCAACAAAGTTTTGGCTTCAAATTTCGTGTTAAGTAATAACAGTGAGTCCTCACATATTTCATGATGTATGCATTTATTGATGATGTGAGAGAAAATATATGTAAATACATGTAATTACACCATTTCAAACAAGGCCTTAATGTTCCGGAGTTACGACGCAGTTTGTGACGAAGAATTCCTAAAAGATATTTTGAAATAGAAGGTGAATCGCACTCTTGAATCACAACGAATGAAGATGAACCTGATTCATATCAAGGTGCACTTACATCTCCAGATTCAAAAAATTAGATTCATGCAATGGATGAGGAAATTGATTCAATGATGAGAAATCATGTTTGGAAGCTAGTTGATCTTCCAGTTGGTCGTACAGCAATTGCAAATGAGTAGGTATTCAAAATCAAAAGAAAAGCATATGGTTCAATTGATAAATACAAAGCTCGCCTAGTGGCAAAAGGTTTCACGCAAGTATAAGGTGTCGATTATGAAGAAACTTTCTCCTCAATGGTTAGATTTGCATGGATTCATATGATTTTGGCTATGGTGGCGAACTTGGATTTAGAGTTATACCAGATGGATGAGAAAGAGGCATTTTTTAATGGAGACTTGCAAGAAATTTAAATGCAACAACCTACAAGATATGTTGACAAAGGTTAGGTAAACAAAGTCTACAAATTTTTAAAATCCATTTATGGGCTGAAACAATCATCCAAACAATGGTATGTGAAATTCCATGAGGCCATTATTTCTTTTGGATTCTCTATGAGTGAAGAAGATCACTTTGTATATGTAAAGCAATCTGGAAGGCACTTTTTGATATTATCTTATATGTTGGTGATATTCTATTAGTTAGCAACAATATGAGAATGCTTCTCTCGACCAAGGAATTTTGTCTTCGAATTTTAAAATGAAGGACCTTGGTGAAGCAAACTTTATATTAGACGCGAAAATCACAAGAAATCGCTCAAAGAAATTTTTGGGCTTGTCACAGGCACTTATATCAAAAAGATCTTAGAACGATTCAAGATGCATGACTTAAAGCCAGTTGAAACTCTGATGGATAAATATTCTAAATTAAGTAAAAGCATGTATCCCTAATCTGATGTCGTAAAAAAGATTATGTCATCTATACCATATGCTAGTGCCATAGGCAGCCTCATGTATGCCATGCTTTGTACTAGGCTAGACATTTGTTATGTTGTAAGTCTTATAAGTAGGTACCAAAGTATTCCAGGACAAGCACATTGGCAAGCAGTTAAAAGAATTTTTCACCATCTTCGAGGAACGAAGGACTATGTGTTATAATATCAAGGCACAGCGTTAAAAGTATAGGCCTATTCTGATGCATCTTGGGGAGATGATCAAGACGAAAGCAAGTCTACTTTTGAATATGTGTTTATGCTTAATGGATGAGCTATTTCATGGAGCAGCAAGAAACAATCTTTGGCACACTTTCAACTATGGAAGCCAAATATATCGCATGTTGCACAACAGTCTAAGAAGGCATGTAGATTATGAGATTTTTTAAAACCTTACGTATTCTTGTTACTAAAATCCCTCTCTTGGTAAAGATGGATCATACATCAGCTGTTGACCTTGCGAATGATCCGAAGCACCACAAGAAATCCAAGCACATTGAGATCAAGTATCACTATGTTAAAGATTAGGTGAGAGATGGGCAAGTTGTACTTGAGTACATTCCCGCTAGAGAAATCTTAGTTGATCCCATGACAAAACCAATTCCTAGAGATATATTTGAAATACGTGTAAGGCAGATGGGACTGAGGAGAGTTTGATGTATTTTGTGAAAGTGGGAGTGGAATAATTTTATGTAAATTCTTTTAGTTGTATTCCCCATTAGTTATAATGGTAGAGATTCCATTGTGCGGTATTTGAAACTTGCACCTGAGCATTGAAATAGAGTTCATGTACTTCCGAGAGTGGGTAATGTAAATTATTAATGTCATGTATTTAGAATAAATCTTAAATATTCCTCACATCAATTAAATATTTATGCGCAATCAATTCTTCTAGGCCTGTGGTGGACCATGTGTTGGTCATTTATTTATTTTTCTGTCGACAGGCCGGTCTTCCCCACTCGCATGGGAATTGACCACTCCTAACATGTACTTGGGAGGCATGTTCAGGATGGGGAAGAGTGAGTTAAGGCGTGACCGCCTCCGGTCACAGCTACATATACATTATTTGGATTCACGATGTGTTGGGTATGTTCACATATACTTCACACGTGTTAGTGCTCATTAGTCTATGCCACCACATAGCGGATAGCTTTGAGTGACTGGGGATGAGACTTGGGAGCCGAATGACATTCCGCAGTGGCAACGAGGTTAGGAGTTGTTGAGTCAGCACTCACGCGCTTTAGGTGGGACCTCTGTTTCTTGGTAATGACATGGCCTGTATGGAGCCATGTTAGGAGTTAACGAACCCGCACTCACATGCTTTAGGCGGGACCTTTACTTGAGGTTAGGAGTTGCTGAGCAATAACTCACGTGCTTTAAGCGGGACCTATACATTGTAGACCCGACATATGCTTAATAATGTCTACTTTGCAACGTGGATGAGTGACCATGTGCTCGGAGCTTTGAGTTGGACTTCGCTTCAGGACCGATTTACCTACTGGTGCCTGATCCGATTTGATCACTGCACTGTGCGAGCAGGTTAGTCTCATAGGTGACCCTTGTGCCTTCAGCTACTCACCTTTGCATGCAAGAGGATGAGATTGAGTATCACTACTTTAGTGTACAGTATGAAGGTTATGATTGATCCGACCTAGGATGTTCTGCTAGGAAAGCGGCTTGATCGATTTTGAATTGCGTAGTTGCATGGGAAAGATCCCTTGGCAGTAACACCAGGTTCCCAGGACCATGATTACGCACTTTGAGACATATCTGTCGCGGCATTATCGAGTTTTGTGGGATAATGATTTGCAAACTGTTTCAATAAGACTATATATATGTAAATAACTTATTTTGAAAAACTTAGAAGAATGTTTGCAAAAGGATTTGTGGTTCAAACTTGATAAGAGGACAAGTGCGTATGCTAGCAGAGCGATCCTAGATTGAAGATTGTCTCCATCCGGTGTGATCATGCAAGTCTAGGACAGGCCTTAGAGAGCTTAGGAGGCAATGCGCTAGTGTGATGATCACTTGAGGCCTGTTTGGTACGTGGGCTTAGGAGGGATTAAGTGGGATGGAATTGCATTTGGTTTCGAGCAAATCCCATGGGACGTTTGGAGACACAGGAAGGAATGGGAATATGGAATTGCATTTGGTCCCGTGCGGGATTTCGGTGGATTTTGAAATCCACTACATCTGTGGGCCCCACGTTGAATCGTTGATGCATGTGTTTTATCCATGCAGTCCATCCATATGCATCCTTTACACTGACATTTGAGTTGTGTACATGTGCGAGTAACCGACATCAGTTATGAATCTGGTTCATTGATTACAAATCCATCGTCCACCAAACAGGGTTTTGTTTAATACGGTGTTTTTGCTTGAGGAAGAATCTGATCCCAAACATGGGGCTTGGATGGTCAAAATACGTGGTATTTCCATACATGCAATCATTGTGTGATAATGGTATTAATACCATTTAATACCGCGGGCCAAACAAGCCCTCAGTGTATAGTCACCCGTGTATAGAGACACTGGAATCCATGCTAATCCCACTTCCCTGATTCTCACTCCTTGCACGCAATCTCGATCAATCCTGTCGGAGCAGACCCCATAGCATCGCATTCCCCACTACGGGGTTGAGTGGGAGACTGTTGGAAGCACACATGTCAGACACGTGCCCACATGCATGCATGTTGGACAAGTGCCTGACATGTAGCAGTTTTAAACAGCATGCATGTTGGACACGTGCTTGAGATGTGGCAGTCTTAAACAGCATGCATGTTGTATACATGCACGTGTGCCATGTGTGATGACACATGTTGGGGTTTGGGCAACCCCTAGTGGGGCCCACCCTACACGTGGCAGTAGCCACTTCGACCGCCTCTCTCCCTTATTTAAACGGGAGAGGAAATGAGTAGTGATGCATACGCAGCACGCACCAGAGGGAGGGAGGGAGAGAGAGAGAGAGAGGAAAGAAAAAAAGGAAGTGTGTATGCGTCGTGGCTCATGGCACACATGTACGTGCGATGTGTGTTGTGCGTGCGATATGTGGTGCACACGTCGCAATATAGAGAAGGGTTTGCCCGTGTGATTAGAGCTAGGCACAAACCAAGCCAACTCGAAAGCTTAGCTCGGATTGGTTTGAAAAAGCTCAGCTTGGATTGGTTCGAATAGAAGTTCAAACCAAACCAAACCGTGGAGTCAAGCTCGTTTGAAAAAACAAACCAAGCTCAAACTAGGGCAGTATCAGCTCGACTCGGCTTGAAGCTTGGTTTGATTCATCTCGGTTTGATTCGACTTGATTCGGCTCGTAGATTGTAAGCACACTGTTTCCTGTGGTGTGATCCACTTGAGCTTTGGATATCATTTCATTCTGGGATCATATCCTAAAATGATATGTAAAAATGGATGGACAGCGTGGATAATACATATACATGATGACGTGGATAGTACATAATACATATGCATGCATGCACACTATGTCCTTGCACTTGTAAAATTATGCTTGTGTACTTTTGTTTGGAAAAGGCTCTTACATATCTATTTTGAAGTTGCACTCCTCTAGAGGATGTTAAACACCATGTAGTAAGATACTTTTGTATTTTTTTTTCTTACTTCTTAAATTCTTTTCTATTTAAACAAACAAACAAAAAAAAGAGCGGCCACCTGTTTAAACTTGGCCCGGCCCAGTCAAAATTTTCGACTGAATTAACCCCAGCTCGAACCAGATTTTTCTTGAGCAAACCAAACTCGGGCCGCATGGGTCAGCCTGAAACTCAAATCGAGCCGATCCACAAACTGGGGTGGCACAAAAACAAGCCAAACCAAACTAAGGCTAACTCGGCCCGGCCCGGATCATTGCCCACCTCTACGTGTGATTGCTCGAGATTGCATGCATCAGCATACCATCATCGCTGTCGAATCAGGTAAGTGAATTGGCTCGTCTTCTTTGTGTAGTTGATTTGAGCAGGCCGCCGGTTTTCCGTGTTTCGACTCTCGATTAGGTCGTGTAATTGTGTCATTTGATCCACGATCATATAAATGGACCTAACACGTCATGTTGTCCGTCTGCACCCAACACCGACATGTCACACATCACTTTTAGTAATGTTTGTGTTGCAAAGTAGATGAGTATAAATTCACAAAGTTCATCTTCATTAGATCGCTCTACATTTGTTTCTACATCTGGTAGAGGAGATGGAGGCAGGAGGACATTGTGGTGGTGAACATGGCGGTCGTGGCAGGATGTTTTGGTGGTAGAGATTTAGGGATCAGTAAATGTTTTCAAAGATTTGTTGCATTTTTGTATTTTCAATAAAAATTAGTTAATGTTTTCAATGTTTTTAATAAAATAATATAAGTAATAGTATTAAATCAATTTCTTTGCATTTTCTTTACCTTTATACTTAATCATCTCCCTTTCCTATTACTTTAGGTTGCGTTTGGTTACACCAAATGTCATTATTAATCAGTCTAATTTGGTGCAATTGTCATGAAATTTATGCAACCAAGCACACCCTTAATTAAAATCTGGAAGTAGCATGTAGCTTACACTTCACGCTATGTAGCATACACCTCACACTTCAGAGGGTGAATGCTATGCCACACGCTATTCACAATTTAAAACACTGTATACAACCTGACTCTAGCAAACAAATAAGTTGGAAAGAGAGATGAACACTTAATAACTTTCAGAAGTGGATCATCTACAATACAAGCCAAATAGATTTATTTCTACTAAAGAAAACAGTAAGGATTGCAAGGTTATACCAAGAAAGAGTTTGATTGTGCAACCTAGGTTAATGGTTATGGATGTTTGCATTAAGAGATGGAAGAAAGGGAGTTAAGCTAATAGGTGTCCAAAAAGTACATGGTGGAATTGAAAAGGAGAGAAAACGATGTTTGAATAAATCGATAGAAGAAGGAAAGTGGAATGTTGATGAAAAGGTAAAGGTTGTGTAGAATGAAATGGTTGAGTGCATTAGAAAAGCGGCAAAAAACGTTTTAGGAGTATCTAGAGGAAAAAAGCAATCATATAAGAAAACTTAATGGTGGAATGATTCGGCACAAAAAGCTATTAACGAGAAATGTTCATGTTTCAAAACCGAGAAAGGGACTAGAAATGATGAAAATTTTGAACAATATAGAAATGCCAAAAAAGATTGCTAAGAAAGTAGTGAGTGGTGCTAAATTTAAATTAGGCTAGGGACAAGAGAAGGTGAGAAAGATGTCTTCAAACTTGCAAAAATGGAAATCAGATTGCGTACTTGGTAAACTCTATGGGGCCCACCATGAGTTGTGTCTTATCCACCCTGTCCATCAGTTTTACCAGCTTATTTTAGGGTATGAGCCCAAAATCAAAGCACATCCAGAGCTCAAGTGGACCATACCATAGGAGAGTGTAAATTGAACACCTACCATTGGAATCTTAATGGGGCCATAAAGGTTTTGTATCAAGCTAATATGTGTTTTCCCTTCATCCATTTTTGTGTGACCTTATGAACAGGTTGGATGACAAATAAACATCACTGCGGGCCCTAGGAAGGTTTCAACAGTGGACATCACTATCCCCACTGTTTCCTGTGGCGGGGTCCACTTGAGCTTTGGATATGCTTCAATTTTGGGCTCAACCCCTAAAATGAGCTGAAAAATGGATGGACGGCGTGGATAAGCCAGATACATTCATGGTGGGCCCAACAGAGTTTACTCAGTACGATAAATCGTGTTGGGTTACCAAGTATGCAATCCGATTCCACAAAAATGAGAGAGATGAAGGATGGGGACCTAGATCATGTTAAATACATTAAGCGCAATAACCAAAGGGTACTAGTCAAGGACAATAAGATCAATGAAAGGTGAAAATGTTATTTTCAGATCTTGTTAAATGACAACCACTCAGAAAGCACGGGATAGAAGGAAACATAAACTTAAATGACATTGGGGAGCATAGATTCTTTCATAGGATTAGGATATCGATTCTAAAGTGAAAGAAGCAATGGGAAAGACAAAAACAAAAAAGGCTCTCGTACCAGATAGAGGTTTGGAAGTGTATGGGAGACACTAGGTTATTTTGGTTCACAAAGTTGTTCCACAAAATAGTAAGATCAAAGAAAATACCAAATGAATAGATGAAAAGTAACGCGGTACCTATATATAAGAATAAAGGAAACATACAGAGTTGCACTAACTATCATAGGATTAAACTTATGAGTGATACTATGAAACTTTGGGAGAGTGATTGACCAAAGACTAAGGCATGAGATCAAAAAGTCAGTTTGGTTTCATTTAAGAGATCTCTAGTAAAGTAATTTTCCTACTAAGACAATTGAGGATAAATATAGCGAGAGGAAAAAGATCTCCTAGAAAGTTAATGTGGTGAATGTTGGGAAGGAAAGGAGTTCTAAGAGGATATATTGACATGATAAAACCATAAAAGATTATATGTAAAAGGGAGTGGTAACAAATGTGAGAACCACTAGTGGACAGACAAATGAGTTCCCAATTACTATAGGCTTCCACCAAGTTTCAGAATTGAGCCCATACCTCTCCGCATTGGTTATGAACGAGTTAACCAGCCATTTACAAGAAGTGATCCCATGGTGTATGTTGTTTGCAAATGACATAGTTTTGATTAACAAGATAAGGGAGGGTGTAAACCAAGGTATTCAATATCGATAATGGTGGCTGTAACAGTCACCACCATTACCAATATGGCTATTGGCCGTAACGGCCAATATGGGGATGTAACGTCCGTTACGACCCCCAACGGTTGAAAATTTTCTTTTGCTCAAAAAATTCTGAAAAAAATATTTAGAAAATCCAAAATAATGTAAATATTCCTAATATGTATGCATTTTTTGTTTTGAACATGTTTATGGTAGTGTAACGGTCCACTCTTTGGTGAGAGTGTTGTATCGGGTTGTCTAGTGAAGTTGTGAATATGATTATATCTGTCTAATGCTTACACATCACAATCAAGCATTAGAACTAGAAATCAGAAAAAGGTCATTTCGTCGTTCTTGTTAATTTTGCAGTCTCTCGTCCAAACAATCCATACGCCTTTCTGAACTTGTCCATTTGTTCATCAATGATCACCCATTGCCTTGAATCCGAGATCATTCTTTCAATACAATCATATAGTCCTGTTTTAATTTCTAAATCTAGATGGAAACTATCACCATATTGAAATCTAAGATTTAGAAAGTAAGCCGCCGCATGCAAGGGCCTATGTAGCTGAAGATTCCACCGTTGGTCTATGATGTCCCATACAGCCGAATACCTCTTTTTCACCCCTCCCAAGTTCTTTACTATCGATTATTTTGCCCGATCCATTGCTTCATAAATATACTCCATGGCTGGCCTTTCATCTAAATCAACTAGCCATAAAACTTTAACCAATGGGAGAGTGGTTTTCAAGCAAAACTTGATAGATGGCCAAAGTCACCATCGGCCAATACAATGTGATGCGAACATCAAACCCTTTAGGGTTTGTCAACATAGTAGGCGAGTGACTGCCTGCATCTCTTTGGCTCGATGACGGGCCTGGATCATTCGTGATGACATGAGGAGCATTGAAGGCCTACACATGTGGTTGGCACATAGAAGACCCCACAATAGGAAGACACGTGTGTAGGAAGAACCTAGAAAGAGCGTGGAGCATGAGTAAAAGAAGACCCGACCATTGGTCATCCGGCGCCCGACCAATGGTCACCGGGCACCCAAAATTCATCTGATTTATTAGTTTTGTTGTTGGACTGTTCGGGCTAGTGATGTGCAAGTTTTGGAATTGCTTATGTGGAGTTGTGGTCAGCCCATGTGTTGTAGATGAAAATTATGGAATCAGAAATTGTAGGTATCATTAGGCGTCATGTATTAGTGCCCAACCCGGCCAAACATTATAATGGAGGCGGCCGCAAGGGGTCGACAACCTCGGGATCAAGATGGTCGGCTAAGGCGGAATTTAGGGCTACCTGTTGTGGTTTAAGGACCACGCGAGCCTCGCGTGCTCAAGGTCGGTCCTCTCTTCGTTCCCTCAACTAAAGATCTCGGCCCGCTACCAAGTCAGACATACAATGAATGTGATCTGTCACCTTTGTAGAATCGAAGTACCGGCATTACCATCTGGTGGGCCCACTTATACTCACATGGCATATCGATCCCCCAAGTCTCATGAGCCTGGGATGGTGGTATGGGACCTATGCTCACGTTGTCAGCCTACACTAGGGTGGTGCCTCCCCATAGTGTCCGTTGAGCACCCATGGAGGTGACGATCCTAGAACTTGACTATGGGATAGGGCGACAAGCCCTATTCCGCCAATGTTGGGCGCAGGCTGACGAGTCGCGGCCAAACTAGGCTCTCGGGACTGTAGACCCGAGATGGAATCGAGGGGTTACTGGCGATGATATGTGCTCGCCCCGCAGGGAGCCAGGTGGTCCCAATTGGCCAAAGTAATAGAATGTTTGTACGGTGGCTTCACCAACCGACTGGATGCTCAAATAGGCTAAATAAGAACTTGGCTAATCATGCATGATTCAGCATGGCATGCATTGTGCGGGCGATGGGGTGGTGCCTCATCGCTAGCGGCTTGGGTATGTGCGGATGATGTGGTAGTGCCACTTGTTGAAATATAAGGGCCTTTGTGTAAGGGTTTTATTGGGGGTCTTAATGTTATTTTTCTATTCTAAGGTAGTAAGTTGTAAAAGGGCAAATAAGCCCTATTAATAAAACTTGGAGGATTAGGGTTAGAACCTAATCACTCTTCTTCTCTCTCTCAAATCTCCGTCTACACCACTCACCGTCTGTTGTGACCAAACTGGTGTTCGGCATGCATTTGCATATCATGCACTCATGGCACTAAGAACACTGTTTCCGCTATTATATGTATATTCATGACCATTGTATGGGTGGGAAGTGATTTCATTACCTATGCCTACTTGTATTTGTGCTTAAGTAACTTAGGGAAATGGAACCAATGAGTTGTCAACTCACTCCCGTTTTGGAACGGTGCTTTAAAACACCAGCCAGGCTATTTCATCGATGCAGGTACCCTAGGAGTAAACGCACTAGATGAGGCCTGGTTAGACCTGTTGGGTGGACTCCCTTTTTACGAAATGTGGTACCGTATATCTTAGCTTTAGCCT
The DNA here is from genome assembly GCA_003013855.2 of Liriodendron chinense. Taxonomy (NCBI): domain Eukaryota; kingdom Viridiplantae; phylum Streptophyta; class Magnoliopsida; order Magnoliales; family Magnoliaceae; genus Liriodendron; species Liriodendron chinense. The sequence continues at coordinate 1,826,192 of ML058483.1, forward strand.
ACTTAATTCCAATCATGTCCTTATTTCACTGTTTAACTTGTCATATCACCATGATTTGACGTCACATGGATCATATGCTTACATAATAGCATCCGCATACACATGAGTGACTCCCGGGATATCGGGGATCGAGTTCGTACTCGACCCGTGAAATGGAAGAAAAGAAAAAGGAAAGATTAAAGAACTAATTTATACTTTTTCATACTATCTTAATGTAGAAAACCAATGAAACAAGCGGTGTTTGATTCCGTTGAACGATGAAAAAGATATGAAAACTTCTTTCTCTAAAATTTCTTGGCCCCGCAATCTCCAAATCTCTCCATTCTCTCTCAAAAGATGCAAAAGAGTGTATATTCTAATGAAGGTGGGCCCTAAATAGCTTTTAGAAAGTAAAGCCCCAAAAAAATTGGAAAAAATGAAAAAAAAAACAAAACAAAACAAAACAAAACAAAAAAAATCGATTTTTTCCAGTTTTAACGCCGGCTATTGAATCGTACTATTCGAATGATTCACGATTTGAATCGTACGATTCAATCTGGAATCATACAATTCACTTAAAACTGCGATTTGACCATACGATTTGAATCGTATGGCCCTACGATACAATTTGAAGAGTACGATTCAAATCGTGAATTGTACGATTCTAACAACACTATCTACAACAGGCTCAAAAGAGGTGGAAGAGTTGCGAAAGCATCTTCTAATCCTTTCGCCCCAAATGGCCCACCATAAAGCCGATAACGTAAGATGCCAAATGGATCTGTCCTCCCCCTGCCGCCCCCATGCCAGGTCAAATGAGGTCTCTAACCAAACCCGGCATGACCCACTCCACCGCAAAGAAGAAATAAAATGCTACCACGCTCTAGCTGTGAATGGACAGAAAATGACAAGATGATCGATGGTCTCGGCATCGTTCTTACACATGCAGCACATGTTAGGGATGATCTTCTGGGGATCGTTGATTAAGTACCCTTTTATGGCCCGTCAACCGCATGCTTTGGGGGGGGGGGCGGGTTGAACGAAAAGTGATATGTGTGCCCCTCCTGGGGCACTCTTCCTTGGGAGAAAATCAAACTATGGAAAGACTTCACTAAAAAATGACCCGATCTATAAGCATTCCAAAACAACGAGTCATCAGCCCTGGAGACGGGCAAGAAGGGCAATGAACTCTGCGATTTTAGTATTTATCAGATTCCTATACGAAGGAACCCAACAAGCGAAGAAGCCACTTGAGGAAAAGCTCACCCTCTCACTTGGTGCAAAGTGGGCCAAGTTGGGAAAGATGCTGCTAAAGGGAGAGTCACCATACCAAGGATCAACCCAAAATTTAATCCTAGCTCTGTCTCCCACAACGTAAGAGATCTTGCAAAGAAAGCCCGCCTAAGAGATACACGGTCTTCCAAACATGGGACACTCTATACAAAGAAGATCTTCATCTCCCACCCCCATCTTCATAGTTGTATTTACGAGCAATGACTTCCTGCCAAAAACACCCTTCTTCCATTCCGAACCACCACAACCACTTCCCTAAAAGGGCTGAATTCATGCTTGAGAGGTCTCGCAAACTCACACAACCTTGGTTGACCGGCCTTCACACCTCCTCCCAACTAAGCAAGTGGAACTTGGTGCCTTCTGCAGACCCTCTCCAAAGGAAGTCCTTCCTCAACTTGTCTAATTTGGCACGCGTAGTTTGGGGCCACTTGAACAAGGACATGAAGTACAATGGCATATTAGAGAGTTGTTTTGATAAGAGTTAACCTTCCACCAAGGGAGAGATAGCGGTCCTTCCAATTTGATAATTTTCTTTCAATCCTCTCAATCACCTTGTACCAAAGATGTTTGGCAAGCTTGTCGATGCATAGAGGAAGGCCCAAGTATGTGGAATGGAAGGAACCTACTTTGCACCGAAAAAGCAACGTGAAATGAGAAACCTCCTCCCTGGATAAATGGATGCCCAACATTTCGCTTTTTCCCACATTACGCATGCGGCTGAAAGTTTCCACGACCACAAGGAAGAGGTATAGGGAGAGTGGGTCTCCTTGCCTTGGACCTCTAGACAATCTAAAGAAACCTTTCGGAGACCCATTGAGAAGGACCGAGAAAATAGGGGATCATACACACGCCTGAATCCACGCTCCCCAATTCTCTCCACATCCCAACCTGAAAAGCATGTAATCCAAAAAGTCCCAGTCGATGTGATCATATGCCTTCTCCACATCGAGCTTGCAGATGATGCCGGGTTTCTTCTTCCTAAAGCGTGAGTCTAGCACTCGTGAGACTGTCCAAAATTTGCCCTCCCTCCACAAAAGCCCATTAGGTTGGGGAGATGACACCACCCAACGCACCTTTAAACCTCGATTCAAGCACCTTTGCCAAAATTTTATAAGGACTCCCAATTAGGCTAATTGGTCTAAAGTCTTTTAAGCTCTTCGCCCCTTCGATCCTAGGGATGATTGCTATGAAGGAAGCACCAAGCTCAGAAGTACGCCAATCTGTCTCAAAGAATTCATTTACAAACTCAATAATGTCTATTTTGATAAGATTCCAAAACACTTGGAAGAAGGCGAGTGGGAAGACATCGGGATTGGGGGCTTAGTCTCTCGACTCTCTCCCAAGGTTGTCTACAACCTCCTTTGTTTCTTCTTCGGAGAAGGGCTTCTCCGGCAACTCGGCTGCTCAGTCTGAAAGACAGTCAAAATATAGGTGATCAAAGCACAACTGCTCTCATGACTCTTTGGATAGCAGTTTCTAATAGAAATCCACAACCGCAGTACACACATCCTCTCTCGTTTCCAACCTTACCCCTTCCACTAGTAGAGATGATATTCTATTATGCCTTGCTCTTGTTGAGGCTATGAAGTGGAAAAACCATGTGTTCTTGTCTCCTTCCTTGAGCCACAAGGCCGCAACCACTGTCTCCATTTGATTCCCTCCTCTTTAAGGCATTTAGAGTAATCTACCAAAAGAGAAGATCACCTGTCTTTCTCTTTGCTGGAGAGTGAGTCCCCCTCTTCCTTTTGGTCAAGAACCTAGATCTCATTAAGAATCTCTGCCAGTGCCACCTCTCTAGCCCCAAAAACTTCTCCGTTCTAGGTCTTCAAAAAGATCTTTCAACCGTTTCAATTTCTTATGCAAACGGAAGCCCACTAATCCATTAACTTGAAATGACCACCACCAGCTCTTTACAAGATCAGGAAAGCCTTTGAACTCCAACCACACCAACTCAAACCTAAAAGGTTTGGGGCCCCAACTTTCAGAGTAGACTTAAAGCAGGACAAGTTTATGATCATACGCGATTCTAGGAAGCCTTATCGATTGAACCAAGGGAAATATATCCATCCAGTCTGACCAAGCAAAAAATCTGTCCAGGCGTAACATAATAGGAGGGCTCTGCTCGTTGGACCAGGTGAAAGAAGCCCCTGACATCAAGATGTCAAAAAGAACAAACCACTAGATCCAATTAGAAAATGGTATCATACTTCTGGAAAGTCGGGACTTCTCAAAGGTGAAAGAGTGATGTTAAAGCCTTCCCCAATGCACCAACCTATATCGAAGGAATAGCCATCAACTTCTCCCAAGAACCTAGATCTGAGCTCTGCCTTACATGGACCATATACAACTGTAAACAGCTACGAGAAGCCAGAGGAGATTTCACGCAGAACAACTGAGACAGCGAACTCGCCCACACCAGCTGTCTTCCCTTCTCCAAATGCTCGAATTCCACGCTACTAGAATACCCCCTGCAGAGCCCACCACATCCAGAAAGACAATGTCTTTAGATTTTTGCCCCAAAACTGAATCCAACATAACTTTATCCATAGAAGAAAGCTTGCCTTCTGAAGAAAGATGATCTAGGACTTCAAGTTCTTGCAGACCTCCTTGATCTGGATACGTTTGTCCTTGCTCCCCATTTCCCTCATGTTTCAACAGAGGATATTCATTGAGAAACTAACCTCACCTTGCGTCTCCTAAGTAGCCCATTGGCCTTGCACCCTGTGTCGTAATTAATCGTGCTTTCCAGTCTAACCATTTCCCTCTGCATTTTCGAAGTGTGCCTCAACAGCCTCCTGAAACACGCATGTCCACGCTCTTCTATGAACTGGTACAAGGCCATCAAATCTTCATCACAGGCCTGGAAAGACATCCCAAGCTTCCTCCCCACTTTGTCAATAACATCTTTTGTCCAATCCACTTCCTTGTCAAAAATGAAAGTGTCGAGAGGGACCCCATCGATCAGAGTCGACACCTCAAAGGGCCTGACCTAACTGCAATCTGGGAAGTCCATCCTTTCTTTCGTGACTTGTAAATAAGAAACATCCAAAGTGTCCATAATGTCATCACCTAAGGTTGCCAACCCTTCTACATGCGAGAAGCCTGCCCCGAAGACAACTATTATCGTCAAAACACCTTCGTCTTTGCCCTGGAGAAGAACTTGGGGAGTTAGCATGCCCTCTTGCACGTGCTACTCTAATGAAGACACCTTTGAGGAGGAAGCCCTATTTTCCCCAAACAAAGGTGATGGGGGACTGCCGAGACTGCCCCTAGCAGGTGATCTAAGCAGGGGAGATGCAAGACTCTCTCTCTCCTGAGGAGAACAGCTCTTTAGCCCCCAATGTTGTAAGGTTGGAGGAGACACATCTCTAAAGAAATAATCGTTGAAATAGAAATAGACAAGGCAGATGCTTGGACAGAAGTAATAATCGTACATGACGCTCCATCCGATAAAGGAGAGGAGACTCGCACGAGTGTCTGCAGACGAAAGAAAAAGATGGCATTCAACCAGCCTCGGTCTAAGCAGGACACATGGTTGGACACGTCTTGAGCAGCGTTCGTCCTAAAGCGCCCTCGCCAGCCATTCTACAACCAGCTGCAGTTGATGTGGGGCCACGTGTCGCAACCAAGCTAAGGTGCAATCATGAGACAGTTTGGGGAGGGCACATCTCCCTTTCTGAGAGAAGGCAAGTGGCTCGAGACCGAGTCAAACCTGCCAAACCTTCCACTCCAAGCAGCGTAAGCCGAGGCAAGGGCCTTTCCTGCACTTTGATCTGATCCATTGTCGGAGCCTCAACCAACGTGATGAAGGGAGCATGTGAGATAGGAAATCCCACGTACGAGGACTCACATAAGGCCACGTAGGGAACTAGCTATGCACGCACCCAAGATGGCACACCTTTAGGGCACCGAACACCATCAAACAAACGCTAAGGTTCCACCTATCTCTCTACCTCCTACGAGCGTCCCTTTGGATACTCCTCCAGACCACTGAAGGGGGACACCTTCTTGCGCAACAACGCCCTGCAGGGATAGTTGTTGGAAGCCTTCACGAAGCATCTAAACCTCCCTCCCACCTGCATGGCTTCCCCTCTTCCCCTTTCATGATTTGAAGCTTGAGGTGAACCTCTTTGACTCAAAATCCACAGTCTCTAGCGCTGGCAAAGCCCTCCAACGCCTTACACAGATTCGAGCTGCACTAAGGTCTTCCCCAACCTCACAAGCCTCATTAATGGCCAGCAACTCCCCGATACATTCATTGATAGCCAAGATGACCTCCTTATTCTACAACTCCAACAGAATTCCCCATATCATAAACCAAGCTGCCTCTCTCCCTCAAATAGAGTCGTCTTCCCATTTTCTAATAGCGTGAATCGAGCCATTGTTGAACCTCCTTCCAACGCTAACCATCTAGTTGAGGTCCATACCTTGTTGATGCAAGACGAATAGCCTAAACTATAATGACGCGAATGAATTAATAAACGGATTATTAGAATAAATCAAAATATAAAATATTGCCAATCTATCACAAATCTTAAGAAATCAAGCAATCAATGATGCTCAAATTCAAGGTCACATCACAATCCCGCAAATGAATCTTAAAATTATCGATCTGAAACGGCCCAATGGAAGGTAGAACTTTCATCCAGCATAGGATTCAATCTAAATCTAAGGATTCACTTGTGCTTTGTTAGGGTTTGAAAGAATTAGGGTTTGGAGACTTAAGGTTTACAAAATTTGAGAGATTAGGGTTTAGAATTCTAGGTTCTAAGGTTAGGGTTTTTAGGTTTTAGGTTTAGGGTTATGGGGTTTTAAAGGGGAAGGATCAAAGAACAAAAAGAGGAAAAGAAGGGGAGATGGAGCTGGCCGTACAGACTGCCATACGATTGCATCCGTACGATCATATGAATAGGAGGGGTGGTCCGTATGGTTGTACGATTGGGTAGAGTTTAGGTTTAGAGGATTTTGGGGATGGTGGGTATAGGATTTGGAAGGAAACAAAAGAAAAAAGAGAAATAATGAGACAGAAGAAGAGAAAAGTGAAAACAATACCTTGAAGAGAAGAAAAAGAGAGAGAAGATACTTGGAATCACTCCATGGCTTCACACCAAACTCCAATTACAAGAGGAATTTTGCTCCAAAACGAGCAAGAAGAAAATTTCATTCAATAGCCAATAATGCCCTAGGCTTCACACGTCCAAGCCTTATATGCTCTATTTGGGGTGTTTTTATAAAAAAAAAACCCTTAATATTATAAAATGTCCAAAACATCCCTAATATCAACTAAATCATAAAATAAACTAAAATAATCAAAAACTAAACAAAATAGCTAAAATTAGAGTCCAATATGAGTCCACAATCGAGACGACCCAACAATCAAAATGGTCCAATGGTCAAGATGGCCCATTGTGTGAAATCCAACGGCCTGATAGATGTATCAAATCGATTCAATCGTCCAATACTCTCAACTAAGTAGACCACATGCATCTTCCTAGTGTGGGGTCTTCAAAGATGCACAATCATGCATGTGGGGTCTTCAACATGGCTAGGAACTCGAATTGGGCTGACTGGGCTCCATGTAATGATCACCTAGCCAAAAAAAAAAAATTGTGGCAACTCTCCTCCTCTGATAAACTCTAAAAGGTGCTCGGATGTCCTCATCTCTCATTCTCCTTCAGGGGTTTGATTCTGTAATCTCATTCCTCCAACAAACAATAAGCTCTCAGCCACACCCTGATGTGGGACAACAACGTGCCTTCCTTCGTCTCCACCACTACAAACCATTGAAGAAATGGTCTCGCATGCTCCACCACCTTCGAATCGATGCAGACCTTTGGGCACGATGTTGAAGCTTTCTTCTAGATCCACCCCCCTTGGCTATGCACGCAGCGGCTCCCCTTGGTCTTCGTCGTTTCTCCTGAATGGGGTACTAGCTTCCTCCCTACAAAGCTTTCATCATTCAAAAGTTCTATGACCTCTATCAACTCCTCGTCCATTTTCATGCGGACAAAAGCGAACCCACAAGGCATCCCCGGACCTTGACTCTTAGAGACGAGGGAGCGCCACGTCCATACTGCACCAACCCTCCCAAAAACCCTAACGCAGTTAATGGGTAACCACCCCGACGGGGGGAGGATAGCCTTCCACAAAGAGCGTTGGGAGCTCCTTACGATAAGGAGCTAACATCCCCTTCGAACTTGCTCCACCCCCCTTTTTCCTGCCAACCCGAACCCATTCGGCTCCTACAGTTCCTTCCTTACTCCGTTCCCCAATAACATTAAAAACGCTTCCCTCAACCCCATTCCCCTTATCATTACCCTTAAGGTGACTCTCTCAACACATCCAGTCTTTGTCACTACCCCTCTCAACACATCCCTATCGGAACCTCTGGCTGATCTCCAGCTTACCCTACTAGCCCCTCTTGCCGCATATTCCCCTCTCGAGCAACCCCCCTTAATTCCACTAAATTTGCTTCTTGCCATCGCACGTTCAGCTCATGACAACACGGACGTCATACCAAACTCACCCAAACAACCCATTTCGGGCGGTAAATATATTATTTCATCAATTTTATACGGGAGGTAGGTAATACACTAATACCATTTTATTTTATTTTTTACAAATAATGGAAATTTATTAAAGGCCCGCTAGCAACAAGCAGCAAGAAAAGAATCCAAGGACTGAAAGGCACCAGCCAAAAAAGAAGATGACAACAAACTACACACAAGCAAAGCTCTTGAAAGAAGAGGTCCATTTGTCAATGGAAGCCTTCACAAGCAAGATCACATTCTCTGCGGATCAGGAGGCATTCTCGAAACATCACCCATTCCTCTCAATCCAAATACCCCACCAGATAGCCGGGAGCACCATATGCCAAAGAGCTCCTTTTTTGGTAATCATTGCTCCCCCATGCCATGCCCATAGAAGGTCGCTCACACTGGAAGGCATAACCCATGAAGAGCTAAAGAAAGCAAGGAAGTAATCCCACACTTTGGTGGTGAAGGGGCAAAGCATAAATAAGTATTCAACAGTCTTTACATCTTGCCCGCACAAATAACACATGTTGGGGAGGACTATAGCTCGCTTTTGCAGGTTGTCGATCGTTAGCACTTTCTTTCTACCCGCCAACCAAGAGAGAACCGCAACCTTGGGGGGAATATCATAATTCCAGAAATGATAGGCATAGCTGACCCATCCAAAGGTGGAAGGCGGATGAATCAAGTTGACATAGGAGGTAACCGTAAACTTCCCAGAGTTGTGGAACATCCAGACCATCTCGTCCTTACCGCCTGGAGGTTGAACATAGCTGATGCGTTGAAGAAGGGACATCAGCTCTTCTAGTTCCGTTTCGGTCAAATCTCTTCTACAAGGAGGGCACCAGCAAAAAGAATTACCAGATCCTGAATAGCATTCCAACACCTTAATATCTAATGAGGTACCATTCCGGGATAAATTTGGATAGATTTAAGAGAGGGGAATGTCGCCACACCACCGATCCTCCCAAAATCTGACTCTCGAGCCATCTCCTATAGAAAATGAAGTACCTTTCCTGAATTCAGCCAAAGCCTCCATAATAGATTTCCACATGTTAGTGGCCCTATAAAGAGAAGACTTATTAGGTTCCCAACCTCCCGGGGACAACCCATACTTGGAAACGATAGTGTGTTTCTCCAAAGCGCATCTTCTTCCATGGCAAATCTCCACAACCATTTAGCTAACACGGTTCATAAGGAGAGATCACACAGCCCTACCCCACCTTCTGAAGTGGGTTTGCAAACCTCTTCCCACCTTAGAAGATGAAATTTGAAGCCTTTGAAGCTACCGTTCCAAAAAAAATCTCTTCTAAGCTTCTCCAATTTCCTTGTAACCGAGCTCGAGCACTTAAACAAGGACATAAAGTATAGCGGCAAGTTAGAAAACACCGCCTAGATGGGAGTAAGACGCCCTCCCAAGAAATGTAATGACATTTCCAGGCCGCTAATTTTCTTTCTATCTGCTCAACAACTTTATCCCAAAGATGAATCGGTGGCTTGCCTATACATAGAGGGAGCCCCAAATACATTGAGGGAAAGATCCCTCCTTGCAGCCGATAATCGATGCCAACCTCGAAAACTCCTCTTTAGGTAGATGGATACCCAAAATTTCGCTCTTACCCATATTCACTTTCAAACCAGAGACCGCTTTGAAGCAAACAAAAATCTTCTAAAGGTTATCCAGCATGAGAGGATCAGCTTAACCAAAAATAATGATGTCGTTTGCAAACTGAAGATGCGAAATGGACTTCCCCGACTTGGACACACGAAATCCATGAATGAGATCGACGTCTTGGGCTCTATCAAGCATACGGCTGAAAGCCTCAGCCACCACCAAAAAAAAGGAAGGGCAAAAGCGGATCCCCTTGCCTAAGTCCTCTTGAAGACCTGAAGAACCCTTTTGGGCTTCCATTAATCAAGATGGAAAACGCTACAGATCTGACAGAAATCTAAACCCACCGTCTCCATTTCACACCACAACCCATCCTATCCAATAAATAATCAATGAAGTCCCAATCCACATGATTGTATGCCTTTTCGATATCCAGCTTATACACAATTCCTGTCTTCTTCTCTTTATATCCTGCATCAACACACTCGTGAGCTACAAGGGCACAATCAATAATCTAACGACCAGCAATGAAGGCTCCTTGATTTTCTGAAATGATATCCCCAATCACCTCATGGAATCGCATTGCCATTATTTTAGCTATCATCTTGTATGGGCTGCCAATGAGACTTATAGGATGGAAGTCTCTAATATTATCTGCTCCTACTTTAGGAATAATGGCAAGAAAAGATGCACCATAGGCAGGTTGAAGACGGTCCGAGACAAAGAAATCTTCAATAAATACCATATATTATAATAATACCCTACAAAAATGTGAGATATGAGATATTTTGATATTACATTCACGCTAATATATTTATCATTGATATTAGACAGTTAGAGAATTAAATATAGGAGTTTTGCAGTCAATCCTAGGGTCTCGGATTCATAAATTCAACAGACAAGCCGAGACAGTACTCTCACTAAGGAGTGGACTGTCACACCATCATAAACATGGTCATAACCAAAAAAGAATACATATTTGGATGCTCTAAATATTTCAAATTTCTCAAAAAAAAATTCTAGATTTTTTAGCAAAAAAAAAAAAAGGCCGTTATGGGCTATTATGCCCCCATATCGGCCGTATTGGCAAATCTGCGTAACAATAATGGCAACGAGCCAACAACCGATACGGCCATCGTTACTATTAGGCACACCTCATGGAATAGGATTCATGTAGTTGATCCCAATTAGTTGGGATAAGGCTTAGATTATGATGAAGATGATGATACACATCACAAGGAGTCACTTAATAAACATCAATCACATATCTCACAAGCTCCAACATTTGTTGAATGCTCTACTTTATACAATTTATTCTTATAAAATGACTCATTTACTTTTATAAAGCTCAAATCCCACATGAATTATTAATGTTATAAGTAGTTTTTTTTTTTTTTTTTATAATCGTTAAATAATCATCATCTAAGCCTTATACCAATTAATTGGGGTTGGCTACATGAATCCTTTTCCGCCATTCCCCTCTATCAAGGGTGATACCTTTGGTTAGACCATAGGTCATCAAGACTTCTCTTACTACCTCCACTCACATCCTTTTGGCCTTCCCCTCGCCATTTTGAAGACTTCAACTTGTACCAACTCACTCCTAACCGAAACAATTCTTGGTCTTCGTTGCACGTAACCAAACATCTAAGTTTATTTTCCCTCATCTCATTACCTATTGATGCTACTCTTAAGTTCCCTCGAATGTATTCATTATTGTAAAATAATTAATTAAGAAAATAACTCGGACAAAGTCGTCGCATCAACCCTATTGAGTCAAATTTTATAGGTAGAAATAGGCGAATCGAATTTGTAGAAATAGCCGAATCAAAATCCCAAGTTTTACAACATTCCGTTTCATATGAGAAGTCCAATGGGCATCATAGAATACTTACCTTGAAAAGTGCAGTTGGTGCACGCACTTGAGTTCAAAATGAATATAGTGAAGATAAACCAACATGTGAATGACATGTAGAATACTTTTTAAAATGTATCTATAAAATAAGTATTTAAACCAACTAACATAAGATCCATATAAGATAACAATACATAAGAGAGAATTGACCAATGCTCCATCAATCCGGAAGTTAAATAACAGTAGGAAATGCTCATATCACCTAGAGATGGAGATTTGTGTTGCTATTTGTAATTCTTTTATGCAAAAAGGAGAGAAGAAAGAAACACATCTACAACACGGAAAATATCTCACGGATAATTAGATTCGAATGTTTTATACCTTGAACGCTTGGTCTCTTCGTCACTCTTCATTGGCAGAAGCCCTCCATCAAAGACAAGAATAGGCTTGACACCATGATGCCGCAACAAATTTACTCTATGCATGCAATAATCAATGTGCCTAGAAGTCCATGATTAATTAAAGAGTTTAAAATCACATGATTTTATCCCTAAAAGTTAGCTAGATTGCGGTTTTTAACTAGTTACTCAGACATAAAAAGAAAAGACAAACCAATGCAAATCCTATGATATCAATCACCATAAGTGTGATAGAAATTGCATAGAACAAACTACAATAACCACAATCCTTCTCAAATAAAATAAAGGAGTTCAAGGAAGCAAAAGAGAAGGAAGCTGCAATTAATCATCCCTATACTCATTAAAAGAAGTATTTAAACATCCCAAGTAATCATACTCCTGAAAATCCAAGCCATCCAGCTCCCTTTAATCTTAGAACTAAGCTTGAGTGCTGGAAAATAAGTTTTATTCTTTGTATTATGAGTTCGAAGTCTTTCACCGTTATTGGTGTGGACCCCTATCTCTTATGCATTGGGATTCCCTAATGATGATTGTATAAAAAAAACATCTGCTCTTCTTTTTTCTCTAATAAGTCAATCTATTACTTAAATTTTGGATCACTAATATTTAAATAGCAAGTTCCAACTCAAGTCAATCTTCATGAATAGAAGGAACATGTTTCAATTGATTCCAAAGGATAAGGTCCTCACAACCCATCAAAAGCAGGAAAATGATCATTCTTAACATTCGTGTCTTCAGCACGCAAAGTCAATCCATCATCTTTTCAAACATTGCAGGTGGAGATTTTTCAACCTACTCAAAGTGGATTGAGTGATGCCAGATTCAATTAGGACCTTCTATAGGTCCTGGAAAATTTGACTGTAGCAGGGGGAAAAAGATTGATTTCATGGTGTCTTACCCAGCTCACTAGGCTTTGGTCCGTATGGTTCGAATGGAAAAAAGAAAAAAAAAAAAAAAAACAGTTCACAACAAATCAAGTGTCCCATTGAAGATTTCTTTGGAAAGCAAAATGAAAAGCTACAGAATGGGCCAAATCCACTTGTGCCCTTGGCAGATGGTCATAGGGCTTGCATAAGGGTAGCTGGGGAGAAGAGTCCTTGTTGATTGATTAGGTGATATTTTAACATCTAATTAATATTTAAATGAAGGGGGAAAAAAAACTTACTGTCTGATCTTCTGACCCTTTGTTGTTCTCTTTGTTTACTTCTCATTTCCTCCCCCCCCCCCCCCCCCCCCCCGATTTCACTTCACCCAGACCTAATGAACATAATTATAATTTCCAAGAAATTGAGGATAAAGGGCAAAAAAGAATCATCTTTCTAAAAATATAGAAGTTTTGTCAATATTGAGTCTTTATAGACAAGGAACACGAAGCCATCCTACATACACATAGCATGTCTGAACCATCCAAATATTCAGACCCATTTTAGCTTAATTATGATAGAAAAATTACACTGAAGCATGATCTTCTGCTGATGGCCATGCAAAAGAATGTGAAAATGAGTGGTATATGGTACCTTTCAAATAAATAAATAAATAAATAAAAGTGGTAAATGGTCCGAAAACATTAGAAAAATGTCCATTGACCAGAGATAATGACTTTCTAATAAATCTGAGTTTTGTTCTGCAACGAGGCCCACTATTTGGGCAGTTTGAATATGAAGAACAGCCATATGTTTGTAGAGGAGTCTCATATATTTATCCTAGTTATGGCACACTGCGCCACATCAAAACCCTTCTGGATGAATTAGCTCTTCCAGAGAGAACAGTCCTATACCTGCAATTCTTTAAATGGTGGAGCTCATCCACTGCAAACATGTGTGAACCAATTGAAAATGTCCAGTTCATAGGGTTCATTGTGGAATAGACTAGCATGGCTTTGAAATCCCACTGATCAAATCATCCAAACTATCAGAGTGGTGGCTATCAAATGGGTGGTTGAAATAAAATCGTCATGGTCAAAATTCAGCTGATGGAATCAGATGGTTAAGATTTTATATTGGATCTGATTTTTGTGGGTTGTGCTGCTTACACAGTGGGTTCCATGACTTGGATGGCCTGGATAGTGTACCTTATACAACAAATGTGGGGTGGATGAGTTGGTGAGCTGTCTCAGAAGATACAATGAATTCATCAAACCAGACTGTCTGTTTTTCTAAGAATAGTAAGATCTGCCCTGTATTCACGGACACAGCCATGCCACTAATTTGTGAAATAAAAAGAGGTAAAAGAAATGCACCTCATTTCGGTAGATTTACAAAACTATGCCCCCTATTTATGCTTTTAGTGGCTGCTTGGGGTGAAGAATTTTGGGGCAGGGATTAGTGAAATCCATGGATTTCAAATCTCCCCTGTTTGTTTTCTGTTGAGGGTTTCTCAAATTCGTGAATTTCCCAGACCACCATAAACCCATGGTTTTGGAGCAAATTCAAACCCACAAAAAAACTAAAGACATTGCAAATTCGAAAAATGAGAGACTAGCTTGAAAGCAATAAAAGCTATTCCATTGCCATAAATGTTCCCAAATCCAAGGATTTGTAGCTTGATTTCCAAACAGTGGATTTTGGGATTTGCCAAATCCACTGCGAATCCATGAATTCGACAAGTTCATGGATTCATCAAATCCGTTTTCTCATTTCCCTGACTCCAAAAAGGGCCACCTCAGCACCAAATGAATAACAAGAATACTACAAATCTACCCCTAGTGAATTGGCTTCGTTTGAAAGTTGAAAATGGAAAAGAATCAGTGAATGAGGCCCATATGATTCCAGGTTGTCAAACTCATGGGCCATGTTGCAGACAGAGCAAAGCTCGAATTCTGACTGACAGGACAATCGAAATCAAGTGATTTCTGCCCATTTTATTTCAATGGCTGAGCATTTTCATTCTAACCAACAATCCATTCATCACCCACCAAATGGAGTTTAGGATTGTCCAAAAATCGCGTTCTGGGGCTTCTTTTAATGGGTATCCCAGCGCGGTCAATGATTCGGAAGGCCTAGATTCAGTAAAATGAATCCCAAATGTATGATGGATTGATTGCCATTGTTTAGCAAATGGCGGCGAATGCACACAACAGAAAACAGCATTCTCTCTTTCCTTCTTGATTGTTTTGCATATCCAAGGAAAGGAAAGGGCGTGCCAGTAACGAACAGAAGCAAGCAGTCTGGAGGTAGGAAAGGAAATCCAACCGTTGGGGAAAAGAAAATAAAGAAGGGAATGTAGAATAAAAATGAAAAGGATTTGTGAATACCTAGAGGTGGGGAGGCCCATGCAGAGCTCCTTGCTGCAAGAGAGAGCACCTTTGTGGAGCCATGAATAGGTATCTACGGCGACGGAGCAGCCACGGAGGTCCTTAATGTGGAATGGGACCATGATCGACTTCATTAGAGGGAGGAGGCCCTGAATCCCCATTCTCTCTCTCTCTCTCTCTCTCTCTCTCTCTCTCTCTCTCTCTCGCTGCATTCCCTTTCTTCCTCCCTTAACCTGGAAAAGAGACAAAAAAAATGGCGCGCTGATAAATGTGAAAAAGAAAACCTTTGATACTCTGGCAGTGTGATGGATGATACGCGAGCACTCAAAAAATGCGTAAGTGACATTCAATTAATTCAAAATAACTGTACAAATGACGTGTATCAGTTTAGATATGTCATGGAGCAAAAAACTGAGCTTTTTTTATTTCTTGGCTATACGATGGATGGACGTTTATTGGACGGTTAGAAATGAAAAATATCAAATGGTTTTCTTTCCGCGGTAAGTACCCACGAATCAGGGGTCAGGATTCTTCAATTAATCTGATTTTGAGACTGTGACTTTGTGACAGTGTGATCCACAATGTAGTCTGTTTCAGTATGGGCAACGTGTGTCAGGTGCACAATTTCTAAGTTCCCGCGTATCAAGGAGCGTACTCTACTGCGTCAAATGACTCCCGATTGCGAAATGCTGGGCGCGGATTAGATGAGGCAGGGGAACAGCTTTGTGGGTAAGGCGCTGACCACGGGCCCACCTTGATGAATATGTTGGATATCCATACCGTCTATCCATTTTTCCAGATCATTTTAGGCAATTTTCTCAAAACTTAGCTAGATCCAAATCTCATGTTGACCACACCACAGGAAATAGTGGAGATTGAAGGCCCACTATTAAAAACTTTCTAGAGCCCACTGTAATGTTTACTTTCCATCAACCTGTTGATAAGATCACAATGACCCTTTTGAAGGGGAAACACAAATAGAAGCTTGATCAAAAGTTTTGCGGCAACAAGAAACTTTTATCGGTGGGAATTCAATCCCTACTGTGTGGTCCACCTGAGATTTGTATCTGCATCATTTTTTTGGGACCATGCTCTTATATAAACTAGAAAAACAGCCGTGGATATAAAACACATATATCAAGGCGGGCCCCACGCTCAGGGTCGGACCCACTTGGCTGGATCCGGGTCACAGCTAGTCCGCGTCGCCTGACTTGCCCAATCCGCGCCTGTCCAGATCTCCTCACAGGCAGAGCTCTGAGGGCTACCATGATGTATTGAGTTTTATCCACACCATCCATTCACTTTTCCATATTATTTTAGGATATGAACCCAAAAATGAAGCACATCCAAGGATCAAGTGGACCACACCACAAGAAGCAACAGTGATGATGACATAACCATTGAAATCTTCTTATGGTCCTACCATTATGTTTATTTTCCATCCAACCTGTTCATGAGGTCACATAGACCTAGATGCATGGAACATATAAATATCAGCCTGATCTAAAACTTCTGCGGCTCCCAAGAAGTTTTCAATGGTAGGCATTTAATCCCAACTGTGCGATCCACTTGAGCGTTGGATCTATCTCATTTTGAGATTCATATCCTAAATTGATACGCTGAAATGGATGGACGGTGTGGATGAAACTCATACATCATTGTAGACCCTAAGAACCCCTGTGCGCGAGGTACCACCCAATCCGCCTCCAGAAATGCTGGCCTAGGATTCCTCTATGTTAGTTTTTCACCATTTAAAAAATGGTGGTGACTCATCCTCCCCACATATGGCACTGACCTATAGCTATCCAGACCGTCCAATTTGTGGATCCCACTATGGATGATCGTACCTATAAAAATAAACGGATCAAGATGTACTAAGCGAAGCGCCCTAGCAGCATATGGTATGCCTGCTAAAGGTCAACACTTTCCTTCAGGTGGACCACACTGTTTAGATCTTCTGCCCTGTAAATCAGGTTGTTTCACTTCTCAGTTTGCCCAGAGTGCACGAAACAAACGATTTCATTTCTAAGTTATCATTTCAGTGGGCAGAACTAAATATTCCAAGTCCACCTTATGGAAAGCTCGGATTTCGAAATCTCTAACACGGTATGTTACGCTAGCATGTCTGCTACTCTGTGTGGATGGAGCAGAGTTACACGGACCCATGGCTTAGGAAGACCTGTATCTCTAAGGCTCCGGTCTGTAGTTCATATAAGGCGATTAGCGTTTGGCAAAAGTTTACTCTCCAATTTTTTGGAGGGATACTGATTTTAAGGATTTTGTAAGAGAATTCTTCAGAAATTATGGTTTTACCAAAAAGTGAATGTGCATTTTGAACATGCTTTTAAAGATTGAAATTAGAGAATTTTGGCTACGTAGTTACCATTCTCAAACGTAGGTTGTAAGGATGTTTTTTTTTTTTTTTCAAACTTGAGTACCATTGCTTTTTTTTTGTTATATTCCTTTCATTTGGCTATACTTGTTGGGGGGATATTCTGAGCTGGGCTAAGCTTAGCCAAGAAGGGGTCCGGCCCACAGGCCTAAGTACGAGTCCGTAGCCCGTGAAGGTGTCCTGACTAGGGAGGCACGGACCTCAAACATAATGCTCAACCCCAGCAGGGAAGTGAGCTGAGGACGAAAACTACGGCAACTTGGGGTTTACGAAGGTCATTTTGGATATATCAAACAACCCAAGCTGATTTGTTCTACTGAAAACGGCCGACGAGCTACGAGGTCATCGGTCGTGGAATTACCAGGCCTTCACATCTCCAAACCATTTCACAAGTCAGGGAGCTCGGCCAATAAACTCCGCTCCTACAGTCGACCTCACCCACAACTGTCATAAAGGCGCACAACCATTTAGGGGTAAGCCTGAATAAGCCGGACACGTTTCCGAGAGTTATAGACATGATCCATCATCACCCAAAATCACGTTGGTCATTACAGGCATAACGCTCATGTCCATTGCCCTCTACAACTCTCCAATGACCCTATAAATAGGGGACTCTCCTCCAGGTTGAGGTACGCACAATCTCCTTACACAACCTACCTCAAACTCCATACTCCCTGAGCCGAACCCCAGCCACCCCCCTTAGCTTTCTTCCTCATGATTTGTAGAATCCAGTTGGCCTCTAGTTCCGATCCAGCTTGTTCATCCTAGGAGATTAGAGGCAACAAATCGTGCAACGGTGAAGATCCAGTCATCTGGCTATTGTCCTAAAATCCAACAACGACAAATTGGCGCCAACTATGAAAACCGACAAAGTCTTGTTCTCACTCCTTGAAGTTCTACATCGTATCACATGTTCCTTTGTGTCCGATGTTGAACCTCCAATTTATACATTGCATTGCCCAGTACATGACATGGTATGCATGATTTTCATGATTAAAAGGCCCATCTAATGCATGTTTTATGATTATAGGGATGAGAGCGGACTTCACTCAAATGGAGACCAAAAAGGGGCCATTTAGAACCTTTGAAAGAAGGTCCAAGATGGACCAAAGAAGGAAGAAGAAAGAGGAAGTAAAAGAGAATGAAGAAACAAAGAAAAAGAAGAAGAAAAACAAGTCCGACCGGTTGTCCGACCGGTCGGCCACATCTCTGGATTAATGGAAGAAGGACCGACCGGTCTTGACCGGTCGGCCATGTACGCTGGACAAATGGGAGAAGGACCGACCGGTCTTGACCGGTCGGCCATGCACGCTGGACTAACTCTAAGATAAGCCCGACCGGTCGTGACCGGTCGGCCAGGCCAGTCCGACCGGTCGGCTGCGCAAAAAAATCAGGAGTTTCTAAATCCGGTTCCGAATTTTACTGCGCAAAGCGTAACCTTACGCGGATTCTGGATGTTTCCGACGCAAGGGAGCTTTCCTACTATAAAAGGACACCTAGGGGCTCTTCCTATGTCATCATAGAAGCCAAGGAAGGTCGTGGGAACGGACGGAAGTCGTCGTGGAGCGTCAGCAACCCTCCAATTTTCAGTTTTTCTAGTTTTTATGCTTTTATTATGATTTCTAGTTGTAGTATGACAATGCTCGGCTAGAATCTCTCAGCTAAGGCTGAGAGGTAAAGCTTGTAGCTAATTTCATGTTTGATTCAAGTTAATTCAAGTAATTTTCAATTCAAGTTTGGATTTTTCATATTCTAATTCTTAAAGTGGAAGTTTGAGATGTTTTATGAGAGTTCATATGCTCCGGACATGAATTCCTTGCAATTCTCTAAGATTATCATATGATGCTTGTCTATATTCGAATTATAGTAATCCTTGAGCAGGCCATAGTCCATCGGCATGGCTATTACTCCGAAGGTTATGGTTTTGAATTCTACATTGATTGAATGGGACTAGAACTTGGAAGTTCAACTTGATTTGGATTGAATGTGTGTAAATGCTTTATTTTCCAACTAGATGAGAGATAGGACTTCAAATCTAGTTGTGTTCTCTACTTGGACTGATTGAATTGACATGAGATTGCTACAAGTGGATCCTTGAATGCCTTAGTACTTTAAATCACTGAATTTCCATTAAGGTACTGTTTTAGTTTAATCACCCAATTAAATCTGATTTTTTTCCAAAACTGAGTTGTTGGAATAGTTTAGAAGTTGTTTCTAATTCCCTGTGGATCAACCTCGGTCTTACCGAGTTTTATTACTACATCGCAGCCTTACACTTGAGGTGAACGAACAAGTTTTTGGCGCCGCTGCCGAGGAACTTAGATAACGGTTTTCAAATTGTTTTAGTGGCTGTAGAAGTAGAAGTAGATAGGTTTTCTGATTTTTTCTAGAACTAACAAATTGTTTGGTTTTGTAGGTTTTCTTCTCTAGTTAAAAGCGCATCAGGTGGTACCTTTTTAACTTAGCTTTTTTACAGATTTTCTATTTTCAGATTTCTAGGATTTAGGACTAGTATAGTTTTTGTTGAGTGGTTTATGTCCCGTTGGGAACGTAACCACTCAAATCGTCTCCAATCTGAAGGTGGTTTAGTTGGACCATTGTCAGTCCATAGACGAGTCCGAAATTACCAAGAGCATTGTGAAAGTTTGGGGAGTATGGAACAAACACATTTAAGGAATCCTCCCCCCCTACTCCAACTACAAACGCAAATCAGGAAGGAGTAGGAGAGAATAAGGTAAATAATGTTCTTCCAATGAGATCACTACGGGACTACCTACAACCCGCCCGTGCAATTACACCCTCTTGCGTGGTTCTACCAGCAAACGGTGGAAACTTTGACATCAAATCGGGTGTAATTCAACTCTTACCAAAGTTCCATGAGCTAGACTCTGACCGCCCATACTTACACTTGAAAGAATTCGAAGAAGTGGTGGCCACCTTGCATTACACCAATGTTTCCGAAGATACCATCAGACTTAAACTTTTTCCCTTTTCATTGAAAGAAAGAACCAAAGATTGGCTTCACTCTCTTAGACCACATTCGATTAGGTCATGGGTTGAGATGAACCTGGGAATTCTTGAAAAAATTCTTCCCGGCTCATAAAACGAACACCCTTCGAAGAGCCATAATGAATTTCTCAGCTAAAGAGGGTGAATCTTTTTTTCAATGTTGTGAGAGATTTAAGGATCTCCTACTTGCTTGCCCACATCATGGCTATGAGAGTTGGCGAATTATAAATTTTTTCAATGATGGATTAAGTTCCAATATGCGCCAATTTGTGGAGATGATGTGCAATGGCGAGTTTATGAGTAAAAATCCAGATGAGGCTTGGAGTTATTTGGACATGTTGGCTGAAAATGCCCAATCTTGGGATACCTCGGATAAATCCAATAACCCCAAGCCCACTCAAGAGAAAGGAGGGATCTATGTCCTCAAGGAGGAAGACGACGTGAATGCAAGGATAGCCAACCTCCCAAGGAAGGTTGAGGCCATGGAACTTAGTAAAAGTGGAGTTCCAAAGTCCAATGAAGCTGTTGAAACCATATGTGGGATTTGCCTCACCGATTTACACGCTACACAAGATTGTCCCACAATTTCTGCATTTCAAGAGGTATTACATGAACATGCAAACGCCACATATGGGTATCAATGGTCGTTCAATGGACTAGTGGGTAATACGTACAATGAGAATTGGAAGAACCACCCAAATTTTAGTTGGAAGAATGCTCCTAAAGGCAATCCTACCAACTCTCAAAGAGGGCCACCCATGCAAAATATGGCCCCACCTCAGTTCTCAATGGAGGATACCTTGAAAGCGTTTATACAAGGGCAAACGCAGATCAATCAAACAAATCAGCAAATGTTCCAAGAGCTTAAAGTCTCGGTTGATGAGATTAAGGGACGCTTGAATGCTAGGGAAGGGACCTTTTCGGCCCAACATCAGTCCAATCCAAAGCAAGTACATGAAGTAAGCATCCCTAATCCTTCCAACCAAAACATGGAGTAAGCCAAATCCATCACCACTCTTAGAAGTGGTAAACAAATTGACAAATCTATTCCGGTGAAGGCCGATGAGCCTAACGATCCGATAAATTCTGAGGATGAGGATGGATCTAACTTAGCCCCACAAGAACCGGAACGCATTTACAAGCCCGTAGCACCATTCCCTTCAAGATTGGTTGCCCCAAAATCTCTTCCAAACTCTCATGATATTCTAGAGATTTTCAGACAAGTCAAGATTAACATCCCTTTACTTGATGCCATCAAACAAATCCCCTCTTATGCCAAGTTTCTAAAAGACTTATGCACAACAAAACGCAAATATAATGTGCAGCAAAAGGCCTTCTTAACTGAGCAAGTGAGTACCATCCTCACTCAAAAGACCCCCCCAAAATTCAAAGATCCCGGTAGTCCCACCGTCTCATGTATCATTGGAGACTACCGGATTAAGCATGCCTTGTTAGATTTGGGGGCGAGTGTGAACTTGATCCCATACTCGATATATGAGCAATTGGGTCTTGGTGAATTAAAACCCACCCCACCAAAACCACGTTGCAACTTGCTGATAGATCCTATCCGTGTACCGAGGGGGATAGTTGAGGATGTTCTAGTCCAAGTTGACAAATTTTACTACCCAGTAGATTTTATTATCTTGGACACACAACCGGTTTTGGATGCTAGCACCCCAATACTGGTAATATTAGGCCGCCCATTCCTTGCCACATTAAACGCAATCATCAATTGCCGGAATGGGGTAATGCAACTATCTTTTGGAAACATGACACTAGAGGTGAATGTGTTTCACTTGGGCAAAAGACATAGGGATGTCGATGATGATGAGTTCTTCGAGGTAAACATGCTTGAAACTTTTTAAGAAGAACTCCTCCAACTTAAACCACTAGAAAGCTTGGAGACATGCTTAGCACATTTCATGGATTCTGAAGACCTCATCAATAGTGAAATTGTGCAAGCATTGAATATAGAAAGACCGGTAGTTGGTGCTAGCCGGTGGAGGCCCCATTTTGAAAAATTGCCACCAACCACATCAAGGCCTCTACCGTCTAACATCAAACCACCGAAGCTTGACCTTAAACCATTGCCATCTGAGCTTAAATATGTATATTTGGGTCAAGAGGAAACTTTCCCAGTTGTCATTGCCTCTCACCTAGAGAAAGACCAAGAGCTCGAGTTGATTAGTTACTCAAAGAACATAGGAAAGCCATAGGTTGGATAATAGCGGATCTCAAAGGGATAGATCCTTCGGTTTGCACTCACCGTATACACCTTGAAGAAAATGCAAAAATGACTAGACAACCTCAAAGACGGCTAAATCAAAACATGATGGAGGTTGTCAAAGCCGAAGTGTTAAAGCTATTAGATGTGGGTATCATCTACCCCATCTCAGATAGCCAATGGGTGAGTCCTACCCAAGTTGTTCCCAAGAAATCCGGTATTACCATCATAGAAAATGCCAACAACGAGCTTATACCGACTAGGGTGACCACCGGTTGGCGTATGTGCATTAACTATAGAAAGCTCAACACGGTTACTAGGAAAGACCACTTCCCTCTCCCATTTATGGATCAAATTTTGGAGAGGTTAGCAGGCCATTCCTATTATTGCTTCCTAGATGGCTATTCCGGATACAACCAAATTGAGATAGCTCCGGAGGACCAAGAGAAAACCACATTTATATGCTCGTTCGGCACCTTCGCTTACTGAAGAATGCCATTCGGTTATGTAATGCACCCGCCACATTCCAACGATGCATGTTGAGTATTTTCTCGGACATGGTGGGTGAGTTTCTTGAGGTATTCATGGACGACTTTTCTGTTTTTGGTTGTACGTTTGATGAGTGTCTCATGCACTTGGAGTTGGTCTTGATGAGGTGTGAGGAGAAGAAACTCGTCTTAAATTGGGAAAAGTGCCATTTCATGGTACAAAGAGGAATAGTCCTTGGACATATCATCTCATCCAATGGAATAGAGGTAGACCGGACAAAAATTGACATAATTTTCAATCTACCACCACCCAAAAGCATACGCGATGTGCGGTCCTTCCTTGGACACGCCGGTTTCTATAGAAGATTTATAAAGGATTTTAGTCATATCTCAAGGCCTTTATGTAACCTTCTACAAAAGGAGAACCAATTTGAGTGGAGCGCCGAATGTCAATTAGCTTTTTCAAAGCTAAAAGACATGCTGACAACCGCTCCAATCATGCAACCACCAGATTGGTCCATTCCTTTTGAGTTAATGTGCGATGCGAGAGATTTTCCTATTGGGGCGGTGTTAGGCCAAAAGAAGGATAAGAAGCCCCATGTTATCTACTACGCAAGTAGGACCTTGAATCCCGCCCAAGTTAATTATTCGACTACGGAGAAAGAGCTCCTAGCTGTCATTTTTGCCTTGGACAAATTTAGGCCTTACTTCATAGGATCCAAAGTTATTGTTTACATGGATCATGCGGCGCTGAAACACCTTCTTTCTAAGAAGGATGCTAAGCCCCGTTTGCTTAGATGGATCCTACTCCTTCAAGAATTTGATTTGGAGATCAAAGACAAGAAGGGGGTAGAAAATGTAGTGGCGGATCATCTATCCCGCCTAGTCCTACCTAATTCCATTGACGAGTCACCTATTGAGGACTTATTCCCTGATGAGCAACTCTTTGTTGCTATGCATCCACCATGGTACACTGATATAGCCAATTATCTTTCCACAGGTGCGATGCCGATTCATTGGACTGCGCAGGACAAACGAAAATTTCTAAGGGAAGTGCGCAGATTTTTTTGGGATGAACCTCTATTGTTTAAATATTGCCCAGACCAAATTATAAGGAGATGTGTCCCTGATGATGAACATAATTCCGTCATCTCCTTTTGTCATGATCAAGCATGTGGGGGTCATTTTTCAGCCAAGAAAACAACTGTAAAAATTCTGCAGTGTGGTTTTTATTAGCCCACGCTATTTAGGGACACCCACGAGTTCTGCAAAGCATGCGAGCGTTGCCAAAAGTTAGGAGGATTATCCCGTCGAAATATGATGCCTCTCACCCTAATTCAACATCTTGAAGTCTTTGACTGTTGGGGCATCGATTTCATGGGACCATTTCCCTCATCTTTTGGACATGTCTATATTTTGCTTGCCGTAGACTATGTGTCTAAATGGATAGAGGCTATCCCATGTAGAACCAACGATCATCGTACGGTTCTCAAGTTCCTTAAAGAAAACATACTTTCTAGATTTGGGACACCTCGAGCCATTATTAGTGATGGTGGTTCTCACTTTTGCAATAGACCTTTTGAAGCTTTGATGAAGAAATATGGTATTAGGCATAAAGTGAGTACCCCATACCACTCACAAACAAGTGGGCAAGCCGAAATCTCCAATAGGGAAATCAAGCAGATTTTAGAAAAAACGGTGAGACCGGATCGCAAAGATTGGTCCCTAAGATTAGATGATGCACTTTGGGCTTACCGTACCGCCTACAAGACACCCATTGGAATGTCCCCTTATAAACTTGTCTATGGGAAAGCTTGCCACTTGCCTGTGGAGATAGAACACAAAGCCTATTGGGCAATTCGGGCTTTAAATTTTGACATTGACAAGGCTAGCTCACTTCGCAAACTTCAATTAAATGAACTTGATGAGATCCGGAACGATGCGTATGAGAATTCGAAAATTTACAAGAGTAAGATGAAGGCCTTTCATGACAAGCACATCTTAAGAAAATCTCTCCATGAAGGACATAAAGTGCTCTTGTACAATGCCCGACTTCATCTTTTTCCGGAAAAATTACGATCTCGATGGACCGGCCCATATATTATCAAAGAAGTTTTTCCTCATGGGGCTGTTGAGATTGAGAATGCAGCGAATGGTAACTGTTTTAAAGTTAATGGACAACGCCTTAAACCATTTGTTGAGAAATTTGATTCAGAGGACATGTCCATCACTCTGAATGATCCTGTGTATCAGGATGATTGATCTCCTAGTCTGATGGAGGTATAGCATAGGTAGGTTTAGTTTTATTTAGTTTTACTGTTTTAGTAGGTTTTAGTTGTTGGGTTGGAGACTTCCATGATTGCTCTCTCAGGTACTATTGTTCTCACTCTCTCCTATTTTACCATTGCTCTCATGTTCATGCTAATTGCATATCTTTTTACATTGAGGACAATGCAAGATTTGGTTGGGGGGTGAGATGAGATTCCTCATCTAGCATGCTGCAACATTTCGATCCTCACATGCACAATTTTTTTTCGAAATTTCTAAAATTTCAAAACTCTTTTAGAAAACCGTATTTCTATGCATTCGGGGTGATATGAGTATAAGAGGAGGAGATACGAAGTGTGTGATGTTGTAGTCTTGAATTTCTCCCAACATAATGGTTTTAGATGTTAGTTCCCCTATTGTTGTGGTTGATAGAAAATTTGAACACCTTTACACCAAGTTCACATTACACGATTTTCATGAATTGATAGGTTTATGTGATTTGTGGATTAGCTAGACTTTGATTTAAAGGTGTTGAGCAGCCAAGCCAGGGTATTTTGTCCATCCTTGTCCATGGGAAAATAATAAAAGATATAGATTTTTAAAAATCCTATCTAATTTAAAAGAAAAAGGAATGAAAGGATGAAATCGGGAATGAAGGAAAAATGGTGGAAAATTCCGAAAAGAGCTACCTATTACCAACCGGGGGATGGTCGAACTGTAACCAAAGCCGGAAAT
Source organism: Liriodendron chinense (assembly GCA_003013855.2). Classification (NCBI taxonomy): domain Eukaryota; kingdom Viridiplantae; phylum Streptophyta; class Magnoliopsida; order Magnoliales; family Magnoliaceae; genus Liriodendron; species Liriodendron chinense. The sequence continues at coordinate 1,852,252 of ML058483.1, forward strand.
GGGACGTAGTGTGAAAGCCGTCGGAAGGACGGTAAGGCAAATTCCTGTCATAGGCTTGTTGTTACTCTGTGCACCTTAAAATCCTTGGTTTACTTAATCTATGAAGAAGGTAGTTCCAGAGACTCATGAGATGAACTTTCACTGTGCACACTGGGTTAAAGTTGTTCGAGTCCTTCTATTTATCAATCAATCAGCGGGAATTTCATGTAGACACTTCTTATGCTTTGAGAGTTTTAGTTTGCAATTTCTATCGCCTAGTTTCTCCAAATTTTATACATATATGTCTTGGAATGGATAGAAACATGGTTTCTGAAAGAGAGTTGGGTTTGGAGGTTTGAAATTGTTTCACACATGCTTTGCTCGGGACTAGCAAAAAGCTGGTTGGGGGGTGTGTTGAACCTCCAATTTATACATTGCATTGCCCAGTACATGACATGGTATGCATGATTTTCATGATTAAAAGGCCCATCTAATGCATGTTTTGTGATTGTAGGGATGAGAGCGGACTTCACTCAAATGGAGACCAAAAAGGGGCCATTTAGAACCTTTGAAAGAAGGTCTAAGATGGACCAAAGAAGGAAGAAGAAAGAGGAAGAAAAGAGAATGAAGAAACAAAGAAGAAGAAGAAGAAAAACAAGTCCGACCGGTCGGCCACATCTCTGGACTAATGGAAGAAGGACCGACCGGTCTTGACCGATCGGCCATGTACGCTGGACAAATGGGAGAAGGACCGACCGGTCTTGACCGGTCGGCCATGCATGCTGGACTAACTCTAAGACAAGCCCGACCGGTCGTGACCGGTCGGCCAGGCCAGTCCGACCGGTCGGCTGCGCAGAAAAATCAGGAGTTTTTAAATCCGGTTCCGAATTTTGCTACGCACTGCGTAACTTACGCGGATTCTGGATGTTTCCGACGCAAGGGAGCTTTCCTACTATAAAAGGACACCTAGGGGCTCTTCCTAGGTCATCATAAAGCCAAGGAAGGTCGTGGGAACGGACGGAAGTCATCGTGGAGCGTCAGCAACCCTCCAATTTTCAGTTTTTCTAGTTTTTTATGCTTTTATTATGAGTTCTAGTTGTAGTATGACAATGCTCGGCTAGAATCTCTCAGCTAAGGCTGAGAGGTAAAGCTTGTAACTAATTTCATGTTTGATTCAAGTTAATTCAAGTAATTTTCAATTCAAGTTTGGATTTTTCATATTCTAGTTCTTAAAGTGGTAGTTTGAGATGTTTTATGAGAGTTCATATGCTCCGGACATGAATTCCTTGCAATTCTCTAAGATTATCATATGATGCTTGTCTAGATTCGAATTATAGTAATCCTTGAGCAGGCCATAATCCATAGGCATGGCTGTTACTCCGAAGGCTATGGTTTTGAATTCTACATTGATTGAATGGGACTAGAACTTGAAAGTTCAACTTGATTTGGATTGAATGTGTGTGAATGCTTTATTTTCCAACTAGATGAGAGATAGGACTTCAAATCTAGTTGTGTTCTCTACTTGGACTGATTGAATTGTCATGAGATTGCTACAAGTCGATCCTTGAATGCCTTAGTACTTTAAATCACTGAATTTCCATTAAGTTACTGTTTTAGTTTAATCACCCAATTAAATCTGATTTTTTTCCAAAACAGAGTTGCTGGAATAGTTTAGAAGTTGTTTCTAATTCCCTGTGGATCGACCTTGGTCTTACCGAGTTTTATTACTACATCGCAGCCTTACACTTGAGGCGAGCGAACATCCTGATCACCATGGCGGGAGGGAAAAAGAACAAAGAAAATGCACCCATGGTGGTTGGACCTTACCAGCCCGACTTAAATGAAGATGAAGAGGTCTTGTAGACGCCTCTCCTGCACCTCGCTTCACCCCAGCACTTCATACAAGGGATTGGACGTCAGAGGTGCCACAATCATGGGGCCAGACTCTCCACCCTCGAGGAGCGATTCAAGGGGATGAACGAGTAGTTACACTATATTAGGATGCTCCTAGAAGGGCGGACCCCTTAGCTATTGCCCAAATCTTAGGGAGCAACTGGGGAGCCTTCGTACACTAATCGACAGGATTAGCTGTCCCAATGGTAGCAAAGCCAAGTCTAAGTGGTGGATGATGACGATCATGTGCAGTCGAGCCGTACCAGCTCAGGCACGAACTGCGGCGAGGCTTGATGCATGTGATCTATGCCATACGTTGGAGGAGAAGTGTCGGGCCCAGAGAGATAAAGCTCCGGAACATGTCGCTGAAAACAGTGCTCCTTGGGAGGTCGAACTGCGCAAGCTCATGGAGTGACTCAATGACATGCAGTAGGCCTACAAAGCCAAGGCCCTGATCTCTATTGATGCTTTCATCAAGCATTACTGACGATACAATGGTGAAGCAGATGCTAAAGGGATTCAAGGTACCCCATATCAAGCACTACACAGGGTCGGTGTCACGCCTCGCAACCCAGGCACAGAGTGTGCACCCTCAAGTCTGGTCTACAGTCAATGACTAATGCACTTGGTGCACATATTACATAAATCATACATTTTTAGAGGCAACACATACATATTAACTAAGTCATCCAACCACTCACATCATATTCCAAACATTTACTTGCATTCAATTAATATTATCAACCTAGTTAGGCCATCCCATTAATTTGGGACCTTATTCAAAGTAATTATTCCTTAAACGATTCTTCTATAATCAATAATAAACCAAATAATCCTATTGAAAACAATCAACATATCAAGCACTAAACATTAGATTCTAAAGTAGGGATCTCTTCTTCCATCAGGTACGGCCAATCCCCTTAAGTTTCCTTCATTTGTCCTACATCATTATTAGTATTCATCTCGGGTGGATGATCATCTACTTCACTCGTGCACATTTAATCCACAACCGTCAGCTAGCCAAGCTCAGTGAGTGAACCCATCATGATTCTCACTCGCTCAGGTAAAGCAGTACATCAATCTCAGTTTACAGTTCAGTTTGTACAATGTTATGCTCCTATGACATGTAAAGATATGATGCATCAAGTGGGTACAAAGCCAAACCATCAACTTACTTAGGTTGGAACCTACCAACCCGCCGTTAATGCACTTTTTTGTGGCATACTAGTGCACCTTATTTGTCAATCATGCATGTCAATGCGTTATAATGTCAGTTAAGCCTTGACAAGCTGAAGACTAAATATTCAAGTGAACCAGAAGCATCAAGGAAGAAGAATAGGTAAACAAGATACCTTGGTGGCCCTAACCCTTTGAATCAAAATACTCAAAACCTCTTAGATGACTTGGACCAACTACGAATACCCTTAGTCATCATCATCGGTCTTAGAACATCATGAAAAACGTGATTAGTTAGGCTAATTAAAGAGGTGGAAGCTACTGTAAATAATTCAGCCCAAATAGTAATCAATCGAACAGTGGTTTCGATGGGGACTCTGATCAATCAAAATTTGGTCAAGAGAATTCCAAACTCTCTTGACAGATTTTCGATCAATCGGATGCGGTCATTCCCATCAATTAAACCATGATTCTGATTAATCGAAATTTGTTCCAGATAATTTGAAAATTTCACTAGACAGATTTTCGATCAATCGGATAGGTCTCTGATCAATCGGATGTGACCTCCGATCAACTGGATCATGTTCCGATCAATCAGAGACGCGTGAATCTGTCCATTTTTTACTATTAGAAGAAAATCTATAAAGGCATGTGGATTCATTTTTTTACTTAAGAGAGGGATTTTGAGGAGATAGAAGCCACCATTGTTGAAGATCATTAGAGACTCTATTCCTAACCCATTGTAAGTCATTCTCTTTGTGATTCACCACAAGCTTGGGGCATTCAATGCTTAATGAGAATGAGCTTGTTCCCTCTTGATTCCTAAGGGTTTAAACACCTTGATCATTGGTAAATCATTTATCTTAACACCACCAAGAAATCCAAATAGGTGCATTCCTCTAGAAAACTTATTTTCGACGCAATGGCATCAGCGATCGGGGGAGCACACAGGAAGCTGATTTGAGCACGGGAGAGCGAGAAGAAGCAACCTGAAGCGGAACTACAAAATGGGCTCAATCCGACAATTAAGTTGTTATTTGTAAGAGTCCGATTGCACTCTTTTCCCGTGGGGAATTGAGTGTAGAGTTTAGAATCAAACTCAAACCAGGGTTGTTTGTCGATCCTTGGCTTGCTAGTTCAGTCTAAATTCCAAGGACGTTTGTCGTTCCTTAGCACGTTTTTTCGGGCCTAAAGTTTAGGAACGTTTGTCATTCCTTAACACGTTTGTCGGGCCTAAACAAGTCTCCAAAGAGAGCCACCAACACGGGTGTAAATGTGTAGGTTGGGGAGGAACCTGTATACTCCCCGGTTGGGTGGATCTAAATTAAAACACCTTGGTTGGGAGGAATCAGATTTAAATTCCCTAGTGAATGCCAGTGTGCTCAAAGGGGTTGAGTACTTAAACCAAGAGTGAAGTAGACCCAAAGTCGAACCACTATACATCGTTGTGTTTGTGATTATATTTGAGCACATTTGTTATTATGCAACGTGTTTAATTGTTTAATGATGAATGCTTAATTAGAATGTATGCTAGACACTTGATAGACACATCCACACACACAAGATGTACTTTCACTTTTTGAGTAGACTTGAGCTTAATTGATCCTTTTAGTGCACTTTTCTGTGGCATACTAGTGCACCATGTTTGTCAATCACTTAGGTCAATGAGTCTAGTGTCGGTTGAGCTTAATGAAGACAAAGACCGAAGACTCAAGTGGCCCTGCTGCATCAAGGAAGAAGAAACATGTATAAGTGATGCCTTGGTGTACATTGAACCTTGACCAAAACCATTACCCTAATTCCCTTGATGACCTTAAACCCTTAGGAAAACCTTTAGTCATCATATGAGTGGCCCTTGGTGTACCAAAAGATCATCTCTACCTTGGCCAAATTGATTGGGCAGTGAAGAAGTGGGTCAGCAAAACCATCTGGCTAATTCCCTGGCTGTCCAACCGTTCGTGACTGGTCAGCTGGACTGGGCCGACTAGTCAAGACCAGTTGGACTAGCTCCTAGTCTGGACAACTTTGTGCTGTGTACACAGCCCATTGGGTCGACCGGTCTTGACCGGTCGGATAGACCCCCCATCTAGACAGTAACCTCACTGTCTTGCCTGGCCATTGGCCGACCGGTCTTAACCGGTCGGGACAGGTCGGGACTAGCCGTTTTTTGCCCATTTTCTGTCCGTTTGGACCTTTTTTATAAAGAGGCTTGGGGCAATTGTTGAGTAAAGCAGAGGGATTTTGTGAGGAGTGAAGCCACCATTGTTAGAGACCATTTGAGGCTCATTCCCAACCTATGCAAGGCATCTTCCTTGTGCTTTAACACAAGATTGAAGCATTCCAATCTCATGAATAAGATAACCTTCATCCCCTCTTGATCTCTACAGTTTGGATCGTCCTTAATAGGCATATCCTTATCCAAATCTCTAAGATGAGATCATTGTAGGTAAGCAACTCTAGGCAACCCATTCCTATTGGTTGTAGAGTTCTCAAACGTACCCTCCTATCACCTTGGTTTCTCAAAGGCATCACAAGCAAGGTGATTGATCAAGTGTAGCTAAGGCATTGACGACGCAATGGCAACACGATCGTGGGAGCAAGAGAAGCTGATTGAAGCACGGGAGAACGAAAATTAAGCAATTCGAACTGGCGCTGGACAAGAGGCTAATCCGACAAGTAATGTTGTCTTTGTTGAGAGTCCATCCATTCAATTCCCTGTGGGAGTTGAGTGTAGAGTTTGTTTGTCAAACTCGAACTAGGGATGTTGGCTGTTCTTTGGCGTGTTTGTCGGCCTAAAGACTAGGGGTTGTTTGGCACTCCTTGGCTCGTTTGCCGGGCCTAAACAAAGTCTCCAAGGGGGAGCCTCCGACACGGGAGTGAACGTACGTCGGGTTGAGAGTTAGCCTATGTCCAAAACTCCGTTTGGGTTGAGAGTTAGCCCTTTTGTCCAAAACTCTGGTTATGAATGAGAGGTGAACTGAAAAAACTTTCGTGTAAAAGTTGAGAGGTGAACCTCATTTAAAACCTCCGATAGTGAATGCCAGTGTGCTTAAAGGAGTTGAGTACTTGAATTGGGAGTGGAGTAGACCCAAATTCAACCCACTATATATGCTTGTGTTTGTAATTGAATTAAGCACATTGATATCATAGCATTGTATGTGTAATTTTTTAATTATGAATGCTTGATAGGAATGTATGCTAGGCACTAGATAGGCACATCCACACACAAGATGTACTTTCACTAGTTATATAGACTTGAGCTCATTGATCCATTCTCATAAGTCTACATAGGTTGCATGGATTAGGAGCTTGATTAGTTAAATCTCTTGATTATCTATGCATGCTTATACTAGGTTGTTTATTGCTTAAACCATATGCTAGTCTTGCGATTGGACTCACTTAGGCTTGGAAGCCGAAGTGTTCTTGCTTACTTAGGTTAATTTTTTAAATTGTGTAAGTAGGCGAAAAGAATTTCAAAAGGTCCTAATCCCCCCCTCCAACAGGACTTAGCCATAATTCTAGTTGCTCTTTAAGCTTCTGCACATATGAAGGTGTCGTGTCGACTACCAACGTAATTTTAGATCAATCCTCACACAATTTACTTAAGTTGCATAGATTAGGTTCTTGATTAGTTTAATCATTTGTTAATCGATGTTTGCTTAGACTAGTTTGTTTATTGCACATTATATGCTAGTCTTGTGATTGGACCCACTTAGGCTTGGAAGCCGAATTGTTCTTACTTGTTGTACACATCGAAGATGGAAATCAATTCCCAACGCCACAACCTCTTTTGCAGAAGATGCACGGTGAACGAAAAAGTCTGCGATGTGATCATCGATTGTGGGAGTTATGAAAATATTGCATCAAAGGTTATGGTGGAAAGACTGAAACTAAATACAGAAACACACCCCTTCCCCTTACACAATTGGTTGATCAAGAAGGATAATGTGACAAAGGTAATTAACTAGTACTGTGTTTCCTTTTCAATTGGCAAATACTACAAGGACCAAGTATTCTGTGATGTTGTAGACATGGATGCTTGTCACATATTACTCGGACGACCGTGTTAGTTTGATCGAGATGCCACACATAATGGTCGATATAATCTTGTTACTTTTGTCAAGGATTGTAGGAAGATTATACTCATTTTTATGGTCTCAGATGAGCAACCCAAAGCTTCTAAAGTGGAGGGACGTTCTCTCCCGACTATACCAGATTTTGTAAAGGGGTCCAAGAAGATGGGAGAAGTGTGTGATCTAGTTGTGAAAGGGAAAGAAGATACGGGACTTGGCTACGCCAATATGTTATTACCCTGATAAAAAAAAGTTATGCACGCATCATGGCCCAAGTCCAAGGAGGAACTCGAGGATGAGCTTTTTTTCAAGTGGAGGGGTCTGATGTAGAACAGGGATCAACTGATAAAGAACATTTTCTGATGTAAAACTAAAAATGTTACAAGGACATTTTTTATGTATCATTGCACTGGGTTCTGAGTATTAGAAATATTCATAGACAATCACAAGCATTTACAAAAATACACATAAGAGAAGATATTGCAAGTTGAATTTTATTCCAAAGATTCTGAGATCTTGTACATTTCAGGTCATGATCTGGCACGAGCCCTTAATTACATCAAATGATCGATGACCCTTGATTAAAAGGCAGAACACTAAATCAGCGAGGACTTATGGTCTTTGAGTTCACAGTCGTAGAAGCCGATGTATTTTGTTATGGACTAAACCATCTTTCGGACAGATCAGATTCCTATGTCCCATATTTTGTAAGAAATCCGGGTTGAGACTATCAGGGTTCTTATTAAGGGGTATAATCTGGGCTTGAGCCCGTTATTTTGAACAGGTGACCTTGGGAAGACCGATCTGCAGTTGTTTGTACCTGAGCATCCAATCGGCGGACGTCGCTTTAGATGGGTAGGACATCGACTGGTTTCAAGATAACAGTTTGTAGCAAGTATCGCGTAATAATGTGGAACTCTTCAATCTTGTTTCCAATGGTGATCATGGTCCAGTTTGTTTAGGCTGAACCTCAATCTGAGTCATATTGTAATAATGATATAGGAAATAATGGTACATTTGCATAAATCTGGATGTTGACAGCTTCTCTTTGAAAACCTCATGCGTTCATCGTACTGGACCGGATTGGCCTCCGAAAGCCTTCTCTTCCCGTTATTGATTGCCTCGGGATGGGTGTTCAGCTGTATTGCAGCTTCTGGAATACTTACTTTTGTGTAAAATCGGTTAAAATGGGGTCCTGCACACCTGAAAAAACTAAGTTTGGAAGTGCTGAATTTTTGGGTGCTGGCCTATTTTTACGATGTGCTGACACTATTCATGCCGAAAAATAACAACGTCTGGATTTGGTGAATTTACGGGTGCACTCCCGTAATTTTAAGGTGTGCTGGCATTGTTCATGCTGAAAAATAATAAAGTCTGGATTTGGTGAATTTACGGGTGCACTCCCGTAATTTTATAGTGCGCTAGTACTGTTCATATTGAAAAATAACAAAGTCTAGCTTTGGTGAATTTACGGGTGCACTCTAGTAATTTTATAGTGCGCTGGCATTGTTCACGCTGAAAAATAACAAAGTCCAGATTTGGTGAAATTATGGGTGCACTCTCGTAATTTTATAGTGCGCTGGGACACCTAGGTTATTTTGAAAAGTCCCAAGACTTGCGGGTTTTTTGCCGGACCTGCGGTGATTGAAAAAATAGTTCCCAGCGAGGGACTTCGGCAGGCGATTTTCGATGGGTTTCCGAAGAAGGGTTCCGGCGAGGTTTTCGAATACCCAGAGGACAATGACTTGATCTCTCTCTCTCTCTCTCTCTATCTCTCTCTCAATGTCCCCGAATGAATAGTGTGAAGGGGTACTTATACACAAAAATCTTAGAAAGATGACCAATCAATGAGTGCCACATGGAGCGCACCCATTAATTTGCTCAAAATGGGTGGAGCGCACCTTAAAAAGAGCCGGTGCACCCTTAAATTATGAAAAAAACAAGTTCTGAAAAATTTTGAATTTTCAGGTGTGCTCCTTGATTCCGTGGGTGCGCTCTCGCACTCCGACGGTGCGTTGCACATCTGTTAATGCAAATTTTACTAAGTTCTGAATCCTGTAATTTTTGGGTGCACTCCCCGACTTTGCGGGTGCGCTCCCTAATTTTATAAGTGCGCTGACACTGTTTTGTGTAGACATTTCATGAAGTAAAAATACAGGATTTTACAGGTGCACTACCATCTTTTTTGGGTGCACCAGACTATTTTTAACGTGCGCTGGTGGACTCCTCTCTTTACTATTTTGAAAGGTTCTTTAGATCATTGATTTGTGGGGCCTGCTTAGTGATGTGTGTCCATGCACTGGATCTAGTGATCTATGCTTATGGCCACTACCTTGTTTTGAGATGGTTTGATCATCATGTGTGGTGGGGCCCACCAAAAGTTCAATTATTTGTGCCAAGTTAGGTCTGGCGCACCCACAAATTCACCCTGAATTTATGGGTGCGCTGGTCAGTTTTGTCCTGAAAATTGTCTTCTAAATTTATGTTGATTTTACAGGTCTGCTCCCTAAATTTGCGGGTGCTCTGAAACTATAGCAGACTTACATTTACTATTTTAAGCAATTTTTTTCATGTTTCTTCAGTAGGTTTTGTGGATTCTCTGGCTCGATTAAAAGGGGTGTGTTGAGTTCACTGCTCATGAAAATTTACTCTGATAGCCCCAATATTTTGGGACCCCAATAGATGCCTGTCTGGTGCGTTGTGGCAGACGTGTTGCTGTCTGGCGTAGTGCACTGAATTTCTGGGTCCCCTTATAAAAGACATGGTTTTGTCATTTTTGCCATTTCTCATTCATTGATATGCATGAGTAGAGTCGCCAGCGCATCTTTTTAATCGCTAGCGCACCCAACAATGACCTCCAACGCATAAAAAATTATCGTGCGCACCTTGTTATTCAGGTGACTTGGGTATCTCGATTTTGTGAGTGCGCTACCCTCCAACGCACCCTGAAAACTACTTAGATAATTCCTGATTTTGCGGGTTTGGACTTGGGCGAATTGCTCAATTTTTCGGGTGCGCTAGCTCAAGCGCACCCAGTTTATTCAGGACTTGGGTAAAATTACCCAATTATTCGAGTGCGCTGGCTCAAGCGCACCCTTTTTCCAACTTAGTGAATGTTCAAGATTTTTTAGGTGTGTCAAGGCCAGCGCACCCTATTTCCCAGACTTACTAATTTTACAGTTTTTTGGGTGCGCTAGGGCCAGCGCTCCTTATTTCCCGACTTAATGAATTTTACAAATTTACAAGTGCGCCAGGGCTAGCGCACCCTATTTCTCGACCTAGGAAATCTTTGATTTTCTAGATGCATTTGGCTCTATAAGTCTGATAGTGGCCACTGTGACATGACTTGGCTCAACTCACTTCCTCCTAGGACATAGATAACTGTCATTTTGAAATGTACAGAGCCCGACACCTTCTCTCTTTAACTTTAAATGTATAATTATAATTTCACGAAGGTGTTCGGCCTAGTGGACTCTACTTCATGCCTTAATTATCTTTTAGAGTCTAGCGGTGCGCTGAGCTTAACATGTCTCCCCCTTACGGCTTAACTATTTGATTTTAAGAGGGGTTTAGGCTTACCTGCGTCTGCTTTGCTCAATGTCGTATTTTGTTTGAACTTTTCGTGATCCTTTGCAGATGGTTGGAGGTTCTTCCAAGGCTGGTCTTTCAGGTTCTTCTTCGATCCCACGTAAGTGCAAGCGGGTTCAGAACATAATCCCTAATGGTTCCACCCTCTAGAGACCTTTGACTTCTATGAATGCATTTTAATGCTTTTGAAGGACATTTAGATCAAAATTATTCATGATAAGGTGGTGCAACACCTCAACCTAGAGGCACGCTAGAGGAGTGGGATGCTTGGTATGCCCCACTAGCCGAATTTTGGACAGATCAGGGTGGAGGGTTAGAAGAAGGTGAAGCAAGCTCATCGGCTCCTACTCATGCTAGTAAACGAGGCCACTTGATATTGTTTGGAAAGGGTGCTAAGCAGGAGTATCTGGAGAAGCAAGCCCGGTCTAAGGCTGAGAAATGAAGCTCTCCTAATCTTCTTGCAAGTTGACAGTGGCAGTGCTGATGATCAGGAATCCCTATACCAAAGAATATATTCGATATCTGAGAAATTTTAAAAGGCATTGCTCCCGAGAATCAATCCTTCAGATGTACTGGAGTGCGAATTCATTTTATGGCATAGACATGTGGACCTCCATTCCAACATCATTCGTCAATTGTGCCCCATATAAGAATGGCCAGAAGCATATTGTAGCAGGTGAGAAGGAAATAATTTTTCTTGAGCTGACCCACGACCCTCATCAGCCCTTTCTGAAGCACTATTTTGACTCTCTGCCAAAGGTTTCACATTTATAGGATACATCAGAAGTATGACAACTAGGCACTTTTTGTACCCGAGGACATCTTGGGCTCCGTCCCAGCTATGAAGCCTGGGCGAGCCGTATTCTAAAACGGCATGAGGATACCCTACGGGAGGTGGGCCCTTTTAAGGCGATTCAAGCGACATCGGGCCACTTTTGCCACGATCCTTGGGTCTTCAAGGGGTTCCTGAATCATTGGTCTTTTATCAGTAATTCTTTCCACCTATCATGCGAAGAGATGAGTATCTCACTTTGGGACCTGAATCGGATAGCGGGGCTTTCGGTTTGGGGAAGAATTTACGATGAATGGCTCCCCTGTGACATTGAGATGTCTCGCGTGAAGAAGAGGACAGGAGAAGGCTTCTATTCAGAGGCTTGTTACGAATTATTCACTGAACTCCCGCAATTTATGGGTGCCAAAGATAAGTTGGCTTTTGAGGATTGGCTAGTCTATTTCAGCCACGGTTTAGAGTAAGTCTCTTGACTTGAATTGCAACTTCATGTTTTATTTCATCTTTCCTTTCTGTCGATGGTCTTTTTTCTTCTTCCAGATTGGATTACGAAGAGTATGATAGAGGTCATGGTGACAAGGACCTCTTAGAGGCTAAGATGAAGGAATAGTTTCCCAATCTGAACAAGCTATCTCTGTCTAGTGAGTTAGCTAGTTTTCTGGCCTACTGGTTATGCTCCTAGCCCTGCCGAGTTCTAAGCAGGTAGAAAACATGAGGATCTCCTGCTTTGTCGTTGTAGGAGGCTTGGCGAACGGTCATCCCTATGCAGCTAGCTCCAACAGTCCTATGCTCCATTTATAGAGCCTTTGGCTATGTTATCAGTAACAAGGACTGTGCTTCATTTGGAGTGGATTCTGCCTACCGGGGTATATTTTCCTTGGGTTTACGACATCAAATCCAGGGCTTACATCCAGAAAGGACTTCTTCCGCTGCACTTCTTCTAGAAAGCAAAAAATGGTCGTGCAAAACTTAACGACCATGATGGAGAAGATTGCCACATATGACGTGGTAGATTTCTTCCACTTTCCCAGCACCAGGAGTGCTGATCCACATATGTCTGAAGATGATCCAAGCCTAGACCCATATGAACGCTCTTTCCTCATATCGATTTGCCTAACATCCCTTCCTCTGAGAGAAGGCTTGGAGTTTTGGAGGGAACCTTACTACCCGAACCATTTTGTACAGTAATTCGGTTATGATCAAGAGGTGCCGGAAACACTGAAGCTGTTGATGCGCGAGTAGCGGGCGTATGGTACCGGGCTAGTCAATTGGAAGTGGATGTGGCATCAACTATTTCTTACCAAGACAGGCTGCAAATTCATTATTCCTAGTACCGAATATGTTCCCAAGGCTAGGGGTGGATGAGGTGGGGGGCTTACCAGTACACTCTGATCCCGTCTTCGTCACGCCTCCAACTGTCGATCTTGTTCCTGTTGACAGGCTTAAGTATGTAGCAGAACATCTTCATCAGCCTTCTCTTCCTGGTGTATGTATCATAACTTCTCTGAATGCGATGATCAATCACGAAAAGCCCGAGCATACACTAGAGGGCTCGGTGGCCTATGGGTAGAGGCAAATAGTGTAGGCGGACCCAGACCCACCACTCCTTGGTCATGTGGGCGAGATGAGAGGGTGTTGAGCTCTGAATTGTGCATATTCTAACCCCAATTCATCACACATTATGCATGGTTTGTATGTTTAAAGACTCATAATACATGTTTTTGTGATTATAGGAATGGGAGAGAGACTTCACTAATACGATGTTAAAAGAGCCACTTTGTATGCTTTGAAGATCATTAGAACAAGTGTCAAAAGGTGAAAGAAAGAAGTAAGGAAGATTGAGAAGAAGAAAAGAAAAAATTCAGAAAAAATAGACCGTCTGACCAGTAGGCCACGGGCGTTGACCAATCGACTACCGGTTGATAATTGAAGGGGAGGTTGTGAACTCGCTGGACTAAAAACAACCCTTATCGACCGGTCTAAAAATCAAAAGGGAAAGAGTTTTTTTTTGGAAAACCTTGCTGGATAAAAAACGGCATTTTCGGTCGATCGGCTAATTGGTCGACTGTGTAACTCAGATTCAAAATTCAGTTATGTTCGTTGTTCTGCAAGCTCTGACTGGTCGACCAGGGGGCGTCGACCGATCGACTACTACCTAGACTACGTAATGACTTACGCAATTCTCGAAAATTCAAAGGCGATGGCACAATTTTGCTATAAAAGGACACATCTACTCTCATCTAAACTCATCTTAGGAGGGCTCTGAAGTTGCTGGAGGTGGAGAAGATCATCATGGAGCGTCAACTCTTTCGACTAGGATTTTTCTAGTTTTTCTTATGCTTTTAGTAGTTTTTTTAGTTGTTTCTAGATCAATCATGAACATGGTTGGCTATAACCTCTTAGCTAGGGCTAAGAGGTGAAGCTTGTAGTTAGATTAGATATTCAATTCGTTTATTTAAGTACTCTAAGCTTTGGTTTTGAATTTGAAGTTCTAGTTTGAATAAAGTTGGTATTTTTAGATGATTTTTAGAGTTTGTGTACTCCGGACACAAGTTGTTTGCAAGTTTCTAAGAATTATCATTATGGTTTGATGAGATTTAAATTGTAGTAACCCTAGATCATGTCATCATCTCATGGTATGATGGATGATGCTTCAAAGTGCTACTAGTTCTTATTCTCCATGCTTGATTAGAACTAGAACTAGAACTCTAAAACTGAGTTTAGTTGTTTATGTTTTTGAACGCAATATCTTTCGATTGGATGCGAGATAGGACTTCAATTCCAATTGTGTTTGTGCTTGGATGAACGGATTAGCATTAATCTACTACAAGTGGATCCTTAGCGCTCTACTTAGCTTTCAATTATCTGATTTTATCAATTTAACTTTCTGTTTTTGTCCTAGTTCTAAATAATGAATTTCCTAAACTTCGCGATTCAAGTTATTAGAATAGTTTGAATTGGTTTACCCTAAACCTTGTGGATTGATCTCGGTCTCACGATCGAGTTATTACTACATTGAAGCCTTGCACTTGAGGCGGAAAAATAGAGGGGAGGGTGGTGATGATGATGAAGGTGATGATGAGGGTGATGGTGAAGGTGGTGATAAAGGCCATGATGAAGGTGGTGATACTGCAGTGCAACTGCATCAACTGTCGACCCAGGGAGCAATGAACAAGGTCCGATGGGCCAGGGAAGTACTTCCCAATGTTCAATCCTTGAAGATAGCAACATTGAGATGCCGATAAGACAGACCGGGCCTCGCGTAAAGACTGCTCCTCGACCTATTGTTCCTTTGGGCGGTAAACACCTAAAGGATATGCGGCGATTGTACGATGCCCAGAGAGGGAGAGCACCAGCTCCCGAGGATGAGGATAACTAGGAGGATGATGTTCTCGAACATAGCACTAGTGGGACAAGGGAAGAGGGGGAAATGAGTTCCCAAGTAAATTAGAGCAGGGGTAATGACATCGGGGAGGATGACAACGGCGAGCCTTTGTACAATCTGTCAGCTCCTGAATTCGAGGGTACTCCAACGGATTATGAGAGGGCAGCACCAACTATGGATCCTCCTTATGTACCCTCTGATAGCAGCGTGCCTGAGATAGAGACTGTGCCTGAAGTAGAGGAAACTGTACCTTCCTTCGGCCCGTCCGTCCTTGAAGATATCGTAGTTGGAGACGCCGGTCTTCCCTCCCAGGATGTTGTTGTTGCCAGTGATTCTCTAAATGCGCAAGAGACTGCTACTGCTGATGCAAGAGAGATAGTTCTCGTCGTTAAGCCATTAGTGGCTGTGGTCGTTCCTGATATTGTTGTCACTTCTTCTCGTAACCATTCTGAGTCGGTGGTGGATAAGACATTTGAGCCTACCCTTGCTGCTTTGCCGACGCCCGTTGCTTCAACCAGTGCATTGGGCACCGACATTCCTGAAGTAGTTGGTATATGATCGTCTTTATAACCCTTTTTACTTTTATTCTCCATTATAGACCTTATGTATGTGTTATTGATTATTATCACTATTGCCTAGCTCTTGCTCCTGCCGGTGCTTCTACCCCTGCTGCTTTGCCCGAGATTGTCATTTCTTTACTCCAAGGCATGCCAAAGGTTAAAGCAAGGATTTTGAAGACTCTTCTGATGACCATCGCCGAATCTCTGAGGAGTGTCAAGGAGGGATTATTACTCGAGAAGGAATGAAGGTGCTTGGAACCCATGCTGAATGGCTTGGTGTTGACGCCTCCATAGTGGGTCTGTATGTGACTTTATTCAAAGCAGGGGTCACATGGGTTAATGAAGCTAGACAGCTCAAAGCCGATCCTTCCATAGAGACTAAGCGTAATCAACTGCAAACCCTTTTTCTACAGCTTGAGTAAAAAAGGGCGCAGGTAGCTGCAACTACATCAAATTGGCAGGCTGCCAGCACCAGACGTTAGGATGCCGCGACTCACATCGCAATGATAGATGAAGAAATAAACATTTACAAGTAGAACGTTTGTTAGTTCATCTCAAAATGGTGCAGTTTGGCAGTTGGGAATCCTGTTTGCGATCAACAATTGAACAACAGAAAACTAATGCAGTGCCATAGAGGCTCAATTACCGAGTTGGTGTTCGCTCGCCTCAAGTGCAAGGCTGTGATGTAGTAATAATTCTCGATAAGACCGAGGTCGAACCTCAGGGATTGTCGTAACAATTCTAAACTTTATAATTATGATGGGTTAAATTCGGATTTGTATCGATGAATGGAATTTAATGACATAAAACTATTTATTAAATCAGAGAAATACACACTAGAGTACTAAGGATCCACTTGTAATCATTCACAATGCCAATTTAAACCATTTATGCCAACCACTCAATTGGAATTGGAGTTCTATCCCTATCCAATTGGAATATAGATCAATCAAATCATCATAACTTATCTAACATATATGGATCATATACCGATATGGTTCTCTCATAATCAACTAAGGCATTGGATGTATTCAATCACACAGCCCAATCCTTCACGAAACAATTGAGATCATATTCATAATTCTTCCTCAAACCTTGTCACTAGACTTGATTTAGAAGTGTGAATTGAACTTCTATTGAACTAAAATCAAAAGATCCAATTAAAAGATAAGAACTTCTTCTAGTTTAGTTCTAGATAAGCACTTAGGAATCTTAGTTTGTTAGATCCCTTAGCATCCAACATATCATGATGGATCTAAGATCTCTACAACCCAAAATCCTATCAATCAAAATCCCATTAAGCAATCTCAGTAATCAAAACATACCATGTAAGAAAAATCACAAGAGATAGAAGATTAACTAAAAATACTAACTTTATTTCAAATTAGAACTAGAAGTGCTCTTCATTAAACCCAAGAGTACTTGAACTAATTTGAATTAAGCATTGTAAACAACTAAAAACTTTACCTCTTAGCCCTAGCTAAGAGGTTTAGCCAACCATACCAACCATCAATAGGTTAAACTAAAACTCAAAGAAAAAACTACTAAAAACATAAAAAAAAAACCCGATTCGGAGGAGTTATAGACGCTCCACAGCAATCTTATTCATCTCCCAACTTTCCAAGCCTTTTATGATGCCTTAGGAACGACTTAGAGGTGTCATTTTATAGCAAAAATCTATCACCGACCTGGAATCTTCAAGAGATTGGAGAGTTCTTCTTACGCAGTCTGGACGCTGGCAGGCCGGATATTGCACAGCAACATACCTAAAATCTGTCTCAACCGACCTGTCTGCCAGCCAGCCAGACCACAGATCAGATTGTGTAAAAATGTGTCCAGTGATTTTGTGGTTTCTGCAGTATTTGGCTAACCTATCTGGTGCAGTGGCCGGCTAGCCGGACACTATAAATTGTGAATTTTCACAATTCTTCTCCTCCATCTTCATTGCATTTCACCTCCACCTCTTGTCCTTTCTTCCTTTGATCTTTAAGACATCATATAAGTGAAATCTCTCTCGCATTCCTATGAACACAAAAACATGTATTAGATTAGTCTTTAAACATGTAAACCATGCATAATGTGTGATGAATTGGGGTTACAATATGCACAATTCAAAGGTTAACACACACCCTTGTTCGCTCGCCTCAAGTGCAAGGCTGCGATGTAGTAATAAAACTCGGTAAGACCGAGGTCGATCCACCGGGAATTGGAGAACAAGTTCCAAACTATTCCAGCAACTCAGTTTGCAATAAATAAGAGATTCAATTGGAACAATTATGCTAAAACAGAAACTTAATGAAAAAAAGTAATTTAAAAGCACTAAGGCATTCAAGGATCCACTTGTAGTAATCCCATGTCAATCCAATCAATTCAAGCAAGATACACAACTAGATTTGAAGTCCTATCTCTCATCTAGTTGGAAAATGAAGCATTAAGCACATTCAATCCCACTCAAGTTGAACTTCCAAGTTCTAGTCCCATTTAACAATGTAGAATTCGAAATCATAGCCTTCGGAGTAACCGCCATGCCTATGGACTATGGCCTTCTCAAGAGTTACCATAATTCGAATCTAAACAAACACAACATGATAATCCCAGAGAATTGCAAGGAATCCATGTCTGGAGCACATGAACTCTCATAAAACGTCTAAAACTATTAACTTTAAGAACTAGAACATTCAAAATCCAAACTTGAATTAGAACTACTTGAATTAAACTGAATCAAATATGAAATTAGCTACAAGCTTCACCTCTCAGCCTTAGTTGAGAGATTCTAGCCGAGCATTGTCCTACTACAACTAGAACTCAAATAAGAAAACATAAAAACTAGAAAAACTGGAGTTTGGAGGGTTCCAGATGCTCCACGATGGCTTCCTTCCTCTCCCACGACGTCCCTTAGCTTTTATGATGCCCTAGGAAGAATCCCTAGGTGTCCTTTTATAGTATAGTGTGGAAGGTTCCGGATTGCGCAAGAAATCCCGGACTGCGCAGAGAAAATCGGAGCTTCACGGATAAGCTCTGTTACGCAAACGACCGATTGCACGACCGGTCTGAGCTCCTGGACGACCGGTCGGACGACCGGTCTTGATTGCTTTTTTTTTTTCTGCCTTCTTTTCTTCTCTCCTTTCTACTTGCTTCCTTCTTTCTTTGATCCTCTTTCGATCTTTATCCCATGCATCTAAATACATTCTTTTGATCTCTGATTGGGTGAAGTGTGCTCTCATTCCTACAATCACAAAACATGCATTAGATGGGACTTTTAAGCATGCAAACCATGCATATAATGCGATGTAATGGGCAATGCAATGTATAAATTGGAGGTTCAACACACCCCCCAACCAGCTTTTTGCTAGTCTCGAGCAAAACATGCGTGCAATAAGTTCAAACCTCTAAAACTAACTCTCCTTCAGAAACCATGTTTCTATCCACTCCAAGACATACAAGTATAAAATTCAGAAAAAATTTGGTGATAGAAGTTGAAACCTCAAACTCTCAAAACACAATAAGCTTCATATGAAATTCCCACTGATCGATTGATACATAGAAGAACTCGAACAATTTCAACCTAGTGTGCATAGTGAAAGTTCATCTCATGTGTTCCTGGGATTATTTTCTTCATAGATCAACTAAACTATAGATCTCTCAAGGTGTACAGAGCAACAACAAGCCTATGACAGGAATTTGTCTTACTGTCCTTTCGACGGCTTTCATACTACGTTCCATTTCCTGGCTTTGGTTACGGGTAGACCATCCCCCGGTTGGTAATAGGTAGCCCTTTTCGAAATTTTCCACCATTTTCCATCATTCCTAATTTCATCATTCCTTTTCCTTTTTCTTTTAAATTAGATAGGATTTTTAGAAATCCATATCTTTCGTTATTTTCCCATGGACAAGGATGGACAAAATACCCTGGCTTGGTTTCTCAACACCTCAAATCTAAGTCTAGCTAACCCACGAATTACATAATCCCTTCAACCATGAAAATCGTGTAATGTGAACTAGGTGTAAGAGTGTTCGAATTTTCTATCAATCACATAAATAGGGGAATTCACATATCAAACCATTATATTAGGAGAGGTTCAAGACATGCAACATCACACACTTCGTATTTCCTCTTCTTATACTCATATCATCTCGAATGTATAAAAATAAGGTTTTCTAAAGGAGTTTTGAAATTTAAGAAAATTTGAAAAAAAATTGCACATATGATGCTTGAAATGTTGCAATATGCTAGATGAGGAATCTCATCTCACCCCCAACCAAATCTTGCATTGTCCTCAATGTAAAAAGATATGCAATGAGCATGAACATGAGAGCAAATGTGAAATATAAGAGAGTGAGAACAATATTACCTGAGAGAGTCGATCATGGAAGTCTGCAACTCCAACAACTAACGTTACGAAGCAAGCAAAACTAAAACGACTAAACCTACCTATGCTACACCTCCATCAGACTAGGAGATCAATCATCCTGATACACAAGATCATTCAGAGTGATGGACATGTCCTCTTAATCAAAATTTTCAACAAATGGTTTAAGGCGTTGTCCATTCACTTTAAAGCAATTACAATTTGCGGCATTCTCTATCTCGACAGGCCCATGAGGAAAAACTTCTTTAATAATATATGGGCTGGTCCATCGAGATCGCAATTTTTCGGAAAAAGATGAAGTCGGGAATTGTACAAGAGCAATTTCTGTCCTTCATGGAAAGATTTCCTGAAGATGTCCTTGTCATGAAAGGCCTTCATCTTACTCTTGTAAATTCTCGAGTTCTCATATGCATCGTTCCGGATCTCATCAAGCTCATTTAATTGGAGTTTGCGAAGCGAGGCTAGCCTTGTCAATGTCAAAATTTAAAGCCCGAATTGCCCAATAGGCTTTGTGTTCAATCTCCACAGGCAAGTGGCAAGCTTTCTCATAGACAAATCTATAAGGGGACATTCCAATTAGGGTCTTGTAAGCGGTATAGTGAGCCCAAAGCGCATCATCTAATCTTAGTGACCAATCCTTGCGATTCGGCCTCACCATCTTTTCCAAAATTTGTTTGATTTTCCAATTGAAAATTTCAGCTTGCCACTTGTCTGTGGGTGGTATGGGGTACTCACTTTATACCTAATGCCATATTTCTTCATTAAGGCCTCAAAAGGCCTGTTGTAAAAGTGAGAACCACCATCATTAATAATGGCACGAGGCGTCCCAAATCTGGAAAGTATGTTTTCTTTGAGGAACTTTAGAACCGTACGATGATCGTTGGTTCTACATGGGATAGCCTCTATCCATTTAGACACATAGTCCACGACAAACAATATATAGACATGTCCAAAAGATGAGGGGAATGGTCCCATGAAATCGATGCCCTAACAGTCAAAGACTTCAAGATGTTGAATTGGGGTAAGAGGCATCATATTTCGACGGGATACTCCTCCTAACTTTTGGCAATGCTTGCATGCTTTGCAAAACTTGTGGGTGTCCTTAAATAGCGTGGGCCAATAAAAACCACACTGCAGGATTTTTGCAGTGGTTTTCTTGGCGGAGAAATGACCCCCACATGCTTGATCATGGCAAAAGGAGATGATGGAATTATGTTCATCATAAGGGACACATCTCCTTATAATTTGGTCTGGGCAATATTTAAACAGTAAAGGTTCATCCCAGAAAAATTTGAGCACTTCCCTTAGAAATTGACATTTATCCTGCGCAGTCCAATGAATCTGCATCGCACCTGTGGAAAGATAATTGGCTATGTAAGCGTACCAGGTGGATGCATAGCAATAAAGAGTTGCTCATCAGGGAACGAGTCCTCAATAAGTGACTCGTCAATGGAATTAGGTAGGACAAGGCGGGATAGATGGTCCGCTACCACATTTTCTACTCCTTTCTTGTCTTTGATCTCCAAATCGAATTCTTGAAGGAGTAGGATCCATCTAAGCAAATGGGGCTTGGCATCCTTCTTAGAAAGAAGGTGTTTCAGCGCCGCATGATCTGTGTAAACGATGACCTTGGATCTTATTAAGTAAGGCCTGAATTTGTCCAAGGCAAAGATGACGGCTAGGAGCTCTTTCTCTGTAGTCGAGTAATTAACTTGGGCGGGATTCAAGGTCCTACTTGCGTAGTACATAACATGGGGCTTCTTTTCCTTCTTTTGGCCTAACACCGCCACGATAGCATAATCGCTCGCGTCGCACATCAACTCAAAAGGTACAGGACCAATCCAGTGGTTGCATGATAGGAGCAGTTGTCAACATGTCTTTTAGCTTTAGAAAAGCTAATTGACATTCAGCACTCCCCTCAAATTGGTTCTCCTTTTGGAGAAGGTTACATAAAGGCTTAGAGATATGACTAAAGTCCTTTATGAACATTCTATAAAAATTGGCATGTCCAAGAAAGGACCGCACATCCGTATGCTTTTGGGCGGTGGTAGATTGGAAATTATGTCAATTTTTGCCCGGTCTACCTCTATTCCATTGGACGAAATGATATGTTCAAGGACTACTCCTCGTTGTACCATGAAATGACACTTTTTCCAGTTTAAAACGAGGTTCTTCTCCTCACACCTCATTAAGACCAATTTCAAGTGATTGAGGCACTCATCAAAAGTACAACAAAAAATAGAAAAATCATCCATGAACACCTCAAGAAATTCACCCACCATGTCCGAGAAAATACTCAACATGCATCGTTGGAATGTGGCGGGTGCATTACATAGCCCGAATGGCATTCTTCGGTATGCGAACGTACCAAACAGGCATGTAAATGTGGTTTTCTCTTGGTCCTCTGGGGCTATCTCAATTTGGTTGTATCCGGAATAACCATCTAGGAAGCAATAAGGGAATGACCCGCTAACCTCTCCAAAATTTGATCCATGAATGGGAGAGGGAAGTGGTTCTTCTTAGTGACCATGTTGAGCTTCTGATAATCAATGCACATATGCCAACCGGTCGTTACTCTAGTCGGTATAAGCTTGTTGTTGGCATTTTCTATGATGGTAATACCGGATTTCTTGGGGACAACTTGGGTAGGACTCACCCATTGGCTATCCGAGATGGGGTAGATGATACCCACATCTAGTAGCTTTAACACCTCGGCTTTGACAACCTCCATTATATTTGGATTTAGCCTTCTTTGATGTTGTCTAGTCATTTTTGCATTGTGTTCGAGGTGTATACGGTGAGTACAAACCGAAGAATTTATCCCTTGAGATCCGCTATTGTCCAACCTATGGCTCCCCTATGTTCTTTGAGTAGCTCAATCAACTTGAGCTCTTGGTCTTTCCCTAAGTGAGAGGCAATGACAACTGGGAATGTTTCCTCTTAACCAAAATATATATGTTTAAGCTAAGATGGCAATGGTTTAAGGTCAAGCTTCGGTGGTTTGATGTTAGACGGTAGAGGCCTTGATGTGGTTGGTAGCAATTTTTCAAAATGGGGCCTCTACCGGCTAGTACCAACTGCCGGTCTCTCAATATTCAATGCTTTCGTAATTTCGCTAATGATGGGGTCTTTGGAATCCATGAAATGTGCTAAGCATGTCTCCAAGCTTTCTAGTGGTTCAAGTTAGAGGAGCTCTTTTTCTTCAAAAGATTCGAGCATGTTTACCTCGAAGGGCTCGTCATCATCAACATCCCTGTGCCTTTTGCCCAAGTGGAACACATTCACCTCTAATGTCATGTTCCTAAAGGATAATTGCATCACCCCGTTTCGGCAATTGATATTACGTTTGATGTAGCAAGAAACGGGCGGCCTAAGATCACCGGTAACTTGAGTGCTAGCGTCTAGAACCGGTTGTGAGTCCAAGACGATAAAATCTACCGTGTAGTAGAATTTGTCAACTTGGACTAAAACATCCTCAACTATCCCTCTCGGTACACGGATGGATCTATCAGCGAGTTGCAACGTGGTTTTGGTGGATTTTAATTCACCAAGATCCAATTGCTCATATACCGAGTATGGGATCAAGTTTACGCTTGCCCCCAAATCTAGCAATGCACGCTCAATCCGGTAGTCTCCAATGATACATGAGATTGTGGGACTACGGGATCTTTGAATTGGGGGGAGGGGGTCTTTTCAGTGAGAATGGCATTCACTTGCTCATTTAAGAAGGCCTTTTGCTGCACATCATATTTGCGTTTAGTTGTGCATAGGTCCTTTAGAAACTTGGCATAAGAGGGGATTTGTTTGATGGCATCAAGCAAAGGAATGTTTATCTTGACTTGTCTGAAAATCTCTAAAATATCATGAGACTTTGGAAGAGATTTTGGAGCAACCAATCTTGAAGGGAATGGTGCTATGGGCTTATAAATGTGTTCCTTTTCTTGTGGGGCTAAGTTGGGTCCGTCCTCATCCTCAGAATTTACCGGATCATTAGGCTTGTCGGCCTTCACCGGAATAGATTTGTCGATTTGTTTACCACTTCTAAGAGTGGTGACGGATTTGGCTTGCTCCATATGTTGGTTGAAGGGATCAGGAATGCTTACTTCATGTACCTGTTTTGGATTGGGCTGAGGTTGGGCCGGAAAGGTCCCTTCCTTAGCATTCAAGCGTCCCTTAATCTCATCAACTGAGACTTTAAGCTCTTGGAACATTTGCTGATTCGTTTGGTTAATTTGTGTTTGCCCTTGTATAAACGCTTTCAAGTTATCCTCCATTGAGAATTGAGGTGGGGCCATATTTTGCATGGGTTGTCCTCCTTGAGAGTTGGTAGGATTGCCCGTGGGAGCATTCTTCCAACTGAAATTTGGGTGGTTCTTCCAACTAGTATTGTACGTATTACCCACCGGTCCATTGAAAGGCCGTTGATCCCATATGTGGCATTTGCATGTTCATGTAACACCTCTTGAAATGCAGGAATTGTAAGACAATCTTGCGTAGCGTGTAAATTGGTGAGACAAATCCCACATATGGTCTCAATAGCTTCGTTGGACTTCAGAACTCCACTTTTACTAAGTTCCATGGCCTCGATTTTTCTTGTGAGGTTGGCTATCCTTGCATTCACGTCGTCTTCTTCCTTGAGGATATAGATTCCTCCTTTCTCTTTCTCTTGAGTAGGCTTGGGGTTATTGGGTTTATCTGAGGTATTCCATGATTGGGCATTTTCGGCCAACATATCTAATTAACTCCAAGCTTCATCTGGATTTTTACTCATGAACTCGCCGTTGCACATCATCTCTACAAGTTGAGGCATATTGGAACTTAATTCATCATTGAAGAAGTTTATAATTCACTAACTCTCGTAGCCATGATGTGGGCAAGCAAGTAGGAGGTTCTTAAACCTTTCCCAACATTCGAAGAAAGATTCACCCTCTTTGGCCGAACATTCATTATGGCTCGTCGAAGGGTGTTCGTTTTATGAGCCGGGAAGAACTTTTTTAAGAATTCCCAGGTCATCTCATTCCATGACCTTATCGAGTGTGGTCTAAGAGAGTGAAGCCAATTCTTGGCCCTTTCTTTCAATAAAAAAGAAAAGAGTTTAAGTTTAATGGTGTATTGCAAGGTAGCCACCACTTCTTCAAATTCCTTTAAGTGCAAATATGGGCTGTCAGAATCTAGCCCATGGAACTTTGGTATTAGTTAAATCACACTCGGCTTTATATCAATATTTCCCTCGGTTGGTGGTAGAACCACACAAGAGGGTGTAGTTGCATGGGCCGGTTGTAGGTAGTCCCGTAATGATCGCATTGGAGGAACGTTATGTACCTTATTCTCTCCTACTCCCTCTTAATTTGCGTTTGTAGTTGGGGGGGGGGGGGGGGGGGGGGGGTGAGCATTCCTTAAAGGTGTTTGATCCATACTCCCCAAATTATCACAATGTTCTACAGATTTTCGGATTCGTCTATGAACGAATAATGGTCCAACTAAACTACCTTCGGATTGGAGATGATTGTTGTGGTCTCGTTCCCAACGGGACATAAACCACAAAATCCAAAAATCTGACTAAACCTAAATCCTAAAATCTAAAAAATAAAAAACCAAAACTAAAAGAGTTCAAGTAGGAAGGATAGTACCGATTTGCTTGAACTAGAAGAACTTCCTACAAAGCAAAACAAACTTTTTTAGTTCTAGAATTCAGAAAAACTAATCCCATGAAAATAATAAATCTTAACTACTTCTACTCTATAGCCACTAAAATAATTTAGAACCGTTATCTAAATTCCCCGGCAGCGGCGCCAAAAACTTGTTCGCTCGCCTCAAGTGCAAGGCTGCGATGTAGTAATAAAACTCGGTAAGACCGAGGTCGATCCACAGGGAATTGGAGAATAAGTTCCAAACTATTCCAGCAACTCAGTTTGCAATAAATAAGAGATTCAATTGGAACAATTATGCTAAAATATAAACTTAATGAAAAAAGTAATTTAAAGGCACTAAGGCATTCAAGGATCCACTTGTAGTAATCCCATTTCAATCCAATCAATCCAAGCAAGATACACAACTAGATTTGAAGTCCTATCTCTCATCTAGTTGGAAAATAAAGCATTAAGCACATTCAATCCCACTCAAGTTGAACTTCCAAGTTCTAGTCCCATTTAACAATGTAGAATTCGAAATCATAGCTTTCGGAGTAACAGCCATGCCCATGGACTATGGCCTACTCAAGGGTTACCATAATTCGAATCTAAACAAACACAACATGATAATCTCAGAGAATTGCAAGGAATCCATGTCTGGAGCACATGAACTCTCATAAAACGTCTAAAACTATCAACTTTAAGAACTAGAACATTCAAAATCCAAACTTGAATTAGAACTACTTGAATTAAACTGAATCAAACATGAAATTAGCTACAAGCTTCACCTCTCAGCCTTAGCTGAGAGATTCTAGCCGAGCATTGTCATACTACAACTAGAACTCAAATAAGAAAACATAAAAACTAGAAAAACGGAGTTTGGAGGGTTGCAGACGGTCCACTGCGGCTTCCTTCCTCTCCCATGACGTCCCTTAGCTTCTATGATGCCCTAGGAAGAATCCCTAGGTGTCATTTTATAGTATAGTGTGGAAGGTTCCGAATTGCGCAAGAAATCCCGGACTACGCAGAGAAAATCGGAGCTTCACGGACAAGCTCTGTTATGCAGACGACCGGTCGCACGACCGGTCTGGGCTCCTGGACAACCGGTCGCACGATCGGTCTCAAAAGTGCAAAATTCGTCCAGTGAGTTTTCATAATTTCAGCCCCAGGATTTTAATTCAAGGACTGGTCGGACGATCGGTCTGAGCAGTGGACGACCGGTCGTTGATAGTCAAGCAAAATTTGCAGTGAGGTGCCTTTTTGTTGTGTGTTCGGACCGGTCGGACGACCAGTCCTGGCTACGGACGACCGGTGTTGACTGCTTTTTTTTTCTGCCTTCGTTTCTTCTCTCCTTTCTACTTGTTTCCTTCTTTCTTTAATCCTCTTTCAATCTTTATCCCATGCATCTAAATACAGTCTTTTGGTTTCTCATTCCTACAATCACAAAACATGCATTAGATGGGCCTTTTAAGCATGCAAACCATGCATATAATGCGTTGTAATGGGCAATGCAATGTATAAATTGGAGGTTCAACAACCCCCGACTAGCATTTTGCTAGTCTTGAGCAAAACATGCGTGAAACAAATCTAACTTTCCAAAACCCAACTCTCTTTTGGAAACCATGCTTCTATAAACTCCAAGATATACAAGTGCAATATTCAGAAAAACTGGTGATAGAAGTTGAAATCTTAAACTCCCTAAACATTAGTGTTCACATAGAATCTCCATTGATTGATTGATAAATAGAAGAACTCGAACAAGTTTAACCTAGTGTGAATAGTGAATGTTCATCTCATGAGTTTCCAAGATTATCTTCTTCATAGATAAATCAAACTAAGATCTAAAGGTGTACAGACCAAATGCCCATGACAAGAATTTGCCTTACCGTTCCTTCGACGACTTTCACACTACTTCTCATTTCCAGCTTTGGTTATAGGTAAATCATCCCCTGGTTGGTAATAGGTAGCTCTTTTCGAAAATTTTCAAAAAGTATTCTATAGTAACCAAACTTTCTTTCCTTTCATATACATGAGATAGAATTTTTAAAAATCCGTATCTTCCATTCTTCTTTCTCATGAACAAGGATGGACAAAGTTCTTCGGCTTGGTTCCTTAACACCTTAGATCTAAGTCCAACCAATCTACAATTCTACATACTTTCTTCAAACCATGAGAATCGTGTAACGTGAACTAGGCTTAAAAGTGTTCAAATTTTCTATCAATCATATAAATAGGGAAATTCATATAGAAAATTATTATATTTAAGCTAATTTAGAGATCTCAAAATCATAGGAATTCATCTCTCTTCCTTTTATACTTATAACATCCTAAGTGCATAGAAACAAGGTTTTCCAAAAGAGTTTTGAATTTTCAGAAAAATTGAAATTTTTTATACAAACATTGCTCGAAATGTTACAAAACACTAGATTCATCCAGGAATCTCACCCCCCAACCAAATCTTGCATTGTTCTCAATGTAAAAAGATATGTAATGAGAAATAATATGAGAGCAATGATAAAAATAAAAGAGGGTTAGAATGAGAATACCCGTGAGAGTCGATCATGGAAGTCTATAACTTTGACAATTAAATAATTTAAACTAATATAAACTACTATATACCTCCATCAGACTAAGAGGTCAATCTTAATACACATGATCATCCAAAGGAATGAAATCCAGTAGGATTATGAGGTGGAGTAAAAGATTTTTCAGTAATATCATCCACCATCTTGCTTCATAGTGCACATGGTTGGTGTTTGTCATTCTAATCCATGAAAATCCTGCTGAAAAAGTTCAGCGGGTTTCTCAAAGTTATCACCCCATGTGTTAGGAAAGGGGAATTTCTTCGGTTGGAATTAATCAAATATGAATCTCTTTTCCAACTTATCTGGGAAAAAATTATTCAGATAAGGATTATCCCAGGGATGGTGCTCTTCAGTTTGAACAAACCAAAGAGATGTGGAGACTTAAAATTCTTCTTCACAAGTCATTATGGTCTCTACATTTTTAGATTCTATTGGTGCTTCCACAATTGATACTTCGGTGTTACACTCCGTAGAAGGAGTCTTTGTAGGCACCGGTGAAGTTTTCCTCAAGGCATTGATAATGTCATGGATTATAGGATCATCCCAATCCTCAAAATATGCCCAACACTCTTCTAGAGTGTAGGAAACTTCGACCTTCTTGGTCACTTGTGTAGGTTAGAATAAGTCCTCAACCCCTACACTTTCGGAATTGGCCTCCCTATAGGCAAATCAAGCACCAATCCATCAAATTCCTACACAACAAAATTGTTCAAATCAGTTATTGGTGTCTTGTTAATCAAATTTTTAGAATTTGGCTCTTCCATGCCCTCATCAATATCCAAATTTATTTCTTCCTTGGAGTGAGCGAAGCAAACTTCGAAGGTTTTGAAAAATTTAGTTGAGGGTGGCTCATATCCATAATTGTATCAATGAAATTAATCATGTGGATCTCATCTTCATCCTTATCCACATCATCTTGTTGGTTACGTAAATGAAACACATTCAGCTTCATTGTCACATTTTCAAAGGATATTTTCATAACCCCATTCCTACAATTGATTATAACATTGGCGGTTGCTAGGAATGGTCGGCCTAGAATGATGGGAACTTGAGTGCATACGTTTGTAACCGCTTATGTATCCAAAACGATAATGTCTACTGAGTAGTAGAACTTATCGATTTGGACCAACACATCATCAATTACTCCTCTCGGTATTCTAACAGTGCGATCCACAAGTTGTAAAGTTATCTTGGTGGGTTTTAATTCACCAAATCCAAGTTGCTCATATATACCAAGTAGGGAATCAAGTTAACACTAGCCCCTAGATTAAGAAGTGCCCTATTGATCCAGAAGTTACCTACTATGCAAGAGATTGTAGGGCTTCCAGAATATTTGAATTTAGGGGGAGTATTTTGTTGTATGATGACACTCACTTGTTCAATCAAGAATGCCCTCTTGTGCACATGTTTACGATTTACGACATATAGATCTTTTAGAAATTTGGTGTATGAAGGAATTTGCTTAGTTGCGTCTAACAAGGGATGTTGATTTTGACTTGTTGGAAGACTTCTAGGATGCCCTGATTTTCACTTGGCCTTTTGGTTAAGACAAGACGTTGGGTGAATGGGGCCACAGGTTTATACACGCGCTCCGGCTCTTTATCTTGTAGAGCATTATTCAATTCACCTTCACTCTTAAAGTCAACCGGATCATTAGGCTTTACGGCCTTTACCAATTCAGATTGTTCAATTATTTTACCACTTCTAAGAGTGGTAATGGCTTGAACATGTTCCACTTGAATGACTGAAGAATTAGAATTCGATTCGAGTTGTTCCTTGGGGTTAAGATAAGATTGGGTCAAAACAGTCCCTTTTTCCCTAACTCCTAGGTGTCTTAATTCTTTCAACCAATATTTTAAGCTCATTTATGGCTTGCATGTTTGACTGATTTATCTGAGTTTGTCCAATCATAAATGTGTTTAATGTATCCTCAAGAGTGCTCTTTTGAAGAGGCCCTTGGGAAGCATTGTTTGTATTTACCACGGGTCCATTTCTCCCATTAAGATTTGATTTACACCACTAATCAGGATTATTTAAGTTAAAATTTGGTCCACTAAAGGGGCGTTGGTAAGCGTTTGTGGCATTCGATTGAGTTTGCACGATGTCTTGAAAAGCAGGGATTGTTGGGCAATCCTTTGTTAAGTGAACACCACTCTCACAAATACCGCATACACTTTTAACTGCAGTCACCAGTGGTTATCATGTTAACACTCCTCAATTCTATGGCCTCAACCTTCTTTGTGAGACCTGCCACCTTTGTATTTAAATCGTCCCCCCCAATCTAATACTTGTACTCCTTTCTCTCTTGGGGATGACTTGGGATTAGTAGTTGGAGTGGAGATGTCCCAAGATTGGGCATTCTCGGCTAGCATATCAAAGTAATCCCAAGCATCATCGGGTGCTTTGTTAAAAAACCCACCATTACACATCATTTGGACAAATTGACGCATGCTTGAACTCAATCCATAATGGAAGAAATCAATCAAGCGCCACTTTTCATAACCATGGTGTGGGCATCCTAATAAAAGATCCTTGAACCTCTCCTAACATTGAAAAAATGTTTCATCTCTTTTTTGGGAGAAGTTCATGATAGTTCGCCTTAGTGCATTGGTTTTATGAACCGGGAAGTACTTTTTAAGGAACTCCCGGGTCATCTCAGCCCATGTCCCAATGCTTCTAGGTTTAAGTGATTGAAGTCATGATTTGGCTTTGTCCTTTAGAGAGAAAGGGAACAATTTCAGTTTCATTACTTCTTGGGAGACATCATTAAATTGAAAGGTATTGGTGATCTCCTCAAATTCACTTAGGTGTGCATATGGACTTTCAGAATTGAGTCCATGAAATTTCGGAAGTAACTTGATAATTCTCGATTTAAGGTCCACGTTTCCTGCATTAGTTGGAAAAATAATGCAGGAAGACGTGGTTATTCTCTCCGGTTATAAATAATCTCGCAATGTTTTAACCAGAGGAACATAGCGATCCTCATTTTCATTACGTTCCATCTTAGTTGGTGGTGCATCATGCTCAACATTCTCAACATTGTGCGGTTCATTCTCAGCCTATGATTTTAGACGATTTAGGATTTCCTAGACGTTTTCTAACTCGTCTGTGATTAATTAGAATTTCAACTGAACCTCCTTTACTTAGAAGTCGTAATGTATGATCATGCTCCCAATGGGGTATAAACCACATAAAAACTAAACTAAACCTAAAAATCTAAATCTGAAATAAAAAATTACAACTAAAAAGTAAAAGAGTCTAAGTTAGAACGGTGTTATCGGATTGAAGAACTAGGTTAGTGAAGAAGATTCTAAAAAATAAACAAAATCTGTTAGTAGTAGAAAATTCTGAGAAAAACCTACTAAAGCAATGAATCATAACCTAAACTATCTAACTTAACTATTCCCTAATTACAAAATTCTAAACCGTTAACCTAATCCCCTGCAACGGCGCCAAAAACTTGTTCGCTCGCCTTAAGTGCGTGGCTGCGATGTAGAAATAATTCTCGGTAAGACCGAGGTCGATCCTCAGGGATTGTCGTAAAAATTCTAAACTTTATAACTAGAATAGGATAAATTTAGATTTGTATCGATGAATGGAATTTAATAACATAAAACTATTTATTAAATCAGAGAAATACGTACTAGAGTGCCAATGATCCACTTATAATCATTCACAGTGCCAATTCAAACCATTTCAGCCAATCACTTAATTGGAATCGGAGTTCTATCCCTATCTAATCAGAATATAGAGCAATCAAATCATCTGAACTTATCTAACATAGATGGATCATCTACCGATATGGTTCTCTCATAAGTAACTAAGGCATTGGGCATATTCAATCACACAGCCCAATCCTTCATGAAACAATCGAGATCAAATTCATAATTCTTCCTCAAACTTTATCACTAGACTTGATTTAGAAGTATGAATTGAACTTCTATTGAACCAAAATCAATACATAAACACCTATCTCAGATCCAATCAAAAGATAAGAACTTCTTCTAGTTTAGTTCTAGATAAGTGTTCGCTCACCTCAAGTGCAAGGCTTGCAATGTAGTAATAACTCGGTAAGACAGAGGTCGATCCACATGAAATTAGGGTAAACTAATTTAGATTATTCTAGCAACTTCAAGTTTAATAATTTTGAAGTTTGATTTTATAAACTAAGTAAAAACAATAACTTTTATAAAAATCCAATAATTAAAAGAACTAAGGCCTCAAGGATCCACTTGTAGTAAGTCCATGTGAATTCATTCATCCAAGCATAAACACAACTAGATTTGAAGTTCTATCTCTCATATAGTTGGAAGATTAAACATTTAAATACAAACAATCACACATAAGTTAGAAAATAAGATTCTAATTCTAATGAAGCATATAGAATTCAAACATGTAGCCTTCGAAGTAATAAATATGTTAAGAGACTATGGTATGCTCCAGGGTTACTATAATTTGAATCTAATCAATCGACATGTGATAATTTCAGAGAATTGCAAGGAACCTATGTTCGAAACACATGAACTCTCATAAAACATAAAAAAATACCAACTTTATTTAAACTAGAATTTAAAAATCCAAACTTTAAGTAAAGGTACTTGAATTAAACAAATTCTACATAAGAATTAGCTACATGCTTCACCTCTTAGTTTAGCTAAAAGGTTCTAGCTAAGCATTATCATACTACAACTAGAATCAAAAGAAAAATTAAAGAAAAACATAAAATTAAAAAAATTCGAAGTCGGCGGAGTTGTGGACGCTCCACGATACTCTCCTTCACTTCCCACGACCTCTAATTTCTTTTAGGATACCTTAGGAACGAACCCTAGTTGTCCTTTTATAATTTTGAGGCTTTATGGTGCGAAAGATTCTAGAATTGTGTAAGAATTTACGCACTTACGCATGAAATTTCGGAGCTTGAAGAACAAACTTCTTTTTCAATTTTCGTGTGGACCGGTCCGGCAACCAGTCATTGACCCACACTTTTGTTCTAGTGAGTTTTGCTTTAAAATCTTCGACGCTACATGAAATACGACCAGTCAGACGATCGATCGTCTGTGGTGGCCGACCGGTCGATTTCATCCATTTTTGGTCCAGCAAGGTTGGCAGCATAAGGCCTTCTGATTTGTACTTCTGACCGGTTGGATGACCGGTCGTGGGCTATGGCAGCATAATCCCTTCAAACAATAAGAATTATGTAATGTGAACTAGACTTAAAAGTGTTCA
Organism: Liriodendron chinense; assembly: GCA_003013855.2. Taxonomy (NCBI): domain Eukaryota; kingdom Viridiplantae; phylum Streptophyta; class Magnoliopsida; order Magnoliales; family Magnoliaceae; genus Liriodendron; species Liriodendron chinense. Next base: position 1,885,507 of record ML058483.1, read on the forward strand.
AATTTTCTATCGATCATATAAATTTGGGAATTCATATAGAAAACTATTATATTTAATTTAATTTAAAGGTCTCAAAATCATACCAACTTGTCTCTCATCCTTTCATTCTTATGATATCCCAAGTGCCTAGAAACAAGGTTTTTCCAAAAGAGTTTTGAATTTCAGAAAAATTTAAAATTTTCTACAAACATTGCTCAAGATGTTACAAAATACTAAATTCATCTAAGAATCTCACCCCCAACCAAATCTTGCATTGTCCTTAATGTAAAAAGATATGCAATGAGAAATAACACTGAGAGTAATGATAAAAATAAAAGAGGGTGAGAATGAGAGGACCTAAGAGAGTTGATCATGGGAATCTACCTCCAACGACTAAATCTACTAAAACAATAAAACTAAAATAGAAAAATAACTAAACTTAATCTACTCTATACCTTCGTTAGACTAGGAGATCAATCATCTTGATATACATGATCTTTCAGAGTGATGGACATATCCTCTAAATCAAAATTTTCAATGAATGGTTTAGGCGTTGTTCGTTCAATTTAAAATAATTTCCATTCTCTGCATTCTCTATCTCGACAGCCCCACGAGGAAAAACTTCTTTAACAATATATAGGCCGGTCCATCGAGATCTTAATTTCCCTGAAAAAAGATGAAGTCGGGAATTGTTCAAGAGCACTTCTGGACTTCATGGAAAGTTTTCCTGAAGATGTGTTTGTCATAAAAGGCTTTGGTCCTACTCTTGTAAATCCTCGAGTTCTCATAAGCATCATTCTGGTTCTCGTCAAGCTCATTCAATTGGAGTTTACGAAATGAGCTAGCCTTGTAAATGTAGAAGTTCAATGTTCGAATTGCCCAATAGGCTTTGTTTTCAAGTTTCACAGGCAAGTGACAAGCTTTCCCATAGACAAATTTATAGTGAGACATTCTAATGGGGGTCTTATAAGCGGTACGGTGAGCCCAAAAAGCATTGACTAATCTAAGCGACCAATCTTTGTGATCCGGTCTCACCGTCTTTTCCAAAATCTGTTTGATTTCCTGATTAGAAATTTTAGCTTGCCCACTTGTCTATGGGTGGTATGGGGTACTCACTTTATGTCTAATGTTATATTTCTTCATTAAAGTTTTAAAGGGCCTATTGCAAAAGTGAGAACTATCATCACTTATGATGGGTCGAGGCGTTCTAAATCTGGAAAGTATATTTTCTTTAAGGAACTTTAGAACCATACGATGATCGTTGGTTCTACATGGAATAGCCTCTATCCCCTTGGACACATAGTTTACGGCAAGCGATATGTAGACATGTCCAAAAGATGAGGGGAATAGTCCTATGAAATCGATGCCCCAACAATCGAAGACTTCGAGATGTTGAATTGGGTTGAGAGGCATCATGTTTCGACGGGACAATCCTCCTAGCTTTTGACAGCGCTCACATGTTTTGCAAAACTTGTGGGTGTCTCTAAACAAGGTAGGCTAATAAAAACCACATTGCAGAATTTAAGAAAATGACCCCCACATGCTTGACTATGACAAAAGGAGATGACAAAATTTTGTTCATCATCAAGGATACATCTCCTAATTATTTGATCTGGGCAATATTTGAAAAGCAATGGTTCATCCCAGAAAAACCTGCGCACTTCCCTTAGAAATTTCTTTTTATCTTGCGTAGTCCAATGAGTCGGCATCGCACCTGTGGAATGATAGTTTGCTATGTTAGCGTACCATGATGGATGCATAGCAACAAAGAGTTGCTCATCTAGGAATGAGTCCTCAATGGGTGACAATTCAGAGCTCAACAGTTGGAGCAGTCACTTTGGGATATCCTAGAACCTATTTAAGTCTTGGCAGAAGCAGAGGTAGCACAAATGGCAGCTTAGTCGTCAACGATAGAATTACAAGACCATTATCTCAGGAACCTGAATGCATAGAATGTGTTGAACTTTCTTCAGTGTTAGCATGGTTCTTTTGTATATTTAAGACTTTTGTAACAGAATTTTACGGTGAATATGTATGGTATGTGCATTATTCTTGATGTGTTCTGATTTACATTGCCATGTCTTTCATTTGCGAATTTGTTGTGATAAGTCATCAATCATAAATCAAACTTTATTGGTGTAATAATGCATATTAAAAGCATACCAAAATTGAAGCGAACATTAGGCAATGCGAATTGAAATGCATTTACCATGTTGTAGGATGAATTTTTAACGCTATAAATTATAACAACACAAAGCATTTTGAGTGAACTTATATCCCCTTTTTAGGACTAAACCTAGGGTAGTAAAGATAAAGTAACATAATGTATTTTGAATGAATAAACATCCCCTGTTCAGGACTGAACTCGAACACTGAATGTGAAATAAAATAAGGTATTTTGAATGAACAAACGTCCCCTATTCAGGACTAAACTTGTATACTAAACGTAAAATAAAATAAGGTATTTTGAATGAAGAAACGTCCTCCTTTTAGGAAGAACTTGTATACTGAACGTAAAATAAAAAAAAGTATTTTGAATGAAGAAACGTCCCCCTTTCAAGACTAACTTGTATACTGAATATAAAATAAAATAAAGTATTTTGAATGAATGAAACGTCCCCCTTTCAGGACTAACTTGTTCCATGGAGATTAAGTTTGTAGGGCTTTGATCCTTGGTGTAGGTTAGAGCTTACCTTCTCTATTCCTGGTTCTAATGGCTCTCAAAAGGCGATGTTTGGTACCTGGTCTACCTGATGTGTTCCGTCCTTGTGTCATGAGTTTGAGTGATCTTTTGAGACCTCTACATCCTGATGACCTTCCTGTACCTGCGTAAGCACACAAAATGAATCATTAGTGTTCGGATTGCAAACCTTTGTCACTCTTATTGTTTCATTTCATTCCTCGTATCATTCTTATAACAATTTCCCTCTAATGGGGCATTTACAAATTATAATGAAAAATAAATGTCAGGTAAAATATCTTTTTAAGAATCGACCATTGACTAAGGAACTGATGCCTTCTCCTTTACAATCCACAACTCGGTAAGCTCCATTAGAATAAACTTCATCGATGATGCATACCAGATCCCACTTCGGATTAAACTTACTCTTCGGACCTTGTGCTGGTGTCGAGCATTTCATCATTAGTACTAAGTTGCCCTTCTTGAATCACTTGCCACAAACTCGTTTGTTGTAGGCAGTTGAAATCTGCTTCTGATATATCTCAAGTCTTTGTTGGGCGGTGAGACTTTTCTCGTCCAAAGCTTCAAGCTCGGCTATTCTAACCTAGCACTATGCTCAGTCGTCAGGGAGTCACGGAGCGTGTTCGCTCCCCAAGAGTAGTGTTGCAATGTAGTAATAATTCGATAAAGACCGAGATCGTCCTCAGGGACTAATTCAGGAATTCACATAATTTCTTCAAACAATTTCTAATAGGAAATCAAACTAAAACAAACTAGAATTTGAATATAGATAAGTAATCTGTAAACTTGAGATGAAATTAACAATCTAAAGAAGCACTAGGGTGCCAAGGATCCACTTGTAGCTATCCTTGATGCATAATTCACTTTGGTTTCTCAATTATACAACTAGAATCAAAATCAAATCCTATCTAGCTGGATTATAGAGCGGTTAGTTCAGTAAAACAATCTGTCACATGTCTTGTGCATCAACAGTGACTCCTTCAGTTCAAGTTAGGACTTGGGCACACTCAATTGCATAGGCCAATCCTAGTTCCAATAGATTAAGATCATAACTATGATAATTATCAAACCCTGTCACTAGATTCAACTAAAATCATAATTTGAAATTGATTAAAATCACATAAACAAACAACACATATTTTAGATTTCAGAAAAGATAGAACTTTGGTTTGAAGTTCCCACATGAAGATCCAAGTTCTAGAGCATCTTGAATACGATTCATCGGAGTGTACAGGTCTAGATCTTTGCAAAACAACTAAAAACTAAGTAAAATTCTTTTAAACATCCATAGTTATCATAAGATTAAGAAAAACTACTTATAACTTCATTCAAACTCAACAAAGCATTGTTCAACATTAAAACCAATTCATAAAACCTTAGAAATGAATTAAAACATCTTAGAACTATTACAAGCTTCCCCTCTTAGCCCTAGCTAAGAGGTTTAGCCAACCATGATAAGAGAAAACAAAAAATCCACTTTAAGCATGAAGAACTAGAGAAAAACTAAGTAAAGAGAGTTGTAGAACTACGAATCCTTCCTTCTCCACCTCCCAATGCAATAGATTCCTCTGGGATGGCTTATGAATGATGTGGAGGTGTCCTTTTATAGGTTTTAAGCCCCACTGACCTAAAAGCTTCGAGATTTTGTGCAACGTTTACGCAGTGCGCAGAGAAAATCGAAAATCCAATAAAGAAACTTTCGTTTTTGGCTTAACCGATCAGTCTTGACAGGTCGGACTTGTTTGTTCATCAGTCCAGTGAGCCCCTCTTCAATCTTTCTGCATGGCCGATCGGTCTTGACCGGTCGAATCCGTTTAAATGTTGGTCCAGTGTTAAGGCTCTCAATGGAGTGGGTCAGATCCGAGATCCAATTCGCTCCGAATCCATATAATGTGGATTTGGATCTTAAAATAGGTCCAATCAGTTAAATGGACGAGATTTGGATCTTAAAATAGGTTCGATTACTTAAATGGTTCGGATTTGGATTCACAGGAACATATCCGAGTTCGATCCGAATCCGATTAAGATCCAACTCATTGTCACTTTACTGTATACGTTATAGTCATGTTGGCCATCCGTTTTCCATATTATTTTAGGCTTGACCATACCACAGTAAATAGTGGGTTTTGCATCATTTTTCAACTAAATTAAATATATTACATTATATATATATATATATATATATATATATATATATATATATATATATATATATATATATATATATATATATATATATATATATATATATATTATATTTTTTTAGATTTGTAATGGGGGTGGATTCGAACCTAGATTCGACTCGAATCCGATGGTTATATGGATTTTGGATCGAAAATGGATCTAACAATTTATAAATGGATCGGATATGGATATCACTTTTTGGATCCGAGTTGGATCCGAATCCGATCTGAATCTGTCTACAGATATACGGACTTGGGGCCGGATCTAGCTGGATCCGATCGAGATCCGACCCATTAAGATCCTCATCCAGGGTGCTTTGTATGGGCAGCAAGGGTGGCTGACTGGTCTGGCATCTGGCCGACCGGTTAGGACCGGTCGGATCCAAAGAATTTTGAGTTTTCTTCTTTCTTTTGATCCGCTTCGCCTTGCTTCTTCGCTCCAATCTTTGTTCTTCTTTCCTTCGATCTTCAATGATCCTTTGAAGTGCTCTTTAATCCTTTTATTTGGTGAAGTCTCTCCCTCATCCTACAAACACAAAACAATGCATTAGATAAGAGTTTAAAAATGGAAATCATGCACAGTTAGCGATCAAATGGGGTTAGAATATGCATTTTGCTAGTCCCGAGCAAAACATGTGTGAAATAAATCCATCATTTAAAACTTAACTCTCTCTTGGAAACATTCTTCTATAAACTCTAAAATATACAAGTATAAATATCAGAGACAATCAATGATAGAGATTGAAATCTTAAACTCTCCAAATACAGTTAGTGTTCCACATAGAATTCCCACAAATTGATTGATAAATAGAAGATCTAGGACAAATGTGGTCTAGTGTGCAAAGTGAATGCTCATTTCATAAACTTCAAGGATTACCTTCTTCAGAAATCAACTTAGGCTAAGAATGTAGTATACAAATCAACAACAAGCCTCTGACAAGAATTTGCCTTACCGTTCCTTCGACGACTTTCACTCTACTTCTCATTTTCAACTTAGGTTATGGGTAGACCTTCCCCTGGTTAGTTAGTAGTTAGCCTTTTTTGAAAAATTTCAACAAATGTTCAATCATCACCGAACTTCCTTTCTTTTCATATACATTAGCTAGGATTTTTAGAAATCCATATATTTCATTCTTTTCTCTTATTTTCTCATGAACAAGGATGGACAAAGCTCCCCGGCTTGGTTCCTCAACACCTTAAATCTCAATCTAACTGATCCACCAATCTAATAATCCCTTCCATTATGAAAATCGTGTGATGTGCACTAGACTCAAAGTGTTCAAAATTTCTATCAATCATTCAATATGGGAATTCATATAGAAATCTATTATATTTAAGATAATTCAAGGATTTCAAAATCACAACACTTCATTTCTTTTCCTTTTATAATCATATTATCTAAAGTGTATAGAAATAATGTTTTCTAAGAGAGTATTGAGATTTCAAAGAATCGAAAAATTTCCTACATGATTGTTCGAAATGTACAAAATACTAGATGATAAATCTCACCCCCTAACCAAATCTTACATTTATCTCAATGTAACAAGATATGAATGCAATGATAACATGAGAGTAACGACAAAAACAAGGGGATTGAGCAATGAGAGAGTAAAAATTGGGATTCTACCTCCTTTTAACAAACTTACTGAAAAACAAAAAAAAAAGCAATAATCCTAATCCTAAACTACACTACACCTCTATCAGATTGGGAGATCAAGTATCTTGATACAGAGGATCATTCAGAGGTATGGACATACCTTTTGAAGGGAAGTTCTCAAAGAATGGCTTGAAATGCTGACTATTTGCTTTAAAGATGTTGCCGTTCCTTGGATTCAACAACTCCACAGTCCCATATGGATAAACAGTTTTGACAATGAAGGGACTGATCCATCGACACCTTAATTTATCCGGAAATAGATGTAACCGAGAATTATACAAAAGGACCTTTTAATTGATCGTGATAGTCTTACGAAGGATGTTCTTATCATGGAACACTTTCGTCTTGTCTTTGTAAATTCTCACATTCTCATATGCCTCATTCCGGAGCTCTGCAAGTTCATTCAATTGAAGCGTGCACAGCAAGCTTGCTTTGTTAGAATCGAAATTCATCTTCTTTATCGCCCAATATGCCCTATGTTCCAACTCCACAGGCAAGTGACAAGCTTTCCCATAGACAAGTCTAAAGGGTGACATTCCAATGGGGGTCTTGAAAGCTGTACGGTGAGCCCAGAGTGCATCAGTAAGTCGAAGGGGGTCTTGAAAGCTGTACGGTGAGCCCAGAGTGCATCAGTAAGTCGAAGTAACCAATCCTTGCGATCGGGGTTTACTGTTTTCTCTAGAATATGTTTGATTTCTCTGTTGGATATCTTAGCTTGTCCACTTGTTTGTGGGTGATAGGGAGTGCTTACTTTATGAGTAACACCATATTTCTTCATTAATGCTTTAAATGGTCGGTTACAAAAGTGAGACCCTCCATCACTGATAATGACTCGAGGGGTTCCAAACCAGGAAAGAATGTTTTCTTTTAAAAATCGAATGACTGTTTTATGGTCATTATTTCGGCATGGAATCGCCTCGACCCATTTTAAAACATAATCAACTGCAAGTAAAATATACAAATTTTCAAAAAATATGGGAATGGACCCATGAAATCAATGCCCAAATAATAAAAAATTTTGATTGGTAAGAAGGGATTGAGTGGCATCATATTTCGACGGGATATTCCTTCAAATTTCTGACAAGGCTCACATGCCTTACAAAACTCATTAGTATCTGTGAACAGTGGGCCAATAGAACCCACATTGCAGAATTTTGGCTATGGTCTTCTTAGCCGAGAAGTGCCACCACATGCCTGAGAATGACAGAAGGAGATGATACTTTGTTGTTCATGATCTGGCACACATCTCCTTATAATCTGATCGGGACAGTACTTAAATAATTACGGGTCATCCCACAGAAATTTTCTTACCATGCTGAAGAACTTATCCTTATCCTACTTTTTCAATGTGTCAAAATTGTATCTGTAGCAAGATAGTTAGCAATGTCCACATACCATGGTAGTTGGAAGATTTTGAAAAGTTGTTCATCAGGGAACATGTCATTCATCGCAGTCGTCTCAGGGGAATCGGTGAGAACAAGTCTAAAGAGATGGTCAGCTACAACATTTTCTACTCCCTTTTTATCTCGTATTTCTATATCAAATTCTTGGAGTAGGAGGATCTATCATAACAAGTGTGGCTTAGCATCCTTTTTTAGAAAGAAGGTACTTAAGCGCGGCATGATCGGTAAATATGATGATCTTGGATCCGATCAAGTAAGACCTAAACTTGTTTAAAGCAAATACTACAGCTAAGAGATCATTTTCCGTATTGGTGTAATTTACTTGAACCGAGTTTAGAGTTCTACTTGCATAGTAGATGACATATGGCTTCTTTTCTTTTCTCTGGACTAACACTGTCCCAATAGCGTAATCACTGGCATCACACATGATCTCAGAAGGAATGCTCCAATTAGGTGGTTGCATTATAGGAGCACATGTCAACATACTCTTGAGTTTAACAAAGGCATTTTGACATTCCTCATTCCACTCGAATGAGTTTTCCTTTTGGAGGAGGGTACATAAAGGACGAGAGAGGGTACTAAAGTCCTTGATGAACCTCCTATAGAATCCGATGTGTCCTAAGAAGGACCGCACCTCTCGTACGATGTTAGGAGGTGGAAGGTTAGAGATAAGGTCAATTTTAGCTTTGTCCACCTCGATTCCCTTGGCTGAAATAATGTGACCAATGACTATTCCCTTTTGAACCATAAAGTGACATTTCTTTCAATTCAGACAAGGTTTTTTTCTTCACATCCTTTTGAAACGGTCTTTAGCTGCATGAGGCACTCATCAAAGTCACAACCAAATATCGAGAAGTTGTCCGTGAAGACTTTGAGAATTATCCCTACCATATCAGAAAAGATACTCAACATGCAACGCTGAAAGGTGGCAGGAGCATTACATAGTCCAAACGGCATCCGTCGATAAGCAAAAGTGCTGAATGGGCATGTGAATGTTGTCTTCTCTTGGTCCTCTAAGGTGGTCTCTATTTGGTTGTACCCTGAATATCCATTGAGGAAGCAAAAGTGAGAAAGGCCCGCTAACCTTTTTAAGAGTTGATGAACAAAAGGTAAAGGTAAGTGGTCTTTCCTCGTGATTGAATTTAGCTTCTGGTAGTCAATGCACATTCTCCAACTGGTAGTGACCCTGGTTGGCACGAGTTCATTGTTGGCATTGGCTATGATGGTTACTTCAGATTTCTTAGGCACGACTTGAGTTGGACTCACCCATTGACTATCGGATATTGGATAAATGATACCCACATCCAATAGTTCTAACACCTCGGCCTTAACCACCTCCTTCATGTTAGGATTGATGTGTCTTTGTGGTTGCCTAGATGTTTTTGCATTCTCCTCAAGGTGTATGCGATGAGTACAAATCAAGGAGTCTATGCCTTTGAGATCCGCAATTAACCACCCGATGAGATTCTTATGCTCTTTTAAAGTAGCAATCAACCTACTCCCTTGTTCTGATCCAAGTGGGAAGAAATCATCACCAGATATGTTTCATATTGACCTAAATATACATATTTGAGATCTGTAGGCAATGGTTTTAGGTCAAGCTTCGGATCCTTGATACTAGAAGGAAGAGGTTTGTTCTCAGTTAACGGCAAAGCCTCCAATGGGTTCTTCCATCAGTTAGTATCAAGTACCAGCACAAAGTCCAAAATGACATCCATATCTCGTATCATGTCATCATCAATCTTATGAGAGTGAGACAAACATGCTTCTAAGTGATCAGAGAAAAATGTTAAGAGGGATGTATCTTCCACGAATGAATGAATCATATTTATTTCGTGGACCTCATCATTACTATCCCGTGGTTGTTTGCATAAATAAAAAATATTCAGCTCAAATGTCATATTTTTGAAAGACATTTGCACAAGCCCGTTTCTACAATTGATAATTACATTTGAAGGGGCTAAGAAAGGGTGGCCAAGTATGACAGGAATTTAAGCATCAGTACCAATCACAGGATGTGTATCCAAGACAATAAAATCCACTTGATAGTAGAATTTATTGACTTGTACAAGCACATCTTCAATCATTCCTCTTGGTATACGAATGGATCGATTAGCAAGTGAGAGTGTGGTTTTGGTGGATTTTAATTCACCTAAACCAAGTTGTTCGTAGATCGAGTATGGGATAACACTTGCTCCCAAATTGAGTAAAGCTTGTTCGATTCGGTAGTTTCCTATGATGCATGAGATGGTAGGACTACCTGGATCCTTGTATTTTTTGGGGAACCTCTTGTCTGATGATAGCGCTGAAATTCTCAGTCAAAAGTACTTTATTGTGTACATTGTGTCTCCTTTTGACCGTATAAAGTTTCTTAAAATTTTTGGCATATGATGGTATTTGTTTTATAGCATCCAACAATGGGATGTTGATCTTCACTTGCTTAAAAACTTCTAAAATTTCCAGATTTTTGTCTAGAAGTTTGGGTGAAATCAACCTTTGGAGAAAAGGAGCAACCTGCTTATATTGCTTTTTCGGTTCTTTCTCATGTGGAGTATTGTTAGAACTATCATCTTTGTTGGCAATTTTCGGATCATTAGGCTTTGAGGCTTTCAATGGATTAGATTTGTCAATTTTTTTTGCCACTTCTTAAGGTTGTAATGGCTTTAACATGTTCCACATGTTGGGAGGATGAGTTGGGATCTTGGGTTAGGGAGAGGTTGGGCAGGAAGTGCGCCTTTCTCCCTAACACTAAGATGAGATTCAACTCTAGCCATTGAAGTTTTCAAATCAATGATAGCTTGAGATGTGTTTTGGTTGAATCGTAGTTATTCTTGCATGAACCCATCTATTTTCAGAGAATTAGTCTTGTTATATTCAGCTTGAACTGACATGAACGCACCCAATATCTCTTTAAGTGTAGCTTTTGGTGTGATTACTAGGGATGGACCTAGTGAAGGTTGAGCTTGAGGGGTGTTATTTGCATTCGCAGTTGGTCCATTCCTCCAACTGAAGTTGGGATGGTTCTTTCAACTTGAATTTTACGTATTTAAGTTTGGAGCACTAAATGGTCGTTGATAATTGTTTATGGCATTGGATTGTTCTTGCAAAACTTCTTGAAAGGCGGGAAGTGTAGGACAATCCTGTGTTTCATGTTGATTACCGGCACAAATTTCACAACCGTTATCAACAACTTCTATGGGTTTAATCATTTCTTCTTTCTTCAATTCCATGGCCTCAACTTTTCTTGTGAGACTAGCTACTTGTGCACTTATATTGTCTTCTTTTGAAAGGACATAAATTCCTCAATTTTCTATTTATTGGCCTGTCTTGGGAATTTCTTGTTTAGATGTATCCCAAGATTGTGCATTCTCAGCCAAGACTTCAAAGTAATTGAAATTGCGGTTTTACCTGAAGTAAAGATACTTGGAGATATGCCTAAAGTCATAGAGTGAATGGGACTTTTTAAATATTCTTATTACTTTTAAATCAGAATTGCATGCACACTTTAATTAACAATTATGAACTAGCAAGTGAAGACAATTGATCAAATAGTTGATAGGCATGATAATACTAATCTCTCAAATATGGCATATAAGCATTTTGTCAATCAGTAGATAGGCATTCAGATAAGCATTAATAGATAAGACATAATAATGGGCAAAATGCATTCATCACATTACACGAGATGTATAGTGGTTCGACAATGATTCTACTCTACTCCCAGTTCAAGTGCTCAACTCCTTTGAGCACACCGGCATTCACTATTGGAGGTTTTAAATGAGGTTCACCTCTCAACCTTTACAACCTACACAAGGACTAATCCTACTCAAGGACCACACACGCATTCTCTCGTGTCAGAGGCCTACATAAGGACTTCCAAGTCCTACATAAGTACACACATATCCTACTCAAGGACAACACCGAGATTAGGTCACAATCTCTAGACCCCAATCTCAACAAGAAGGGGGAATCAATAGTGGACTCTATAAGCTTAACCACTTACAAGAGCTGAGCCCCGATTCAGCGTCGTTGTTTGAAGAAGCTTCGTTTTGTACGAATGATCTCTTCTATGGCTCCCTCGATCAGCAACCTTGCATTGATTGATGGCTTGAAGCTTCCAAGGTGAGGGAATAGGGTTTGAAGAACCTATATTGGGATATGGCTTTTATATGAAGGATGAGTTCTACTTAAACTACCATTAATGGCATTGATGACAAGAATATGACTATTAGGAGTTGGTCAAGAAGCCATTAAAGAGGGGTTAAGTTCATGATTCAATCCAAGCTTTGAATGCTCTTTAATGTTGGTCAAATCAACATGGATTGAAGTAGGAACTCAACAAATCTAAGGGAATGAGAGATAAGAATCACAAGGAAGAAGCCTAAACAAACCCTAGATGATGCTTGAGGTAGTTCTATCAAGATCTAACCAAGATGCCTATATAGAGTTGTTCTCAACGGATAGAAAATAGTCATCTCGATAGGATAGGAAGGAGTTCCGATCGATCGGACATAAGAATCAGCACATTTTCAATTTTGCTGAAATTAATTCTCCAATTGATCGGAAGACCATATCCGATTGATTAGAGAGAGGGTACTATTGATCGGAAATATGTCCAGATGTGTTTTGAAATATTGCTAGAGGTTTTTCCAATGGATCGGATGATCTTCCGATTGATCGGAGGTACCTGGTCCGATTGATCGGACAGAGGGTCCGATTGATCGAAAATATGTCCAGATGTGTTTTGAAATATTGCTGGACGTTTTTCCGATGGATCAGATGATCTTCCGATTGATCGGAGGTACCTGGTTCGATTGATTGGACTTATCTCCGATTGATTGGAATAATTTCCAGAGAGTTTTGAAGTTTTGCCGGACTATCGTCCGATTGATCAGGCATGTGCTCCTGATCGATCAAACGTCAATCGAAAATAATTCCAATGGATCGGGATCCCATCGGAATCAGCAGATTGGGAATTTATTTGATTTTGCAACAATTGCTATGACAACCGATTCCATAGCTGATCAATATGGAAGGAAGACTATAGAGAGGGCTAGAAGGATGTATCTAAGTGTGGTGAGGCCATCTATAGAAGGGTTTTAGGATAAATGGTTTAGGGAAAAAGGATTGAGGCTGGTCTGAATTATACGATCTTCTTGAGTAGCTTCTGTCGGAGATGACCAAGGACTTCAATCTTCAGCAGCAAGTGGTTTTACAGACTTGACGACACACTAAACATGTAATTGACAACTCTTACACTAACAATCTCCTCCTTTGTCAATTAAGGGGCAAAACCAAAAGTTATAAGTTTTACAATCTTTTAAACTGTCTGTACCAAAGACTTTTCCTAACCACTAAAACCCAAAAAAAAAAATACATTGAACATGTCATAGAAGTTAAATTACGTTATACATGGACATGACCCAATACATACAAAATGTACATACAGACTAGGCTTCACACAAGCTCCCCCTAAATCCTTGCTCACAAAAGATCAACAAAAAGATAACAGGGACCTTTTGGTGGGATAACTTCTCCCCCTTTTTGTCAGTCATTGACAAAGGTTAGTAAAAATACAGTGTAGAAAATATGTCACAGATTGCAATAAAAGGGAAGAATAAACATGAAGTGCCGAGGGAGAAAGCCAAACATAAATGGTCATAAGAGGATATACAAGCATATATCAATAAGCACAGTGGGCATATCGCCCAAGCAACCAACCTCCCCTTCAGTTATGTATATCATGACCAACTGATATCACTATATATACAACCCAAAATGGGGCAAGAAGCCCGATAAAGGAGAATCAAATAAGCATAAGTATATATAGGCATATAGATAGACAACTAAGAATCATAAAAAGAGAATAGTCTACAGAAAAGCATAGAGACATAGCCATTGATTCTCAAGATAAATGATATCCAAAATGATAAAGGAAAATCCAACAAAGTGATCATCAAAATGTCCAAAAGATTTGATCAATAACAGACAGTTTAACCTGATGAAAGTGCCTAGATTGTGTGACAAAGTCGCCAAAAAGATACTCTTGACTATGCACACAATATACTACCCTAGCCAGACACAAATAAGACTACTGACTGGGGCCTGAAACATCATCGTGCCAGCAAGAGAGAGCAGAGGTGAGGCGCTGAACTGCGTCGTGGACTGACTGCATCATGCTCTCAAGGCGAGTCATCCTGTTTCCATGCTGGGCTAAGGTGTGCTCCACATGATCAAGTTGTGCTATGATTTGCTCCAAGTAGGCGGGAGGAGGTGGTGGTGCAGAAGTGGCCTCAGATTGAAGACGTCTCTTCATCGAGCGTTGAGCGGGAGTCGGCGTCGGGGCTGAGGATTCACCATGGGTGCCAGATGACATGTGTGTGGGAGTATGGGAGAAATCACGATCTTCCATGTCGACCTCTTTTGGCTGCTGCATCTTTTTAATGTTGAGGTCTTTGAATGTAGGACGTGGGACGGGATGAACCACAACATTTGTAAATCCGCAGTCTTGGGCCAGTAGGGTAATAATCCATCCAAATGGAATTGTGTTTTGGGAGTTATGCAATGTGTCCAAGACGTTATGCAGGATGATGGAGGGCAGGCATAAACGAGTCCCATGGGTAACATGATAGAGCAGATTGACCATATGGGCTATTAAGTCAGACTTGTTAGTGCTACGAGGATAGACATTTGTGCTAAAGATTTGGTGAAGGACTCGAAAGTGGTTGGACATTTCTGATGCTTGTAGGGCACTCCCAACCCATTCTGGATTGGGTCCCCGGCATAAATACCGAGTCCAATCAGCTCGAAGAGAGGGATCTAGGAGATTATCATTGGGCCGAGGAGCTGAGGACATAGGGATTCCAATCAGATTAGTAATTTTTTTGTGCTGTGACCTTCACAACACGTCCACCAACAATAACTTCACATGACGGAGGATTTTCAATCGGATTAATAATTTTGTAGAGGCATATGTATACTACCTCCGGGTCTGCCACACCCCCAAACCTTAACACACCTTCCCAGCTAATTCGTTCAAGTAGTGCTGGGATGCCAAATGGCTCAACACATGACACGACCACCTCCCGCTTATAGATGATTGTTCGGGATTGTAAGCAGGAGAGTGTAGATATGACATTTGATGTAGCAGGTGGAGAGGCCTGAGAAGGTCGAGAAGTCAGAAGCTTCTTCGACCTAGTGGTGGTGGATGGCCCTGGCATCCACTTTGGACTTACCTTTGGGGTCTTTCGGCATGATTTTCAAGGATGTAATGACAATGGAAGCAACAAAAAGACCGAGGATGGTAGGAAATCACAGACTTGCATTGAACCGGACAGAGTTCAGGTGAAAAATCCTAGCAGATGGATTTGAAGCAAACAGCAAAAATAGAGAAAATGAAGGAGACGACTGAATTTAAAAAACCCTTGCCCGATATTTTCGATCGATCGGAGCATGTTCCGATCAATCAGAAATCTCTCCAGTAGGATTTCAATAGACTCATTTTGACAGCTTGTGTCAAATGATGATTAAGACAATTTTATGTTAAAATGAAGCATTTATGCTGGAAATCATTAACATTCATTTGAAATATGAGGCTAATTCCTCAGATATACCTATATGCACACAAAGCTGGTAAGCTAGATTAAGCATTTCCTACACCAATGGACTTCTAAAGGTTTGCAAAGCGAACTGAGTCCAAGGGTTTTGTTAGGATATCGGCTAGTTGATTTTCTGTAGGCACATGTTCAAGAGATATGATATGATCTTCGACTAGTTCTCGAATAAAATGGTGCCTAATATCCATGTGCTTAGTGCGCTAGTGCTGAATAGGATTTTTTGAAATATTTATGGCACTAGTATTGTCGCAAAATAGTGTCATTGTGCCTTGGTTAATCCCATAATCGGTCAAGGTTTGTTTCATCCATAATAGTTGTGCACAACAACTTCCGGCAGCAATATACTCTGCTTCGGCTGTGGACAGAGAGATGGAGTTCTGTTTCTTACTGTGCCAAGCAACAAGACAATTTTCAACATAGAAACATCCACCACTAGTTGATTTATGGTCATCAATGTTACCTGCCCAATCAGCATCTGAATACCCCGCAATATCTGTGGGTAAATCAAATGGGTACCAAAGTCCGTATTCAGTAGGTGTATCCTACAAACCGGATAATACGCTTAACAACGGTGAGGTGAGATTCTTTAGGATCAGCCTGAAATCGAGCACATGCACCTACACTAAATACAATGTTTGGTCTGCTAGAAGTGAGATAGAGAAGACTACCAATCATGCTTCTGTAAAGGCAACATCTACACTTTTCCCTGCTAGATCTTTTGATAGTTTAACAGTGGTGCTCATAGGTGTAGTGTGTGATCGACCAGAGGTGAATATTCATTACCCAATCAAGGTCTCTAGCATACTTTAATTGGGTAATGAATATTCCTGATGCAAGTTGTTTTACTTGTAAACCTAGAAACATGTTAAGTTCTCCTACCATTCTCATTTCAAATTCTGATGTCATTAATGTAGCAAAGGGGATGGATATTTTCTCACACGTGGATCCAAAAATAATGTCATCCACATAAATCTGAGCAATCAAGATGGAATTCTCGACTTCTCTTATAAAGAGAGTTTTATCAACACTCCTCCTAACAAAATCATGGTTTATAAGAAAGTAAGTTAGACTTTCATACCAAGCACGAGGAGCTTGTTTGAGGCCATAAAGGGCCTTTTTCAATCAATATACCTGTGAGGATATTTATGATCAATAAATCCTTTTGGTTGTTCAACATACACTCCCTTATCTACAATACCGTTCAAGAAGGCACTTTTGACATCTATTTGGAACAATTTGAATTTTAATGCACAAGTAATAGCCATAAGAATTCTAATAGACTCGAGTCTAGCTACAGGGGCAAATGTTTCTTCAAAGTCAATACCTTCAATTTGTGAATACCCCTAAGCAACTAACCGAGCCTTATTTCGTATTACATTCCCAGATTCATCGGATTTATTTTTAAAAATCCATTTGGTTCCAATAACGTTTTTCCTTTCAGGCCTGTCGACCAGATACCAAACCTCATTTCTAATGAATTGTTAAAGCTCTTCTTGCATAGCAATGATCCAGAATTCATCTTTTAGAGCCTCTTCAGCATTTTTGGGTTCAATTTTAGAAGTGAAACATAGGTGGCTGTTGATAACCTCCAACTGCCTCTTGGTTTTGACACCAGTGTTAGGATCCCCAATGATTTGATTGAGGGGGTGATCCTTGGCACCTTCAGCATCACTAGGAGTAGTGGTAGTATTAGGAGATGAGAGTTGTTTATCAGATTTACCTATCTCGCATATACCCTCATCTTCTTCTTCATCACTTGGAGACACTAAGTCATCTAATTGATCATCTACGGTCACATTGATAGTCTCTTTAACAGTTAAGTTTCGATTGTTGTAGACACGAAAAGCTCTGCTATTCAATGAGTATCCTAAAGAGATACCCTCATCAGTCTTGGAGTCAAACTTTCCCAAGTTCTCACGGTCTCTTAGAATATAACATGGGCTACCAAAGACTTTAAAATATTTCACATTTGGTGTCTTTCCATACCATACTTCATATGCAGTTTTGTTTAAACCTGCCCTCAAATAATATAGCAGGCAGTGTTTACTGCTTCGGCCCACAGATTTTTCGCAAGTTTCTTATTGTTAAGCATAGCTGTGGCCATATCCAACAATACTTGATTTTTCCTTTCAGCAACCCCATTTTGTTGAAGTGTTTTGGGTGCTGAGAGCTCATGACGAATACCCAACTCATCGCACAAATCTTTTAAACGATGATCTTCAAATTCACCGTTGTGATCACTCCTGATTTTGGCTACCATGTATCCTTTTTCATTGTGAAGTCGCTTCACTAGTTTTTGGAATTATTTAAAGGTGTCAGATTTTTTTCTTAGGAAGGCGACCCATGTGAATCTAGAGTAATCATCAACGATAAAGAAGTATCATTTTCTGCCTTGGCTAAGAACCTTGGTAGGACCAACTAGGTCCATGTGTAGCAGTTCAAATGGTTTTGATGTGACCAGGATAGAGGTTCTCTTGTGTGTAACCTTGATTTGTTTACCTTTTTGGCAAGCAATGCACACAGCTTTAGGTCTTTTACCTATCTTAGGTAGACCTCTCACCAAATTTTTTTGACTTAGTTTAAATAGATTTCTATAATGAACATGACCGAGTCAATGGTGCCACAATTCTGTTTCATCCTTAATGGCCATGTGACACATGGTGGGAGTACACAGGTTGTTACTACTTTCAATAACATAACAGTTGTCTCCTGTGTGTAGACCTTTTATAACAAGTTTTCCTGTGGAGTTCAGTATCTTGCACATATCTTTCGAGAAACTTACTGAGTGCTCACCATCACAAATTTGTGAGATACTCAGAAGATTATGTTTAAGTCCATCAACATAAAGTACGTCTTCTATTTTGGGCAATCCTGGCCCTGTGATGGTTCCTTTACCAATGATTTTAGCTATGCTTCCATCACCAAATGTGACAGACCCACCATCGAATTCGTCATATGTACAAAATTGAGATCTATCACCTGTCATGTGTCTAGAGCAACCACTATCCAAGTACCATCTAGGGTTATTCCCAGCTTTTAAGGCAGTATGAATGACCAAGTATTTGTTCTTAACCACCCATTGAGTTGTTGTCCTTTTATGAGTGGTATTCTTATAGTATGATTCTTTAGATTTCTTAGGAGAAGCAGATTTTTCTTTCTCATGTAGGAGAATAGTTGTTTTCAAATTTAGCATTTTAACTTGTTCTAATAAGTCATCCATCCTCTTATCCTTCCTTGGTAGCGTAGGATAATTTCTTCTCATGTTTCCTCTTTTTGGTGAAGTATGCATAGGAGGACTCTAACTAGATTGTACATTTTTCCCAGGTCGGTATAAATTTTCCTTTCAAGTTTCTAACCGGATTTTTAAAAATCATACATTCAAATTTTAGGTGGCCAATGTCACCACAAGCATGGTAAACAGGGGATGCTTTGGTTTTACTCCCTGACGCTCTATGATCTTTTCTTACCATTGGTTGGACATAGTTTGTTTTTGGAATATGACTGTCATAGCCCATACCTCTTTTTTCCACTGGTGATCTTGCAATACCCAAGAGTTTTTCAAGGCTTTCTTCTCCTTGGGCAAAATGTCTTCTGGAGTTAACAACCTGACATTTAAGATGACCAATCTCTGTGTTTGCCTCTTTAAGTTCTTTCTCTAGAATAGCCTGCTTATCTAGAGTTTCGCCACTCATGTATTTTTTCTTTTCTTGCTCAAGCTCGTCATTCTTCTTTTTCAGTTCTTCTAGGTCTTGTCTCGTCTTTTGATTCTCAATTTTCAATCCATCAAGACTCTTTGTCCACTTATCATTCTCAGCCTTCATTTGGCCCAACTTTTTAATGGTATTCATGTTTTCAATATATATAGTTGGTTGTATATCTCCTGAAGGTCTTCATCCTCACTTAAAGAATCATTTTTAGTGTTAGAGGATTCATGATCATCAATGTCTCTGGTGATCTTTGCAATGGGCTCAGTTTGAGGCACACTTTCAGTGATGGAGGCCATTAAAATTTTGATTGAGCCATGTTCCTCATCACTTTGGGATGTGTTTGATTCTGATTCTGATTCTTCAGTATCATCCCATGTGGCCGCCATAGCCTTCTTCTTGACTCTTTTATCGGTGCACTCAGAGGCAATGTCACCATATCCTCTACAATTGTAACATTGAGGATCTTTTGACTTCTTAAAAAATTTACTTTTATTGTTCTTAGAGTCAAAAGGTTTACACTTCTAATAGGGTTTCCTTCTAGAAGTATTTCCTCTAGTTTTGAAGAATTTTTAAAATTTCTTGGCCATAAGTGCCATTTCTTCTATATCTAGATCTTCTTCACTTTCATGTTCAGAATCTCGTTTCTTGTGAGAAGATTTCAGGGCTGTACTTTTGGATTTGGAGGGAATTTTGAAATGTAACTCATAGGTTTGAAGGGACCCTAGTAATTCTTCAACTTTCATGGTATTTAGGTCCCGACATTCTTCTAAAGTAATAACTTTGGTAGAGAACCGTTCCGGTAGGGATCTCAAAATTTTCCTACACAGTCTATTTTTGGGAACAGGTTCCCGCAAACCCCACATGTCATTTGTGATTTTGTTCAGTCTGTTAAAGAAGTGCATAAATGTTTCATGCTCCTCCATTCTTATGTTTTCGAATTGTGTAGTGAGGTGCTGAAGTTTGAGCATTTGACAACGCTTGTTCCTTCATGTGTAACTTCAAGAATATCCCATGCTTGCTTACTGGTTGTGTAATTTTGAATGCGACCAAATTCATCACTAGAAACTGAACAAAAGATAGCATTCAGGTCTTTAGCATTTTGGACACGTTAACCTTTATCATAATCTGTCCACATAACCTTCTCTTTTAGTCGGAGGACATCCGGTTCACCTTCCTTCCTTATAATATCCATTGGGGGTTTATATCTAATCTCAACCATGTCCCTTACATCAGAATCGATAGATTCCAAAAAGATGCGCATTCGAGCTTTCCAATATGGATAGTTTGACCCATCAAAGAAGGGAGGCTTAGTGACAGATGTGGAGTCCTCTCTAGACATATTTTCAAGTTCTCTTAGGATCTTACTCCGGTTTTTAAACTTGAGCGGAGTAACCCGCTTTAATACCAATTGAAATTGTGGTTTTACTGCGAGTAAAGATACTTGGAGATATGCCTAAAGTCCTAGAGGGGGGTGAATGGGACTTTTTAAATATTCTTGCTACTTTTAAATCAGAATTGCATGCACACTTTAATTAACGATTATGAACTAGCAAGTGAAGACAATTGATCAAACAGTTAATAGGCATGATAGTATTAAGCTCTCAAATATGGCATATGAGCATTTTGTCAATCAGTAGATAGGCATGCATATAAGCATTAATAGACAAGACATAATAATGGACAAAATGCATTCACCACATTACACAAGATGTATAGTGGCTCGACGATGAGTCTACTCCACTCCCGGTTCAAGTGCTCAACTCCTTTGAGCACACCGGCATTCACTATCGGATGTTTTAAATGAGGTTCACCTCTTAACCTTTACAACCTATACAAGGACTAATCCTACTCAAGGACCACACACGTTTTCTCCCGTGTCGGAAGCTTACGCAAGGACTTCCAAGTCCTACTCAAGGACAACACTGAGATTGGGTCACAATCTCTAGACCCCAATCTCAACAAGAAGGGGGAATCAACAACCACTTACAAGAGATGAGCCCCGATTCAGTGCCGTTGTTTGAAGAAGCTTCGTTTTGCATGAATGATCTCTTCTTTAGCTCCCTCGATCAGCAACCTTGCATTGATTGATGGCTTGAAGCTTCTAAGGTGAGGAATTAGGGTTTGAAGAACCTATATTAGGATATGGCTTTTATATGAAGGATGGGTTCTACCTAAACCACCATTAATGGCATTGATGACAAGAATATGACTATTAGGAGTTGGTCAAGAAGCCATTAAAGAGGGGTTGAGTTCATGATTCAAGCCAAGCTTTGAATGCTCTTTAATGTTGGTCAAATCAACACGGATTTAAGTATGAACTCAACAAATCTAAGGGAATGGGAGATAAGAATCACAAGGAAGAAGCCTAAACAAACCCTAGATGATGCTTGAGGTAGTTCTATCAAGATCCAACCAAGATGCTTATATAGAGTTGTTCTCAACGGATAGAAAACGGTCATCTCGATAGGATCGGAAGGAGTTCCAATCGATCGGACATAAGAATCAGCACATTTTCAATTTTGCTGAAATTGATTCTCCGATTGATCGGACATGGTTTCGATTGATCGGAAGACCATCTCCGATTGATCGGAGAGAGGGTACGATTGATCGGAAATATGTCCAGATGTGTTTTGAAATATTGCTGGACGTTTTTCCTATGGATCGGATGATCTTCCGATTGATCAGAGGTACTTCGTCCGATTGATCGGAAATATGTCCAGATGTGTTTTGAAATATTGCTGGACGTTTTTTCGATGGATTGGATGATCTTCCGATTGATCGGAGGTACTTGGTCCAATTGATTAGACTTATCTCCGATTGATCGGAATAATGTCTAGAGAGTTTTGAAGTTTTACTGGACTATCGTCCAATTGATCGAGCATGTGCTTCGATCGATTGGATATCAATCGAAAATAATTCTGATGGATCGGGATCCCATCGGAATCAGCAGATAGGGAATTTATCTGATTTTGCAACAACTGCTATGACAACCGATTCCATAGATGATCAATATGGAAGGAAGACTATAGAGAGCGCTAGAAGGATGTATCTAAGTGGGGTGAGGCCATCTATAGAAGGGTTTTGGGATAAATGGTTTAAGGAAAAAGGATTGAGGCTGTTCTGAATTATGCGATCTTCTTGAGTAGCTTCTGTTGGAGATAACCAAGGACTTCAATCTTCAGCAGCAAGTGGTTTTACAGACTTGACGACATACTAAACATGTAATTGACAACTCTTGTATTAACAGTAATCACATGCTTCCTCCGCTTCCTTATTCATGAATTCTCCATTACATATCATCTCTACGAATTTGCGCATGGGCGAAGTTAGTCCTTCATAGAAAAAGCTTATTACTCGCCAACTTTCATAGCCATGATGTGGGCATGTATGCAATAAGTCCTTAAACCTCTCCCAACATTGAAAGAAGGTCTCGTCCTCTTTTTGGGCAAAATTCATGATAAGGCACCTTAGCATGTTGGTTTTATGAGTTGTGAAAAACTTTTTAATGAATTCCTTAGTCATTTCAGTCCATGTGCCAATTGATCTTGGCCTTAATACATGAAGCAAGACTTCGCTTCTCTTTAAGGGAAAAAGGGAAACAATTTAAGTTGCACAACTGTTCGCTCGCCTCAAGTGCAAGGCTGCGATGTAGTAATAATCTCGGTAAGACCGAGGTCGATCCACAGGGAGCTAGGTAAACAACTCCAAAGTATTCCAACAACTTTGACTAAAACGTTTTGGGATTTCAATTGTATGAATTTAAATAAAACAATAACTTAAACAATAAAATCTGTTTAATATGAGAAGGGAAACTAAGGCCTTAAGGATCCACTTGTAGTAATCTTATGTTAATTCATTCAATCCAAGCATAAAACACAACTTGAAGTAGTTCAAGACTTGCAACATTAATCACTTCATATCTCCTTTTCTTATATTTGTATCATCCCGAATACCAAGGTTTTCCAAAAGAGTTTTGAATTTTCAAAAAAATTGAAAATTTTTCAACATATAATGCTCGAAATGTTACAAAACACTGGATACTAGATTCATGTAGGAATCTTACCCCCTAACCAAATCTTGCATTGTCCTCAATGTAAAAGATATGCAATTAGCAATAACATGAGAGCAATGTTAAAAATAAAGGAGAGTGAGAACGAGATTACCTGATAGAGTCGATCATGGAAGTCTACAACTCTGGTTACTAAAGCTACTAACGAAATAAACCTAAAATAGAAAATCAAACAAAACCAAATCCTACGCTATACCTCCATCAAACTAGGAGATTAATCATCCAGATACACAAGATCATTAAGAGAAATGGACATGTCCTCTAAATTAACTTATCGACAAATGGCTTAAGGCGTTGTCTATTCACTTTAAAACGGTTATCATTCGCCGCATTCTCTATCTTGACAGCCACATGAGGAAAGACTTCTTTAATAATATGTGGGCCGGTCCATCGAGATCTCAATTTTTTTGGAAAAAGATGAAGTCGGGAATTGTACAAGAGCACTTTCTGAGCTTCATGGAAAGATTTTTTGAAGATGTGTTTATCATGAAAGGCCTTCATCCTACTCTTGTAAATTCTTGAGTTCTCGTAAGCATCATTCCGGATCTCGTCAAGCTCATTCAATTGGAGTTTGTGAAGCGGGCTAGCCTTGTCAATGTCAAAGTTCAATGTCCGAATTGCCCAATAGGCTTTGTTTCAAGTTCCATAGGAAGGTGGCAAGCCTTCCCATAGATAAGTCTATAGGGAGGCATTCCAATGTGGGTCTTATAAGCGGTACGGTGAGCCCACAGAGCATCGACTAATTGTAACGACCAATCTTTGCGATCCGGCTTCACCATCTTCTCCAAAATCTGTTTGATTTCCTGATTGGAAATTTCAGCTTGCCCACTTGTCTATGGGTGGTATGGGGTACTCACTTTATGTTCAATGCCATATTTCTTCATCAAGGCTTCGAAAGGCCTATTGCAAAAGTGAGAACCGCCATCACTAATGATGGTTCGAGGTGTTCCAAATTTAGATAATATGTTTTATTTAAGGCACTTTAGAACCGTACGATGATCGTTGGTTCTACACGGAATAGCCTCTATCCATTTGGACACATAGTCTATGGCGAACAATATATAGACATGTCCAAAAGATGAGGGGAACGGTCCCATGAAATCGATGCCCGAACAGTCAAAGACTTCAAGATGTTGAATTGGAGAAGAGGCATCATATTCCGACGGGATAATCCTCCTAGCTTTTGACAGCGCTCGCATGCTTTGCAAAACTCGTGGGTGTCCTTAAAAAGAGTGGGCCATTAAAAACCACATTGCATAATTTTTGCAATGGTTTTCTTGGCAAAAAATGACCCCCACATGCTTGATTATGACAAAAGGAGATGAAAAAATTATGTTCATCATCAGGGACACATCTCCTAATTATTTGATCTGGGTAATATTTAAAAAGTAAAGGTTCATCCCAGAAAAATCTGTGCACTTCCCTTAAAAATTTTCGTTTATCCTACGCAGTCCATTGAGTCGGCATCGCACCTGTGGAAAGATAGTTTGTAATATTAGCGTACCATGGTGGATGCGTAGTAACAAAGAGTTGTTCATTAGGGAATGAGTCCTCAATAGATGACTCGTCAATGGAATTCGGAAAAACTAGGCAGGATAGATGATCCGCTACCACGTTCTCTACTCCTTTCTTATCCTTGATCTCTAAGTCGAATTCTTGAAGGAGTAAGATCCATCTAAGCAAACGGGGCTTAGCATCCTTCTTAGAAAGAAGGTATTTTAGCGCGGCATGATCCGTGTAAACTATGACCTTGGATCCTATCAAGTACGCCCTAAACTTGTCCAAGGCAAAAACAATATCTAGGAGCTCCTTCTTTGTAGTCGAGTAATTGACTTAGGCGGGATTCAAGGTCCTACTCGCATAGTAGATAACGTGGGGCTTCTTGTCCTTCCTTTGTCCTAACATCGCCCCAATAGTATAATCGCTCACATCGCATATCAATTCAAAATGAATGGACCAATCCGGTGGTTGCATGGTAGGAGCGGTTGTCAACATGTCTGTTAGCTTTAAAAAAGGTAATTGACATTTGGTACTCCACTCAAATTGGTTCTCCTTTTGGAGAAGGTTACATAAGGGCCTAGAGATATGTCTGAAATCCTTTATGAACCTTCTGTAAAAGCCGGCGTGTCGAAGGAAGGACTGCACATCACGTATGCTCTTGGGTGGTGGTAGGTTGGAAATGATATCAGTTTTGGCCCGATCTACCTCTATTCCATTGGATGAGATGATATGTCCAAGGATTATTCCTCTTTGTACCATAAAATGACACTTTCCCAATTTAAAACAAGGTTCTTTTCCTCACACTTTGTTAAGACCAACTTCAAGTGATCAAGGCACTCTTCAAACGTACAACCAAAAACAGAAAAATCATCAATGAAAACCTTGAGAAATTCACCCACTATGTCTGAGAAAATACTCAACATGTAACGTTGGAATGTGGCGGGTGCATTACATAGTCCAAATGATATCCTTCAGTATGCGAAGGTGCCAAATGGGCATGTAAAGGTAGTCTTTTCTTGGTCTTCCGGGGCTATCTTAATTTGGTTGTAGTTGGAATAGCCATCGAGGAAGCAGTAATAGAAGTAACCCGTTAACCTCTCCAAAATTTAATCCATAAATGGGAGAGGGAAGTGGTCCTTCCTAGTGACCGTGTTTAGCTTCCGATAATCTATACACATACACCAACCGGTGGTCAATTTAGTCGGTATAAGCTCGTTGTTGACGTTTTCTATGATGGTAATATCGGACTTCTTAAGGACAACTTGGGTAGGACTCACCCATTGGCTATCCGAGATGGGGTAGATGATACCCACATCTAGTAGCTTTAACACCTCGACTTTGACAACCTCCATCATGTTTGGATTTAACCTTTTTTGAGGTTGTCTAGTCGTTTTTGCGTTCGCTTTGAGGTATATACGGTGAGTACATACCGAAGCATCTATCCCCTTGAGGTCCACTATTGTCCATCCTATGGCTCCCCTATGTTTTTTAAGTAGCTCGATCAACTTGAGCTCTTAGTCTTTTCCTAGGTGAGAGGCAATAACGACTAGGAAGGTTTCTTGTTGACCTAAGTATACATATTTCAGCTCGGATGGCAAGGGTTTAAGGCCAAGCTTTGGTGGTTTAATGTTAGATGGTAGAGGCTTTGATGTGGTTGGTGGCAATCTTTCAAAATGGGGCCTCCACCGGCTAATACTAATTACTGGTTTCTCAACATTCAATGCTCACACAATTTCATTTATGATGGGGTCTTTGGAGTCCTCAAAATGTGCCAAGCATGTCTCTAAGCTTTCTAGTGGTTCAAGTTGGAGGAGCTCTTCTTCTTCGAAGGATTTGAGCATGTTTACCTCGAAGATCTCATCATCATCAACATCCCTGTTCCTTTTGCCCAAATGGAACACATTCAACTCTAATGTCATGTTTTTAAAGGACAATTGCATTACCCCATTCCGGCAATTTATTATTTCATTTGATGTAGCAAGGAAGGGGTGGCCTAGAATCACCTGTATTTGAGTGTTAGGATCCATAACCAGTTGTGTGTCCAAGATGATGAAATCCACCGGATAGTAGAATTTATCAACTTGGACCAAAACATCCTCAACTATCCCTCTCGGTACACGAATGGATCTATCAGCGAGTTGCAACGTGGTTTTGGTGGGTTTTAATTCACCAAGGCCCAATTGCTCATATACCGAGTATGTGATTAAATTTACGTTTGCCCCCAAGTCTAACAATGCACGTTTAATCTGGTAGTCACCAATGATGCATGAAATTATGGGACTACTGGGATCCTTGAATTTTTTTTTTGTGTTTTTTTGGGGGGGGGGGGGGGGGGGGGGGGGGGGGGGGTCTTTTGAGTGAGAATGGCACTCATTTGCTCACTTGCTCAATTAAGAAGGCATTTTGTTGCACATTGTATTTGCGTTTGGTTGTGCAAAGGTCCTTTAGAAACTTGGCATAGGAAGGAATTTGTTTTATGGCATCAAGCAATGGAATGTTTATCTTGACTTGTCTGAAAATCTCTAAAATATCATGAGAGTTTGGGAGAAATTTTGGAGTAACCAATCTCGAAGGGAATGGTGCTACGGGCTTGCAAACGCATTCCGTTTCTTATGGGGCTGAGTTAGATCCGTCCTTATTCTCAAAATTTACCTGATCATTAGGCTTGTCGGCCTTCACTGGGATAGATCTGTCAATTTTTTTACCACTTCTAAGAGTGGTGATGGATTTTTCTTGCTCCACATGTTAGTTGGGAAGATTAGGAATGCTTACTTCATGTACTTGCTTTGGATTGGGCTGAGGTTGGGCCGGAAAGGTCCCTTCTCTAGCATTCAAGCGTCCCTTAATGTCATCAACCGAGAGTTTAAGCTCTTGGAATATTTGCTGATTTGTTTGGTTTATTTGCGTTTGCCATTGTATAAATGCCTTTAGAGCATCCTCCATTGAGAATTGAGGTGGGGCCATGTTTTGCATGGGTGGCCCTCCTAGAGAGTTGGTATGATTGGCCGTAAGACCATTCCTCCAACTAAAGCTAGGATGATTCTTCCAAGTAGAATTATATGTGTTACCTACCGGTCCATTGAAAGACTGTTGATAACCACATGTGGCCTTTGCTTGCTCTTGTAACACCTCTTGGAATGCAGGGTTTGTAGGACAATCTTGCGTAGAGTGTACATTAGTGACACATATTCCACACACATTTTCAATAGCTTCATTGGACTTTGAAACTCCACTCTTACTAAGTTCCATGGCCTCAATCTTCCTTGTGAGGCTAGCTATCTTTGCGTCACATCATCTTCTTCTTTAAGAATATAGATACCTCCTTCTTCCTTTTGTTGAGGAGGCTTGAGATTACTAGATTTGTCCAAGGTATCCCATGATTGGACATTCTCGGCCAACATATCCAAGTAGCTCTAAGCTTCATCTGGATTTTTGCTCATAAACTCAACGTTGCACAACATCTCTATGAATTGGTGCATGTTGGAACTTAATCCATCATTGAAGAAGTTTATGATTCGCCAGCTTTTGTAGCCGTGATGTGGGCAAGCAAGTAGGAGGTCCTTAAACCTTTCCCAACTTTGGAAGAATGATTCATTCTCTTTAACCGAAAAGTTCATTATAGCTCTTCAAAGGGTATTCGTTTTATGAACCAGGAAAAACTTTTTCAAAAATTCCTGAGTTATCTCATTCCATGACCCTATCAAGTGTGGTCTAAGAGAATGGAGCCAACTCTTGGCTCTTTCTTTCAATGAAAAGGGAAAAAGTTTAAGTTTGATGGCATCTTTTGAGACATTCGCATATTACAAATTAGCCAATACTTCTTCAAATTCCTTTAAGTGTGGGTATGGGCTCTCAGAGTCTAGCCCATGGAACTTTGGTAGGAGTTGAATTACACCCGACTTCATATCGATGTTTTCCCCGGTTGTTGGGAGAATCATACATGAAGGTGTTGTTGTACGAGCTGGTTGTAGGTAATCTCGTAAGGCTCTCATTGGAGGAGCATTGCGCATCTCATTCTCTCCTACTCCCTCTTGATTTGCATTTGTAGTTGGGGGGGGGGGGGGGGGGGGGGGGATTCCTTAAAGTTGTTTGATCCATACTCCCCAAACTATCACACAGTTGTTTGCATTTTTGGACTCGTCTATGGATTGATAATGGTCCAACTAGACCACTTTCAGATTGGAGGCGATTGGTGTGGTCACGTTCCCAACGGGAGATAAATCACACAACTAAGATCTAAACTAATCCTAAGTCCTAAAACAAAAATTAACAAAAATCTAAAAAATCTGTAAAAAGTACTAAGTTAGAAGGATATTACGCGATTCGTTTGAACTATGGACGAGACCCTACAAAATAAAACAAGTTGTTAGTCCTAGAAAATCAGAAAAACCTATCTACTTATACTTTTATAGCCACTAAAACAATCTAGAACCGTTTATCTAAATTCCCCGGCAATGGCGCCAAAAACTTATTCGCTCGCCTCAAGTGTAAGGCTGTGATGTAGTAATAATCTCGGTGAGACCGAGGTCGATCCACAGGGAATTTGGCAATCAACTCGAAAGTATTCCAGCAACTTTGATTAAAACGGTTTAGGATTTCAATTGTATGAACTTAAATAAAACAATCACTTAAATAATAAAATCTATTTAATATGAGAAGGGAAACTAAGGCCTTAAAGATCCATTTGTAGCAATATTATGTTAATCCATTCAATCCAAGTATAAAACACAACTACATTCGAAGTTCTATCTCTCCTTTAGTTGGAAGATAAAGCATTGAAACATATATGATCTCACTTTAGTTAGAAATTCAAGTTATAGTTCTAATCAAGCACAACACATTCAAAATTATAACCTTTGGAGTAACAGCTATGCCTATGGACTCTGGCATGGTTAAGGGTTACCATAATTCGAATCTAATCTAGCCAAAATGATAATCTCAGAGAATTACAAGGAATCTATGTCCGAAGCACATGAACTCGAAACTTCTAAAAATATCAACTTTATTCAAACTAGAACATTAAAAAATCCAACTTGAAATAAATGTACTTGAATCAAATTGAATTAAACATGAAATTGGCTACAAGCTTCACCTCTTAGCCCTAACTGAGAGGTTCTAGCCGAGCATTGTCATACTATAACTAGAATTTAAAAGAAAAGCTAAACAAAAGCATGAAAAACTAGAAAAACCGAAATCGACGGAGTTGCAAACCCTTCACGGTGCTCTCCTTCATTTCCCACGACCTCCAATCTCTTCTAGGATGCATTTAGAAGAGGCCTTAGATGTAACGCCCCAAATTTTCGAGATTTATTTGAAACTTTTTGAAAATTCATTTTTAATTTATTTTTTTATTAATTATCGTACATTTACCGTTGATTTGCGAATAGCGGGACATCCGTAGGAGATCCGATAGGGGACCCTTTTACAAAAGTTGCTTAGAATGATCCCATAAACATCGTAGAAAGATCAGATTTCAAATTACACACTTTTCAGATAATTACGAAAATGCCATTAGTTAAACTTAAGTTAAGTTGTCATTTTTAAGTATTATAGTTTCTGACGATCACTTTCACGTAAAACCCTGGATTTAAGCTTTTGGGTACATATTAACCATACACATCAAATTTCAGCCCTTAATCATAGTAGAAGTGGTCCGATTGTCAAATCAGCCCCTTAACCCTTGATTTTCATGTCCATCGAGTGAGGAAAGTAGATGGTTAGTCGTAGTCGAATATTTCTCTTCATATGAGTGACTTGGATCATCTTTATCATGGACCAATAGTGTGATTTGAATGCCCCACCTTGATAAGCATCTTTCTTATGCGCGAAGTTATCCCGTTTTAGAAATTAACGAGTTACCAACTCTTTTTAAAACTGAACCTTTCGATTCACCCACTTCTCACCATCAATCGCTTCTCAAATTTGGACAACTTATTATACTCATATGACTACGAGTTTATACAAAGTTTGGACCCCGATCTATAATCCTATACCGTTGAACCACAAAGCCAGCCCCTTCCTTTTCCGCCAAAAGTTGGAATTTCAGATCTAAGCATTTCTCACCATCAATCAACCACTAAACTTTGTACAATTATTTGCCTATCATGACCATATATTCTTCCAAAATTTGGGCCCTGATCATCAGCGTAGACCGTTAATTGGGATTTAGCCCATTTTAGCACCCGTTAGGCCATTTTCAAGGATCGGCCAATTTACAATGTGGATCATCAAGAAATTTACGTATTCTGACTCTACTCTTCGAGCTTGATAAGATGAACGGATTGGAATTAATCATAGATCATCCGAATATTGAGATTTGAGAAACCCACCTCAAGAAGTTACACAAGACCTCGCGTGCACATCCCTCTCCATATTTCTACTACGTACCTCCAAATCCTTCTCCTAACCCTAGCCTCCATGCCATAGAGAAAGAGAGAGAGAGAGAGAGAGAGAGAGAGAGAGAGAGAGAGAGAGAGAAGAAGAAGAAAGTTCTTTCTCATATTTTTCCAGCAGCTAGGATCTTCTACAACCATCTTCTAAGTCCATCCTAAGGTGAGGATTTTCCTTCAAGCCTTTCATTAATAATATTATAATTATCATAAGTTTCTTTTGTGGCATGTGAAATTGTTTTGTTTTGAATTGCTGATCCATATAACATGAAGTTTAATGTAGGATTTGTAATGAATATCATTATATAATGATGTGATTCATTGTTTAGATTTTTGACTAAGAAGCATGTGTATATGTGTTATTTATCTTTGTGAAATCTATGCCCTTATTTCCTTAATATGTGTTTTACAAGTAATATTGGTTTTCATATTGTGATATGAAATATGTGTATAAGATCACCATATGGACATCCCATTATTGTATACTCTTTGTCCCTAAGTTGGTAAAATTATTCGATGTAGAGAGATGGAACCCATGAGAGGTGTCCATGATGGAAGAATATCTCTTGACTTAACAGAGAGAATGAATTGCTTGTTTGTCAATGGATCCTTACATGTGTATGATGCTTGATTGGATCCATTTACATTACATGGGTATTTTAATGAATTTGGTCATGATGTACAACATTGGCTTTTTGGGACATGATGAAATCATAAAACGGGATAGTAAGTGGACACTAATGGTATACAAATTCTCATGAGCCGGGGTTGGTGCTATGGACACTAATCTCGTGCTGTCGGCCTATGCTGGGTTGCTTGCGACTCCCCATAGTGACCATTGAGTTTTATTTAAATCGGTTGTATGCGAAAACACTTAAATAAAGGTGAAACTAAAGTCATGCATTCACTTGGCTCCATGTGGGTGTACGAAATTGAGAATAGGCTAGAGCGTCCTACTTCTCCCGTACACTGTCACGTGTAGATTTGGGTTATGAGCGTCCCGTTTCTCACGTGGTCGGGCAAAACTATGGGCATGTGCATCCCAAGAACCTCTGGTGACTAGTGGCTAGCGTGAAGTCGTAACAGGGAGTCTCCCACTTCATGTATTGTGATTCTAGCCAGGGTGCCTTAGCCAGAGCATGCATTCCATGCATCGCATTAACAAAGATTTTTAGTTGGTTGTTTTGATTTGATTAAATGATAATATACTGCTTGCGTTTACTCTGTACCGTTATTGTTATTCTTGATTGTCTTGGAGGAAATATTCCCCACTATGATAGCGTTTAACGCTATCCCAAACACAATTTAGGTGATGCAGGTGAAGATCCAGGTAATGAACCCGATTTTTAAGGAAAAGAGTTCGATGGTTCGTACGATCACATGGCGGATGACGATGTTAGAGAAACTTAATTGATGTTATCATTTATTAAATATTTCTTTTGAGTAGTTGATACATTTATGGAATTGTAATAAGTCTTCAAAAGAAGACATGGTTTTGTATTTTAATTAATCAGTATGGATATTGGTTGGTTCCCTTATTTAAACATTGATGATGACGTAGTAAGTTTGATAGAATAAGATGATAATTGTTTCCGCCATTGTGCTTGAATGCTATATTTCATTATTTAACAAATCAATTAATCCATGATTTACTTGGGAATTCGGCCGTCGTGTTATACACGAGAGTCGAAAATCTCGGGTCGTTACATTAGATGTCATTTTATATATTGGTGCGGAGGATTTCGGATTGCTTAAGGAATCACGCAATTGCGTAGAAAAAATCGAAGCTTGCAGAAGTTTCTGGATGTTGACCGGCCGGCTGAAGATTGTGCCTCAGAACACATATTTCTCTGGACCTTCGATTGCATAGGCCGACCCACCAGCCAGACGGCCGGTCAAGTGGCCGGCCTTCACAAAAATCATATAGAAAATTTGCTGTTTCTAGAGGGTTTGGCTGGCCGGCCGATGGCTGTGGCCAGCCAGCCGGTGGGCATCTAAAATTGCTTATTTCCAGCTTTCTTCCTCTGTCTTCAATGCATCCTTGCTCCACCTTTGGTCTTGTGTTCCTTTGATCTTCAATGTGTACAAAGTGATCCTTTTAAGCATTAAATTAATAAAGTCTCTATCTCGTTCCTACAATCAGAAAACATACATTCGAATAGTCTATTAAACATACAAACCATGCATAATGTGTGATGAATTGGGGTTAGATTATGTATAAATTGGAAGCTCAATAACAACGTCATCTGATACGCTTGCAAAGTGCATTGTGGCTATCACTTCATCAAATTCCTTAAGATGTTGATAGGCACTTTCACTGTCTAATCCATGGAATTTGAGAAGGAGTTGGATTACTCTCGGTTTGAGATTAATATTCCCTACATTATATGGAAAAATTATGCATGAGGGAGTGCTCACTCTTGAAGCTTGCAAGTAATCACGTAGAGTCATTGATCGAGGAACATTCTCAACTTCGTTCTCTACCAAATTCCATATAAATGCAGGGAATGCTGATTTTAAACCTCGAGTAATCCAACTCCTTCCCAAATTCCATGGATTAGACAGTGAAAGTGCCTATTAACACGTTAAGGAATTTGATGAAGTGATAGCCACAATGCACTTTGCAAACATATCAGATGACATTGTGCGACTTAAATTATTTCCCTTTTCCCTTAAGGAGAAAGCGAAGGATTTGCTTCATGCATTAAGGCCAAGATCAATTGGCACATGGATTGAAATGACTAGGGAATATATTAAAAAGTTTTTCCCAACTCATAAAACCAACATGCTAAGGCGCCTTATCATGAATTACGCCAAAAAAGAGGACGAGACCTTCTTCTAATGTTGGGAGAGGTTTAAGGACTTATTACATACATGCTCACATCATGGCTACGAAAGTTGGCAGGTAATAAGCTTTTTCTATGAAGGATTGACTTCGCCCATGCGCCAATTCGTAGAGATGATTTGTAATGGAGAATTCATGAATAAAGAAGCCGGGGAAGCCTGGGATTACTTTGATGTCTTGGATGAGAATGCACAATCTTGGGATACATTTAAACTAGCAAATCCTAAGACAGGCCAACAAGGAGAAAATGGAGGAATTTATGTCCTTTTAGAAGAAGACAATATAAGTGCACATGTAGCTAGTCTCACAAGAAAAGTTGAGGCCATGAAATTGAAGAAAGGAGAAACGATTGAACCCATAGAAGTTGTTGATAATGTTTGTGGAATTTGTCCTGGTAATCAACATGAAACACAGGATTGTCCTACAATTCCTGCATTTCAAGAAGTTTTGCAAGAACAATCCAATGCCATAAACAATTATCAACGACCATTTATTGCTCTAAACTTAAATACATATAATTCAAGTTGGAAGAACCATCCCAACTTCAGTTGAAGTTGGAGGAATGGACCAACTGCGAATGCAAATAACACCCCTCAAGCCCAACCTTCACTAGGTCTATCCCTAGTAATCACACCAAAAGCTACACTTGAGAAGATGTTGGGTGCATTCGTGTCTGTTCAAGCTGAATATAACAAGACTAATTCTTTGAAAATAGATGGGTTCATGCAAGAACAACTACGATTCAACCAAAACACATCTCAAGCCATCATTGATTTGAAAACTTCAATGGCTAGAGTTGAATCTCATCTTAGTGTTAGGGAGAAAGGCATGCCTTTTGCCAACGTCTCCCTAACTCAAGAACCCAATTCGAGATACAAGATCCCAGCTCATCCTCCCAACATATGGAACATGTTAAAGTTATTACCACCTTGAGAAGCGGCAAAACAATTGACAAATCTAATTCGGTGAAGGCCCTAAAACCTAATAATCCGAAAATTGCCAACATGGATGATAATTCTAACAACACTCCAAATAAGAAAGAACCGAAAAAACAATACAAGCCGGTTGCTACTTTTCCCCAAAAGTTGATTTCACCCAAACCTCTAGACAAAAATCTAAAAATTTTAGAGGTTTTTAAGCAAGTGAAGATCAACATCCCGTTGTTGGATGCTATAAAACAAATACCATCATATTTCAAAAATTTTAAGGAACTTTATACGGTCAAAAGGAAACACAATGTACACAATAAAGTACTTTTGACTGAGAACTTAAGCGCCATCATCAAACAAGAGGTGCCCCAAAAATTCAAGAATCTAGGTAGTCTTACCATCTCATGCATCATAGGAGACTACCGAATCGAACAAGACTTACTCGATTTGGGAGCAAGTGTTAACCTCATCCCATACTCGGTCTACGAACAACTTGGTTTAGGTGAATTAAAACCCACCAGAACCACATTCCAACTTGCCGATCGATACGTTCGTATAGCAAGAGGAATGATTGAAGATATGCTTGTACAAGTCAATAAATTCTACTATTCAGTGGATTTTATGGTCTTGGATACACATCCTATGATTGGTACCGGTTCTCAAATTCTTGTCATACTTGTTCACCCTTTCTTAGCTACTTTAAATGCAATTATCAATTGTAGAAACGGGCTTGTACAAATGTCCTTCGAAAATATGACACTTGAGCTGAATATTTTTTATTTTTACAAACAACCATGGGATGGTGATGATGAGGTTTACAAAATAAATATGATTGACTCATTCTTGGAAAATACATCCCTCTTAACATTTTTCTCCGATCACGCATGTTTGGCTCACTCTCATGAGATTGATGATGACATGATACGAGATATGGATGTCATCTTGGACTCTGTGCCGGTACTTGATACTAACCGATGGAAGAACCCATTTGAGCCTTTGCTTTTAACTGAGAATAAGCCTCTTCCTTCTAGTATCAAGGCTTTGAAGCTCGACCTAAAACCATTACCTATGGATCTCAAATACGTATATTTAGGTCAAGATGAAACATATCCGGTGGTGATTTCTTCCCACTTGAATTAGGAACAAGAGAGTAGGTTAATTGCTATTTTAAAAGAGTACGAGAATGCCATCGGGTGGTCAATTGCGGATCTTAAAGGTATAGACCCTTTGATTTGTATTCTTCGCATACACCTTGAGGAGAATGCAAAAACATCTAGGCAACCACAAAGACGCCTCAATTCAAACATGAAGGATGTGGTTAAGGCCGATGTGTTAAAACTGTTAGATGTGGGTATCATTTATCCAATATTCGATAGTCAATGTGTGAGTCAAACTTAAGTTGTGCCTAAGAAATCTGGAATAACGATTGTAGGCAATGCAAATGATGAACTCGTGCCTACCAGGGTAGACTTGAAATAGAGTCATGCTTTGAACTTTAATTAAATCAACATCAATAACCAAAACAGTTTCAGAACAATACAAAAGTTATGAACTTTAAGTTGTTTAGTTCCCATATCAAGCACCAAACTCTAAAGCATGGGGAATCCAATTCCTTGAATTATACAGGGTCTAGAGCTTACATAACAAGTAAGAATCTAAGCTTAAATCTTCTAAGCATCACATGAAACCACAGCTATCAAGAGATCAAAGAAGAACTAAAACTTAGAACTTCATTCAAACTAAAATAACTTTGTTCATCATTAAATTCCAAAAGTGAAACCTAAAGATGAATTAAAACATCAGAGATAACTACAAGCTTCACCTCTTAGCTTTAGCTAAGAGGTTTAGCAACCACAGAGATGATTGAACTAGAACAAAACAAAAAAACTAAGCAAAACATGAGAAAACTAGAGAAACCCTAGGTAGAGGGAGTTGTAGATCTCCTAATTCATGATTCTCCACTCTCACTATTGTAAAACTCTTCTAGGATGGATGCCTTTAGACGGATGTAGATGTGTCCTTTTATAGCAATCATGCACCCCCACCTTGGAAAGTTCGAGAACTGCGTAAGGATTACACAGTCGAGTCGGTGGCCAACCGGTTGGATCCCTGGCCGATCGGTCATGGCTTAGTCTGGCAACCAACAAAGTAGATTTTTGAATCTGTTTGTGCCTAGCCGACCGGTCATGACCGGTCGAACCTGTGTAGTTCAGTCCGGTCAGCCGACCAGTCGGTGAATTGGCTGACTGGTCATGACCGATTAGACCCTTGGATTCTGAGTTATTTCTTTCTTTCTTCCTTTTCTTCTCTCCTTGCTTCTTTTCTCCATCTCTTGGCTCGTCTCCAAATGTCTTCAATGTGTGTAAGAAGAGTCTCTTTTAACATTAGATTGGTGAAGTCTTTCTCTCATTCCTACAATCACAAAAGTATGTATTAGATATAAGTCTTTAAACATACAAATCATGCATAATTAATGATGAAATGGGGTTAAAATATACACAATTCAGAGCTCAACACACCCCCAATAGCATTTTGCTAGTGTCGAGCAAAACAACATGAAATAAATTAATTTTCCAAAACTCATCCCACTCTCTTGGAAACTATACTTTTATAAACTTCAAGACATACAAATACAAATTAAGAGAAACTTAGTGATAAGAACTTGAAATCTTAAATTCCTTAAACATAATGAGTATTTCACATAGACTTTCCGCTGATTGATTGATAAATAGAAGAATCCGAACAAGTGCGGTCTAGCGTGCATAGTGAATATTCGTCTCATAAATTTTCTGGATTGCCTTTTTCATAAATCAACTAAACTAAAGATCTAAAAGTGTACAGATCAACAATAAACCTATGAAAAGAATTTGCATTACCGTTCCTTCGACGACTTTCACACTACTTCCCATTTCTAGCTTAGGTTATGGTGGACCTTCCCTTGGTTAGTGATAAGTGGCCCTTTTCGGAATTCAACATATTTTTAACAAATAACCATTCTTTTCTTTCTTTTTCTTTTCACTATAAACATGAGATAGGATTTTTAGAAATCCATATCTTAGACATTCTTTACTTCTTATTTCCTTAACGTGATGGACAAAGTTCCCCGGCTTGGTTCCTCAACACTTTAAATCTTAATCTAGCCAATCTACAAATCTATATAATCCCTTAAAATTGTGAGAATCGTGTAATGTGAACTAAACTCAAAAGTGTTCAAAATTTCTATCAATCAAATCAATAGAGAAATTCATAGAAAACTACTATATCTAATATAATTCAAGGATTTTAAAATCAAATCACTTCATCTCTCTTCTTTTCATACTCGTATCTTCTCAAGTGTATAGAAATAAAGTTTTCCAAGAGAGTTTCGAAATTTCAGAAAATTGATTTTTTTCTACATAATTGCTCGAAATGTCACAAAATACTAGCAAATTCATTTACGAATCTCACCCTCAACCAAATCTTGCATTGTCGTCAATGTAATAAGATATGCAATATACATGGGAGCAATGAAATAAATAAAGGAGAGTGAGAATAAGAGTACCTGAGAGACAAAAAATTGAGAATTTACCTCCATCTAAGAAACCTACTGATAACAAATAAAGCAAAAGTAAAAACATCCTAATCCTAAGCTACTCTTATACCTTTGTCAGACCAGGAGATCAAGTATCCTGGTACACAGGATCGGTCAGAGGTGTGGACAACCTTCTGAAGGAAAGTTATCAAAGAACGACTTTAAACGCTAACCATTTGCTTTAAAGATGTTGTTATTCCTTGGATTCAAAAGCTCGACAGTCCCATATAGATAAATAGTTTTGACAATGAAGGGACCAGTCCATCGAGATCTCAATTTTTTCAGAAATAAATGTAACCGAGAATTATGCAAAAAGACCTTTTGCTTGATCGTGAAATTCTTACGAAGGATGTTCTTATCATGGAACACCTTCGTCTTGTCCTTGTAAATTCTTGAGTTCTCACATGCCTCATTCCGGAGTTCTGTAAGTTCATTCAATTGAAGCTTGCACATCGAGCTTGCTTTGTTAGAATTAAAATTCATTTTCTTTATTGCCTAATATGCCTTATGTTCCAATTCCACAAGCAAGTGACAAGCCTTCCCATAGACGAGTCTATAAGGTGACATTCTAATGAGGGTCTTGAAAGCTGTACGGTAAGCTCAGAGCGCATCGGTAAGTCGAAGTGACCAATCCTTACAATTGGGGTTTATTGTTTTTCTAAGATATGTTTGATTTCCCTGTTGGATATCTCAGATTGCCCACTTGTTTGTGGGTGATAAGTAGTGCTCACTTTATGAGTAACACTATATTTTCTTATTAATGCTTCAAATGGTCTATTACAAAAGTGGGACCCTCCATCACTAATAATGGCTCGAGGCGTTTCGAACAAAAAAAGGATATTTTCTTTTTAGAATTGAATGACCGTTTTATGGTCATTATTCCAGCACAAAATCGCTTCAACCCATTTAAAAACATAATCAACGATAAGTAAAATGTATAAATTTTCAGAAGATGAGGGGAATGGACCAATGAAATCAATTCCCCAACAATCAAATATTTTAATGGGTATGATGAGATTGAGTGACATCATATTTCGACGTGATATTCCTCCCAATTTGTGACAAGGCTTACAAGCCTTACAAAACTCATGTGTATCTTTAAACATGGTGGGCCAATAAAACCTACATTATAGAATTTTGGCGATGGTTTTCTTAGCCGAAAAGTGGCCACCACATGCTTGAGAATGACAAAAGGAGATGACACTGTGTTGCTTATGATCTGGCACACATCTCCTTATGATTTGATCGGAACAATACTTAAACAAATATGGGTCATCCCATAAGAATTTTCTTACCTTCGTGAAGAATTTATCCTTATCTTGCCTTTTCGAATGTGTTGGAATTGTACCTATAGCAAGATAGTTAGCAATGTCCGTATACCATGACAATTGGAAGACTTTAAAAAGTTGTTCATCAGGGAACATGTCATTGATCGCAGTCGTCTCAGTGGAATCGGTTAGGACAAGTCTAGAGAGATGGTCAACCACTACGTTTTCTACTCTCTTTTTATCTCATGTTTCTATGTCAAACTCTTGGAGTAGAAGGATCCATCTCAACAGGCGAGGCTCAGTATCCTTCTTAGAAAGAAGGTACTTGATCGCAGCATGATCAATGAATATAATGATTTTAAATCTTATTAAGTAGGACCTAAACTTGTCCAAAGCAAATACTATGGCTAAGAGTTCCTTCTCTGTAGTGGTGTAATTTGCTTAAGCCGAGTATAGAGCTCTACTCGCATAATAGATGACGTATGGCTTCTTCTCTTTTCTTTGGCTTAACACTGCCCAATAGCGAAATCACTAGCGTTGTACATGATCTGAAAAGGAAGGCTCCAATCAGGTGGTTGCATTATAGGAGCACACGCTAACATACCTTTAAGTTTGGCAAAGGCATTTTAACATTCCTCATTCTACTCGAATGAGGTTTCCTTTTGGAGGAAACATAAAGGACGAGAGAGAAGACTAAAGTCCTTGATGAACATCTTATAGAATCCGACGTGTCCCAAAAAGGACCACACATCCCATACACTCTTGGGTGGTGGAAGGTTAGAGATAAGGTCAATTTTACAGAGAAGTCGTCTACGAAGACCTTAAGAAACTTTCCCACCATGTCAGAAAAAATACTTAATATACATCGCTAAAAAGTGGCGGGGTGTTACACAGTCCAAATGACATCCTTCAATAAGCGAAAGTGCCGAATGGACATGCGAATATCATTTTCTCTTGATCCTCAAGGGCGATCTTTATTTGGTTGTACCCCAAGTATCCATTGAGGAAGCAAAAATAAGAATGACCTGCTAACCTTTCTAAGATTTGATCAACAAAAGGTAAAGGGAAGTAGTCTTTCCTTATAACCATGTTTAGCTTCTAGTAGTCAATGCACATTCTGCAATCGATAGTGACCCTAGTTAACACAAGTTCATTGTCGGCATTGGCTATGATGGTAATCCTGAATTTCCTAGGCACAACTTGAGTTTGACTTACCCTATTGACTATCGGATATTGGGTAAATGATATCCACATCTAATAGTTTTAACACCTCGGCCTTAACTTCCTCCTTCATGTTTGGATTGAGGCGTCTTTATGGTTGCCTAGATGTTTTCGTATTCTCTGCAAGGTGTATGCGATGAGTACAAATCAAGGGGTCTATGCCTTTGAGATCCACAATTGACAATCCGACGACATTCTTATGTTCTTTAAGAGTAGTGATCAACCTACTCTCTTGTTCCTCATCCAACCCCTAAGTGCAAGGTTGCGATGTAGTAATAATTCGGTAGAGACCGAGATCATCCTTAGGGATTAACTAGAAATTCACAAAACTTCTTAAAACAACTATAATTAAAATCCAATTAATATGAACTAAATCTGAAAATCTGAAAATCTATGAATAATGATTTCTGTAAACTAAAGAGTGAATGTAAAGATTAAGACAACACTAGAGCGCCCATGATCCACTTGTAACTGTCCTTAATGCATAATCCATATAGGTTTCTCAATTACACAACTGTAATTGAAATCCAATTCTACCTAGCCAGAATATGGAGTGGTTAAATCATCAAACAATCCAAAATAGGACCTTATTTATTGATATGATTCCTTCAATCAAACTCAGACATTGGGCACACTCAATTGCATAGGCCAATCCTTTGTCCAAGAATTTAAGATCATAATCATGGTGTCTCTCAAATCCTGTCACTAGACTTGAAATAGAGTTATGCTTTGAACTTTAATTAAATCAACATCAATAACCAAAACAGTTTCAGAACAATACAAAAGTTATGAACTTTAAGTTAGTTTAGTTCCCATATTAAGCACCAAACTCTAAAGCATAGGGAATCCAATTCCTTAAATTATATAGGTCTAAAGCTTACATGACAAGTAAGAATCTAAGCTTAAATCTTCTAAGCATCACATGAAATCGGAGCCATCAAGAGATCAAAGAAGAATTAGAACTTCATTCAAACTAAAATAACTTTGTTCATCATTAAATCCCAAAATTGAAACCTAAAAATGAATTAAAACATTAAAGATAACTACAAGCTTCACCTCTTAGCTCTAGCTAAGAGGTCTAGCCAACCATCGAGATAATTGAACTTAAACAAAACACAAAAACTAAGCAAAACATGGAAAACTAGAGAAACCCTAGGTAGGAGTTGTAGATCTCCCAATTCATGATTCTCCACCTCCCACTACTGTAGAACTCTTCTAGAATGCCTTTAGACGGATGTAGAGGCGTCCTTTTATAGCAATCATGCACCCCCACCTTGGAAAGTTTGAGAACTGCGTAAGGATTTACGTAGTCGAGTCAGGTGGCTGACCGGTCATGGCTTAGTCCAGTAACCAACAAAGTGGATTTTTGAATCTGTCTGTGCCTAGCTGACCGGTCATGACCGGTCAGACCAGTGTAGTGTCAGTCCAGCGAGCTCTAATAAGGAGGCCAATCGGTCAGCCGACCAGTCAGTGAATTGGCCGACCGGTCATGACCAATCAGACCCTTGGATTATGACTTATTTCTTTCTTTCTTCCTTTTCTTCTCTCCTTGCTTCTTCTCTCCATCTCTTGGCTCATCTTCAAATGTCTTCAATGTGTGTAAGAAGAGTCTTTTAACATTAGATTGGTGAAGTCTCTCTCTCATTCCTACAATCACAAAAGTATGCATTTGATAGGTCTTTAAACATACAAATCATGTATAATTAATGACGAAATGGGGTTAGAATATACATAGTTTAGAGCTCAACAGTCAACTAAGAATGACGTTGCTACTGTTGTAGGGCTTCGGGTTAGCTGCTACTCTGTATTTGACTCCATTCCTGTTGTATTTGAAGGATTGATGATAGGTCTAGGGAATGACACCATCCTGGAGAAGCCAGGGTCTTCCTAGCAGAAGGTTGTATGTCGTCACCACATCAATCACTTGACATGTCACCTTCGTTCTCAGCTCTTCAATCTCTAGCATCACCATCATCGACCCCAGAGTCATTGACTGTCTTGGTTAAACCCTTGAATAACGTTGACACTTAGGTGTAGTGCCGACTGTCTGAAACCTAGCTTCTACAGTGTCTTCAATGCCATGAAATTCATGGCGGATCTATCATCCAACATGCATCTCTTGACTTCTGTATCTCTGATCGTCCTTGTTATCATCAACGGGCTGATTGTGGTTTTTCGACTTGATCGTGTGATCTTCTTCAGAAAATGTGATCACAGACGAGTGGTCTACTTGCATTGCTTGTCGATCCAGCGTACACCCCATCTTGTGGTATTCTTTGAAAGACATAAGGCATCGTATATGCTCAGGCGAGCAGGGACTTTTTACAGATGCCATCATATGTCACTGGTATTATGTAACTCCCCAAATTTTCCTGAGGTAGCTTTGAAAGTATAGTATAACATATTATATGTAAAATCTCTGATCAACGATAATTTTAATTTATTTTGTGAATAAGTAATGATCCATGATGAATTCGAGATAGATTCTTTTGTAAGATATGCTTAGGATCATGCATAGAACCTCATAAAATCATTAAGTTTTTCAAAAGTTTCAGATTAAAAATAACTATGATAATGCCCTTAACTCGCTCATATTCGTAATTTCTAATCAATCGGGTAGGTAGTTTTCGAATCGATTCGGAAGGTAGACATAGATTTAGGTGTGTATCGACACCATAAAGTTAGATTTTTTAAATGGCCATTAGATCATGGAGATCTTAACCTAGGAGCGTCCGTGGCCATTGATCGAGGAAGCGAATCGAGAAAACAATCATACCAAACTGATTATCTTAGTGATAAACTCTATCCTAAAATTTTTGTGAAGATTTAATGACTATAAATATGAAATCTAGAGTGCCAAAAAATGTGAATGGCTCACCTTAACCTAGACCCTTGATTTTTAGTTCACATGGTTCCCATGATCTGATTGATGTAAAATTTTATACCATGCCTATTTATATAAATGAACTCCATACGTCAAATTTCAGCATTTAGATCATAGTATAAATGGTCTAATTAACAAATCATCTCCTTAACCCATGATTTTAATGTCCATTGAGTGAAGAAAGTGGATGATTAGTCGTAGTCGAATATTTTCCTTTGTGTGAGTGACTCCAATAGTGTGATTTGAGTGCCCCACCTTGATAAACCTCTTTCTTAAAAGCGAAGTTATCTTATTTTAGGAAATAACCGAGTACTAACTCTTTTTAAATCTGAGCCTTTCAATTAACTCACTTCCTACCGTCAATCACAACTCAAATTTGAAAAATATTTTAATCTCATATGACTACGAGACTATACAAAATTTAGACCCCGATCTATAATCCCACACCGTGGAACTAAAATTGTAGTTTTACCGCTAGTGAGATAAGCTTAAAGGTATGCTTATGTCCTGGGGGGGGGGGGGGGGGGGGGGGGGGGTGAATAAGACTTTTTAATTTTTCTTGCAAATTCAAAAACTCAATTGCATTTATACTATAATTTAACAATTAAGTACATGTAAATGATAGCAATTGATCACCAAAGATCTAACTTGATTGACAACTATTCTAAGAGAATCATTTAGTCAAACAGTTCATATGCATGCTTGTATTAATCATTCAAAGATGGCAGCATTTTGTCAAACATAAGATGGGCATACAGTTAAGCACTTATAAGATTGATCAACAAGAGACAATAATTGACAAAATGCATTCACCACATTGCACACAATGTATAGTGGTTCGATGATAAGTCTACTCC
This sequence comes from Liriodendron chinense, assembly GCA_003013855.2. NCBI lineage: Eukaryota > Viridiplantae > Streptophyta > Magnoliopsida > Magnoliales > Magnoliaceae > Liriodendron > Liriodendron chinense. The sequence continues at coordinate 1,930,286 of ML058483.1, forward strand.
ACTCCCGGTTCAAGTACCCAACTCCTTTGAGTACACTGGCATTCACTATCGGACGTTTTAAATGAGATTCACCTCTCAACTCATATACAAGGACACGCACGTATTCTCCCGTGTTGGAGGCCTACGCAAGGACTTACACGTCCTACTCAAGGACAACTCCGAGATTGGCTCAACAAGAAGGGGGAATCAAACAATGGACTCTATAAGCTTAAACACTTACAAGAGATGAGTCCTGATTCAGCGTCGTTGAGTAGCTTCAGCCTCCACGAATGCTTCAGTTCCTCTTTCAAGCTCCCACGATCAGCTACGAATGCATATGGTGTTCCTAGATTAATGCCGGGTAGGTAGGAGGAGGTATTGATGTTCCATTTGCCTATTACAATGTAATGGTTGATGAAGGAACATTCAATGGCTATAAATGACTTTAAGATGAAGATTCAATGATAGGGACAGCTATGAATGCCATGCTTAAGTTCATTGTTCAAACCGAGCTTTGAATACTCAATGTAGTGCCATTAATGGCTAGGTTTGAAGGATGAACTCAAGACTATGATGAGCAAAATAGATTAGGTGAAGGTCTTAATTGCCTCTCTTAATGCTCTAAATGGGTGTGCAAGTGATACCATTAAAGGCCTCAAGATATGCCTTTATAGAGGCTAAAAAACGAGTACAAACGGATACAAAACGGTCATATTCCAACCTGTCTGGGACCCCCTCAAGCTGGTCGGATTTGAGGTCCGACCTGTCAGCCGGCCTGCCCTCAGATGGGTCGGGTAAGTGGTCCAGAAACCACAAACTCGCTGGACTGATTTGGCATATATGACCTACTGGCCTACTGGTCGGCCAGCCGGTCGGCAAACCTGTCCCCACATAGAATTTGTTCAATTTTAACTCTGGACAACTTTTGCCATGTCCGGTCGGTCGGATGGTCCATCCGACTTGTTTTCCGGCTGGTCATAAGACCGGTCGGCTGAGGATTATTTGCCTATTAATGCTGCTGGTCAAGGACCAATGACCGGCCGGTCCGCAGGCCTTATCTATCCCAAAAATTAAGCTGTTTTCCAGCTGAAATATGTGTGCCCCACTAAGGAGATTTTCCTATTGTTTTTCATAATTGGTTACCTACTTAATGAAGGTCCAAGACTGATCATCTTGACCTTAAGACAGTGGATTAAATGGCTAAGTTATTATGTTTAGAAAACCATAAATACGGGTGTTTTGGGATCCTATAGGCTATCTATATGCAACTTACCTTCTGAACTTGATTTGGCTTGAACTTGAGTGCGAAAAGCTGCTTTGGTCTTCAAGTCTTGAGTCTTCAATCTTTGTCGGGGCTCACAAGACTCAATTGACTTACATAATCACGGAATTGACAATACAATGCACTAATTAGTGCACTAACAATCTCCCCCTTTGTCAATTACATGACAAAACACAACCTAAGACCATTCATTATCTCCATATCATGAATATCCCAAAACCAAGAAATACTTTTACACTCAATTACATGTCTGAACAAAATTTACAATTTAAACTTTACAAAGTGACATGTACAGACTTGAAATGTCTTCGATTTCTCCCCCTCAACACCTGCACCTAAGAAAGCCTGCAGAACTATAGAAATCGGCTTCTTGGTGGGATATAGTTCTCCCCCTTTTTGTTAGTGATTGATAAATGTTAGCTCGCAAAAGAATATGGCTATAAGAGCAGTGACGTTAAACCATGAACAATTAACAATAAAGTGCAGAAAATATGTTAATCATACAATGTATGGGGAAGAGATAGTTCATGAACAACATGGGAGAAAATGAACGACATAAAACATTGTGATATACATTGAAACAATATAAGCACAAAGGGCATTTTGCCCAATCAACCAACCACCCCAACTGGCATGTATATCAAGATCAATGAAACACAATAAGCTATATTAAACAGAACAATGAGTCAAAAGGGCTTAATGCCCAAACCATTCAACCTCCCCCTATCAATATATCAAGTGAAACCAATAGACTCATCAATATAGCAACAATATACCAGAATGGGCATTTTGCTCGAGCCATCCATCCTTCCAAAAATCAGAATTTCATTTAAAAGTGTATGCTTACGTGATTTTGGAGATGGACACGAATGATAGGCCAAATGGTATGAACCAACATGAGTCAATGGTGTATATAGCCCAATCGGCTAGTCTCACTCAATTAATAGTCAATAAGGCGCAAGAATTGAAGCGAATATAACTTTAAAGCACAAGCATATATCAAAGAAAATATCACTATCTCAAAAAGATGTATCAATATAGCTAAAAAAAGAAGAAATCCAAACATGTGATGTCGTAAATAGATATAACTGTAAACCTCAAACATCAAAGGGTCTAACTGTCATACAAAGTGTATAAATATATAACATGACGAGCGACTAGTGTCTTGGTCACCCAAAAAGATACTCCTGACCAAGACACATGATACAACATATAATGATGCTAGAAATCAGTCCCGTCGCCCAGATCTGGTGGTGGCCATCACCACGAGCAGCTCGCTCCCAGGCCTCCAAACGCCTGTCAATCTGAGCAAGGCGAGCCATAATAGCCTCCTGCTGCACGAGAAGAGTGGCTTGTCCCTGAAACAGCTGAGACTCGGTCTGATCCAATCTTTGCTCGACCTGATCAAGTCTATAAAACAGACGCTCCTGATGCTAGCGTATCTCAGAGAGCCATGCAGGAGGAACTGCAGATGAGGATGGATGATCAGAGGGCGAAGATGTGCCGCGACGCGAAAATGCACGAACTGGAGTGCTGAAACGACCTGGATGCTGACGAGGATCCTCAGATGATCATAGAGCAGGCTCAGACTCATACTCAGTATGCTGTGGGACCTCCTGCTGTTGCCTCTGCTGCTGCTGATCCCTTCTTTGTTGAAGCTCTGCTTGAGTGATCTCCATTCTGGTGATAATGGATTTGTTGAGGAGGATAGGCCTGACAGGTTTTTCGGTTGGATCTACAAGACCTATAGAGTTTTCAGATTTTTCTATGAGGCACCCAAATGGAAGGCCTGCTGACCGACCGTCAGTCCCCAAAATGACGGAATGAATGGTGCTCATGATCATAGAGGGGAGACACATCTTCTCACCCTGACTGACTCGATACAGAATGGATACCATAGACTCAGTTAAGTCAACTTTGTTGCTCTTACAGGCATAGACGTTTCTGAGGAATAAGTTGTGGAGAATCCGATAGTCTTACATCATATAAGAAGACCGTAGAGCACAACCGCTAACCTCCCTAGGGATCTCCCCGTCTCAAAGAGCACTAATCATATCAAGCATAGGTGGAGCCTCCTCGACAAAATCAAGAAGATCACATGGATGAAGAATGGGAACATGAAGAGCTTGAGATATGGATTCTAGACTTGAAAGTCCATAAAATGTTGTTGTAATGGACAATGAAGGACACGGGATCTTCAATGGTCTTGATATCAGGCATAAAATTTACGGACAATATTTCTTTGCACAGGACCTCCCATATGCAACACCGGCTCCCAGTCTATTGCTCTTAATAAACCTACAACATTGTAGGGTTCTAAATCCACAAGAGAGGCTAATCTCTCACAAATCACATCTCGGTCAGCAAATTTTGCCCAATTGGCAAGATGAGATGTGTCAGGACCTTGGGATTTAGAGGGGGATTTGGAGGTTGAAGCTACCCCTTTTTCCTTGGAAGCGATTTTCTTAGATTTGAGTTGGGAGGGCCCCTCATCATGTTGTTTCTTAGAGCAGGCTTTCATGCCGAGGAGGGGGCTCATCTCTCCCACCATGAGAAGACATGATAGCATCCAATGATTCACACAAACCTTCCCTAGGTTTCAAAAGAAAAAGATGCAACAAGGTACATTCAAGTAGAAACCCTTACTGGAGAAGATGACAAGGAAAATCGGATTTGGAAGAGAAATGTACACCCTTGGGAGCTTCAATCCTTGTAAGGAGACCTAGGATACCTTGATGAGGGCTGGTGAGACCTTTGGAGAGAAGAGGGAGAGATAGGAAATGAAAGATAAGTGAAATGGAGTGGTTCGATCGTTTTAAAAAGGGTCGGGTAATGCCCACTGGACGTGCTCCGGCCGGTCGGACCACAACTATTTCTAACTTCCTCCCCCTTATTTAGAAGATTTCTTTGGGGCACCTGCTACATGGCTGCCGGCCGATCGGACAGGGGTCACCGGTCGGCCAGACCTAAACGAAAATGCTCATCTTGAGCATTTTTTGGGATCTGCAAGGATGAGTCCGCTTTCATATATCCAAATATGATGTGTTTAAGACCTAATCAAGCAATTTGGGTTGTCTGAATGTTCATGAGCATTACACATCAAAAAATTTAAAACTAACCATATGATATTATGAGATTTTGATGCCTAAGAGCAAACTGAGATAATGGATCTTATATCCAGATTTTCCTATTATGCTCAGAAATGATGAGGCTAAGAACCTTAGAATTTACTACAAAATGTTAAACCACATTTATCTAAAGGCTAACAACTTGCAAAACAGATAATTTGTTAGCTAATCCCCAATGCACAACCACCAATGTATCTCCATGATATTTCAGATTGATCAAATTCATGGGGCTGACATAAGACTGTAAGATCACTTCTACTTCACGACCCATTTGGCAACAACTTTCATTGTGCCGAGGTCATGTGAGGATCTATTAAGAGTTCTCCTCTTTTCAGGAGAGCTGTTCTTTTTATATGATTGCTCATAGCCCATCCTCATTTCATTAATAATTTTATTTGTCATTGATTAGGGCTACTTGTTTGAGCAAGGCTTCCATTCGAGCATCGTTCCTTGGTGGAGTCGAAAAACTTCTCACCATATTATTTTGATTCTTAGGGGGACTCCAAGTGTGGTGCACTTGTCTTCCTTTTGGAATAGATTTACCTATCTTGCGCTGGGAGGGAGAGAGCTGTGGGCGTCTAAAGGCCAAACATTCAAATTTTAGGTGACCCACATCACCACAAGCATAGCAAATGGGGGAAGCTTTGGTTTTACTTCCCGATGCACCACAGTTCTGTCTCACCATAGGAGGGACAGAAGCAGCTTTGGATATTACTGTTAAAACCAATTCCTCTTCTGTCCATAGGTGATCTCCCTACACCCAAAAGTTTTTTAAGATTTTCTTTTCCCTGGGCGAAACGTCTTCTAGAGTAAAAAACTTGACATTTAAGACGATGAATTTTAGCTTTGCCTCTTTGAGTTCTTTTTTAAGGCTCACATATTTATCAAGGGTCTCACCATTCATGAATTTTTCTTTTTCAAGTTCAAGAGCTTCGTTCTTCTTTTTCAGCTCTTTTAGATCTTGACCCAACTTTTGATTCTCAATTTTCAGACCATCAAGATTTTTGGTCAGTTTATCATTTTCAGCCTTCATTTGTCCCAACTTCTTTATGGTGTTCATATTTTTGATATAAAGTTGGTTATACACTTCTTGAAGTTCATCATCCTCACTCTCACCATCACTTGAGAAGGTATGGTTAACATTGTCTCCCTCTTTCTCATTTTCAGGGAGAATTGTGGTGGTGGAGATTATAAGAGCTTTTACCGATCTTTGTCCACCATTACTATAGGAATCGGATTCCGATCTATTGTCATCCAGAGTGGCAACCATGGCCTTTCTCCCTTTATGTTTCTTTTCATCGTTTTCTAAGCAATTAAGAGCAATGTGACCGTACTTCGCACAATTATAGCATTTTAGCTCTTTCGCTCTTTTGAAGGATTTACCTGTATGGTTCTTATGATCAAAATGCATTCCTTCCTTGTGGTGGCTCTTGTTTTTGAAGAATTTCTGAAATTTCTTAGCCATAAGAGCCATTTCTTTTATGTCTATTTCATCATCATCATTTTCTTTAGAAGTGTGTGCTTTGTGAGAGGTTTTCAAGACTGAATATTTGGATTTTGTGGGAGGTTTAAAATAAAGCTCATGAGTTTGAAGGGATCCTAGAAGCTCTTCAACCTTCATAGTGTTTAAGTTCCTACACTCTTCTAGAGCAACAACTTTAGATGAGAAGTGTTCCGGTAGAGATCTTAAGATTTTCCTGCAAATTTTGCTATCCGGAACCTTCTCTCCTAGTCCACACATGTCATTGGTGATGCTATTTAGATGTGTGAAAAATTGCATGAAGGTTTCATCCTCCTCCATTTTGATATTCTCAAATTGTGTTGTAAGGAGTTGGAGTTTAGATCTTTTGACTATGCTTGTTCCTTCATGCGTTACTTCTAGAAAGTCCCATGCTTCCTTACTAGTTTGACAGTTTTGGATGCGAGCAAATTCATTTCTAGAGACTGAACAGAAAATGGCATTCAAGCCTTTAGCATTAAAAACACGTTGAGCTTTATCAAAATCAGTCCACATGGCCTTCTCTCTTGGTCTAAGCACATCCAGTTCACCTTCCTTTCTTATGGTATCCATTGGGACTTTATAATCAAATTCAACCATGTCCCATACATTTGAATCGATGGATTTTAAAAAGATGCCCATTTGAGCTTTCCAATATGGATAGTTGGATCCATTGAAGAATGGTGGCTTGGTGATAGAAGTGGAGTCTTCCATAGACATATTTTCAAGCTCACTCTAGGATTAACCTCTACGCGGTTAAGCCCTTATAGAGGAACCCTCTCTGATACCAATTGAAATTGTGGTTTTACCGCTAGTGAGATAAGCTTGAAGGTATGCTTATGTCCTAGAGGGGGGGTGAATAGGACTTTTTAATTTTTCTTGCAAATTCAAAAACTCAATTGCATTTATACTATAATCTAACAATTAAGTACATGTAAATTATAGCAATTGATCACCCAAGATCTAACTTGATTGACAACTATTCTAAGAGAAGCATTTAGTCAAACAGTTCATATGCAAGCTTGTATTAATCATTCAAAGATGGCATATGAGTATTTTGTCAAACATAAGATGGGCATACAGTTAAGCACTTATAAGATTGATCAACAAGAGACAATAATAGACAAAATGCATTCACCGACATTGCACACAATGTATAGTGGTTCGACGATAAGTTTACTCCACTCTCGGTTCAAGTACCCAACTCCTTTAAGTACACCGGCATTCACTATCAGAGGTTTTAAATGAGGTTCACCTCTCAACCTTTACAACCTACACAAGGTTAATGCCTACACAATGACTCCTCAACTCCTACACAAGGACACGCACATATTTTCCCGTGTCGGAGGCCTACGCAAGGACTTACACGTCCTACTCAAGGACAACTTCGAGATTGGGTCACAATCTCTAAACCCCAATCTCAACAAGAAGGGGGAATCAAACAATGGACTCTATAAGCTTAAACACTTATAAGAGATGAGCCCCGATTCAACGCCGTTGAGTAGCTTCAGCTTTCATGAATGCTTGAGCTCCTCTTTCAAGCTCCCACGATCAGCTACCAATGCATATGATGTTCCTAGACTAATGTCGGGTAGGTGGGAGGAGGTTTTGATGTGCCATTTGCCTATTACAATGCAATGGTTAATGAAAGAACATTCAATCTGATCATTCAATGGCTACAAATGACTTCAAGATGAAGATTCAATGATAAGGACAGCCATGAATGTCATGCTTGAGTTCATTGTTCAAATCGAGCTTTGAATACTCAATGTAGTGCCATTAATGGCTAGGTTTGAAGGATGAACTCAAAGACTATGATGAGCAAAAGAGATTAGGTGAAGGTCTTAATTGCCTCTCTTAATGCTTTAAATGGGTGTGCAAGTGATACCATTAAAGGCTTCAAGATATGCCTTTATAGAGGCCCCAAAATGAGTACAAACGGATACAAAACGATCATATTCTAACCGGCCTGGGACCCCCTTCGGCCGGTCGGATTTGATGTCCGACCTGTCAGCCGGCTTGTCCTCAGATGGGTGGGGTAAGTGGTCCAAAAACCACAAACTCGCTGGACTGATTTTGGCATATCCGACCTGTCCCTGCATAGAATTTGTTTAGTTTTAACTTTGGACAACTTTGCCATGTCCGGCTGGTCGGATGGTTCATTCGACTTGTTGTCTGGCTGGTCATAAGACCGGTCGGCTGAGGATGATTTGCCTATCAATGCTGCTGGTCAAGGACCAGTGATCGGCCGGTCGGTAGGCCTTATCTAGCCCAAAAATCAAGCTGTTTTCCAGCTGAAATATGTGTGCCCCACTAAGGATATTTTCCTATTGTTTTTCATAGTTGGGCACCTACTTAATGAAGGTCCAAGATTGATCATATTGACCTGAAGACCGTGAATTAAATGGCTAAGGTTAGTATGTTTAAAATGCCATAAATACGGGTGTTTTGGGATCCTATAGGTTGTTTATATGCAACTTACCTTCTGAACTTGATTTGGCTTGAACTTGAGTGCGGAAAGCTGCTTTGGTCTTCAAGTCTTGAGTCTTCAATCTTCGTCAAGGCTCACAAGACTCGACTGACTTACATAATCACAGAATTGAAAATACGATGCACTAATTAGTGCACTAACAGGAACCACCAAGCCAGCTCCTTCCTTTTCTGCCAAAGGTTAAAATTTCAGATCTAGGCTATTCCCACCATCAATCAACCACCAAACTTTATTGTATAATCATTTGCCTATCATTACTATACATTTCTCTCAAATTCGGGCCCTGATCATCAAGCGTAGACTGTAAATTGAGATCAAGTCTGTTTGGCACCCGTCGAGCCATTTTTCAAGATCGGTCAATCTAGATTTTAGATTGACATGAAAATTATATATTCCGACTCTACTCTTTGTGCCTAACATGACGAACGGATTAGAAATCATTAAAAATCATTCCTTAATCATGTTTAGTGAGATTGAGAGGTGTGCACGCCCACCTCATGTACAAAGGGTGGTGCGCACGTCCCTACTCCTTCCTTCCAAAAACCTCATGCTAACCGCTATTTTTCCATCCCTATACATCTAAGAGAGAGAGAGAGAGAGAGAGAGAGAGAGAGAGAGAGAGAGAGAGCCCGCCCAAACGCCGATCATCTTCTTTTTCTTCATTCTTCATCAACACATGTAGTCATCTCCAACCCTTTCTCGTGTCACCGTGGTTCCATCAATTCTACCTAGGATTTTCATCTAAGGAGAATGTGAGGATTTCCTTTAAGCCTAGTTATAATATTATCATATTATTCGTTGATTCCATGCTTAGGAAGTGGGATTTTGTTGTGTGGTTGTTTGAAAACCCTGTTTGTTTAATTCTCTTCATGGAAACATGAACTTTGATAAAATTTCTTGATATGACCATGCTGAAATTTTGATGGATATGTTTCATGAATTATGTTAAGTGTTTAGAAAGGAAATCATGCTTGTGTACATGCTTATGTAGGAACTATGTGAAACCTATGCTCATTTATGATTCTTACAGGCCTATGATGAATATGATGTATAATGAGTGATGTGTCACGAGATTATTTATGCAGATATTAGATTAATGTACACCCCTTGTCCCCATATCGATAAACTTGTTTGATGTAAAGAGATGGAGCTCATGTGAGGTGTCCATGATGGAAAATAAGTCTTGGCGTGACCATGAGAATACATTGAATGTTGGCCAAGGGATCTTTGTGATCATATACTATTTGAGATGGATCCGTATGTTATACGTGTATGATATTTTTGGTTGGCCTCTTTGGAAGGAGATAGTTACTTTGGGCATGATTGAAATTATAACATGGGGCAAGGAGTGGATATTATTCGTAAATGATATCTAATGAGTCAGGGTTGGTGATATGGACACTAAGCTCAAGCTGTCGGCCTATGTTGGGTTGATTGCCACTCCCCATAGTGACCTTTGAGTCTCTCTAAATTGGCTGGATGTTAAACTACTTAATTAAAGGTGAAACTAATCATGCATTCACTGGACCCGACTTGGTGGGTCAGCCCCTCGGGCATTAGAGAAAGTATACATGTGGCCCATTTACTAGTTGGGTTTTTTGGGGGGCCAGTGGAAGAGTGGTGTATTCCCGTCCCATGCTCAGAACCTTTAGTGACTAGTGGCTAGTGATAAGAGTGGTCTATTCTTGTCTCATTTAGTTAGGGTGCCTTAGACAGAGCATGTATATCATGCATCGCATTAATTGAAATTTTCTCATGTATGTTTTGTTTGGGTATGATTATTATTCTTGAATATTATTGTGCTAATCTTAGGGGGTAACCCTTATTAAATTGATTGCAAGAAACTCACTCCCTCTTGGGACGATGATATAAAACACTAACCAGATTGTTACAGGTGACGATCCATTAGACGAACTCGACATACAGGTTGAAGAGTATGGAGTTTCATGGCGGTCAATGACGGACGATGAAGTCGTATCATCTTGAAGATGAATTATGTTTATTGTTTTCATTTTCATAGAATAGATTTACTTTCATGTAAATGAAATTAAGTCTCTCATTGAGACGGAAAGTGTATGATTTAAGGATATTATGTTTGATAACGTAGAGTGGAAAAATATGAAATAAGAACCTCGGTTTCCGTCATTGTGCTATGAATGCCATGAATATGTGAAATAAAGATGAATGTGTGGAAATATATCCCTGATACATTCTAGTTAACACCTGAAAACTTAGCCCATCGTGTTGTCCATGAGAGCCGAAATTTTTGGGTCGTTACACATTACCCCTTGCCTTGAATTTGGATGGCTGGTCATGGCTTCAGCAACCTTCTGCTTCAGTTTCTGCCCACAGGGCCTTTCTTGTGGTCTATCAGGAGTTACACTTCCTGCATTGGAACAACTAGTCTCGGGGGAGTGGGTTCTGGTATTTGTCTTCCTGACCACAAAATAACGGTATCAACTTCCTTCTCGCCTGACCGCGAGGGCCCTTCAGAAGGCATTTGCATTGTGAATGATGTCATTGCCCAGTGAGCTCGAGTCATGATGAAACGACTTTGCCCCTTGTCTATTCTTTCCTCCTTTCTTCCTCTCCTTCTTCTATTAAGGAGTCTTCTCCTGTTCTTGAGTGATTCTATGATAAAAGAGCCCTTTTTAGCATACATTGAAGACCATTAGAAGAAAAGTCAAGAGGTGAAAGAAAGAAGCAAGAAATATGGAGAAGAACAAAAGAAAAATTCTCAAATCCATTGTCTCCACAACTGGTTGAATTTCCTGAGATAACGAAAGTTTCAATGCAAAACTCGCTGTACCAAAAGAGGTGGGTGTTCGCTCGCCTCAAGTGCAAGGCTGCGATGTAGTAATAATCTCGGCAGGACCGAGGTCGATCCACAGGGAAAGAAGTAAACAATTCCTACTACTCTAATAACTAGAATCTAAGAAGTTTAGGAAAATAGTTTTTTCATATAAAATAGAAAAATCTAAAAATAAGAAGAACTAGAGCATTAAGGATCCACTTATAGTAGTTCAATACCAATCCATTCATACAAGCACAACACAATTAGAATCAAAGTCCTATCTCTCATCTAATTGGAGGATATAACATTCAAGCACAAACAATCCCACTTAAATCTGGAAATCAGATTTCTAGTTCTAATGAAGCACATAGAACCTTGTAGCCTTCGGAGTAACAGCCATGCCAAGAGACTATGGCATGCTCAAGGGTTACTACAATTCGAATTCAAACAACCCAATCATAGTAATCTCAGAGAATTGCAAGCAACTCATGTCTGGAGTACACAAACTCTCACAAAACTTCTAAAAATCCAAACTTTATTTAAACTAGAACTTGAAAATCCATAATTAAAGTAAATGGTACTTGAGAAACGAATTAAAGCATTGAAACAAACTACAAACTTCACCTCTTAGATCTAGCTAAGAGGTTAGCTAAAAGAAAGCATTAGAAACTAGAAACTATAACTAAGAAGAAGAAAAGTAGTTGTAGGAGGCTAGGAGGCCTCCTAGGTCTTGATCTCTTTGCTCTCTACGTTGCTAGATGGGTTAGGAAGAGGCTGTAGGTGTCCTTTTATAGAGGGCATTACCGACTTGAAGAATCGCGGAACTACGGAGTCCTCCTGCACTTAGGAAACCTAAAATCGGAATTAGAAAGCTGCAACTTGTTGTCTACATGTGGCCGAACTGGTCTTGACCGGTCTTTTGACAATCCAGGGAGTGGCCTACCTGTTGGTCGACCAGGTCTTGATTGGGCAGACCTCCTATTTTCCTTTATTTTCCTTCTTTCTTTCTTTCTTCCTCATTCTCCTCTCTTTCTTCATCATTCTTTGGTCCACCTTGGGCCTTCATCAAAGGCTCCTAAATGTGCCCTTTTGGTCACCAATTGGGCGATGTCGCTCTCATTCCTACAATCACAAAACATGTATTAGATAGGCTTTTAAACATGCAAACCATGCATATAATGTGATGTAATGGGCTATATCATGTATAAATTGGAGGCTCAACAGTGGGTCGGTGATCGGTCGGCAACAAGCCACGACCAGTCGTCTGAAGAAAAAATTTCAAAAATCAGTTGAGGCCGTTGCTGCTCCTAGCTGTGGGTTGGCCAGGGGGCTGCAACGGATCATCCATCGCCTTTACTGCGTAACTTGTTCATAAATTCTGGAAGATTCGGAGGCGATGTTGTATTTTTGCTATAAAAGGACACCTCTACTCTCATCTAAAATCATCATAAAAGAGTTCTAAAGTTGTTGGAGGTGGAGAGGATTAATGTAGAGAGTCTACAACTCCTTCGACTTAGGGTTTTTCTAGTTTTTCTATGTTTTTAATAATTTTTCTTTTGTTTTCTAGTTCAATCATGACAATGATTGGCTAAACCTCTTAGATTGGGCTAAGAGGTGAAGCTTGTAGTTAGATTTGATGCTTAATTCATTTATTCAAGTACTATAAGCTTTGATTTTGGATTTTTAAGTTCTAGTTTGAATAAAAGATGATATTTTTAGACAATTTTGAGAGCATGTGTACTCCAGACACATGTTGCTTATAAGTTTCTAAGAATTTTTGTTATGTTTGATTAGATTTGAATTATAGGAACCCTGGAGCAAGCCATTATCTCTTGGTATGGCTGTTACTTCGAAGGCTACTAGTTCATCTTCTCCGTGCTTCATTGGAACTAGAAGTTTGTTTTGATTTTTAGATTGAGTTTGAATTGTTATGTGTTTGAATGCAATATCTTTTAATTGGATGAGAGATATGTGTTGAGCTTTCATTTTATACATTTTCTAGCCCATGACATCACATTACATGCATGGTTTGAATGCTTAAAAGACCCATCTAATGCTTGTTTTGTGTATGTAGGAATGAAATAGAGAAGTCATGAATTTGTTGCTAAAAGGGTCTTTTGGAACTACATCGAAGACATTGAAAAGAAGCCCTGAAGAATTACATCAGAAAGACCTAGATCGGCCAGAAGAAGGAAGAGTTTAGTATGCATATCAGAAGGCCACCGGGAGCCCCACCAAAACATGGCCGGGCGCCCGAAATTGGGAGGATTTTCGCTAAATATACTTGGACAGATCTGGACCTGACCGGGCGCCCGACCAAGATCTAGTCGGGCTGCCCGATATTCAAATGGATTTTATCAAAAAGTTGCTGAACGAATTCAAGCACGGTCGGGCGCCTGACCACTACATGACTGGGCGCCCGACCACTACATGACTGCCGTTATAAGTGTATAAGTTTTTACGCAATCCGAGGCGGTTCGTGGTTTTTCCTATAAAAGAACACCTTAGGCATCCTTGAAGAGTTCTAAGTTTGTAGGGAGCAAGGGAGATCATCATGGAGCGACCGCAACTCCTCCAATTAGGTTTTTTTTTTTCTTCTAGCTTTTCATGTTTTTGTGTAGTTTTTCTTTGAATTCTAGTTGAAGCATGATAATGCTCGGCTAGAAGCTCTTAGCTAAGGCTAAGAGGTGAAGCTTGTGAGTAGTTATCATGTTGGATTCGTTCTATTTCAAGTACTTTGCTTAAAGTTTTGATTTTTAAGTTCTAGTTTGAATAAAAGTGATATTTTTGGATGTTTTATGAGAGTTCATGTGCTTCGGATATGAGTTCCTTGCAATTCTCTGAGATTATCATGTTTGAATTGATTAGATTTGAATTGTAGTAACCCTAGAGCGTACTATAGTCCATTGGCATGGTCGTTACTTCGAAGGCTACATATTCGACTTCTATGGGCTTCATTAGAATTAGAACCTTGTTCTTCAACTTGAGTAGAGATTGTTTGTGATTGAATGTCATATCTTCCAACTAGAAGAGAGATAGAACTTCAATTCTAGTTGTGTTATGCCTTAGATGAATGAATTCACATGAGGGCTATCACAAGTGGATCCTCAAAAGTCTTAGTTCCCTTTAATTATAGATTTTTATAATTACTGTTTTAAGTTAGTTTATAAACCCGAAATCCTTAATTCATTGAATTCGAAGTTGCCGGAACAACTTGAATTAGTTTACCTTATTCCCTGTGGATCGACCTCGGTCTTACCGAGATTTATACTACATCGCAGCCTTGCACTTGAGGCGAGTGAACAATATGACTTTGATTCTAATTGTATGTGTGCTTGATGAATGGATTAGCATTGATCTACTACAAGTGGATCCTTGGCACTTTAGTTATCTTTTATTCTCAGATTTCCTTTTATTTACTTTTTCTATTTCTACTTAGTTTAGATCTTTGAATTTTTAAATCTCTACTATCTAAAGTTATTTTAATAGTTAGAATTGGTTTATCCCTAATCCCTGAGGATGATCTCAGTCTCACGATTGAATTATTACTACATCGCAACCTTGCACTTGGGGTTGGCGAACAAGTTTCTGGCGTCGTTGCCAGGGATTTGTTGGCTAAACGGTTCTAATTATTTTAGTAGCTATAGAATAATTCTCAGTTAAGTAGACTTTCCAGCTTTTCTAGAATTAAGATTCTCTAATTTTCTTAGGAGTAACAATGTTTTATTTTGTTTTGTAGGAATTTCTTCTAGTTCAAGTGCTTTGGTAACACCCTTCTAACTTAGAACTTTTAGTTTAGTTTTTTTTCTTTAGATTTTATAATTTCTAGATTTTGGTTTTAGGATTTAAGATTTTAACTTAAATTGTGTTTTGTGTAGTTTATGTTCCATTGGGAACGTGACCCCACAAACCATCTCCAAACCGAGGGAGGAATTATTGAGCCACTTTCTATTAAAAGACGTGTGAGAAATTATCTAGAAATTTGTGAAAGTTTGGGAGGCATGGCTGAAACACCTATGAGGAATCCTCCCTATCCTACTCCAACCACAAATACAAATTGAGAGGAAGTAGGAGAAAACGAGGTGCACAATGCTCCTCTAGTGAGAGCTCTACGTGATTATCTTCAACTGGCTAGGGTAACTACACCTTCATGCATGGTTTTTCCAACCAATGCCGAAACAATTGATTTTAAGTCGGGGGTGATTCAACTTCTACCTAAATTTCATGGGCTAGATTTCGAGAGCCCATACTTACATCTAAAGGAATTTGATGACGTGGTAGCCACTTTGTAATATAATAATGTGACTGGGGATGTAATTAAATTGAAGCTATTCCCTTTCTCTTTGAAAGAAAGAGTCAAAACTTGGCTCACTCTATAAGACCGAGGTCTATTAAGACATAGAATGAGATGACCAGGAACTTCTTGAAAATGTTCTTCCCGGCTCATAAAACAAATACCCTTCAACAAGCCATTATGAATTTTTCAGTAAAAAAGGGTGAACTTTCTTCTAAAGTTGGGAGAGATACAAGGATCTACTTGCTTGTCTGCACCATGGCTATGAGATTTGGTGAACCATAAGCTTTGTCTATAAAGGATTGAATTCAAATATGCACCAATTCGTAGAGATTATGTGTAATGGCAAGTTCATGAGCAAGGACCTTGAGGATGCATGGAGTTACTTGGATATGTTGGTTGAGAATGCCCAATCTTGGGATATCTTAGACAAATCTAGTAACCTCAGGCCTCCTCAACAAAAGGAGAAGAGAGGAATACATCCTTAGAGAAGAAGAAGATGTTAATGCAAAGATAGCTAACCTCACAAGGAAGATTGAGGCCATGGAACTTAGGAAGAGTGGATCCTCTAAATCCACCAAAGCTTTTGAGAACGTGTGCGGTGTTCGCTCCCCAAGTGTAGGGTTGCGATGTAGTAATAATTCGGTAAAGACAGAGATTGTCCTCAGGGACTAACTCAGGAAATCATGAAATTTCTTCAAATAATCTCTAATTGAAATCAAACTAAAACAAATTAGAATTTGAATGTAGATGGGCAATCTGTAAACTTGAGATGAGTTTAATAATATAAAGAAGCATTAGAACATCAATGATCCACTTGTAGCTATCCTTGATGCATAATTCGCTTTGGTTTCTCAACTACACAATTAGAATCGAAATAAAATCCTATCTAACCAAATTATAGAGCGGTTAATTAAGCAAAACAATCTGTCACATGTGTTGTGCATCAACATGATTTCCTCAATTCAAGTTAGGACTTGGGCACACTCATCACGAAATAAAATCTTATCACAATTATAATAATCATCAAACCCTGTCACTAGGTTTAACTAATATCAAGGTTTGAACTTGATTCAAATCACATAAACAAGCAACACATATTTCAGAATTGACAGAAAAGATAGAACCTTGGTTTGAAGTTGCCACATGAAGAACCAAGTTCTAGAGAGTATTGAATCCGATTCCTCGGAGCGTATAGGTCTAGATCTTTTCAAAACAACTAAGAACTAAGTAAAATTCATCCAAACATTCATGAGTCATCATAAGATTAAGAAAACTACTTAGAACTTCATTCAAACTCAACAAACCATTGTTCAACATTAAAACTTATTCATGAAACCATTAAAAATGAATTAAAACATCTTAGATCCACTACAAGCTTCACCTCTTAGCCCATGAAGAACGAATTAAAACATCTTAGATCCACTACAAGAGGTTTAGCCGACCACATTAAGAGAAAATAGGAAAACTACTTTAAACATGAAGAACTAGAAAGAATAACCAACTAGAGGTAGTTGTAGAACTCTGAATCTGACTTTCTCCGCCTCCCAATGCAATAAATCTCTTCTAGGTTAGGTTAAGAATGAAGTGGAGGTGTCCTTTTATATAGGCTTTGGGCCCCAGCAATGAAGAACCTTAGAGAAAGTGGGTAGCTCTTCCGCTTTGCGTAGCAAAAATCAGATTTTGGACATTGGCCGGCCGACTGGACCCCCCTATCCGGCCGGTCGGAGCTTGGGCAGTAAGTTACTCAACTCTATGGACGTTTGAATGCACATGCCGACTTGCTAGCTGGTCGGCCGACTGATCGGTCAAGAGGTCGGGCTGTGTAAAAACAATCAAGAGAAAATGTAATTTTAGGAGGGTTGGGCCGGCCGGTCTGTAAAATGTGATTTTTGTAGCTTCTCTGTCTCCATCTCCATTACATCTTTCCTCCACCTCTTGTCCTTTGTTCCTTTGATCTTCAAGGCATGTAAGGAAGGGTCTCTAAGCATCCAAATGGCGAAGTCTCTCTCTCATTCCTACAATCACAAACCATGCATTAGGTAGGTCTTTAAACATGTGAATCATGCATAGTTAGTGATGAAATGGGGTTAGAATATACACATTTAAGAGCTCAACATGCGGGATTTGTGCCACTAATGTACACTCTACTCAAGATTGTCCTACAATTTCTGCGTTTGAAGAGGTGTTACAAGAGTAAGCAAACACCGTATATGGGTGTCAATGACCTTTCAATGGACCGATGGGTAACACGTATAATTCAAATAGGAGGAACAATCCAAATTTCAGTTGGAGGAATAGTCTTACGGCCAATCCTCCGAACCCTAAAAAAGGGCTACAAATACCAGACGTTGTACCAAATATGGCCCCACCTCATATCACTATGAAGGATACCTTGAAGGCGTTTATGCAAGGGCAAACGAAAATCAATTAATCAGACCAACAAATGTTTCAAGAGTTTAAGGTTTCGGTTGAAGAAATTAAGGGACACTTGAATGCTAGGGAAGGGACCTTTCCGGCCCAACCTCTACCCAATCCAAAACAAACTTATGAAGTAAGCGCCCATGATCTCTCCAACCAATATGTGGAGTAAGCAAAATCCATTACCACTCTTAGAAGTGGTAAAAAAATCGACAAATTTATTCCAGTGAAGGCCGACAAGCCTAATGATCCGGTAATTTCTGAGAATGAGGATGGATATAGCTCAGCCGCACAAGAAAAGGAACGCGAATACAAGCCTGTAGCACCATTCCCTTTGAGATTTGTAATTGTTCGCTTCCCCAAGTGTAGGGTTGCGATGTAGTAATAATCTCAGTAAGACTGAGGTCGATCCATAGGGACTTATGTAGGATTCCACAAACACTTATAGTTTCAATTGAAGAACTAACTAAACAGAATTGAGTATTCTGATGTAGAGAGATATTTTGAACTAAATGAAGGTAAACAATTAATAAAAGGCACTAGGGGTTCAAGGATCCACTTGTAGCAATCCTTGATGCTCAAATCGCTGTGGTTTCTCACTTTCTCAACTAGAATCGAAATTAAGTTCTATCTAGTCGGATGATAGGGTAGTTAAACCAAACAATCTGTCATATGTATGATCCATGTATATGATTCACTCAATGCAAGCTAGGACGAGCATATTCAATTGCATAGGTCAGTCCCAATTCTAATAGGTTAAAATCACAATCATAACCATCATTAAATCCTGTCACAAGATAAAACTAGATCATGATTTGAAATTGATCCAAATCACATACACAATCTCACATACTTCAGAATTTCCAAAAAAGTAGAATTTTGGTATGAAGCTCCCACATGAAGATCATAGATCTAGAGCGTATTCCAATTCCTCGGATCATACAGGTCTAGACTAGCTCAAAACAATTAAGAACTCAAGCAATTCTTCCAAACATCCATGAGTCATCATAAGATTAAGAAAAACTACTTAGTACTTGAATTAAACTTCAAACCATTGTTCTTCAATAGAAATCCAACTTAAAACCAAATCAAACGAATTAAAAATCTTAGATTCACTACAAGCTTCACCTCTTAGCCCTAGCTAAGAGGTTTAGCCGTTCATGATTCAAGGAAACATGAAAATAACTAAACGAAGCATAAAACTAGAAAGCAAACTAGGAGGAGTTGTAGAACTCCGAAATCGACTTCTGCCGTCTCCCACCGTACTTAATCTGTTCTAGGATGCCCTAGGAACGATCCCTAGGTATCCTTTTATAGTGGGGAAGCTCCGCTACGTCGGAATCATCCAGAAGATGCGTAAGGATACGCAGTACGCAGAGAAATTCGGAGCTTGTAGAACATATACTGTTACGCAGACGACTGGTCGCACGACTGGTCTCAAAAACGTAAAAAAACATCCAGAGAGTTTTCAGAAAATTCAGACCCAACTTTTTAATTCAAGGACCAGTCACACGACCGGTCTGAGCTGTGGACGACCGGTCGCACGACTAGTCCTAATGACTCCAGTGAGTTTTGGCTGCAGGGCTCCTCTGTTGAGTGATCGGACCGGTCAGACGACCGGTCTTGGGCAATGGACGACCGGTCGGACACCGGTCTTCATCGCTTTCTTCTGCATCCTTTCTTTCCTTTGCTTCTTTCTTCCATCCTTTCCCGCTTAGTCCTTTGATCTTCTATACTTGTAAATAGCGTCTTTAAGTCTCCACTTGATGAATTCTCTCTCTTATCCCTACAATCACAAATCCATGCATTAGATTAGTCTTTAAATCATGGAAACCTTGCATAATGAGTGATGAATTGGGGTTAGAATATGCATAATTAAGAGCTCAACAGTAGCTCCGAAACCTCTTCCAAACTCTCATGACATGTTAGAGGTTTTAAACAAGTCAAAATTAACATTCCTTTACTTGATGTCATAAAATAAATTTCCTCATATGCCAAGTTTCTAAAAGACTTATACACAAACAAACGGAAATACAATGTGCAACAAAAGACCTTTCTCAATGAGCAAGTGTATACCATTCTTACCCAAAAGACCCCCCCCCCCCCCCCCCCAAAAAAAAATATATATATATATATAAAGATCCCGGTAGTCCCACAATCCCATGCATCATTGAAGACTACCGGATTGAGCGAGCATTGTTAAATTTAGGGACAAGCGTAAACTTGATCACATACTTAGTATATGAGCAATTGGGTCTTGGTGAATTAAACCCGCTAAAACCATGTTAATAGATACATCCGTGTACCAAGAGGGATGGTTGAGGATGTTCTAGTCCAAGTCGATAAATTCTACTACTCGGTAGACTTTATCGTCTTCGACACACAACCGGTTATGGATACGAGCACTCAAATACTGGTTATATTGGGGCACTCATTCTTGGCTACATCAAACACAATAATTAATTGCTGGAATGGGGTGATGTAATTGTCTTTTGGGAATATGATACTAAAGGTGAATGTGTTCCACATGTACATAAAGGCAAAGAAATGAGGAAGATGATGAGCTCTTCTAGGTAAACATGCTTGAACCCTTTGAAGAGGAGGAGCTCCTTCAACTTGAACCCCCGAAACTTTGGAGACATGTGTTCGCTCACCTCAAGTGCAAGGCTTGTGATGTAGTAATAACTCTGTAAGACCGAGGTCGATCCACAGGGAATTAGGGTAAATCAATTTAAACCATTCTAGTAACTTCAATCTCAGCAATTTTAGAGTTTAATTAAGAAAAACTACGAAAAGCAATAATTTTTAGAAAAATCTGATAATTAATGGAACTAAGGCCTCAAGGATTCACTTGTAGTAGTTCCATGTGAATTCATTCATCCAAGCATAAACATAATAAGATTTGAAGTTCTATCTCTTATCTAGTTGGAAGATTGAGCATTCAAACACAAACAATCCCATTTAGTCATAAAATAAGATTCTAGTTTTAATGAAGCACATAGAATTCAAACATGTAGCCTTTAAAGTAACAGCCATGCCAAGGGACTATGGCATGCTCTGGGTTACTACAATTCAAATCTAATCAATAAAATCATGGCCATCTTAGAGAATTGCAAGGAATCCATGTTCGAAGCAGATGAACTCTTATAAAACATAAAAAAATACCAACTTTATTCAAATTAGAACATAAAAATCCAAACTTTAAGTAAAGTACTTGAATCAAACGAATTCTACTATGAGAACTAGCTACAAGCTTCAACTATAAATAATTAAAAATAATTAAAAAGCATAAAAAATCGGAATTGGAGAGGTTGTAGACACTCCACGATGATCCTCTTCATCTCCAATGAGTTCCCAAGTCTTCTATGATGCCTCAGGAATGAACCCTAGGTGTCCTTTTATAATAATGAAGCCCCACCGACTTAGAAAATTTTAGAATCCGCGCATCATTTACGCTAGTGCATGAAAATTCGGAGCTTGTAACACAAGTTACTGAAAATTTGAAAAATCATGATTTTTACACATGGCCGATCGGTCTTGACCGGTCATGGCACTATAGTGACCTCTCACGACCGGTCGTAACTGGTCGAACCACTTCTGGAGGTCTAGCAAGCTCCAGCAATTGCTGGAGTGCTGTGGGATGGGGTGGCTGACCGGTCTTGACCGGTCTAGCCCATTGAAAATGGTGATTTTTCATTTCTTCCCTATTTCTTCTTTAGTGGCTTCTTCTTTCTTCTTTGGCCCACCTTCAGTCATCATCAAAATTACTTCCAAATGCATTCTTTTAGCCTTCAAATAGGCGAAGTCTCTCTCTCATTCCTACAATCACAAAGCATGCATTAGATAGTCTTTTAAACATGGCAAAACATGCATAAAATGTGATGAAATGGGGTTAAAATATGTATAATTTAAGAGCTCAACAACATGCTTGGCACATTTTGAGGATTTCAATGACCCCATTATATATGAAATTGTGCAAGCATTGAACAATAAGAAGCCGCTAGTTGATACTAGCCGGTGGAGGCCCTACTTTGAAAAATTGTCACCAACCACATCAAAGCCTCTACCGTCTAATATCTAACCATCGAAGCTTGGCCTAAAACCATTATCGTTCAAGCTAAAATATATTTAGTTGTGTTAAGAGGAGACATTTCCTGGTTGTTATAGCTTCCCACTTAGGAAAAGACCAAGAGTTCAAATTAATTGAATTACTCCAAGAACATAGGGGAGCCATAGGATGGACCATAGCGGACCTAAAAGGGATTGAACACTTACCTGCATCCACCTTGAGGAGAATGTCAAAACTACTAGACAACCTTAAAAATGGCTAAATCTAAACATGATGGAGGTTGTCAAAGCCGAGGTGCTCAAGCTACTAGATGTGTGTATAATCTACCCTATCTCGGATAGCCAATGTGTGAGTCCTACCCAAGTTGTCCCCAAGAAGTCCGGTATCACCATCATTGAAAATGCCAACCATGAGCTTATACCGACTTGAGTTACTACCGGTTGGCGTATGTGCATATATTATCGGAAGCTAAACATAGTCACTAGGAAAGACCACTTCCCTCTCTCATTCATAGACCAAATCTTGGAGAGGTTAGCGAGCCATTCCTATTATTGCTTCCTTTATGGCTACTCCAGATACAAACAAATTGAGATTGCTTCAGAAGGCCAAGAGAAAACCACATTTACATACCCGTTTGGCACCTTTGCCTACTGAAGGATGTTATTCGATATATGCGATGCACCCGCCACATTTCAACGATGCATATTGAGTATATTCTTTGACATGGTGGGTTAGTTTCTTGAGGTTCTTATGGATGATTTCTCAGTTTTTGGTTGTACATTTGATGAGTATCTTGACCACTTGAGGTTGGTCTTGACCCGATGTGAGGAGAAAAATCTTGTGTTAAACTGGGAGAAGTGTCATTTTATGGTACAAAGAGGAATAGTCCTTGGACATATCATTTCGTCCAATGAAATTGAGGTGGATTGGGCAAAAATTGATATCATTACCAATCTACCACCACCAAAGAGCATATGTGATGTTTGGTTCTTGCTTGGACATGCTGGTTTTTATAAGAGATTTATAAAGGATTTCAGTCAAATCTCTAGGCCTTTATGCAATCTCCTCTAAAAGGACAACCAATTTGAGTGTAATGACCCGAGATTTTCGACTCTCGTGTATAGCACGACGGCTAAATTCCGAAGTAACTTATGGAATAACTAATTTGTCAAATAATGAAATATAACATTCAAGCACAGTGGCAGAAACAATTATCATCTTATTTTATCAAACTTAGTACATCATCATCAATATTTAAATAAGGGAACTAACCAATATCCATACTAATTAATCAAAATACCAAAACATGTCTTCTTTATAAGACTTATTACAATTCCATAAATGTATCAACTCCTCAAAAGAAATATTTAATAAATGAAAACATCAACTAAGTTTCTCCAACATCGTCATCCGCCATGTGATCGTACGAACTATCAAACTCTTCTCCTTGAAAATCGGGTTCAATACCTGGATCTTCACCTGTATCATCTAAATTGTGTTTGGAATAGTGTTAAACGCTATCATAGTGGGGAATATTTCCTCCAAGACAATCAGGAATAATAATGAACAAAACTTAGAGTAACGCAACACAATGATATTTCTATTCAAAACAAAAAAATAAAAAAAAAAGTCTTATAAATGCAATGGATGAAATGCATGCTCTGGCTAAGGTACCCTAGCTAGAATTATGTTCGCTCGCCTCAAGTGTAAGGCTGCGATGTAGTAATAAAACTCGGTAAGACTGAAGTCGATCCACAGGGAATTGGATAACAAGTTCCAAACTATTCTAGCAACTCAGTTCGTGATAAATAAGAGATTCAATTGGAACAATTACGCTAAAACAGAAACTTAATAAAAAACAGTAATTTAAAGGTACTAAGGCATTCAAGGATCCACTTGTAGTAATCCCATGTCAATCCAATCAATCCAAGCAAGATATACAACTAGATTTGAAGTCCAATCTCTCATCTAGTTGAAAAATGAAGCATTAAACACATTCAATCCCACTCAAGTTGAACTTCCAAGTTCTAGTCCCATTCACAATGTAGAATTCGAAATCATAGCCTTCGGAGTAACAACCATGCCTATGGACTATGGCTTGCTCAAGGGTTACTATAATGTGAATCTAAACAAGCACAACATGGTAATCTCAGAGAATTGCAAGGAATCCATGTCCGGAGCACATGAACTCTTATAAAACATCCAAAACTATCAAATTTTAAGAACTACAATATGCAAAAATCCAAACTTGAAATAGAACTACTTGAATTAAACTGAATCAAACATAAAATTAAATACAAACTTCACCTCCCAGCCTTGGCTGAGAGATTCTAGCCGAGCATTGTCATACTACAACTAAAACTCAAATAAGAAAACATAAAAACTAGAAAAACTGGAGTTTAGAGGGTTGCAGACACTCCACAACGGCTTCCTCCCTCTCCCATGACGTCCATTAGCTTTTATGATACCTCTGGAAGAAGCCTTAGGTGTCCCTTCATAGTATAGTGCGGAAGGTTCCGGATTGCACAAGAAATCCCGAACTGCGCAGAGCAAATCAGAACTTTACGGACAAGCTCTGTTACGCAAACGACTGGTCACACGACCGGTCTGAGCTCCTGAACGACCGGTCTCAAAAACGCAAAAACAGTCCAGTGAGTTTTGCAAAAATCCGAACTCAAAATTTTAATTCGAGGACCGGTCGAACGACCGGTCTGAGCAGTGGACGACCGATCATGGATGGTCCTTTTTGTTGAGTGTCCGGACCGGTCGGACGACCGGTCCTGGCCTATGGACGACCGGTCGGACGACTGGTCTTGGCTGCTCTTTCCTGTCCTCTTTTCTTCTCTCCTTTCTTCTTCTCTCTCTTCTACTTGCTTCGTTCTTTCTTTTATCCTATTTCAATCTTTATCCCATGCATCTAAATACATTCTTTTGGTCTCCGATTGGGTGAAGTTTGCTCTAATTCCTACAATCACAAAACATACATTAAATGGGCCTTTTAAGCATGCGAACCATGCATATAATGTGATGTAATGGGCAATGCAATGTATATATTGGAGGTTCAACACACCCCCAACCAGCTTTTTGCTAGTCCCGAGCAAAACATGCATGAAACAAGTTCAAACCTCCAAAACTAACTCTCCATAAGAAACCATGTTTCTATCCACTCCAAGACATACAAGTATAAAATTCGAAAAAAAATTTGGTGATAGAAGTTGAAACCTCAGACTCTCAAAACATAATAATAAGTTTCCATATGAAATTCCCGCTGATCGATTGATAAATAGAAGAACTCGAACAATTTCAACCTAGTGTGCATAGTGAAAGTTCATCTCATGAGTTTCTGGGATTATCTTCTTCATAGATCAACTAAATTATAGATCTCAAGGTGTACAGAGCAACAACAAGCCTATGACAGGAATTTGTCGTACCGTTTTTCCGACGGCTTTCACACTACATCCCATTTCTGGCTTTGGTTATGGGTAGACCATCCCCCGGTTGGTAATAGGTAGCCCTTTTCGAAAATTTCCACCATTTTTTCCATCATTCCCAATTTCATCCTTCCTTTTCCTTTTTCTTTTAAATTAGATAGGATTTTTAGAAATCCATATCTTTTGTTATTTTCCCATGGACATGGATGGACAACATACCTTGGCTTGGTTTCTCAACACCTTAAATCAAAATCGTGTAATGTGAACTAGGTGTAAAAGTGTTCAAATTTTCTATCAATCACATAAATAGGGGAGTTCACATATACAACCATTATATTAAGAGATGTTCAAGACTTGCAACATCACACACTTCGTATCTCCTCTTTTATACTCGTATCATCTCGAATGCATGAAAATAAAGTTTCTAAAGGAGTTTTGAAATTTTAGAAAATTCAAAAAAATTTGTGCATATGAGGCTCGAAATGTTGCAAATTGCTAGATGAGGAATCTCATCTCACCCCCCAACCAAATCTTGCATTGTCCTTAATGTAAAAAGATATATAATGAGCATGAACATGAGAACAATGGTGAAATATAAGAGAGTGAGAACAATAATACCTGAGAGAGTCGATCATGGAAGTTTGCAACTCCAACAACTAAAACCTACTAAAATAGAAAAACTAAATAAAACTAAATCTAATCTACGAAAAGCAATAAAGATACCTAACCCGTTCTTTTAAAAAAAGGATCTCCATCAGACTAGGAGATCGATTATCAGTAAAACATCCAAAAGGACAAAGTTGAGCAAGATCATCAAGTGGTGTAACAAATTATTCAGAAGAACTATCCACCATCCTGCTTTGGAAAGTACATTGGTGACATCGATCATTCTAACCCATTGAAAATCTAGCTGAAAAATTTCAGCGGGTTCCTTAAGAAAATTGTTACATGTACTACGAAAGGAGAATTGCATTGGTTGGAAATCATTGAATATGGATATCCTTTCCTTCTTGTCTGGGCAAAAATCATTCAAGTATGTTAAATATGGGTCATCCCAGAAGTGTTCTTCGGTTTGAACAAACCAAAGAGATGTGGAGACTTCAATCGCTTCATCCTCAAACGTTGGGATGGTCTCCACATAATCATTTGTCGCTTGTGCTTCCACAGTTGATTCTTCAGTTTGGCACTCTGTGGAAGGAAGCTTTTTAGGTGCATGAGGTCTCTCTCTCAAAGCATTTACTATGTCCTGAATCATGGGATCATCCCAATCTTCAAAATACGCTAAACACTCCTTGAGTGTGTAGGAGACCTCAGGAGAGGAAGTTTTCAGATTTGGACCCTTTACGTCTTCCTCCTTCTCAGAATTTTGTGTAGGTTGGAGTGGGTCCTCAACCTCTGCACTTTCAGAAATTAGCCTCTTTGTAGGCAGGTCAAGCACCAATTCTTCCAAATCCTACATAACAAATTTGTGTAAATCAGAAATTGACAACTTGTCAAATAAATTTTCAGAAATTGACACTTCCAAGGTCTTATTAAAATTAGAATCAGATTCATCCTTAGAATGTGTCAAACATGTTCCTAAGCTTTCAGGTAGATCATGTTGGAAAAGCCCCCCATCTTCCGTGGATTCTATCATGTGTACCTCATGGGGGCCATCATTGTCATCCCCAATCCTCAAAGGGGTCAAAGCTAACAACATCTAGAGGATCAAAATTCTTCTTTAAAGCGAACTCGTCTTCCAGGATTGAATCAATCATATCAACCTCATAGACATCATCATCATCCCTATGCCTTTTGCCCAAGTGGAACACATTCACCTCCAACGTCATGTTCCCAAAGGACATTTGCATCACTCCATTATGGCAATTTATGATTGCGTTTGATGTAGCAAGGAATGGGCGGCCTAGAATCACCGGTATTTGGGTGCTAGCATCCATGACCGATTGTGTGTCCAAGACAATGAAATCTACCGGGTAGTAGAATTTATCAACTTGGACTAGCACATCCTCAACTATCCCTCTTGGTACACGGATGGATCTATCAGCGAGTTGCAATGTGGTTTTGGTAGGTTTTAATTCACCAAGACCCAATTGCTCGTATACCGAGTAAGGGATCAAATTCACGCTTGCCCCCAAGTCTAGTAATGTATGCTCAATCCGGTAGTCTCCAATGATATATGAAATTGTGGGACTACCGGGATCTTTGAATTTTGGGGGGGGTCTTTTGAGTGAGAATGGCACTCACTTGCTCATTTAAGAAGGTCTTTTGCCGCACATTATATTTGTGTTTAGTTGTGCATAGGTCCTTTAGAAACTTAGCATAGGAGGGGACTTGTTTGATGGCATCAAGCAAGGGAATGTTGATCTTGACTTGCCTAAAAATCTCTAGAATATCATGAGAGTTTGGGAGAGATTTTGGGACAACTAATCTCAAAGGGAATGGTGCTACGGGCTTGTAAACCCGTTCCGTTTCTTGCGGGGCTAAGTTAGATCCATCCCCATCCTCGGAATTTACCGGATCATTAGGCTTGTCGGCCTTTACCGGAATAGATTTGTCAATTTGTTTACCACTTCTAAGAGTGGTGACGGATTTGGCTTGCTCCATTTGTTGGTTAGAGGTATTAGGAATGCTCACTTCATGTACTTGCTTAGGATTGGGCTGAGGTTGGGCTAGAAAGGTCCATTTCCTAGCATTCAAGCGTCCTTTAATCTCATCAACCGAGACTTTAAGTTCTTAGAACATTTGCTGATTTGTTTGATTGATTTGCGTTTGCCCTTGCATAAATACTTTTAAGGTGTCCTCCATCGAGAATTGAGGTGGGACCATATTTTGCATGGGTGGCCCTCCTTGAGAGTCGGTAGAATTGCCCGTGGGAGCATTCTTCCAACTGAAATTCGGGTGGTTCTTCCAAGTAGAATTGTACGAATTACCCACCGGTCCATTGAAAGGCCGTTGATAACCATATGTGGCATTGGCGTGTTCATGTAGCACTTCTTGAAACGTAGGAATTGTGGGACAATCTTGCGTAGTGTGTAAATTGGTGAAACAAATCCCACACGTGGTTTCAATGGCTTCATTGGACTTCGAAGCTTCACTCTTCCTAAGTTCCATGGCCTCAATCTTCCTTGTGAGGCTGGCTATCCTTGCATTCACATCGTCTTCCTCATTGAGGATATAGATCTTTCCTTTCTCTTTTTCTTGAGTAGGCTTGGGGTTATTGGATTTATCCGAGGTATCCCATGATTGGGCATTCTCGGCCAACATATCCAAATAACTCCAAGCTTCATCTGGATTTTTGCTCATAAACTCGCCATTGCACATCATCTCTACGAATTGGCGCATATTGGAACTCAATCCATCATTGAAGAAGTTTATGATTCGCTAACTTTCGTAGCCATGATGTGAGCAAGCAAGTAGGAGGTTGTTAAACCTTTCCCAACATTGGAAGAAAGATTCACCCTCTTTAGCCGAAAAATTCATTATGGGGTGTTCATTTTATGAACCGGGACGAACTTTTTCAAGAATTCCCGGGTCATCTCGTTCCATGACCCTATCGAGTGTGGTCTAAGAGACTGAAGCCAAGTCCTGAGTTGAATCACACCTGGCTTTATATCAATATTTCCCCCGGTTTGTGGTAAAACCACAAATGAGGGTGTAGTTGCACAAGCAAGGTTGTAGGTAGTCCCGTAGTGGTCTCAATGGGGGGGGGATTCCTTAAAGGTGTTTGATCCATACTCCCCAAACTTTCACAATGTTCTTGGTAATTTTGGACTCGTCTATGGACTGACAATGGTCTAACTAGACCACCTTCGGATTGGAGACGATTGGAGTGGTCACGTTCCCAACGGGACATAAACCACTCAACTAAAAACTAAACTAGTCCTAAAATCTAAAATTGATCTAAAAATTAAAAATCTGTAATAAAAAAAAAAAAACTAAGTTAGAAGGATATTACCCGATGTGCTTGAACTAGAGAAGAAATCCTACAAAACAAACCATTTTGATTAGTTCTAAGAAATTAGAAAGAACATATCTAATTCTACTTCTATAGCCACTAAAACAATTTGAAAACTGTTATCTAAATTCCCCGGCAGCGGCGCCAAAAACTTGTTCGCTCGCCTCAAGTGTAAGGCTACGATGTAGTAATAAAACTCGGTAAGACCGAGGTCGATCCACAGGGAATTGGATAACAAGTTCCAAACTATTCCAGCAACTCAGTTCGCAATAAATAAGAGATTCAATTGGAACAATTACGCTAAAACAGAAACTTAATGGAAAACAGTAATTTAAAGGCACTAAGGCATTCAAGGATCCACTTATAGTGATCCCATGTCAATCCAATCAATCCAAGCAAGATCCACAACTAGATTTGAAGTCCAATCTCTCATCTAGTTGGAAAATAAAGCATTAAACACATTCAATTCCACTCAAGTTGAACTTCCAAGTTCTAGTCCCATTCACAATGTAGAATTCGAAATCATACCCTTCGGAGTAACAGCCATGCCTATGGATTATGGCCTGCTCAAGGGTTACGATAATGCGAATCTAAACAAGCACAACATGGTAATCTCAGAGAATTACAAGGAATCCATGTCCGGAGCACATGAACTCACATAAAACATCCAAAACTATCAACTTTTAAGAACTAGAATATGCAAAAATCCAAACTTGAAATAGAACTACTTGAATTAAACTGAATCAAACATGAAATTAGCTATAAGCTTCACCTCCCAGCCTTAGCTAAGAGATTCTACCCGAGCATTGTTATACTACAACTAGAACTCAAATAAGAAAACATAAAAACTAGAAAAACCGGAGTTTAGAGGGTCGCAGACACTCCACGACGGCTTCCTCCCTCTCCTACGACGTCCCTTAGCTTCTATGATGCCTCTGGAAGAAGCCCTAGGTGTCCCTTTATAGTATAGTGTGGAAAGTTCCGGATTGTGCAAGAAATCCCGAACTGCGCAGAGAAAATCGGAGCTTCACGGACAAGCTCTGTTACGCAGACGACAAGTCGCACGACCGGTTTGAGCTCCTAGACGACCGGTCTCAAAAATGCAGAAACAGTCCAGTGAGTTTTGCAGAAATTCGAACCCAAAATTTTAATTCAACGACCGGTCTGAGCAGTGGACGAACGGTCGCATGACCGGTCGTGGATGGTCCAATGAAGTTTGCAATGAAGGCCTTTTTGGTTGAGTGTCCGGACCGGTCGGACGACCGGTCCTGGCCTATGGATGACCGATCGGACGACCGGTCTTGGCTGCTCTTTCCTGTCTCTTTCCTTCTCTCCTTTCTTCTTCTTCCTTTCTTCTCTCTCTTCTACTTGCTTCCTTCTTTCTTTGATCCTCTTTCAATCTTTATCCCATGCATCTAAATACGTTCTTTTGGTCTCCGATTGGGTGAAGTTTGCTCTCATTCCTACAATCACAAAACATACATTAGATGGGCCTTTTAAGCATGCAAACCATGCATATAATGTGATCTAATGGACAATGCAATGTATAAATTGGAGGTTCAACACAGCCCCCAACCAGCTTTTTGCTAGTTCCGAGCAAAACATGCGTGAAACAAGTTCAAACCTCCAAAACTAACTCTCCTTCAAAAAAACCATGTTTCTATCCACTCCAAGACATACAAGTATAAAATTCGAAAAAAAATTTGGTGATAGAAGTTGAAACCTCAGACTCTCAAAACATAATAAGTTTCCATATGAAATTCTCGCTGATCGATTGATAAATAGAAGAACTCGAACAATTTCAACCTAGTGTGCATAGTGAAAGTTTATCTCATGAGTTTCTGGGATTATCTTCTTCATA
Source organism: Liriodendron chinense (assembly GCA_003013855.2). Lineage (NCBI taxonomy): Eukaryota > Viridiplantae > Streptophyta > Magnoliopsida > Magnoliales > Magnoliaceae > Liriodendron > Liriodendron chinense. The sequence goes on from ML058483.1 coordinate 1,961,489, forward strand.
GATCAACTACACTATAGATCTCAAGGTGTACAGAGCAACAACAAGCCTATGACAGGAATTTGTCTTACCGTCCTTCCGACGGCTTTCACACTACGTCCCATTTCCGGCTTTGGTTACGGGTAAACTGTCACGACCCTAAATTCGTAACTAGGGTTAATGCTAACCATAGCCCGAACTTTGAATCGTAACTCAAGTCAATCTACTAAAGGAATACACAATAACACTACACATCCATATAACCATTGCCAACAAAATTTATTTAAGATAATTCATAACTATGCCAATTTATTCATAATACCAAATGTCATTCAATCGAACATAACAAGGGAAAAAAAAAACAGAGAAGCCATCGATAGGGCTTTATTCTCAATTAATTTTCTATTGGCATAGCATTCGCTTCGTCTTCCTCCTCGGGCCAAGCTCGTAAAATCTTTACCTGTTCGTCAGTCTTCTTCCAGATGCACCACATGTCCGTCTCTCTCTCTCTCTCTCTCTCTCTCTCTCTCTCTCTCTTTCTCTTTCTCCCTGGACGTCTTCCTTTATACACGTCCGTCGTAGTTGATTTAGGAGAGATTTTCTCTTTTTTCCATTCTAACACGAGAATGTCTTCATTTTGCTATTTTTAGTTGAGAGATCCTTATCTCCTCCTATCTATGATTCTCCCCCCTAAATTTAGGATTTTGTCTCTTATGGTAAGTATTTGAATGATTTGGGTAAAAAGAATACATTTGTGCATTAGGAAAGACTCGACCCTGCAACCTATAGGTAGGAGTCAAGTATACCAACCACTCATTCAACTCAACCTCTTTGTTTTAAGTTAACAAAAGTATTTATATATTCACGAGATGGTAGATGAGTTATAAGACAATGCTCATGCAGCTAGAGAATTGTATAATGTGGTTAATCATTTATCTTTCTAAAAGAATGAAGCATTATAAATCATAGATGAGTAAGTACTAATTCAAAATGACAAGTCAGAAAAGAAAAGAAAAAAAAATTCTCCATTTTTTTTTCCAGGGTATTACATTCTACCCTCCTTAGAAAAATTTCGTCCTCGAAATTTCGCTTACTTATTTGACGAACAGATGCGGATACTTTTCTATGCGGATACTTTTCTCTTATCTCATCCTTGCATTCCCATGATGCTTCTTCCTCTCCATGATGTCCCCATTTAACTTTTACGAGCGGTATGATTTTGGTTCTGAGGATCTGCTCTTTCTTGTCCAAAATAAATGTAGGTTTCTCGATGTATGAGGCATCTTCTTGTAATTCCACTCCTTGCCAGTCGATCACATGTGACTCGTCTCGTTTGTACATTCTCAGCATGGACACATGAAACACACCATGCACGAATGCTAATTGAGGCGGCAAGGCCAATTTGTAAGCAACAGGTCCTATTCTTTTCAAGACTTCAAAAGGCCCAATAAATCGTGGTGCTAATTTGCCTCTTTTTCCAAATCTCATTACTCCTTTCATTGGTGAAACTTTCAGAAATACATGATCGCCTTCCTTGAATTCTAGCTCCCTTCTGCGGTTATCGGCATAGCTCTTCTGTCTACTTTGAGCTGTACGTAATCGTTCTCTAATGATGGCTACTTTCTCTAATGTGATACGAACTAGATCAGGTCCCAAAAGGGTTCCTTCGTCCAGCAACTTGGCGATCTACACGGCTTCCCATAAAGTGCTTCGCAAGGAGCCATTCCAATACTCGCTTGATAACTATTATTATAGGCGAATTTGATAAGTGATAAATATCGATCCCAACTTCCTTTAAAATCCATAATGCAAGCACGAAGCATGTCTTCTAGGATCTGATTCACTCTCTCTGTCTGCCCGTCTGTCTGAGGGTGAAACGCAGTGCTATAATCCAAAACAACTCCCATAGCCTTCTGGAAACTCCGCCAAAACTGTGAAGTAAATCTCGAATCTCGATCCAATACTATGGATACAGCCACTCCATGTAACCTTACTACTTCGTCGACAAATAATCTAGCCAAATCATCCAATGGAGTCATGGCTCGAATAGCATAGAAATGTGCGGATTTAGTTAATCAGTCCACAATTACCCAAATCGCATCATGACCCTTAATGGTCCGAGGTAAACCCATGATAAAATCCATCGTAATGTATTCCCATTTCCACTTCGGAATCTCTAGCGACTGTAATTTCCCTGCCGGTCTTTGATGTTCTGCCTTAACCTATTGGCACGTGAGACATCGCGACACATATTCTGCAATGTCTTTCTTCATGTTCGGCCACCAATACTGTCTTCGCATATCTTGATACATTTTGTTTCCTCCAGGATGTACTGTATATTTGGTACATTTTGTTAGTAGAGCTTCGTCCATGATCTCATTTTTCAAATCCATATTATTCGGAACACACAGTCGCCCCTGGAATCTTAATTCTTCACCTGAACCTATCTTCCATTCGACCACTTCTTCCTTCAGGACTTTCTCTACTAACTCTTGGATCCAAGGATCCTTCTTCAGTGCTTCTATCACCCTACTTACCAACGTCGGCTGTACTACTATGCTTGCTAAGCATCCTTGCCTTTTCTGCGATTTCTCTTGAATATTAAAGTCTTTCAGTGTATTCAACATTTTCCAAAATTGTGTTCTCATTTGTGCTGCAACTCCTTGCGGCATTCTGCTTAGGGCATCTGCTACCACATTTGCTTTCCCTAGATGGTATTGCAATTCGAAATCATAGTCCTTTAAAAACTCCATCCATCTCCTCTGTCTCATATTCAATTCCTTCTGGGAAAAGAGATATTTTAAGCTCTTATGATAAAAAAAAAAAGCTCAAATCTCTCCCCATACAAATAATGCCTCCAGATCTTTAATGCAAAAACAATGGCTGCGAGTTCGAGATCATGAGTAGGGTAGTTTTTCTCATGCACCTTTAATTTCCTGGATGCATAAGCTATGACCTTCCCCTGTTGCATAAGCACACAGCCTAACCCTCAATGAGACGCATCACTGTAAATCACAAAACCTTCATTTCCCAATGGTATGGCCAAAACGGGTGCTGTCATCAATTTCTCCTTTAATATTTCTAAAGCTTCTTCACACTTCTCATTCCAATTGAATTTCACATCCTTCCTGGTAAGATTTGTCAATGGAGCAGCAATACGAGAGAAATTTTCTATAAACCTCCTATAATATCCAGCAAGCCCCAAGAAACTAGGGATCTCAGATACACTAGACGGCCTCTTCCAATTCCATATTGCTTCAACTTTGGATGGATCTACTGCAACACCCTTTCCTGATATAACATGCCCTTGAAACTTCACTTCCTTTTGCCAGAATTCGCATTTCGACGCCTTTGCATACAATTTGTGTTCTCTTAATGTCTGCAAGATAGTGCGGAGATGTTGCTCGTGTTCTTCCTTCGTTTTGGAATAAATGAGAATATCATCGATAAATACAACCACAAACTGGTCTAAAAATGTTTTGAACACACGGTTCATTAGGTCCATAAATACTGCAGGTGCATTAGTTAGACCGAAAGGCATCACCAGAAATTCATAATGGCCATATCTGGTACGAAAAGCAGTCTTAGGAATGTTTTCATCTTTAATTCGCAATTGGTGATAACCTGACCTCAGGTCTATCTTAGAGAAATGCTTGGCTTCTTTCAATTGATCGAACAAATCATCAATTCTGGGCAATGGGTATTTGTTCTTAATTATCACTTTGTTCAATTGTCGATAATAAATACACAACCTCATTGATCCGTCTTTCTTCTTTACGAATAATACTGGGGCTCCCCACGGCGATGTGCTTGGCCTGATAAAGCCTTGATTTATTAATTCCTCAATTTGATCTTTCAATTCTTTCAATTCTACAGGTGCCATCCGGTACGGAGCCATCGATACAAGCGTCATCCTAGGTATCATGTCGATCCCGAAATCTACCATACGTTTAGGTGGTAGTCCTGGTATCTCCTGAAAAACATCCTGGAATTCACACAACACACGAATTTGCTCAACGTCCAATGAAGACCGATCCTCTATCACCGATGCCAACATGTCTTCCAAAGGTCCATTCCTTCTCAAACCCTTGAATTTCAAATGAGGTTGCCCTGACATATGAAATATCACCATCTTTTTGTAACAATCGACCTTCGCACGGTAAGTTGCTAGCCAATCCATTCCTAAGATGATTTCAAAATCCTTCATGTCCATAATAATTAGATCTCTTGGGAATTCTACTTCCTCAATCCTAATAGGGCAATCCTTGCACACTAGTGTCAAGGCGGAAGATTTCCCTAATGGTGTAGCTACGATAATTTCATCTTTTAAGTTCATGGGAGTTAATCCTAACATGCGATCACAACTTCTTGATATAAAAGAATGCGAAGCCCCCATATCAAAAAGTACTCTAACAGGAGATGAGTAAATGATAATGGTACCTTCCACGACTTCATTGAGCGTATTCTCTGTACTTGGAGCTATGGCGAAGACATGACCCTGAGTGGTCTGTTGTGGCATGTTGATTCTGAGAAGCTGGCCTATCTTGCTGAGGCTACTGTTGCTGTTGTCCTCCTGGACGATTTTGATTTTGATACCCACCAGGTTGTTGTTGATGCTGACCTCCTGGTCTCTGAAAGTTCCCGAGCCGTGGCTGATAATTTCCTGGCCTCTGCTAGTAGTTTCCTTGCCTTTGCTGATTATCCCCACTCTGTTGAAAATTTGTCGGCCTTGGCTGGTGCTGAAAACCACTAGGCCGTGAGTGCTGCTGGGGTCGTAGGTTTTGTGGTTGTTGCTGAAGGTGTGGCTGTATCGGTGCACAACAGTTTAACATGATATGACCTTCCCTATTACAATTGAAACATCGACCTTGGAATGGTCGTGACATCTGCCCCTAAGCTTTGGGTCTGACTGACGATTAACCCCTCTGAAAATTGGCTTGGGCTGGCGCTGCGGTATATGGAAACCTCCCTTTACCTTTCTGGTCTACCCTAGGGTCTTTGCTCTTCCAAACTTCCTGGTTATCCCTTTCGATGATCTGAGCTCTCTGCACGATTTCAGCATAAGATTCCAACCTCATTCCCACAATCTTGTTTCGAATTGTAGTCTTCAGCCCACGTTCAAATTTCCTAACTTTCCGCCTCTCGTCTTCCACCAGAAATGTGGCAAAACGAGACAACTCCATAAATTTTGACTCGTATTGACTAACCGTCATCTCCCCTTGAGTCAACGTCATGAACTCTAGTTCTTTCTCTTCCTTAACATTTTCAGGAAAATACTGCTCATCGAAGACTTCACAAAATCTATCCCATGTCCACACCGTTCCAGGTGCCACTGCCCTGGCTACTGACTTCCACCAATAATAAGCTTCTCCTTGAAGTACAAAAATGGCCAGGGTAACCTTCTGCTCATCACTGCATTCCATTACTTCAAATATCTTCTCAATTTCCATCTTCCATTCGATTGCCTCTACTGGGTCTGATCTACCCTTGAATATTGGTGGACACAATCTCTTAAATTCTTTCATGAGGCTCCCAGCCCTGTCAGGTTCTACAGGTGCTATTTCTTGAGGTTCTTGAGGTGTCCTTGGGGTTTGCTGAGTTGCCCTCTGATTTTGCATGAATTGTTGGTTCACTAAGTTTGTCATCATCCCTAAGGCACGTACAACGTCTCCTATTGACATGTTTTCACCCACAGTTTCAGTCTAATTAGTGCCTTTGGGTGCACCGTTTTCACCTACTGTTGGGTTCTCCGTGCTCCTCGGTTGTTCCTCGATGGTGTTCCGAGCATTCTTTGCTCCGGATGTACCGGCGGCATTCTTCCTTGCTCTCTTTCCAGCCATTCTACGAGAAGATGAAGGTGTTTTATTAATTCGTATATGAGAAATCTCCTACAACTACTAGGGGAAAATTTTTAGACATTAGGTTCTCCTAATAGTTTAGAGGTTTACCCTAGGTCCTCAAGTTTATCTGAAACCTAGAGCTTTGATACCAATCTGTCACGACCCTAAATTCGTAACTAGGGTTAATGCTAACCATAGCCCGAACTTTGAATCGTAACTCAAGTCAATCTACTAAAGGAATACACAATAACACTACACATCCATATAACCATTGCCAACAAAATTTATTTAAGATAATTCATAACTGTGTCAATTTATTCATAATATCAAATGTCATTCAAGCCAACATAACAAGGAAAAAAAAAAAAAAAGAGAAGCCATCGATAGGGCTTTATTCTCAATTAATTTTCTATTGGCATAGCATTCGCTTCGTCTTCCTCCTCGGGCCAAGCTCGTAAAATCTTTACCTGTTCGTCAGTCTTCTTCCAGATGCACCACACGTCCGTCTCTCTCTCTCTCTCTCTCTGTCTCTCTCTCTCTCTCTCTCTTTCTCCCTGGACGTCTTCTTAGGCCACTCCTTTATACACGTCCGTCCTAGTTGATTTAGGAGAGATTTTCTCTTTTTTCCATTCTAACACGAGAGAATGTCTTCATTTTGCTATTTTTAGTTGAGAGATCCTTATCTCCTACTATCTATGATTCTCCCCCCTAAATCTAGGATTTTGTCTCTTATGGTAAGTATTTGAATGATTTGGGCAAAAAGAATACATTTGTGCATTAGGAAACCCTGCAACCTATAGGTAGGAGTCAAGTATACCAACCACTCATTCAACTCAATTTCTTTGTTTTAAGTTAACAAAAGTATTTATATATTCATGAGATGGTACATGAGTTATAAGACAATGCTCATGCAACTAGGGAATTGTATAATGTGGTTAATCATTTATCTTTCTAAAAATAATGAAGCATTATAAATCATAGATGAGTAGCTACTAATCCAAAATGACAAGTCAGAAAAGAAAAGAAAAAAAAATTCTCCATTTTTTTTTTCAGGGTATTACATAGACCATCCCCCAGTTGGTAATAGGTAACCCTTTTCGGAATTTTCCACCATTTTTCCATCATTCCCAATTTCATCCTTCCTTTTCCTTTTGCTTTTAAATTAGATAGGATTTTTAGAAATCCATATCTTTCGTTATTTTCCCATGGACTTGGATGGATAAAGTACCCCGGCTTGATTTCTCAACACCTTAAATTAAAATCTACCTAACCCACAAATCACATAATCCTTTCAAACCATGAAAATCATGTAATGTGAACTAGGTGTAAAAGTGTTCAAATTTTCTATCAATCACATAAATAGGGGAGTTCACATATAAAACCATTATATCAAGAGAAGTTCAAGAGTTGCAACATCACACACTTTGTATCTCACCTTCTTATACTCGTATCATCTCGAATGCATGGAAATAAGGTTTTCTAAAGGAGTTTTGAAATTTTAGAAAATTCGAAAAAATTTGTGCATATGAAGCTCGAAATGTTGCAAACTGCTAGATGAGGAATCTCATCTCACCCCCCAACCAAATCTTGCATTGTCCTTAATGTAAAAGAGTGAGAACAATAAGAGAGTGAGAACAATAATACCTGAGAGAGTCGATCATGGAAGTTTGCAACTCCAACAACTAAAACCTACTAAAATAGAAAAACTAAATAAAACTAAACCTAATCTACAAAAAAGCAATAAAGATATCTAACCCGTTCTTTTAAAAAGAGGATCTCCATCAGACTAGGAGATCGATTATCAGTAAAATATCCAAAAGGACAAAGTTGAGCAAGATCATCAAGTGGTGTAACAAATTATTCAGAAAAACTATCCACCATCCTGCTTTGGAAAGTACATTGGTGACATCGATCATTCTAACCCATTGAAAATCTAGCTGAAAAATTTCAGCGGGTTCCTTAAGAAAATTGTCACATGTACTAGAAAAGGAGAATTGCATTGGTTGAAAATAATTGAATATGGATCTCCTTTCCTTCTTGTCTAGGCAAAAATAATTCAAGTATGTCAAATATGGGTCATCCCAAAAGTGTTCTTCGGTTTGAACAAACCAAAGAGATGTGGAGACTTCAATCACTTCATCCTCAAACATTGGGATGGTCTCCACATAATCATTTGTCGCTTGTGCTTCCACAGTTGATTCTTCAATTTGGCACTCTATGGAAGGAAGCTTTTTAGGTGCATGAGGTCTCTCTCTCAAAGCATTTACTATGTCCTGAATCATGGGATCATCCCAATCTTGAAAATATGCTAAACACTCCTCGAGTGTGTAGGAGACCTCAGGAGAGGAAGTTTTCAGATTTGGACCCTTTACGTCTTCCTCCTTCTCAGAATTTTGTGTAGGTTGGAGTGGGTCCTCAACCTCTACACTTTCAGAAATTAGCCTCTCTGTAGACAGGTCAAGCACCAATTCTTCCAAATCCTGCATAACAAATTTGTGTAATCAGAAATTGGCAACTTGTCAAATAAATTTTGAGAAATTGACACTTCCATGGTCTCATTAAAATTAGAATTAGATTCATCCTTAGAATGTGTCAAACATGTCCCCAAGCTTTCAGGTAGATCATGTTGGAAAAAACCCCCATCTTCCATGGATTCTATCATGTGTACCTCATGGGGGCCATCATTGTCGTCCCAATCCTCAAAGGGGTCAAAGGTAACAACATCTAGAGGATCAAAATTCTGCTTTAAAGCAAACTCGTCTTCCACGATTGAATCAATCATATCAACCTCGTGGACATCATCATCATCCCTAAGCCTTTTGCCCAAGTGGAACACATTCACCCCCAACGTCATGTTCCCAAAGGACATTTGCATCACTCCATTCCACCAATTTATGATTGCGTTTGATGTAGCAAGGAATGGGCGGCTTAGAATCACCGGTATTTGGGTGCTAGCATCCATGACCAGCTGTGTGTCCAAGACGATAAAATCTACCGGGTAGTAGAATTTATCAACTTGGACTAGTACATCCTCAACTATCCCTCTCGGTACACAGATGGATCTATCAGCGAGTTGCAATGTGGTTTTGGTGGGTTTTAATTCACCAAGACCCAATTGCTCGTATACCGAGTATGGGATCAAATTCACGCTTGCCCCCAAGTCTAGTAATGCACGCTCAATCCAGCAGTCTCCAATGATACATAAAAATTGTCGGACTGCCGGGATCTTTGATTTTTTTTTTTTTTTTTTTTTGGGGGGGGGGGTTTCTTTTGAGTGAGAATGGCACTCACTTGCTCATTTAAGAGGCCTTTTGCTGCACATTATATTTGCATTTAGTTGTGCATAGGTCCTTTAGAAACTTGGCATAGGAGGGGACTTGTTTGATGGCATCAAGCAAGGGATTGTTGATCTTGACTTGCCTAAAAATCTCTAGAATATCATGAGAGTGTGGAAGAGATTTTGGGGCAACCAATCTTAAAGGGAATGGTGCTACGGGCTTGTAAACCCGTTCTGTTTCTTGTGGGGCTAAGTTAGATCCATCCTCATCCTCAGAATTTACCGGATCATTAAGCTTGTTGGCCTTCACCGGAATAGATTTGTCAATTTGTTTACCACTTCTAAGAGTGGTGACGGATTTGGCTTGCTCCATATGTTGGTTGGAGGTATTAGGAATGCTCACTTCATGTACTTGCTTTAGATTGGGCTGAGGTTGGGCCGGAAAGGTCCCTTTCCTAGCATTCAAGCATCCCTTAATCTCATCAACTGAGACTTTATGTTCTTGGAACATTTGCTGATTTGTTTGATTGATTTGCGTTTGCCCTTACATAAATGCTTTTAAGGTGTCCTCCATCGAGAATTGAGGTGGGGCCATATTTTGCATGGGTGGCCCTCCTTGAGAGTCGGTAGAATTGCCCGTGGGAGCATTCTTCCAACTGAAATTCGGGTGGTTCTTCCAAGTAGAATTGTACGAATTACCCACCGGTCCATTGAAAGGCCGTTGATAACCATATGTGGCATTGGCGTGTTCATGTAGCACTTCTTGAAACGTAGGAATTGTGGGACAATCTTGCGTACCGTGTAAATTGGTGAAACAAATCCCACACGTGGTTTCAATGGCTTCATTGGACTTCGAAGCTTCACTCTTAGTAAGTTCCATGGCCTCAATCTTCCTCGTGAGGCTGGCTATCCTTGCATTCACATCGTCTTCCTCCTTGAGGATATAGATCCTTCCTTTCTCTTTTTCTTGAGTAGGCTTGACGTTATTGGATTTATCCGAGGTATCTCATGATTGGGCATTCTCGGCCAACATATCCAAATAACTCCAAGCTTCATCTTGATTTTTGCTCATGAACTCGCCATTACACATCATCTCTACGAATTGGCGCATATTGGAACTCAATCCATCATTGAAGAAGTTTATGATTCGCCAACTTTCGTAGCCATGATGTGGGCAAGCAAGTAGGAGGTCGTTAAACCTTTTCCAATATTGGAAGAAAGATTCACCCTCTTTAGCCAAAAAATTCTTTATGGCTCTTCGAAGGGTGTTCGTTTTATGAACTGGGAAGAACTTTTTCAAGAACTCCCGGGTCATCTCGTTCCATGACCCTATTGAGTGTGGTCTAAGAGAGTGAAGCCATGTCTTGGCTCTTTCTTTTAAGGAAAATGGAAAGAGTTTAGGTTTTATGGCATCTTCAGAGACGTTGGTGTATTGCAAAGTATCCACAATTTCTTCAAATTCCTTTAGGTGCAAATATGGGCTATCAGAATCTAGCCCATGAAACTTTGGTATGAGTTGAATCAAACCTGGCTTTATATAAATATTTCCCCCGGTTGGTGGTAAAACCACACATGAGGGTGTAGTTGCACGGGCCAGTTGTAGGTAGTCCTGTAGTGGTCTCATTGGAGGAACATTATGTACCTCATTCTCTCCCACTCCCTCTTGATTTGCGTTTGTAGTTAGAGTGAGGGGAGGGGGGGGGGGGGGGGGGGGGGGAATTCCTTAAAGGTGTTTGATCCATACTCCCCAAACTTTCCAATGTTCTTGGTAATTTCGAACTCGTCTATGGACTGACAATGGTCCAACTAGACCACCTTTGGATTGGAGACGATTGGAGTGGTTACGTTCCCAACGGGACATAAACTACTCAACTAAAAACTAAACTAGTCCTAAAATCTAAAATTGATCTAAAAATTGAAAAATCTGTAAAAAAAAAAAAAAAAACTAAGTTAGAAGGATATTACCCAATGTACTTGAACTAGAGAAGAAATCCTACAAAACAAACTATTTTAATTAGTTATAAGAAATCAGAAAGAACCTATCTACTTCTACTTCTACAGCCACTAAAACAATTTGAAAACCGTTATCTAAATTCCCCGGCAGCGGCGCCAAAAACTTGTTCGCTCGCCTCAAGTGTAAGGCTGCGATATAGTAATAAAACTCGATAAGACTGAGGTCGATCCACAGGAATTGGATAACAAGTTCCAAACTATTCCAGCAACTCAGTTCGCAATAAATAAGAGATTCAATTGGAACAATTACGCTAAAACAGAAACTTAATGGAAAACAGTAATTTAAAGGCATTAAGGCATTCAAGGATCCACTTGTAGTAATCCCATGTCAATCCAATCAATCCAAGCAAGATGCACAACTAGATTTGAAGTCCAATCTCTCATCTAGTTGGAAAATAAAGCATCAAACACATTCAATCCCACTCAAGTTGAACTTCCAAGTTCTAGTCCCATTCACAATGTAGAATTCGAAATCATAGCCTTCGGGAGTAACAGCCATGCCTATGGACTATGGCCTGCTCAAGGGTTACTATAATGCGAATCTAAACAAGCACAACATGGTAATCTTAGAGAATTGCAAGGAATCCATGTCCGGAGCACATGAACTCTCATAAAACATCCAAAACTATCAACTTTTAAAAAATCCAAACTTGAAATAGAACTACTTGAATTAAACTGAATCAAACATGAAATTAACTACAAGCTTCACCTCCCAGCCTTAGCTGAGAGATTCTAAGCCTTAGCTGAGAGATTCTAGCCGAGCATTGTCATACTACAACTAGAACTCAAATAAGAAAACATAAAAACTAAAAAAACCGGAGTTTGGAGGGTTGCAGACACTCCACGACGGCTTCCTCCCTCTCCCACGACGTCCCTTAGCTTCTATGATTGTTATAGACAAAATAATGGAGACCAGCTCAGCTATTAAAAATTGTACACGGACGCCCATTCGACTTCGAGATCATCTGATCGAGAGTCGCAGATTTTGAAGGTACGGAAGAATCCATTAGACTCTCGAGATCATCTGATCGAGAGTCGCAGATTGGGAAAGTACGGAAGAACCCATTAGATTCTCGAGATCATCTGATCGAGGGTCGCAGATCGAGTAAGTGCGGGATGCCCATCCGACTTTCGAGATCATATGCTCGAGAGTCGTAGGATGGAAAAATACGGAGCACCTATTCGCAAGGCTTCGAGCTCCCCTATCCGATGGTCAGATAAAGTGAAGCAAAGATTCCCTTCTTGAACAGCGAGCAGACCTTCTCACAAGTCGTTGAAAGGTGTTACGTCAAAATGAGCGAGCACTTGGACTCGTGACCAGGTTCCAACATGCGAACAGCTTTTCTGCGGCTACATCTCTTAACCTTCAGTACCAGCACCCGATTCCCGTCGGGCAGCTTGTTCAATCCCTCTGCGATGCCAGGCAGGGCTACACCCAGTTCGGTGGTTTCCGTCTTGTCTGCGTCTCCTTCCTTTTCGCTGGCTATGACTCCAACTACGGTTTCCAGCTCTACATGAGCGATCAGCGCTATTACTACGCCTACCGGCAGCCCGTATAGGTCGGTTTTAAGGCTTACCTTCTCTGGTGGTTCCGGATCTCAAGGGATTGTCATCGAGGAACGTGATTGCCGAAATAAGTCATTGGGTTGGATCTCGTCTCTAAAGATGCGGATCTTATCCCATGAAATCGGCAAGATCTCAGTATCGTATACGAGATCAACAGGATCTCGATATCTTGCGTAACAGATTGAACCGCTCCAGATCTATATAAAGGGACGACTCCATTGAGGGAAAGGTACACACACAATAATCTCGATCCCATTTTGCTTGGTTGCTCTTCTTCTTGCTTTGGCCTGACTTAAGCATCGGAGGGCTAACGGCTGGAGTCCAGCCACCCTTAGTTGCTCTGTCCTCTTTCAGGTTTGGCGGAGGAAATCTCTATTGGAGAGAAGGCGAACGTCCGGAGGATCCTGTTACAAAATCTGACATTAACAGTTTGGCGCCGTCTGTAGGAACGACTTGATCGTCAAAATCAATCGTTCCTTCGATAAAAAATCCTTCGGCGATGCCTCCTAAAAAGGCCGTTCATCCTTCGACTTCAAGGTAGGCACCACCTCCGCCCGATGAGACGGAATCCGTACCTGCTCTTCCACCCACGACGACGAATATCCCTCAAGGAGCCCCGAATATGCCATCAACAAATCCATTATTGGAGGCCTCTGGAAATCAAGACGATGTCTTGAGTTTCCTCAGAAACCTTCTTCTGATTCTAAATGCCGGAGTTCAAGCCCTGTCGAATCGGCTTGATCAGCATTTCCCTGAACCGCAAAGACAACCCTCCGAAGGTTTACCACCGCAACCCATACCGGTGGCTTCCAGACATTCTATGGACGAACCACAGGTCCCACCACTTGGCAGCCATCCCCCTGTGCCGTCTCCACATTCTATACATTCTAGCTCGTCTCGACAACCTCAACCACAGGGCTCCACCGCCGAAACATCAAGCTATACCCTACCATGGGAAGGAGATCTCAAAAGAATCCATGATCGTTTTGATGTCATGGAACAGCGATACCAGGCAAATCGACCATCTGCAGTCATGGCAGCGATTCATCAATCCGAATCCCCCTTCACCAGCGAGGTTATGGAAGCCCCGTTACCCAGAAAGTATCGAACGCCTGTTATCACCCCGTACACAGGTATTGGCGATCCTCTTGAACACCTGGAAACATACAGGTCCCTCATGGAGTTGGAGGGACATGGTTCAGAAATCATGTGTAGGGCCTTTTCCCTAACATTGAAGGAGGCAGCTCGTACGTGGTTTCGAGGATTAAAGCCTCGTTCCATCGGCTCCTTTTCTCAGTTATCGGAGATATTCCTTTCTCAATTCATGGGAAGCATCCGCGTCAAGAAGCCAGCTTCCCATCTGATGAATCTAAAACAACAGCATGGGGAAACGATAAAAGAGTTCACAGTACGATTCACCGCTGAAGCCGTTCAAACTGAAGGTTATACCGAGGAAAAAGGGCTCGCAGCCCTCATAGCAGGAATAACGAGCGAAAAATTCAGGTTTGCCTTGGATAAAAGCCCACCGAAAACTATGGCAGAATTCCAAGCCAAAGCTCAGAAGTACATCAATGCAGAAGAAGTCGCATTGACACGCCATGGGGCACAGGGTAAGAAACGCAAGCCAGAGGGAACCTCTTCTGCAGATAAAAAATATCGTGTGATTAACGCGATCGTTCTCCCAAGAAGCCTTACTCCGGTAAATATCATAACTACACTCCTCTTAATCAGTCTCATGAAAAGGTTCTAATGGAGATTAAACACAAGCCATATGTAAAGTGGCCTGCAAAGATCAAATCTGATCCCGAGAAGAGAGACAAGAGCAAGTTCTGTTACTACCACAAAGATCATGGGCATAGAACCCAGGACTGCATCTCTCTACGAGACCATATCGAAGCTCTCATTCGAAAAGGCCATCTCCAGGATTATGTTGCTCGTAAAAATCGATCACCAGAAACGGCGAACACCTCGACTCGCAAAAAGGAACAACCTCATCATCAAACTGACCAAGAGGATGCTGAGCCCACGGGAGAAATTCGCACTATCGTCGGGGGACCAGCTTGCGGGGGTGACTCTCAAGCTTCAAGAAAAGCATACGCTCGAAAGGCATCCAGAGAACTCCAGCAAATCTACTGGCTGGAACAGACGTCTAGCTCGTCAAAAACCAGCCATCCTCCAATTTCCTTCACTCTCGAAGATGCAAAGGGAATTCACTTCCCTCACGAAGACTCCATCGTAGTCACATTGAAGGTATCGAATTATTTGACTCATCGAATTATGGTGGATACAGGTAGTTCAGCCGATATTCTATACTTGGAGGCTTTCAACAAAATGGCACTTGCCAGAAGCCTACTCAAGCCAGTTTCGACCCCCCTAGTCGGCTTCGGAGGTGAGGTAGTAACACCTGAAGGAAGTATCGATCTCCTTCAGTAACTTTTGGAGAGAGTCCAGCGAAGACCACCGTCTTCATAAACTTCCTAGTGGTGGATCGAAAATCGGCATATAACGCCATTTTGGGGCGGCCGTCTCTTACCAAGGTCGGGGCAACCTTGCATCCTTCATATCTGTGTGTCAAATTTCCTACCCCAAATGGTATCGGGGTCGTGCGAGGAAGTCAATAGGAGGCACGGTCTTGCTACCAGATAGCCCTCCAAGATCAAAAGAAGGCTCAAGCGACTCCCGTTATGGAGATAGTACAAGGTTCACCCACCTTCTCCACCAACACCTCATTGGATCCGAGAGAGAACGCTCTTAAGTCAGGAACTCCTGGGGAGGAAACAGTAGCGATTCACCTGACCGAAGACGACCCATCTAAGATCGTGTACATTGGATCCTCTTTAACCAGTGTCCACCGTGAAGATTTGATCCGTTTCCTCACTGAATACCAGGACGTGTTTGCCTTGTCTCATAAAGATATGCCAGCCATCGACCCCAACGTCATCGTGCATCGTCTCAATATCGATCCAAAGCATAAACCCGTACACCAGCGTCGACGAGCCTTCACTGCAGAAAGGCAAATGGCGATCAAAGTTGAAGTTGAAAAGCTACTCACGGTCAATTTCATAAAAGATGTTGACTACCCAGAGTGGGTCGCGAACGTAGTTCTCGTCCGGAAAGCTAATGGCAAATGGAGAATGTGCGTCGACTATTCAGACTTGAATAAAGCATGTCCCAAAGATAGCTTCCCGATGCCGCGGATCGACCAGTTGGTCGATTCAACAGCTGGACACGCTCTGCTTAGCTTTATGGATGCTTATTCTGGTTACAACCAGATAACAATGCACCCACCTGATAGCCAGCATACCGCTTTTATCACAGACCGGGGATTATATTGTTACCAGGTAATGCCATTCGGTCTTAAAAATGCAGGGGCCACTTATCAATGTCTCGTCAACAAAATATTCACTGCTCAGATTGGTAGGAATATGGAAGTCTATGTTGATGACATGCTCGTGAAAAGCACTATAGAAGATGATCATATTTCTGATCTTCGAGAAGCCTTCGACCTAATGAGGAGGTATCAAATGAAATTGAACCCAGAAAAATGTGCGTTCGGTGTGTCTGCAGGGAAATTTCTCGGGTTCATGGTTGGCCAACGCGGAATTGAGGCTAATCCCGAGAAAATAAAAGCATTGATTGAGATGAAATCCCCCGCCACTCTGAAGGACGTCCAACGTCTGGCTGGTCGCATCGCATCGTTAAACAGGTTCATCTCGCGAGCATCTGACAAATGTTTACCATTCTTCAAACTCCTTCGTGCAACGGCCAAGTCTGATTGGAAATGGACGCCACAATGTGAGGAAGCCTTTCAACAATTGAAGCTATACATGAGCACACCCCCCATTTTATCTAAACCTGTAGGACATGAGCAACTCATTCTTTATCTCTCTGTATCCACTACGGCCGTTAGTGCCGCTTTAATGAGAGAAGATTCCGGGGTGCAGAGGCCCGTTTATTATATCAGTCGAGCAATGGTTGAGGCAGAAACTAGGTATTCTGATATGGAGAAACTGGCCCTAGCTTTAGTCACGGCAGCTCGAAAACTGCGACCATACTTTCAGGCCCATGCTATTTTATTACCAACGAATCATCCGCTACGACAAGTCCTTCAAAAACCTGAGGCTTCCGGACGGTTAACTAAATGGGCAGTCGAGATCAGCGAGCACGATATCTCATTCCGCCCTAGGACCGCGGTAAAGGGCCAGGCCGTGGCCGATTTCATCACCGAATTCACGTACTCTCCTGATGATAATACCATGACCAGCGACCAGCCTCCTTGGTCACTCTTCGTGGACGGGTCGTCGCGGGCCACTGGTAGCGGAGCGGGCCTGATTTTAGTGGCTCCCGACGGGTCTCATTTCCAATATGCTCTACGTTTCGATTCTCACATCTCAAATAATGAAGCAGAATATGAGGCCCTGATCGTCGGCCTCGAATTAGCCATTGTCCTTGCAATTCAAAATCTGTTGATTCATAGTGACTCCCAGCTCATTGTCAACCAAGTTCTTGGTGAATTTGAAGCCAAAGAAGAAAGGATGGCCTTATACAAGTCTCGTGTACTCATCCTGCTCGCAAAACTGAAGACCTATGAAATAATTCATATTCCTCGCGAGCAGAACCAACTTGCCGACTCATTGGCAAAGCTCGCTTCTGCACCAGAATCTGAGATAGCACACTCGATCCCCATCGAGCATCGCCAGAACCTAAGTATCGACCAATCGGCTCTTGAGCAAGTAATATCAGTACAATCGTCTCCGTGCTGGATGGATCCCATCATCCTTTATCTCAGAGACGGATATCTACCAGACGACAAGAAAGCTGCAAGACAAATTCGGCTTCGAGCTTCCAGGTACACCTTGCAAGACGGAATATTGTTGCGAAAAAGTTTCTCCTTGCCTTATGTTCTAGAAGAGGTGTCTTCATCCAGAAGAAGCACTTCATCCAGAAGAAGCACTTCATTCAGAAGAAGCACTTCATTCTGATAAGGTTTCTTCATCCAGAAGAAGCACTTCATGTTCTAGACGAGGTGTCTTCATCCAGAAGCACTTGCAAGACGGAATATTGTTGCGAAAAAGTTTCTCCTTGCCTTATGTTCTAGAAGAGGTGTCTTCATCCAGAAGAAGCACTTCATCCAGAAGAAGCACTTCATTCTGATAAGGTGTCTTCATCCAGAAGAAGCACTTCATGTTCTAGACGAAGTACACCAGGGGGCTTGTGGTAATCACCCCAGGGGGCGATCCCTAGCATATAAGGCGATGCGGCAAGGATATTATTGGCTCACTATGAAAGCAGATGCAATTGAATTTTCTAAAAAATGTGACAAGTGCCAGCGATATTCACCTATACCCCATGTACCTTCCGAACGGATGACTCCAGTTGACAGCCCTTGGCCTTTCGCTCAGTGGGAGGTCGATATCATTGGACCCCTGCCCATGGGCAAGGGACAAAATAAGTTCGCGATTGTAGCGGTTGATTACTTCACCAAATGGGCCGAGGCAGAACCATTAGCCAAGATTACTGAGAAACAAACCACTAAGTTCATATGGAGAAATATCATATGCCGTTTCGGACTTCCTCACACTATAATTACCGACAATGGAACGCAGTTCGACAACGCAACCTTTGATGAATTCTGTGAAAAATGGAAGATACATAATCTCCGCACTTCTCCATATCATCCTCAGGCGAATGGGCAGGTCGAGGCAGTGAATAAGATCATCAAGCACCAGTTAAAGACCAAGCTAGGTGAATGTAAAGGGGTGTGGCCAGAACTTCTGCCAGAAGTATTATGGGCATATAGAACCACGGCTTGTACATCAACAGGTGAAACCTCTTTTTCCTTAGCATTTGGTGTCGACGCAGTGGTACCAGTGGAAATGCAAGTGCCCTCATATCGAATCGAGCAGTATGACCCCGCGAGTAATCAGGAAAATCTCCGACTTCATCTCGACCTCTTGGAAGAGCGAAGAAATGCTTCCCAAGTACGAGTGGCAGCATATCAACAATGTATTACTCGTTATTGAAATGCTAGGGTTCGGCCTAGATCCTTCCAGCCCGGAGATTTGGTACTAAGGCAAAATCTTGGAGCTCCCGCTCGTTCACTGGATCCAAATTGGGAAGGCCCGTATCGGGTTGTTAGGATTGTGCGACCCGGTACTTATTACCTTGAAGACATGCAGGGAAAGCCCGTACGTCGCCCTTGCCACGTGGAGCATTTGCTACGATACTATCCCTAGAATCGATGTAGTTCATTACGACATTTTTATGAATAAAGTGAAAGATATCTTTTAGTCGCTACTCCATTTACATGGACCTGAATAGCCCTGAAGAGAATGCATACCATCTCTTGACCAATTGCCTACCTTTGGTAGGGATAAAACTACCTTTTGGCTGCTATCCCATTTATTTGGATTTGAATAGCCCCGAAGAGAATATACACATCCTCTTGGCCAATTGCCTGCCCTTGGTAGGACTGAAATTGTTACTAGTTGGTTGCTTCTCCATTCTATGGATTAAAGATAGCCCCGAAGGGAGCATACGTGCTCTCTTGACCAACCTTCTGCCCTTGGTGGAATCAAAATCCCAATCGATAGATCAGTCTCTCCACGAGGGCATGATCGCTACGACCCCCCGGGTTGAGCATAGCTCATTGCAACAGGAAGGCATTCATTACATGAAAAGGAAAGAGTAAACAAGAACAACACTTCCAAAAAATATCTTTGCATTGACGATAAAATGTTTACACAATATCTGCTCGCGAGTACAAAGAGAGGAAAGAGAAAATCAATCTCTTGGAGGAGGAGCTGTGCTCTCGACTCAGGGCCCATTTCTGGAGCCCCTCCAGCCTGCGTGGCTTCAGTCACCTCGTTCTCAGCAGCAGCTTGCTCTTCGGCAGCTATGATGGTCGCGACTCGACCAAATTCCCCCATATCGAAGGATGGGATCATTCGTTGCACTACTCTTAGTGCAAAGTCGCGACCAGCATCATATGACTCATACCTTTCGTCGTCATATAGCTGCGAAGTCCGGAACTCGAAAATTGCCCGAGGACCTTCCTCCGAGAGCATTTTTACAAGGGCGACTTTCTCCTCGTCCCAGTGGATCGAGTCGTCCTTGAGCTGTGCAAGAGCGGAGCGCTCCTTGGTCAGGTTGTCGTAGGCCTCCTTGAGCTGCGACCTGGCCTCCGCGAACTGCTCTTCCAACGAGATCTTGTCTTGGCGAAAGATCTCCCTCTCTCTCTCTGCCTTCTCCTTCAAACCCGTGAGCTTCACGAAGTCTGAGTCCAAGGCCTGATACCTATCGGTCAGGACTTGGATTTTCTCGATGAGGATCTTCTTCTCCTCATCTCTCTTCGCGATCACCGCCTCACGAACCTTGAGCAGTTGATCTCTTCCTTGAACTGCCTTCTCCAAGGCAGTCCTCTTTCTCTCAGCTTCATCTATCGTGCGACGGGCGGCAACGATATCACGCCTCGTTCGCAGGATAAAATCTAAGCCTTGCAAAAGAGATGAAAAATATGAGAGAGTATTCTGGAATGTAATAATAGATTAAAGCAGGTCTTGACGAGGTCTTACCTGAACCATCCTCATCCCCGCTTCGAGGAGAAGGTTCTCAGGACTTGGCTCGGGAAGAGAGCCGAAGGCATGAAGAGGGACGTTCTCAAACAAAAATTTGCATACTGGATGGAGGTGGCGGGGAATAAAATATGACCCACTCCCTGACGGTTGGGCAACGACCAATCCGGCCGTCTCGCGAGGGGGAGGCATTGACTCGTGAGCAGATCCTTGCTCGGCAGCAGGGATCAGTTCGCGAGCAGGAGCCGGCTCTTGAGGCTCCATCTGCTCTCGAGCCTCTCCAGCTGGGGGGCAGCCAGACCCCGCCCCATCCGGGGAATTGTCAGCAATGTTAATCACTAGCGGTCCAGGTGCGACCACCAGTGAGGGAATAGTGGGCCCAGCCGGGGCCCCCGCCATGCTCGCGGGAAGGGCAGGCTGATCGCTACCCGTGCGGATGGATGATTGAGATGGTTCGGCAGGTGTTCTCTTCTGCCTCTTGGAGCCCGTGCCCTTCAGTCGGGGCAGCAGACCCCTCTTCTCTCCAGCCTTCGTCATCTCAACCTCTCTTCTGGAAATTAAGCCCGCTGCAGCAAGTCGCAAGGGAGACAGGCACGCCTCGATATGCCTATCACCAACAGGCACCTTGTACACCTTTACAATTTTCTCGTTGATCCCTCCCTTCAAATTTGGTTTTCTTAAGGCCGGGATACCTGCGAGTACAAACAGGGGTCAAATGAAGCAAAAACCCTAAAAACCGAAGAAACTGCACAATGCGGGATTGTGCCTACCTTCACAGAAAAATCGGGTCACTCCTGGACCCCTGGAGGAGGCAGACTCCCAGTTCCCGGAAGCATAGAACCACCGCTTCTTCCAGCCGGGATAGTTCGAGGAGGGCTTCCCCAACACGAAATTATCCCGATGCCAATAACACAAATAATACCAGCCTTCGCTGGAGGGAGCTTTCTTCAGACGGAACATACGGAGGAACTCCTCTGCTGTGAGTTCCCCGTTGCCGGCCTGAGCCCAGAACTACCCTCCACCCGTTCACGATGAGTTGCCCGGGGGCAATCTTGTAACACCGGAGAACATCGCGGATGAAGGGATGGAGGGGGAGGCGTACCCCCAGGATAAGCTGGTACTCATAAAAAGCTACGCATCCTGGGGGGGGGGGGGGGGGGGGGGGGGGGGGTTGGGAGTCTGGTGTCTCTCCATCTCCGGGCAAGCGGAGAGTGACTGAGTCGGGGATCAGGTATCTCTCCCGTAACTCAGCCAGCCGGTCCTTCGATAAAACGGAAGGATATCCGGCTGCAGTGTATCTCCCTACCGGAACCCTCGCACTGCTGGAGGCAGAGGATTCCGGAGTGGCATCACCGAGAGGGACGGTGGTCTCGTCAGAGTTCCCAGCCATGAGAAGATAAAAACAAAAGAAGGAAAAGAAAAAAAAAAGGAAGTATACCAAAAACAGAAAGAAAGAAAAGGAGCACCGGAGGAAGAAGAATGGAAAGAGAAGACTGCAAGTTCCTTTCGAAAAGCTTCTGTAGAAAATCAAAGAAATGGCTGACTCCATATATTTATAGGCAATCATTCCGCCGTATCTGATGGCACGTGGCAGTCCCTCCTTCGGCGCAGCACTCGAGCAGGCACGCCCATTAACTCCTCAAACACGTGGCAAGCGCCCCTTCATTTTCTGTCTGTGGAAAGGCTGCGGAAAGCTGGCGCTCATTAATTCCAGCCCATCATGTGAGGTTCCATTCTCGATGAAGGCATCGGGCGGTTACGTGTGATAGTGAGCTAAGTCCTTCCCTTAAAAATTCTTGGCGGCAAGGACTTGGGGGGCATCTGTTATAGACAAAATAATGGAGACCAGCTCAGCTATTAAAAATTGTACACGGACGCCCATTCGACTCTCGAGATCATCTGATCGAGAGTCGCAGATTTGGAAGGTACGGAAGAATCCATTAGACTCTCGAGATCATCTGATCGAGAGTCGCAGATTGGGAAAGTACGGAAGAACCCATTAGACTCTCGAGATCATCTAATCGAGGGTCGCAGATCGAGTAAGTGCGGGATGCCCATCCGACTTTCGAGATCATATGCTCGAGAGTCGTAGGATGGAAAAATACGGAGCACCTATTCGCAAGGCTTCGAGCTCCCCTATCCGATGGTCAGATAAAGTGAAGCAAAGATTCCCTTCTTGAACAGCGAGCAGACCTTCTCACAAGTCGTTGAAAGGTGTTACGTCAAAATGAGCGAGCACTTGGACTCGTGACCAGGTTCCAACATGCGAACAGCTTTTCTGCGGCTACATCTCTTAACCTTCAGTACCAGCACCCGATTCCCGTCGGGCAGCTTGTTCAATCCCTCTGCGATGCCAGGCAGGGCTACACCCAGTTCGGTGGTTTCCGTCTTGTCTGCGTCTCCTTCCTTTTCGCTGGCTATGACTCCAACTACGGTTTCCAGCTCTACATGAGCGATCAGCGCTATTACTACGCCTACCGGCAGCCCGTATAGGTCGGTTTTAAGGCTTACCTTCTCTGGTGGTTCCGGATCTCAAGGGATTGTCATCGAGGAACGTGATTGCCGAAATAAGTCATTGGGTTGGATCTCGTCTCTAAAGATGCGGATCTTATCCCATGAAATCGGCAAGATCTCAGTATCGTATACGAGATCAACAGGATCTCGATATCTTGCGTAACAGATTGAACCGCTCCAGATCTATATAAAGGGACGACTCCATTGAGGGAAAGGTACACACACAATAATCTCGATCCCATTTTGCTTGGTTGCTCTTCTTCTTGCTTTGGCCTGACTTAAGCATCGGAGGGCTAACGGCTGGAGTCCAGCCACCCTTAGTTGCTCTGTCCTCTTTCAGGTTTGGCGGAGGAAATCTCTATTGGAGAGAAGGCGAACGTCCGGAGGATCCTGTTACAAAATCTGACATTAACAGTTTGGCGCCGTCTGTGGGAACGACTTGATCGTCAAAATCAATCGTTCCTTCGATAAAAAATCCTTCGGCGATGCCTCCTAAAAAGGCCGTTCATCCTTCGACTTCAAGGTAGGCACCACCTCCGCCCGATGAGACGGAATCCGTACCTGCTCTTCCACCCACGACGACGAATATCCCTCAAGGAGCCCCGAATATGCCATCAACAAATCCATTATTGGAGGCCTCTGGAAATCAAGACGATGTCTTGAGTTTCCTCAGAAACACTCTTCTGATTCTAAATGCCGGAGTTCAAGCCCTGTCGAATCGGCTTGATCAGCATTTCCCTGAACCGCAAAGACAACCCTCCGAAGGTTTACCACCGCAACCCATACCGGTGGCTTCCAGACATTCTATGGACGAACCACAGGTCCCACCACTTGGCAGCCATCCCCCTGTGCCGTCTCCACATTCTATACATTCTAGCTCGTCTCGACAACCTCAACCGCAGGGCTCCACCGCCGAAACATCAAGCTATACCCTACCATGGGAAGGAGATCTCAAAAGAATCCATGATCGTTTTGATGTCATGGAACAGCGATACCAGGCAAATCGACCATCTGCAGTCATGGCAGCGATTCATCAATCCGAATCCCCCTTCACCAGCGAGGTTATGGAAGCCCCGTTACCCAGAAAGTATCGAACGCCTGTTATCACCCCGTACACAGGTATTGGCGATCCTCTTGAACACCTGGAAACATACAGGTCCCTCATGGAGTTGGAGGGACATGGTTCAGAAATCATGTGTAGGGCCTTTTCCCTAACATTGAAGGAGGCAGCTCGTACGTGGTTTCGAGGATTAAAGCCTCGTTCCATCGGCTCCTTTTCTCAGTTATCGGAGATATTCCTTTCTCAATTCATGGGAAGCATCCGCGTCAAGAAGCCAGCTTCCCATCTGATGAATCTAAAACAACAGCATGGGGAAACGATAAAAGAGTTCACAGTACGATTCACCGCTGAAGCCGTTCAAACTGAAGGTTATACCGAGGAAAAAGGGCTCGCAGCCCTCATAGCAGGAATAACGAGCGAAAAATTCAGGTTTGCCTTGGATAAAAGCCCACCGAAAACTATGGCAGAATTCCAAGCCAAAGCTCAGAAGTACATCAATGCAGAAGAAGTCGCATTGACACGCCATGGGGCACAGGGTAAGAAACGCAAGCCAGAGGGAACCTCTTCTGCAGATAAAAAATATCGTGTGATTAACGCGATCGTTCTCCCAAGAAGCCTTACTCCGGTAAATATCATAACTACACTCCTCTTAATCAGTCTCATGAAAAGGTTCTAATGGAGATTAAACACAAGCCATATGTAAAGTGGCCTGCAAAGATCAAATCTGATCCCGAGAAGAGAGACAAGAGCAAGTTCTGTTACTACCACAAAGATCATGGGCATAGAACCCAGGACTGCATCTCTCTACGAGACCATATCGAAGCTCTCATTCGAAAAGGCCATCTCCAGGATTATGTTGCTCGTAAAAATCGATCACCAGAAACGGCGAACACCTCGACTCGCAAAAAGGAACAACCTCATCATCAAACTGACCAAGAGGATGCTGAGCCCACGGGAGAAATTCGCACTATCGTCGGGGGACCAGCTTGCGGGGGTGACTCTCAAGCTTCAAGAAAAGCATACGCTCGAAAGGCATCCAGAGAACTCCAGCAAATCTACTGGCTGGAACAGACGTCTAGCTCGTCAAAAACCAGCCATCCTCCAATTTCCTTCACTCTCGAAGATGCAAAGGGAATTCACTTCCCTCACGAAGACTCCATCGTAGTCACATTGAAGGTATCGAATTATTTGACTCATCGAATTATGGTGGATACAGGTAGTTCAGCCGATATTCTATACTTGGAGGCTTTCAACAAAATGGCACTTGCCAGAAGCCTACTCAAGCCAGTTTCGACCCCCCTAGTCGGCTTCGGAGGTGAGGTAGTAACACCTGAAGGAAGTATCGATCTCCTTCAGTAACTTTTGGAGAGAGTCCAGCGAAGACCACCGTCTTCATAAACTTCCTAGTGGTGGATCGAAAATCGGCATATAACGCCATTTTGGGGCGGCCGTCTCTTACCAAGGTCGGGGCAACCTTGCATCCTTCATATCTGTGTGTCAAATTTCCTACCCCAAATGGTATCGGGGTCGTGCGAGGAAGTCAATAGGAGGCACGGTCTTGCTACCAGATAGCCCTCCAAGATCAAAAGAAGGCTCAAGCGACTCCCGTTATGGAGATAGTACAAGGTTCACCCACCTTCTCCACCAACACCTCATTGGATCTGAGAGAGAACGCTCTTAAGTCAGGAACTCCTGGGGAGGAAACAGTAGCGATTCACCTGACCGAAGACGACCCATCTAAGATCGTGTACATTGGATCCTCTTTAACCAGTGTCCACCGTGAAGATTTGATCCGTTTCCTCACTGAATACCAGGACGTGTTTGCCTTGTCTCATAAAGATATGCCAGCCATCGACCCCAACGTCATCGTGCATCGTCTCAATATCGATCCAAAGCATAAACCCGTACACCAGCGTCGACGAGCCTTCACTGCAGAAAGGCAAATGGCGATCAAAGTTGAAGTTGAAAAGCTACTCACGGTCAATTTCATAAAAGATGTTGACTACCCAGAGTGGGTCGCGAACGTAGTTCTCGTCCGGAAAGCTAATGGCAAATGGAGAATGTGCGTCGACTATTCAGACTTGAATAAAGCATGTCCCAAAGATAGCTTCCCGATGCCGCGGATCGACCAGTTGGTCGATTCAACAGCTGGACACGCTCTGCTTAGCTTTATGGATGCTTATTCTGGTTACAACCAGATAACAATGCACCCACCTGATAGCCAGCATACCGCTTTTATCACAGACCGGGGATTATATTGTTACCAGGTAATGCCATTCGGTCTTAAAAATGCAGGGGCCACTTATCAATGTCTCGTCAACAAAATATTCACTGCTCAGATTGGTAGGAATATGGAAGTCTATGTTGATGACATGCTCGTGAAAAGCACTATAGAAGATGATCATATTTCTGATCTTCGAGAAGCCTTCGACCTAATGAGGAGGTATCAAATGAAATTGAACCCAGAAAAATGTGCGTTCGGTGTGTCTGCAGGGAAATTTCTCGGGTTCATGGTTGGCCAACGCGGAATTGAGGCTAATCCCGAGAAAATAAAAGCATTGATTGAGATGAAATCCCCCGCCACTCTGAAGGACGTCCAACGTCTGGCTGGTCGCATCGCATCGTTAAACAGGTTCATCTCGCGAGCATCTGACAAATGTTTACCATTCTTCAAACTCCTTCGTGCAACGGCCAAGTCTGATTGGAAATGGACGCCACAATGTGAGGAAGCCTTTCAACAATTGAAGCTATACATGAGCACACCCCCCATTTTATCTAAACCTGTAGGACATGAGCAACTCATTCTTTATCTCTCTGTATCCACTACGGCCGTTAGTGCCGCTTTAATGAGAGAAGATTCCGGGGTGCAGAGGCCCGTTTATTATATCAGTCGAGCAATGGTTGAGGCAGAAACTAGGTATTCTGATATGGAGAAACTGGCCCTAGCTTTAGTCACGGCAGCTCGAAAACTGCGACCATACTTTCAGGCCCATGCTATTTTATTACCAACGAATCATCCGCTACGACAAGTCCTTCAAAAACCTGAGGCTTCCGGACGGTTAACTAAATGGGCAGTCGAGATCAGCGAGCACGATATCTCATTCCGCCCTAGGACCGCGGTAAAGGGCCAGGCCGTGGCCGATTTCATCACCGAATTCACGTACTCTCCTGATGATAATACCATGACCAGCGACCAGCCTCCTTGGTCACTCTTCGTGGACGGGTCGTCGCGGGCCACTGGTAGCGGAGCGGGCCTGATTTTAGTGGCTCCCGACGGGTCTCATTTCCAATATGCTCTACGTTTCGATTCTCACATCTCAAATAATGAAGCAGAATATGAGGCCCTGATCGTCGGCCTCGAATTAGCCATTGTCCTTGCAATTCAAAATCTGTTGATTCATAGTGACTCCCAGCTCATTGTCAACCAAGTTCTTGGTGAATTTGAAGCCAAAGAAGAAAGGATGGCCTTATACAAGTCTCGTGTACTCATCCTGCTCGCAAAACTGAAGACCTATGAAATAATTCATATTCCTCGCGAGCAGAACCAACTTGCCGACTCATTGGCAAGCTCGCTTCTGCACCAGAATCTGAGATAGCACACTCGATCCCCATCGAGCATCACCAGAACCTAAGTATCGACCAATCGGCTCTTGAGCAAGTAATATCAGTACAATCGTCTCCGTGCTGGATGGATCCCATCATCCTTTATCTCAGAGACGGATATCTACCAGACGACAAGAAAGCTGCAAGACAAATTCGGCTTCGAGCTTCCAGGTACACCTTGCAAGACGGAATATTGTTGCGAAAAAGTTTCTCCTTGCCTTATGTTCTAGAAGAGGTGTCTTCATCCAGAAGAAGCACTTCATCCAGAAGAAGCACTTCATTCAGAAGAAGCACTTCATTCTGATAAGGTTTCTTCATCCAGAAGAAGCACTTCATGTTCTAGACGAGGTGTCTTCATCCAGAAGCACTTGCAAGACGGAATATTGTTGCGAAAAAGTTTCTCCTTGCCTTATGTTCTAGAAGAGGTGTCTTCATCCAGAAGAAGCACTTCATCCAGAAGAAGCACTTCATTCTGATAAGGTGTCTTCATCCAGAAGAAGCACTTCATGTTCTAGACGAAGTACACCAGGGGGCTTGTGGTAATCACCCCAGGGGGCGATCCCTAGCATATAAGGCGATGCGGCAAGGATATTATTGGCTCACTATGAAAGCAGATGCAATTGAATTTTCTAAAAAATGTGACAAGTGCCAGCGATATTCACCTATACCCCATGTACCTTCCGAACGGATGACTCCAGTTGACAGCCCTTGGCCTTTCGCTCAGTGGGAGGTCGATATCATTGGACCCCTGCCCATGGGCAAGGGACAAAATAAGTTCGCGATTGTAGCGGTTGATTACTTCACCAAATGGGCCGAGGCAGAACCATTAGCCAAGATTACTGAGAAACAAACCACTAAGTTCATATGGAGAAATATCATATGCCGTTTCGGACTTCCTCACACTATAATTACCGACAATGGAACGCAGTTCGACAACGCAACCTTTGATGAATTCTGTGAAAAATGGAAGATACATAATCTCCGCACTTCTCCATATCATCCTCAGGCGAATGGGCAGGTCGAGGCAGTGAAATTC